>OX596380.1:157596792-158796792 GCA_951394425.1 Tipula unca | reverse complement strand
ATTTAAGAAACCGCAATTCGTTACAAACCCAAACCCGAATCCATCGTATCAATTAATTACTATTGGACAACATAAGCACAAAAACTCGAAAATATACGATTGCAAACCAAACTTCGAAAGGGCATCACACCAAAAGGAACCAGTCAACGAAGAAGACAATAAATCCTTAATCTCTTAGCAACACCATTGTATATAAGACATTCAATGTCCAGATTTCTAAAAACAGTTACCTGGAATGAAAAGTTTCCAGTTCATTCGTTCACCTTGACCGTTTATGACAGGATAAAACAGTGCAGAGAAAATAAGATGACAGACAATATTGTGTCGCAATATACAGTATAGTTCTTGAATTCGGCGGAAGTGCAGAATGTCTGGCAATCCGTCATTATCGCATAATTACCGCGCAGAGCTTCAATTTCACAAGATCGTGACAGGAGAGATTTGTTATGTAAGGTTATCGCCTTACAGTCACCTAGACGACGTCTTTTGTTTTACGGGATTGCCGCGTTTTCTTATTTGAAATCTTATTAAAATTTCGTTTAATGGCAAGAAATGTTCTTTCGAATGATAATAATTAAATTGGATTTTTGGAGTTTTTTTAATTTTTGCACAAATCACCTCTACAAAATCGTTGTTTGATGCTCCCTGTTTCTGGCAAGACTGCCGGTGTGACTTTTGCACTTCAGCACTCTTTCCATTATACCCCAAAATTACGATACATGGAAAAGCTGTGGACTCTTTGAGATAACATTGATTTGATTAATCTCGTGCAAATTTATTACTTCTGTTGGAATTAGAGTCGTGTGAACGAGCTATATGCGGCCAAACCTTTACTGCTGTATCTTATTGAAGAATTAGCGGCAAATTACGTCGTTATGATAAATGTGAAAAAAACCTGGCTTCACAAATGTAAATTGCTTGCCAAATCATACATTTTTTTGCAAATGTATCTAACTTGAAGTGTTTCAAAACCAATTTCATGTACGTTTCGTCATTTATCAAAATTCAAAACACATCCACTAAATTTTGTGAAATTTTGTCATCAGTGTTGGTTATCTCAACGATTTGGCTTTTTAATAACTCGGTAGCCTTCCTGAACTCGAATTCGTTTAACCATGGAGTGGGGTGTTTTAAATTTTATGGCACGGTCATAGTTAAATTTCCCCGGATTATTTTTAATGAAGGTTATAACCTTTTTGTAAATATTTCTATCGTTTTTCAGCACCAAATTTTAATACGCCGATGGTCGAGTAAGCAGAGGCAATGATCTTGAAATCGTGGACTCATGTTCAAGGCTCGTCAGTGCCAATACTTTTTTAATTTAATTTCTTCGGCAAGTATAAGAGCCATCTCTTGTGTATGACCGTAATGAAAATGTAAGAGCCATCTCTTGTGTATGACCGTAATGAATTGTCCATTCCTGTTGCTAAAATTTTCAATTTTCTCTATTGAATTGGCCAACATAAAAGATTTGTATAGCACCAACTTTATATACGCCGGTGGTCAGCAAGCAGAGTCGATGCATTTGGAATTGTGAACTTGAGTTCAAGCCTCGTATGACATTTAAATAATTTTTAATTTAATTTATTTAATTTCTTCCTTCAATTGGCATCCACACCATTTCTCATTAAATTTTAAAAAAATCTCTTTTTGATTTAAAAATGACCAATTTGCAATCAAATAAAAAAAATATAATTGAGGCTTGAACTACCGGGCCACCGCCATTCATTTAAATAGCGATATTCCTATCGTTTATAGCTACCATTTGAGTAAAAAAATTGAAAATTTTAGCAACGGCAATGGACTCTGCTTTGACCATCGCCGTACAATTTAATTCATTACCGCTCTATATACCCATCATCCATACCCATCTTTTATACTTGCCACTTTTACCTGGAGAATATTGAAATTTTGAACAGCAGCTGAGTTGGTTTTAAGTAATTTTATTTCACCATCACTAATTTGACAGGAGAAACTAAATCAAATAATATTTGGCTCGATCGAGAATCGAACTTAGATCCACAAATCTAAAGTCGCTGACTTAACCTACTAGGCCACCTCCCCATATATATTTCATGCTATGCAAATCTTTTATATCTGTCATTTGAATAGAAAATATTGAAAATTTTAGCAAAGGCAATGAATGGACTCGTTTACTTCACAATCGCTACACCCATCTTGTATACATGCCACTACTTGAAAAATATGAAAATGTTTAACAGAAGCTGTTTGTTGAACCAATTTGAATACAGAAGAAATTAAATTAAAATAATACCGTCGCTAATGATGAGACTCGAACCTAGGTTCAAGAATCCAAAGTCAATCACTCTACTATACCTCACCCATCCACCGTATTTATATTTGATGTTATGCAAATCTTTTATTCTTTCCAAGTGAATTGAGAAACTTGGGAAATTTTTTAACAGAAGCTAAGTTGAACCAAAAATGTCCCAACATTAATATTGTTTGAAACTTAACTGAACTGCATAGTGCGATGATATTCCAAGCAGTGTATTTCGAAGAAGTTAAAAATCTGACAAGCTATTCCTCCTTACTTTCCTAAAAATTATAAAACTTCCGTTCCAGTCAATAATGCTTGATGCGATTTTCTAAGCGGGCCACAATATTGACATACAAATTTTAAGTTTAAGTCAGTACAGGAATAACGTCCAAATAAAAAATTTCCCGATACAAACTAAAAGTATAACAAATAGGTATAGCTGAGTTTAAGTCTCGATTAAAACTAAAAACAAATTTAATTTAATTTCTTACAAATTAATTCAATTCAGATTCTGTTAAGTCAGATTCACATCCATATTCTTTAATGGCAATCAGTAATTATTTTCCTTTAGTTGTAGTTAATCTAGAACCCCAGTGAATATTCTTGACATTGAAGTCACCACCTATTATGAACCTTTTCCCCAGACGCTTGAAGAACTCTGACTATTGTTTGTTTTTAATAGAATGTGTTGGTGGACAGTACTATCCTGCCACAATAATAGGAAAGTTTTTGGTTTTTATATACATGAACAAGTTTTGGTTATCTGAACGATTTGGCTTTTTGATAACTCGGTAGCACTTGTAGCCTTACTGAACTCGAATTCGTTTTACCATGGAGTGGGGTGTTTAAAATTTTATGGCATAGTCATAGTTAAAGTTCCCCGGATTATTTTTAATGAAAGTTATAACCTTTTTGTCTGATTTTTTGTGAGCCGTTTTTTCATGGAAGTAGATTCATGGTATATGAGCACAATTAGAATTTTCAATGCATTGACTTAATAGATGAAAAGTAAACGGCCATCCATGGTTTCGAAGCTGTACCACATTTAAATATCTTCCTTCCTAGCTTTCCTTGAAGCATTCAATAAATCCCTGACGTCGATCTTATTAAGATTCGTCTGTTGATCCATGTGGAAGAGGGGATCTCATATTTCATTCTGCTTTGTACTAGCCGAGAACGAGTATTTCAATATAAAATCTGCTTTGTGAAATGAGACATGTTGTGCTTTGACGAGCAAATTCATCTGCTTTTACTTCCCAACAATGTTTAAATGCCCTGACACCTACATTATTCAGCATTCGATGGAAGTGTGATATCGTTGCAGCCTGACTGCGTCCGTAAAAAAGCGAATATCCTTTATAGATATGGCATTATTCATTCTCGTGAAGTTTGTCCAAAACTTGTCCTAAAATTACAAAAACAACAATTAGGACATATTTAGGACAAATTTCACGCGTTTTATGTTTTTTTAGATAAATCTAACTTTCTGCTACCCAAAAATACATTTTGGTATTTGGGTACGATCCCTTGGTTCACCAGGATAATTATGATACGTTTCTAGGTTCGGAAATATTACATCCAATATCAGATAATAAAAATTAGGACAATTTTAGGACAAAGTTCACACCCGTCATTGTATTTCATAAGCTTTCTTAACTATCCATTTGTGATATGGCTATTTGTAGTTTCTCTGTTGATTCATCATTATTATTTCCAACAGCGATTATTGTAGTGGCATCTCATATGTAGTGACAGTATAAGCATAGATAGAGCATAAGTGTATTATATGCAAAAGGTAAAGGACCGATTCCAGGATAAAGGGAATACCTTTTAATTGTTTTGGAGCGGATATATATTCGAAAAGTACTGCAAATTTCATTTCTGGATGTTACCTCTCTTGCGCATATCATAGTGACCGCGAAGCCGGCAGCAAAATAACATCCTTATAGAAATTGGCTGGACGAGTGATCCGGGATGATTTTGTCATGAAATATTTGTATTTGTAATTTATTCAGAAAATTATATATCACAAGATGCGAAGCGGGACAAATAATCAAATACACCATCCAGCTTTATATAAATATACGCTATATATAGGCACACAAAAAATAGACTGGCTGAATAAAAATTAAAACCCACCAGCAGCAAAAAATCAAAAAGTTTATTTTAAAGCTTTCAACTTTGTTGAGCATTTTGTTTTCTATTTATGTATTTTAATTTACCCATATATATGCTCGTGCATACATGTATGTAATATATATGTATGTATATAGTTGGTTTGGTGTACGTCTATATGTCTCTATAGATATGTATATATGTATGCATGAAAAATAAATTTATACATGCATACATGAATTCAATTTCGTGCCTGTTTGTGTGTATGAAAATAAGTTTATTACCACTCGAATAAAACCTAAACAAAACCAAAAAAAAAAAGCTCGAATTTTTTTTCCACCATTTTTCCACCGTCTATTCATAAAAAGTTTATTTTCATTTAGCATTTTTTGTGGCGAGAATTTTTTTTTGGGTTGCTTCCTGTCTTGTTAATTTTTTAGTGTGTGGTTTCTTTCATCATTTTCTTTGTGCCGGCGTCGCGGTGCGTTGCTATGGGATAGCCAGATAACACGGCACACAAAAAGAAATATGCAACGGAGTTTTTATCTCGAAATTAATCTGTAGCTCCACTGCCAGCACAATTTGAATGAATATTCTTTGTCTGGTTTTTGGTGTGGTTTTTAGCTCTATATATATAAAGATATATTATTGTGGGTTGGAATGGTGTCCAATGTTGGAAAAATGTACTAGCTCGTTTAATATTATGATATACTCATATAATATGTATGTATGTATTCTGAAATCAATGTTCTTTTAACATTTTTTTTTTATGTATAAATGTGGGATTTACATATTCAAATTATAGAAATTAGTTTTTCATATATATTCGGTTTTGGTAATTATGAATGTGTAGTGCTGCAGTTAATTTTCATAGCACAAAAAAAACTGGATTAATGAATTTAACAAAATTAGGTCGCGAATGAATTACATTTATGTATAATTATATATAATTACAAACGGATCACACAGTAGATTACAAAATTCACCCGCAACATTGTATGTATACCGCATGGAAATTAAAAAGAACCTTTACGCATCTACAACTAAATAGAGTTTGGGATGGGGTATGCTGATTAGATATAGAAAAGCAATCCATAATCATCATTCTTACAAGCGAGACAAAGAAGCTTCAGGAATTAAGCTGGGTAATCCCACCCCATCACAAGTTGGTTGAAACGATGAGGAAGATGCAGAATTGACTAAAAAAATTTTTTTCACTATAATAGTTAAGTGAAAATCACTTCAAGATTATAGGAGCGAGAGTGAAATTGGATTAATTTCAATATTAATTGACAACTTCGGATGACCGAGTTTTACTAAGTGGAAAGGGAGGTTTTTGAGATATAGAGTCGCAGTATTACTCGAAAATATAGGATTCCTTTGTCTCTTTGGTTTTTGCCTTATCTTTATTTTTAGTTTCTCATTTGAAGCAGTCAGTCATTAACATGTTATAGCCCAGCTCTAAAATATTATATTGTTTACCGTGCCAGTAAAGTTTCCTAATTAGAGTTTTTACGAGTTTTTACGCGGTTATATTAAACAATTGTTAAGACTGTATTGTTTCCAGCATAACCATTTACGAAAATTTTCCGCGCACTTACTTCCCCAATTGCCATAAAAGGATGCCACGAATGTGACCAAACCTGGTTTCGTGTCTCTTATGCTACCGTTTATATCCGGAAATTTACGAAGTGATTATTCTTTAAGAAATGGGTTATAGATGCTAGACATCATCATAAGGTCGAGCCAGAAAGCAATATTTATATATAGCAATATTAGAAAGAGCTGAATATAATAAGGAGAAAGGAGAGTGTTTCCTTATTAGTTAATATCGGGGATCCCCCCGGTTTGAACATCGATTCAGTGTGGCTGGCATAACGGACCATATGGTTACTGAATTTCCGCTCGACCGAAAGCATTTGACCGATTTAGGGTTTACAAAAAATGTTTACTTATAATGCATATGCATCTTATACCAGATTGATTCCAGATATGGTATATTGGAATTTTCACGGAAACGAGATTTTAATGAAATCCCGTGATGGAAAGCAACGGAATTAAGATTTTTTTTAAAATATGGGGTAATTTTAAAAGATTTTGTAGATTCCAAAATTTATTATCATGTTTGGCTTTTAGTCGTCAACCTTCGTCTTTTATCAGATAAAAAATCATTAAAAGAAAATACCGACTATGCCCAAGTACTTTTAAATGAATTTGTAGTGCTCCATCTCAAAATTTAAGTAAGAGGTCGAAGATGTCAAGAATTATTTTTCATATTTTGAAAGTGATCAGTGAACACAAGTGATATAAAGTGAAATAGTGAACTAGTGAAATAGTAAAGTGCTCTAAAGTAAACCAATGAGATTGTAAAGATTGATCTATATTTAAGGCTTCAAAATGTAGTTTTGAACCAACAGGACGCAGGAATGAAAGTAGAGAGATTGTATGATCTCGACTACTATCATCGGTAGTACAAGCCATAGTATCACGACCATCATCACCTGTAGGTGAGGCTCTAGTGTCACAATTACCCTCAACGAAGGATTCATTAGCCCTATCTAACAAGAACTATGGGCTAATTGCCGATACCAAAATGGAGCCAGTAGCGAAAGAAGAACAAGCCGAAATAGTAATGACTATTACAAATGAAACAGCATATACGCAACAATCAAGCCAACAATTTGATCAGGTAAACACTAAAGCTGATCAATAGACACAACAATTTGATCAGCTAAACTCTAAAATCAAACAACAAAATGCGAAATTTGATCAGCTAAACACTACAATTAATCAACAAAATAAGAAGTTGGAGAGGTTGGAGGCACACATGGCAAACAGGATAAAACAATTGGAGGGCAGGATAAAAGACTCGAAGCCCGCGGAAAAACGCTCCCTCGCTAAGCATCACAACCACATCAGTAGAATCACCTATACTGGAGGCCACAAGGAGGTTTTGAAAACTCCATCGTTTGATGACGAAACTCCTGTCGAGAACTTCAAGTTGCCGTTTCAAGCAGCTGTGCAACATAACGAAAGGGGTGCAGCGGAACGGCTTAATTCCTTAATCTTGGTACTAAGAGATAGAAGACATATGACGCAAATAGAGGCAATCTTAAAAGCTTACATAAGACGATCGGCACAAGGCTTCCAAAACAGCAGGTGTAGGAGATTTCGATCTTATTCTAGATGTTTTAGGTGTGAGTACAAGCAACCAGCAGCTGAGAGAACAGAGGATATAGACAGTCGCAATAAACTACCAAAAGGATTGCGGCAGATAGTTGCGCAAGAAGAGGATAGTGAGGCAGATGGCATAATCCGCTGGGGTCAGAAAAACTAAGTGCGACCAGCTTTGCGAGGCGAAAGCTGATGAAATAGGGAGAATGTCTCAACGTAACTGTTATGACCATCCAACTTCGTAAGAACTGCAACAGCTTAGTTGTTAATGGTGCATTGGAGAAACAACCGTGTACCTTCACATTGAAGACCGGAGCTTCAAGATTGGTTATACGTCCTGACATGGTGTCAGTAGAGCGTATGGAGAAAGTGGTTCAATACAACCTAAGAACAGCTACTGGAGAGGCTGCAGCAGTGAAAGAAGTGTATTCCCTTATTAGTCACTATCGGGAGGATACGGTTTGAACCTCGATTCATTGTCGATTTCATTGTAGATTTTCTGATCACCAAATGTCACAGGATCTAAAGAACCAAGTATTGAAATGGCCCAACATTGAGGTACCCCTCAATTAGACAAAAATAAGCACGGCCAAAGAGCAATTGGCGGAAGACCAATGAAACGATGATTCCATCAGTCCGATAATCAAATGGATGGATAGACGTACCAGACCGCAGTAGCATGAAATCGCGTGGGAAAGTACAACCATTAAAAATTATTGGAGAAATTCGAGAATGGGTTGCTGATTAGACTTTGTGAATCGGACGACGGCAACAACACAAAACAACAAATCGTGCTACCAGAAAACCAGATAAGAAAAGTCCTGCAGGAAATCCACAATAGCAAATCTGGAGCGCATTGAACACGATAAGACTTCCGTTCCATTGGGTCAACTGCAGAAGAGATATGCAGGATTCGTGCAGGAAGTGTGAGGTTTGTGCCGCCAGTAATGGATCACAAACAAGAACAAGAGGAAGTATGGCGCAATACAATGTCGGGGCACCGTTCGAGCGGATAGGTATGTATACTGCTGGCCCATTTTTCCTGATAAAAGAAATCGGTACATACTAGTATATGCGTCGATTATTTCAGTAAATAGGTAGAAGCATATCTGATTATGAATCAAGAAGCTCGAACGG
Source organism: Tipula unca (assembly GCA_951394425.1). Classification (NCBI taxonomy): domain Eukaryota; kingdom Metazoa; phylum Arthropoda; class Insecta; order Diptera; family Tipulidae; genus Tipula; species Tipula unca. The sequence goes on along the minus strand of OX596380.1, from coordinate 158,788,085 downwards.
TTGCGGTTGCAAACAAATGGGTATGCAGATTTAGAGTATCGTTAGATCTACATTTCGACCAATGCCGAAATTTCGAATCATTCGGAAACTCACCAGCTATAGTCGTATTTGGCCTAAAACTCCGATTGCCATGTGACAATAAATTTGGATCACAAATTTGGAATGGAAACGAGATATGACCTTCGGTTAATTAGCACAAGATTTATGGAGGGAGATTTGGTTTGACTTTACAACCCCAAAGGGAAATCTCCGAAGTTACACCAAAGTTGGGAAGGACCATACAAAGTTATCAAATAGATCAACGATGTCCTATACCAGATTCAACGAAGCGCCAGGACTAAAATGAAAATGGTTGACATAGATCGGTTGGCACGTTACACCGCCGGGAGCACAGATGAATCTGTGCGGGACGAACAGAATTAAGGTGGATGTAATGTGACGACCATGCCTAATCTTAAACTCAATCACAATAGCGTCATCGTTAATCTAATGGTTAGAGTTGCAACTATAGAGCATGGTGTGGTAACGATCGATGGTTCTAGTTCTCAGAAGAAATTAACATGAAGAGAAAATTCGATAACTTTGTGGCGCGAGGTAAAATTCCTTAGATAACACCGCCATAATTTGGTGATCAAGTCATAATAATGTATAATAAATAACTTCACATTAACAGCTTGAACATATGTAACTAGATATAATCACCACCACGAATTCGGGCAATTAAATTAGTGCCACCCACATAATCAATAAGATGTTCTCGAACCTCACAGTCGCTGATAAGAAAATCCACACCCACAATTTTTTGTCATAATTTTGTTTTGACATTATTAATTTGAATATAAATTTATATAATTAGGTGCATGCTTCATCTAAGAATAGTCAATCCAAATAATATTTTTGGACGTATAAGTTTAAATATGTTATCCACATTCAACTAGCTTCAGCGTTTAGCGTTGTACACGCCTTAAGTCACTGTAATTTGGACTAATTTTATAAAGAGTCGCACGGCTACAGGTTGTTTAATCATTTGCGGTATTTCGCATTCTTCCTTTCATTTTGGAATTCGAACCAGAACCGCTATATACGATTTGTCGATAGTATTATAGAATGAAATTACTCATCTTGATTGTATTTTATTGGTATAAATGTATCTCATACTAGCACGTAATACTGGTTTTACTGCATAAGATAACATAACACTTCCATCGAAACTCCAACAAAGATTTAATTAAACAGGTTCTGGACTTGAAAGTAAAATAAATATATTAACTTGAGTTGATTCAAGTCGATTAACTAATAGCATACTGAATGGCGATACGTGAAACAATTACTATCGATGTCGATTAATCCGGCACATAAATATTCTTATAGGTGTTCAAGGCTAGCCCAAATCAATCTATAACATAGAACAACTTGATAAGCTCTTCAAATATTTACCTCATTTAAAACTAAATGTCTTGAAAACATTTTAGGTATGAGCCCATTAATTTGCCTTGCTACCCATGTTTATCGCAGAATAAGCTTTCACTGCCCGAGATATGTTGACAGCGCATTTGCATCTGAAAAAATAAGTGTAAAAGTCATGTACTGTCAAATTGTTTTTCTCGTGTGAATGTATAAACATTTTCTATTATTTAACATGTTCGTTTTTCATACAACGTATATTTGTGTTTCTGTAGAATTGGAAATCTTACAAGACCAACATATATACATATATACGTTTATATAGCAAAAAAGCAACCAACATTAATATATGAAACTTATGAGTAGCTGACAATATAATGTATGGACATAATAAATTACATATAAATGTATATACATATGTACCAGTATACGTATGTAAGTATAAATGTTGTGTTATATATGCTCTATATATGTTTATGAATCAATTGAAGTATCTTCATATTCCGTTTTCTTACCAAAAAAAAAAAATACATAATAATAAATCCCCCTTCCACTTAACGTTTCCGTATTTTTTATTTTTATTGGATTGTACCAAAGTCCCTCGTTCCTCTTGCTATGTTACTTATGCATAATATTTCTTAAACGGAAAATGAAAAATTATGTTTATGTCATTTTGCAATATTTTTGTTGCGAAATTTCTGCTAGCATACCCAATTTATCAGCATATGAAATTAGTCTAACATGCTATAAAAATCAAAAGGACATTAAAATAACTCCTTTTATATAGACTAATAAACACAAACCGAATTTCTTGAATGGCATTAAAGATTAGCATTACAATTACAACAAGTCTACATAGAATACACATAATTTTTTGATTTTGTCGTATACACTGATTTTAGTTTTGACAAAAGCTCTGCGACTCCTAAAAATCGTTCAATCTATGAGGAAAAGTTGAAAATAAAATTATTTTCGTTTTTCCATGTACTATTCAGTGGTAGATGGCAATACCAGAACTTATACATTATATTATTTTGTTTTTGTTTTAAAGCTTAATATGTGCTTTTCTACAAATTTGAAACGTATAGCCTGGAAACAATACATTTAATAATAATAATGCAGGAGCGGAGTTTTTGTTGAGATGAGTATAGTTTTTGGCTCAAGGTCTGATACTATATTTTCGCAACATGATGTATTGACACTATAGGGGCAACAAAAATTGGTTCTACAAAATAGGAAGGGCGCAGTTAATAATATGTATGCGGGTTTTTATTTCACCACCAAAAAGGGAATTTTAAATAAATTATTCTGCCACTTTTAACCAAATTTTAAAATTTGTTTTTTGAAATTAACCAAATTTTGAAATTTCCTTAAATTTTATCAATTTATCAAAACTCTGAAATTTTTATAAATGCTTAAGTTGTTTATTAAATTTTGAAGCTTTATTGAAAGCTAGTATCAAATTCTCGAGTAAATATCGAGGTAAAGCTAATGTGCTAAATTTTTTTAAATTTTATGAAAATGGTTCATGTTTGTAATCAAATTATGTAACACAAAATTTCCAAATTTCTAAAGCTTAAAAAACTAAATGAATTGAAATTCAAATTTCCCGAAAAATCGTTTCTTCTCGAATTTCACGAAGAATCCTGGTTCAGCTAAAATAAAATGTGGGTCCATTCGTGAGAATGATTAGAAATGACGTTTTTTTTATAATATACAGTCCATCTGTAGCGGTTACTACTCTCGCTTTGTATTCAAAAAAATAAATGGATTTATTTTAATTAATTAATTTGTCTGTACCATTGATTTTGGACGTTGTGATGCTATATGTTATCTTAAAAGTGCATTTCTTAAGATGACTATTTCAAATACAACTGTTAAGCTTTTTTTTTTTTTTTTTTTTTTTTTATATTTTTTATTTTTTTTTTAAATCATAAAATTAAAACAAATATGTTATAATAGTGCATTATAAATAATTGTAAGTTTATAATTAATTGTTTTTATCTAAATGTTTATAAAATAGATAGGATTGTTTTTCTTCCTATTCCCATTATTAATGTAATTGTACGTTTTTAGTGTTTTTTATCCACTGATGATGGCTGACAAGCCGAAATATTTGGAAAATAAATTATAAATTATAAAAACTTATTAAACTGTGTCTATAAAAAGCTGAACTACTCCTATCAAAAAATAAAACAGACACAAAATTGGAATAATATACATTTTCTTTTTCAATATTTAAAAAATTCGAATTAGAATTATTACATATAGAGATACACAATATTCTTTAGCAAATTAAGACAAGAACTGTTTGGATCTGAGAAAATTTTAATAGTTATTTTCTTCAAACAATATATCAGATTTGAAAATAAAATATTTTGAAATTGTATTTGTGTTATCTACGGTTCGATATATCGAAAATCTTAATGTGTAAAGATTTATAAATATCGGCGATATGTTTTCAATGGGTTATATGCATGTATTATATGCATTTTGTCGTATTAACTATTTCTCAATTAGATATTTTGTATACGCGAATTACATATTTGTACTATAAATAAAACACAATTCATACTTTATTTTAATTTTTATTAAACTTAACAAACTTACAAATCATAAAATATAGTTTTCATTCTTAAATCTACATAGAGTTTTTAGTTTTAAGTCAACTAAATCAAAAAATTGTATTAATTTACTCGAAGAACATTTGTCTACTACATGTGCACCCAAATGTCTATTATAATAAATAGTTTTTAATTCCGTGCATCTTAAATACACAACATTTTTTATGACATACAATCTATTGTTACATCCAAAAATAGGATAGTTCTCGCCAGAGTCAAAATGTAAAAAACGGCCATTCCATTTATATGCTATAAATATAGACTCAAATTTAAAATAACTAACCTTAAGAACTTCAATTAAATTTGTTCAATTAAACTTTACGATTGTTATTCATTAAAAATGTTTTATCTTCAGCCAATAAATCTAGCGATTTGCCAAACAAGAATTTTGTTGATGTTTGATTTTGATAATATCTTTTACTTAAGTTTAACTGATATATATTTCGGCACATTCAGCTTTAGTGAGACGTATGGTTGCTCCGTGAGAATCCCTTTTCCGTGAAAAGTTGTTATTCAATAAAAATGGCAATCAAAAAAATCCGGTCAATTCAGCATCTCCCGATTCGAGGATTTTTGTAATCTGGTTTCTTACCTGAAAAATATTAAATAATAAGTTTATGTAATTAAGTAATAAGTTTTTTTAATTAATTTACCAGTTTTGTTTTTTGCTATGTTTATAAGTTTTTTATTTATTGTATGCCAAGCTTTTTTTTTCAAAAAAAAAAAAAAAAAAAATGCCAAGCTTCATATAATTCAGTGTAATTATTTTTAAATATAAATTTAAAATCAATTTCCAATAATTTAATTCCTTGATTGGATTTGAGTGCTGGAAATTCCTCAAAATATTCAACTATTTTTTTGGAGCAGCTCCTGTTAAATAATTTATTTCTTAAAGCACACGTTACAAACCAATATTCACTAATTTTGTCCCAGGGTGATACGTTAGTTTTTAAATATTCCAGTTTACTGTCTGCGATGGTATCACAATTTTCTTCTGGGCTTTGATCAGATTGGTTGATCGATAGCGATGCCCGAATCTTCTGTTTAAATTTATTGTAAGACGTCCAGAGATTTCCTTTAGCAAGAGATCTTGTATTGGAATTATACGGTACATAAAAAACGTTTGATATTTCTCCTGGAAAATTTTTTTCAATTAAATTGGCCAAGTAAATAAATCTATCTGACGTGATTTATATTTTTGATAAATCTGCAATTTTATCAATTTCTTTTTCAATTATTAGATTTGCCAAAGATGATTGATGGTGGCTTATCTTATTTATATTATTAAAAAACGCTCGTATTATTCGACCTTTAGTACAGTTTAAATAATCATTTAGCACATTAGGCTGAAGTTTAACATATAGCAATACATTTGAATTCTGAAAAATAAAAACGAAATTAATGTAATACTTTTTGTATGAGTTTAAATTTATTACCAATGAAGCGTTTTCATCTAAATTAACACTTGAAAAAATGCTAGTTGAATTACTTGCAGTATCAGCTTCAGAATAATTTTGCAATACTTGAATGCCGGTAGTATTTTCAGGCTGAAAATGGAATCATTTTAAATATTCAAGAATTAGATAGGTTTTATACACAAAATTAATAATTGTACTTCCGTTCAACAACCAATTTTGGTTTAAAAATAATAATTATATAAACCTTAAATCGATCACTAAAAATAATTTGTGTATGAAAATAATTAATAAAGCTAATTAATTAAAAGTAAATAATTTGAAATAAATAAATAAATGTATGTTTAACCCTTCGAGCATAAAGATATTTAACCAAAAAGGTTTAACCAAATTGAAATTTAGCATTCCATAAAATCATATGTTAATACGAATAAAAATTAACGAACTTGAGAAATACTTTATTTAAAAAATAAATATGTTTTATTGTTGGATGGATATATTTTATATCCAAAGAAGATATATTTTATTGGATTAGAATAACGGACCGTTTAGAAAACGCGTATATTTTTATAACCATGAATTGTATGACACGCGTTTTGATAATACAAAAACAAAATATTTCGCAAACCATTAATACTTTTACAACAATTACAACACTTATTTATTTTTAAATATGGTTATTTTCATCATCAAAATAAATTTTAGCACGAACAATTATACATTAACTATATATTTACAATAAATTCCATACAGTTACTGTAAAATATTTCACAAATAAATCACTGTTTTTTAATAAATTATAAAACCACAATTTATTTCCAATATATTTTTTTAAGTCACAACCTATTACAATGAAAATCACTTTTAAACTGATTTTTAATATTCCTGTGTGGTTCAATCCTGAATATTTTATATTGTTTTTCCAATTTAGTTTTATGCTATTCGAAATTTAGAAATTTTTATTTATTAAACTGAAATAATTTTAAGAAATAAATTATAACCAAAACAGATGTATTTAATACTGCTTTTTAATAAAATGGAATTTCACATATAATTTGTTTTAAACGTAATTGGGATAAATATGCTGTAAACATTTGAACGTATTGAAAACTATCCAAATATGATTAAAATTAAATTTACTTAGTAAATATATTATATCATAAAACAATCGAAAATAAATTATATTTGGTAGTAATTTATTTCTTAAAATTATTTCTGTTTATTAAAATCAAATTTCTGTATTTAATATAATTTAAAACGAGATACAAAACAATTTAATTGAAATAAACATATTCGAAAAATTAGTATTCAAGTTTTCCGAATTAGACCTATTTATATCAGCGGTATATATAAATTATGTGGTTTTCGGGATATAATTCTATTGAAACAGTTTATGTCGCATATAGGCATGCAATTTTTTTTCAGTGATTCTAATAAAAATTGAATATCCTATAACAGAACGTGTCGTACCTTCCTTAAATCCTTTGGGGAAGCACACTACTTGTATGCAACTCTGATCTCTGATCCTACAGAGTTTGCACCTCAAATTCATATCTTTTCCTTACCAATTTCATCATTTTACAAATTATTATTGTTCCTATTGCAAATCAATGTCAATATTTTGGAAATTAAATTCAATCGTTTGCAAACCAAATTCAATCTTTGCCAGATTAAATTTAAGTGCACTGGCCCATTATTTGTTTTGAGATAAAATCATCAAATTAGTCAACTCAAGTTATGATTTCAGGGTATAACCCAAACCTTAAGCATTTTCCATACCGGTTGTCAAATTTTCGTTTCACATTCAAGGGAACGAAAGGATTCAAATTTACATCTAATTGAAAAAATTACTATAAAGAAATCATGTAAGAGCTTTCAAAAATTTACAATTACCAGAGTCTCAACAATTTATATTTCTGAATCTTTAAAGTTTGATTATGATCTAGATTTTCAACTAATAATAATAATAATTCAGTATTTAAAGGCCATTACTGGCCCCTTACTGCGTCAACTATCTGGCTCCAACGATTTCGATCCTGGGCTTGATCTTCATACTGTCCTAGACAATCTTAAGAAGCCAAGTCATTCTCTACACCGTGGAGCCATCGTCGCCTGCAACGACTTCTGCGCCTACCATATGGTGGCTTTCCCTTCAGAGATCGCTGCACAATTCGTTCCGGATCAGCACGCAGAACGGGACCGAGCAAGCGTACTCGCTGAGATCTTATTTCATGTACAATATCGGGGATCTTCATCAGATCTCTGATCTCGAAATTGTACAGAGCTCGGTATGTGTATTTCGCGTTTTGGGCCGTAAATCACACGCATGACTCTTCTCTCAACTGTAAGGAGCCATATCTCGTACTCATCCGTCAGCGCCAAAACTTTCACATGCAATCATAACAACGGGCCTGATCAACGCCTTGTAAGCTTTCACCTTCACGGCACTTGATAGGTGTTAAGAATTTAGCAGTGGCCTTAGAGGATACAAAGTACGGCTGCCAGCTGCCAGCCGCACTGTAATATCCTCATCCACACTGTTATCGTGAGTGATAAGAGAGCCCAAATATTTGAACCTCCTCACTCCTTCAAACGTGTAGTAGCCACTACTAAAATCTGGTGTGCCATTGTCCCTCTAACCTGAAATCATGTATTTCGTTTTGGACTCATTGATGTGGAGTCCAACAGAAGCTGAGAACTCTACAAGCGGATCAAGTATTTCCTTCACTCCATTGCTATTCAATCCAATCACGCATATGTCATCTGCATATGTAAGCACCTGATTGGACTGGCGATATAAGATGTTGCGCTGAGGTGTTTCAGTTTTACGAAAAATATACTCCAACATGAGATTAAAGAGTATCGGGGACAGAGCATCACCCTGCCGAACACCCGAGCTAACTACAAAAATTCTTGATAGCCTGTTCTCAACTTGAACACAGCATTGAGACTGTGTCACTATCATTCTACACAATCGTACCATTTTTGTTGGCATACCTTGGCAGACCACAAACTCTCTCGATTGATCGAGTCATAGGCCTGCCGGAAATCCAGGAACACCTGATGTACTTGGATGAAAGTCTCATATAATATTTAGATAGAATCATCCGCACCGAAAAGACCTGATCAGTGACTGATCGATTCGGACGAAATCCTCCTTGATAGTCACCAACCAGGCCAACATAATGTAGGACAGTAACTTATATGCTTTGCAAAGGAGAGCTATACCGCGATAATTCTCATACTTCAAGCGGTCTCCCTTCTTCAAGATGGGGCATATCGCGGCGACTTTCCATTCGTCAGGCATTACTTCGGTTCGCCATACTAATCGAATAAGATCAAAACGACAGTTCCACAAAGTATCCCCTCCGAATATCAAGAGCTCCGAATTAATGCAGTCTACTCCAGGTGAGCGGTTTCGTTTTAGTCTTTGCATGGCCCTAGTGAATTCCTCATGGGATGGTTTTTCAATGCCTGTATTTGAGGTGAATCATCAACTATAGTCTGTGGCGCACCAAGCAGGTCGGTGAAGTGTCCATTCCATGCGTCGAGTACTGCGCGATGTTGACACAGAGGTTTCCATTCCGGTCCCGAATGGCAGTTGACGCAGGCTTGAAAGTATGGTGCAATCCAGTAATTACTTTAAATAAATTACGTGAACTGCACTCATAGCTGAGTTGTTGTACTTTCAGAACCTCGGCCTTCCACCATTATCGCTTCTTCCGTCTACAAATCCGCTTAGCTGCCCTCCTAGTGAGAGTAGCCTTGTTTTCTCTTGCATTTGTGAGACGTTGTTGCACTTCACTATGGGCTATATTTTGTTGCTCAACTGCAATACGACACTCGTCATCAAACCAATCATTCTTGGGTCTGACTTTCACTATACCTAAAGTTTGTTGAGCAGCACTGACAACCGAAGTTTTCAGTGCCTCCCAGACAGAGTTCACACAGTCCGACTGGTAATTAGCTCCCTCAATGTTGTCGCTGACAAGATCCTGATATCGTTTCTTTTGATCTTCTTTTATCAGACCTTCACAGTCGAAACGTTCCATCCGTTTCGCTGTGTGCCCGGACCTATACGAAAACTTGCACCGTAGCTTTACAGCGACCAAATAATCATCGCTGCTTACGTATTTGGTTGGTGACCGATAAGTTCTCACATCCCGCACAACCCGAGCTCGCCCTTTTGAAATTAACACGTGGTCAATTTGGCTGCGGGATATTTTGCTAGAATGGATCCATATTTCCAAATGTATCTGTTTGTGAGGGGGAATAGTGCTTGCTACTCTAAGATCGCGAGCAATTGCAAAGTACATCATTCTCTCACCATTATTGGTTGCAGTTTCGTGTCGGGAGTACGGACCTATATTTTCACACAAGTCGGCCTGATTTCTACCAGCTCTAGCATTAAAGTCCCCAATTACCATTCTAACATCGTGTTCGGGTATAGACCCCATCAGATCGTCCAAGTCATTGTAAAATGAGTCTTTATGTTGGGGCTGACTGACCTCTGTGAGCGCATGTACACAAGTTATCGACAGGTTAGCTAACTTCATGCACAAGCGAAGTTTACACAATCGGTTACTGACTGCTTGGACATTCAAAACAGCCTTCTTTACCTGCGGCCCAAGGAGAAATCCAGCTCCAAGATTTCCGAGGTTATCTCCACTGTAGAGCAACGTATAGCCCTGGGACACATGGGACACTTTTAAGCCAGCGAGTTTCTTCAAGAGAAACGAGTTCCAGCCGATACTCCTTCATGCATGTGATTAGGCCCTCTAACGCTCCTGGTTTCTTAAGTGACTGCACGTTCCACGATCCAAAATCTCGTGTCCGGGTACTTTGAGTGTTGTTGACTTTAATGAAAATAAGCTATTTAATTTTTTACGGATGCGGGTTATCAGCCCAGCGATCCAACCGTTTAGTGGCCTCCTACGACAAGCAAAGGAGACTGTGGTGAAATTCTAGGAAAATTTTCAGTGCAATTTCGTGCAATTTTGGTTTACGAAACATGACCACAGGGGCCAGAATTTTAACTAAATTTTCAATTTAAATTGAAAAATTGCTCTTGGCACATGCAACTAATTAATTTCGCATTCCAAATTTTGTTGTAGTTGTAGTGAAATGAGAGTCACAAAATATTTTAAAGTTAATTCAGAGTGATTCAATTTAATTTTCGGCTACAGCCCGTAAATTTAATTTATGATCATTCTGATCGGAGAATTGAACTCAAACCACACATAAAATTCAGTTTAGAAATAAATTTGGAAAAGATTAATGAACAGTGGCCTGGGGTCCTAACTAGAGTTGACAAATTGAAGGTTGAACTAAATTGAGCCTTTTCTACATTTAAATAAATCCCATTTCAATTTAAAATAGATTGGAATCCGTCCGAACTTCTTAATGCTGAGCCCGTAGGAGTTTTGAATTAAATTTGCAACAGGTTAAAATTGATTTGCAAAATAATTAAATTAGTTGCAAAACTGGTATGCTAAATATTTAATTAAGTGAAATCTAAGTTATTTATGTGACAATATCATACTAAGTTTGTATATATTAGGTATATCAATCGCCTCTAAAACATCTCAAGATACAACGTAAGATTCTCTAAGTTAAGTGCACATGTAAGCGAACTGTATCCAATATTGAGTGATTAGCTCCAATAATCCATTAACGAACAATAACTACCTAAATGCCCCTATGAAGTTTATAATTGTTTTCCATATATTTTCCTGTCTAAGTATTAAAACCAACTTTAATTGATTGATAATTTTTGTACGCATAATGAACCCTTAGAATTCCAGCTCAAAAGCTTAATTTCTGACCTATGTATCCGTATTCAATGCCATTTTCTTTCGTGACAATAAAAAAATTTAAGAATACCAAAATAATAACAAAAAAATTTTAGAAATCAGTAAATTACCTTTATTCAATGAAAATTAATTTAAAAAAAAAATCATTGTTCAAAACAAAAAATTCTATTAATTCAAACTGACTGAATATGCTGGAATGACAAAACCAATTCACAAAAAGAAAAAGTTTTCGAAAATATTTAAAGAAACAAAAATAATAAATTAAATAATAAACATATATTTTTTTAATTTTATTAAACTGTTTTATAAAGATGGCTTTTTGGCTGGTGGTGGTGCTTCATCATCGGCCGGTGCTAAGGAATTTTGTTCCGTCGGTTTATCTTCGGATGGCTTTTTTCGTTTAATCAAGTGTGAAATGTCTGATGGCTTGGGTTTATTTGCTGCATCAGACGATGTGGGGGATGATGAACCAGCAGCACCACCACCAACCTTAATCGATACTGATGATGATCCAAATGCATTCGACGACACAGACGATGATGACGGTCCGGCATCAGCATCACCACCACCATTTTTAGTTGCAATTAACTTGGCCAGTTCACGTTTCACTTCCTCCGTCGACTGTTGTTTCGATTCCTCAACATCGATTATTTTATTTAAAATCTCTTGTTTTGTCTCCTCCAAATCTTTGATCGTTTTCTGTACATCATCGGTTTGATTTTCTTTTGCCTTTTCCGCCGCAATTTCTTCATCGAAAATTACACACGACTTTTTTAATGATTTGACAGAGTTTTCGAAATCGTTTAGCATCACGTGACATAAACCAACTTTGTATTGTAACTCCGCTAATATACGACGATTTGGCTCCGGCAGATCGAGATAAATCTCATACGATTTTGTATAGTCGTTAATCGCCTCAGTGAAGAAACTATTTTCAAATGAAATGTTTGCCAATTCATTGTGTGCATCGGCGAGATTGGGTAGCGCGCTGTCTCCTTGTTTTTCGAATATTTTTACAGCTAATTCTAAAACTTCCCATGCAACTTGTAATGAAGCGGCGCTATCATCTTCATCGTCTTCTTTTGTTTCTTCTTCATCGACACCTTCCCCATCTTTACCCGGTTTGGCGGTATCATTTCCGTTTGATGTTGACGATTCTGGTTTGGGTTCAGCCGACCCGGACGATGAATCAACTTCTGATTTATTTGCATGACCATTTGATACAGCCTCTTCTTTTTCTTCATCTGTTTTGTTTTCTATTTCGATTCCTTTTTCAGTCGCTGGTTTTTCGGGCTCAACCGATTTTTCTGTTTCATTTTGTTCGGGATTTTTCTCTGCGTCATCATCTACAAAAAACCTTATTTTAAATCATCACCAAAATAATAATCAAACATTATAAATTACCTTCATTTTCTTCCTCATCATCTTCTTCATCCTCGTTGCCCTCGTCTTCCTCCGGTATTTCCATTAATTTATTCTCATCCTGTGCCACCGCTATCAATGATTTGGCATACAATAAATATGGTCGTCCCAGCTCGTCGGCATTTTGCCCAAATAGGGTTGCATATATAGAACAGGCTTGGCTCAAGTCATCGGCTGCATCGGCATACGCATCAATAAAATAATTACGAGTGCCTCGAGCAATTAATTCTTTTGCTTGGGTGATTTTTTCTTCCACAGAACAATTGTCTTCTGATTTTTCGGCCATTTTTATACTTAGTTTCTAAAATTTCTGCACAGAAAAAATAAAAAAAAACACAATTTTTTAATATTAGCTATATACGGTTAGATACGTATTTAGTTACATGAACATCTTTTGTTCAACAAACAGACAAGATATATAAACACTAACAGGTTGGCCAGAGCAATACACAAGACATATGTATAATAACAATACACCAGAAAAATAAAAAATAAATAAAAAACTACAATAAAAGTCACATGGTTTTTCGTGAAAAACAACAATCTGTTCCGTTTTTTACACACAATAGAATAACAACATTTACGAATATCGAAGCAAATTCGGCTATTGATTAAATACTGTCAAAAGAAGCGCAAGCGTTTCAGGCCACAATGAATATATTTTTCACAAAGAAAATCGAGGATAACTCAAATTTTCAGTCCGTCCCAACACTTCAACTAAATTAAAACAGGAAAATCGTATAACAAAAAAAAATTATTATTTTTTTATTATTAATTTGTGAAAATTGTTTATTTGTATTTAATAAATTTGAAAAAGTTTTGCAGTAATTCGAAAATTAAAAACAAAATCCTAGATCTTTGTATTAAATTTGAAATTACGTGCGCAATCAAAATTTAAATTCTAATTTTGTGTTTACCACAATTTATAAAGTCGTAATTAGATCAACAAACCCTCGCTAAAGAATTATATAGTGAAAAAAAAATAGTTGTACGTTTAGTTAATGTATAGTAAAAAAAAGTGTGTGTATTGATCGGGATCTAGATTTTTTCGGTTTTAATCCATTGCATAAAGTATTGACCTAACATAATTACATCTGTGGCTAGAGAGTAAGTATCCAGTTATAACCACCAGTTCATTAAGTATTTTAAAAAAAATAAAAACAGTAAATTTGGTGCGGAATTTTTTTTATTTTTCGTTATATGTAATTAGGTTACAGCAGGGAAACCATAACAGCGATAAAAATTAAGTGAAAATTTATTGCGAAAATTTCAGTTGAAATTGATTGTTTACACGTAATCGAATGTATTGCATATTCGTGTGGATAACCAACATCCAACCAACAATAGTAGAGAGTTGATTGTATTTTTGATTATGGAATGTTATTGTTACCAGTTGGAATGACGATCAATTTTTGTATTTCTCGAAATTTATATTCCGTGTCTAACACGTATGTGGTTTACCTAATTTAGTCTCAATAAATTTTCATAATTACACATTTAATTTTCTTCGAAAAATACCCTTTCCTCAAATTTTGAACAGAATTTTAAGGTAAACAAACCATCTACGTACCAGCAAAATTAAGCAAATATTTTTAAATGTATGTACATATACGAAAATTATGCAACTGCTTCTTTATCTCTAAAGTATTTGAAAAAAATGTAGTTGAGTTTGAGAAGAATTTTAAAAAAAATTACAGCAACATAGCTTAATTTAAGTATTGCTTCAAGTTCCATTTTTCCTCGGTATATTATTCAAACTAAATAAATTTGAATTGAATTTTAGTATCAATAGCAGTCAATTATAAATTAAATAGTGATACTATCAACAATCAAATTAGTAGTTAGGCTGTTTTCAAAACGAATACTTATTTGTGGAACCTAACTTATTTTCTCAAATTAAAATATGAGTTTGTTAAAAATAAGATTGACGTAAACTATATTTTTTCAGCTTTTTAAATCGAAAATGTAAAATTTATTTTATAAAATTTTAATAAAAAACAAACATGCAAATGATCCTAAAATTCACAAGTGCTTGTTTGCGTTTGGCAATTTTTAACTAGATATAAATGACGATGGCCATTATTTTAAAATTTGCTGTCAGTTTAACATGGTTTGTTTAATTTAAATTCGCAAATCAATGCAATGTTTGTATAAAAGTTATTAGAAAAGTTAGCTGGCGTCAAATAAGTCAATAAGTTTGAAATAAGTATTCATTTGGAAAACAGCCTTCATGCTGAGATTTTTTGGTATTTGAATTCAAATAGAAAATTATATTTTAAATCATTTCATATTATGTACAAATCTGTTATTTAGTTATAGTCAGATTATATATGTACCTACATATGTATGTTTTATTCAAATTATGTATGTTTAGTCAATTTGATGAGAACATTGACATTCCCAACTTTCGACATCGATATTGGAAATTATATTGCTACTCAATTTACCGGCATTGAAATAAATTGAATTAAGATTTTCAGGCCATAAGATTGATAAATTTAAAAATTATGTTGAAAGAATAAGGTTTGAAAAGTATGACAGAATTTCCATGTTGAATTTTGAATTATTTATGGATTGAAATTCTACGAAAGGAGAATCTTTCAGTTTTCCTAAAATTTGAACTAAATAGTGAAATTTGAATCTACCTCTAGTTGAATATAATTTTAAATCAAATTCTATTTAATGTATTTGAAACTTGTAAATGATGTTACTATTGTCTGAATATAAATTTCAACTAAAATAATCAAAAGATTTACATTTGACAGAACAGTTTGAATTAAATTTGAACAGTTTGAAAATAATTCGCAAAGAAACTATGACTCGAGAATTAAACTAATTAATTCTTTAACGTTCCAAGTTCCTCAGGACATAACTGCTTCAACTTTCGATGGACATTAGTACATTGGTCGCTACACTTCTCTCCATTTCCATGTTCTCTTCGTACATTTTGTTGTTTTGCTTGTAATGGATAATCTACCAAGATCGCTGTACTGGTTTAAGTGCTCACAACCTGTTTTGTCAAATCTTCTTCTCACTAAACTTGATGAATTATATTACCCATTGCTGAGTCAAAATCACTTCAAATGACAGATGAAGTTCTAAAACAGCCTCAGGCCTCAGCAGTGTAATATTTAATAGGTAATTATTTTCTGCAATCGTTTTTTCGCTAAGCATTTTCCTAACCAATTATACTAACGACACATCTGATCAGAAATGATTTTCTAAATGTAAAAACTGACAATTATTGTGTATAAAATCGTCCATACTTTTACAATATTTGGACAATACAAAAATATATCTGACAAATATCATCATAGATACGGTTAGATCCGAGTACTATCATAGTATGACATAGTATCATTACGTGTTGTACTAGTATCCGGTTTTCCATTTGGGACTTGACAACTTTGAACTTTCACTGTGAACGCACCCTTAAACAAATAACCAAACTGTGAGTGTCAAAACATTCAGCAAAGACAACATTTTCATCATGGTGAAGTACATGAACGAACGGTTACTTCAAAAGCGTTAATTCCAATTTTTGGTCAAGCGTATACTTGGCTAAACGGCTTCGTCAACAAACATAATATGCGTTATTGGTCATGTGAAAATCCTCTTGTGCTTCAAAAAACACCACTTCATCCACAAAAAATAACTGTATGATGTGGTTTTCATGCTGGTCGTGTCATTGGACCGTTTTTTTCGTTGATGAAAAGGATCGTCAGGTTACAGTCAATGAATATCGCTACAGACACATGTTGCAACGTTATTTCTTTGGTCAATTGAATGAGCTAGACATTAATGATATGTGCTTTCAACAAGACGGTTAGAGATTAGAATTTCATGCCCAAGAGGTGTATAGTTTAAAGTGTGAAAATTCGAATTTAAAAATTTGCGAATGAAGTCTAGAGATTTAACTATTACAATTCAAAGCTGCAGAATTAATACAAGACTAGAGTCTAGAAATTGGAAAATGGAAGCTGGCAATTATAAATATTTTAGGATGAAGAGATTTAAAGATCGGACGGAGATTAAAACCTAGAGTATGTAGATTAGAAATGTCACTGATGATTTGAGACGAAAGAGTAGTAGTTAGACTTCAAACTTTAAAAAATTTTAAACTTGGCAGGAGATATTTAGAATTTAGAATCTTTGAAATTAAAATTTGGAGGTCTGAAGTGTATTTATTTGTAGTCTGGCGATTATTAAATTTAGAGTCTGGTGGTAAAAATTTTCAGACCACCATAATTTATAGTTTGCTTTTGAATTAAACTTGGAAAAATTTAATTTGAAGGTATGCACAATGTTCAAATTTATCACAAATCAATGTTTAAGTAGAATTTATAGTATTGATTTTGAATCGAATATTTTCAAAATAAAATCTTTAAAATTTGATTTTTTATGCATTGAAATTTCGAATCAATATTTTATTTACTCTTTTAACCAGACTATCTATGGTATTGTGGAACGGAATTAAAAAAATATTTATTAAATCTTGATTTGTTACAACTATAAATGATTTTCATGCGTGTCTCAAACAGTTCTTTAAAATTTGAGATACATATATCAGAGAACAATGAAATTTTATGTCAATTATAATTGCAACTATTGAAAAGATGGGCCAAATTTGGAAATACATATATTATAATATAGTAATACAGGATAAACAGAATATAAACTATAAAATATAAGCATTATTCATATTATTACATTCTGATTACCTCAATAAACATTATAAACCACTTGAAAAGGATGTACTTTTACATTAAACATCATTCGAACAACATTAAAGTATTATTACCATGAGAAATATTAATATAAAACATCCTTCCTTGGATGAAATCTCGATTATAAAACGTATCCATGTTTTGTGTTCGCTTCTTTTAATAATATATAAGTAAAGCAGTGGATAATATGCCTACATATCTTTATTATGTCTTGTAAATCTGTTTATTTAAGATTTACAAGCATCTTAAGAGTCATATTGTATTTGTGTATTGTATTGTATTGCACAATGGAAACGAATTTATCATCACAAAATGAAAATTCCAATCCCAAAAGAAGCCGGAATTTTTCTTACATGAACAAATATTTTCCACCTACACTATTAAATTGTTACATGATTTATCCATAATATTTATATATAGTAGGCGGTCTTCAATTAACTGGAAGCTAATTAGAACACATAATTAAATCACAATCAACGACATCAAAATCGTGGGCGGTAAAGTGTAATTCGACTGAAACAATTTTCTAATAATAGTAAAATTAAAAAATCGAAAAATGTTAACTTAAATCAATTACATACTTTTAATTTCCGATAATCAAATAGATTTTGTGCTAATGAAAACTATACTATACATCTTGTATACAATTTACGATTACTATTAACATTTAGAAAAAAAATATGCATATTGCTCTGGCAGTGTACATTAAACAATTCGAGCTGCATTGAAAAATATTTCATATTTTATCAGAATTGTATCAAAGCACATCAAGTTACAGAGATTTAAACCGAAAAGAACAAATGAATTATTAATCAATTAGGTTAATTCTAAATTTATTATGGAAATCGAGACCAGTTACATTCCTGGAAATGAATAATTTAAAAAAAAAATAGAAACCTAAATCAAACAGCTAACATTTGGATATATTTTACTTTTACATGAAAACTAATAATAATTTGAATGGTGTTTGATTTGAGTATTGATTTTTAACTGCAAAATAGATAATCAAATTTAACTAGAATTTGGTATCAAAATTTGATTCGAAAAGAAAACATTTCTTAGTCCAATTTAAAGTCAAATTCAATATAAATTATTAGTCTTAAATAGCTGGATGAAATGAACTGGTTGAATTTACTCAATAAAATTGTATGACATCATCCAGATGCTTCAGTGACTCTTAAACAAAATTCACGTGCAATCAATCTAACGGAAATTAAGACGTTCCATAAACGTTCTATTAAACAAATAAATAATAAACCCGTGATTCCGTTTCGTCATTCGTTGTTTCGTTTTTATAAAATTTTAATGTTTGGTAAAACAATTCTAAAATTTCATTTTTTTCCCCAAATTCCGAGATTCTTATTAAATTCTGTATAACTGGTATAATTTATATCTTAATTAAATTTTTAATTGTTATCCAATTCCGAAAATTATGAATAATTCCAAGATTTTATTACATACGAGGACGAAGTTAGAAGTCTGGTAAAATTGAAACAGAGGGTGCCACAATCGCAAATCCAATATGTCATGTGTCAGTACCATCTGTCACTAGACCAAATTAAAATTTTCAGACAGATCTGTCATTTATTCCAGTTTTGACAGCCATTGAAAACAGACAACCCATTGTCAATTTCATCAACATGAAAAAATGTGGATTTCGTGTGTGTAATTAAACATTATTTTTTGCGTTGAAAAACCATTACGCAAACCAAAACAAAGCTTGATAAATATTATGGGGACTCTTCAAAATCGATTAAAATGATTCACAAGTGGTTTACTGATTTTCGTTGTGGTCGTACAAGGACAACTGATCCTGAACGTCCAGGACGCCCAAATGAAGTTACCACACCAAAAATGGTTGACAAAATCCATGATACGGTATTGCAGTAGACCGCAGAGTGAAACTGCGCGAGATAGCTGAGATAATAGACATCTTAGATGAACGTGTGTGCAATATATTACACGAACATTTGAATATGTAACAACTTCAGAGGCCGGTTTGGCGATGTTCAAGCGAAATAAAAACGGGATTTTGCGTCGTTTCATAACTGTGTTTTTGCGTCGTTTCATAACCATCAAGAACAGTCTAAACAGTAGACTGGTGAATTTGCGCCGAAGAAGGCTAAGGCGGTTTTATCGGCCACCCAGGTCATGGCCACAGTTTTTTGGGATGCATGAGGCATAATCCACATCGGTTACCTTCAAAAGGGAAGAAGCGTAACGACAAATATTACTACAACTGATTGGACCGTTTCAACCCCGTTTTGAAAGAAAAACGACCGCATTTGGCAAAAAAAAGATTCTCTTCCATCAAGACAATGCACGGATGCACACGTGTGTCGTTGCCATGGTCAAAATCCATGAATTACGCTTCGAATTGCTTCCACATCCGCCATATTCTTCAGACTTAGCCACCTGCGACTATTTCCTGTTTCCGTACTTGAAGAAATGGGTCGGTGGAAAGAGATTCGGCTCTAGTGAGGAGATCATCGATGCAACAAACGCCTATTTTGAAGGGTTGGAGAAATCGTAGTATTCGGAGGGGAACGAAATATTGGAAACACGTTGGACTAAGTGTATCGAGCTAAAAGACGACTACGTTGAAAAATAATTTTTTTTTGGCCGAAAATATTATTCCTTGTTTCATTTTTGCCTAACTTCTCAAGCCGCCCTCGTATTTGTAATTTTACCACTTTTTTAAAATTCTAAACTTTTTACTTCATTTATGAGTGTTTATCAAATTTTGGAACATATTTTAAATTTATGAAAATCAGAATTGTGAGAAATAACTGAAATTTGAT
The DNA here is from genome assembly GCA_951394425.1 of Tipula unca. Classification (NCBI taxonomy): domain Eukaryota; kingdom Metazoa; phylum Arthropoda; class Insecta; order Diptera; family Tipulidae; genus Tipula; species Tipula unca. Next base: position 158,767,879 of record OX596380.1, on the reverse strand, counting down.
AGATTTTACGAGTATTACACTGAAGCATTTAATTTTGGAATTTAATAACGGCAAAAATCGATTACTATGAGCCTTCTCGATTTACCAGGCCATTAATATACACCTATTTATTATAGTCAAAAATACGATTGGTATTTCGATTCTTGAAAAATGTTTGATGAAGGTAAATATCTGCAATTAAATTTCCAAAGATTCGCCTGTGAATGACGAATCATGAAGACAACTTGTAGGAACAGTCGTTTAGAACAGGCGTCTGACCTATTCATTGTCTATAGTTGATCAGGTTCAAACGGGGTTGTCTAAAATGCGAAACAATGATATGCTAGAGTGTAGTTTAGCTACTTATTACGAGTAACGATTTTTTATGTTCAAACGATGTTGTTCAGCCGAATTCCTCTTCTTATTTGCACTTATACTCTCTGTCAGGTTGCTTTATATAATGTACTTATGTATATCGTTGAACTAATTCTTCTGTGTTCGATAAATTTTTCTAGGGATTTGCATTTCCTTGAAAATTAAAGGTGTAAGAACGGCAAATATCTTTAAATTTAAATTTATAAAGTAAAGTGCTTGAGAGACCGTATGTAAGTAGAACTATGGTTATCTTTATTTAATAATGTTGTTCTTTTCTTGTTGTACATTTTATCGTGAATGAGCTCATGACAGACACAGAATTGATTTTTTATTTGCCAACATTTAAGAACCTCTTAGATTGTGTGCCTAATGAAAGTAACAAATCGATTTTCAGTTTGTTTCGGTTTTATTTTCAATGCTTCTAATTTTATAATTTTTTTCTCAAAATTAAAATTAAAATTATATATATAAGTTTAATTAACGACCTTTATAAACAAAATTCTACAAACAATACTTGTAGTTCTATTTTAAAGGAACAACACATCCCTAAAACCACATTTCTCTAAAAATAGAACAATAATTTGAAATAATCTAAATTGTATTGTTTAGGTTTAGGCCAACAAATTAGTCATAAATTTTGTTTTGTTGTTGAGCATGAAAATTAAAAATGATTTTCCATATTTTATTAAATGAGAACAATAAATTAGTTTAGTTTTACATGCCAGTTTTTTTGTTTTTTTTTTGCCGATTTAAATATTTTTAATGTTTTTGTTATTTTTATTTATTTATAATGATGACAAACACGTACTGTATAGACAGGGTACAATCAATATTGGCCTCATATTTTTTACATTTCGAGTTAATTTGATTAAAAATGTAATATAAATGTAAATTTAATTAATGGTTTATTTAGGTACCTAGTATGTTCATGGATGATAATCGGTAGTTTGACTGACAATAAAACTTTACAATCTATTATCTATTATACATATTTATGTACACATATATGTATGTATAGTAAAATTACTTTGGGCGTTACAATGACTTTCCTGGTTGAATTTTTATTTTATTTTAATTATATAGAATTTACCATATATATACGTACATAGTTTCATGTTTTAAAACAATGCTTAAACTACTACTGCAGTGGTTTTATGTAAATTGTCTTATACATGCACCCACAGTTGGGAGGGTAGTAAACTATTATTATTGCTTTAATTTTTGAAACTTAGAATTTACTCTATATGCCATGTATTTGTTGTCTGTTGTTGCTGTGTACCGAATTCACACATGTATATTGCATTTTATATATAGAATTATATAACGTATATCGGTATATAGTTTTAGGCTATTTAAGGATAAAATGCTTTATATGATTTTTTTAAAACACTTTTTGTGTACACAAATACATCATACTATTCATGCGCACAAATTTGAATAGAAAAATTGGGACAATGTCCTGTTGAAATATTTATTAGCTTGGTTGTGATATTCTAAAGCATACAGATTTTCTTTGTGTAAAAACAGCATTTTCTAGTTTTGTTTATAAAAAAAAATTGATTTTTCGTTAGATAACTACCAGACTAAAGAATGTCCTTGGTAATACATATTATATGTATATATAGACAGCAAGTCAAGACATATACATATATCAAATCATGGGTTAATTTCACTTACTCTGCTTTTATTTGATTTCTTATTTATTACTTTACTGAGTATATATACATTTTAATGTCTTTATTATTCAAAGATATCAAACAATAAATCGATTTTTAAATAAAAACATAAAAGCGCGTCGCTGTGATTATTATGAACGATGTCAACTACACAAAACTAAGTTTTCATAGATTTTAGACGTTTTTTCAAGTACATAATATATAAATACATACATAGTTTAGAAATCAGTCATCATTGTATACACAATATGTATTATGTTTAGGATAAACGTAATTTTAAATGATTTTTTTTTACATTTTTATGGTATCATTCAAATTGACACAAACAAACCGTATATCTACCTACATATTATGAACCTGTTTAATTTCGCATTCATAATTAGAAATCAAAATTGTATGTATAAAAAATATATTTTGCATTCCGTTGACCCAGTTTCCCATTTAATATCCGCAACGGAATCTTGAAATGATCAATGTGTGTGAGAACAACAATGTTTGACACGTGCATCCAAAAATTACCTTTACATCCATGATATCCAGCTAGCTAGTTTGTGGTTTATGTCCATAATGTGATATTTGAAAAAAGGTTTTTAACGTATCGGTTACCAAATCACCCAAAAACAATTAAGCCACAAAATTTGTTTATTAAACTTAATTGTCTGAGAAAAAGAAAAATTAAATTTGAAAATTTGAATTTAGTATATGAAACTAATAAAAATTTCAAAAATTTAATTTTACAATTTTTGAAAACATACATACATATGTATAACTAATGTTTTCACCATTTAAATGGGGACTGCTCGTAACACAATGGAATTTTAAGGATTCACCTTAGATCGATGGAATATGTGACTTGTAATTTAAAGCCTGAAATATAGAAGAATGGTTGCACAAATTTTAAATTTAATATTTTAAATTTTCATTCCGAATTATAGAATAGAATAGATAGAATTATAGAACATAGAATTTTGAAAATTGTAATTATTAAATTTTATTTTATTTAGTTCAATGTAATTTTGATTTGTATTTCACAAGTCTGAAGTTCCAAAACAATTCAAAATATATACAAATATCAAAATTGGTTAAATAAAATGGAAATTAACTTATCGCATTTTCAATTTTTAGGTATACATGACGGATAAATTTCAATTCGAATTTTGAATATCTTGAATAATCGAAATTCAGAGAATAAAAATTCTGAAATTCAGAACAAAACTTGTGCTATATTTTCCAAATGATCTTTTGAATTTTTAGGGTTTCTGATTAAGCACAAAAAAGCACTCTTGATTTGATAACTAATGTTTTCACCATTTAAATGAGGGCTGCTCGTAACACAATGGAATTTTAAGGATTCACCTTAGATCGATGGAATATGTGACTTGTAATTGAAAGCCTGAAATATAGAAGAATGGTTGATAACAATTTATTTAGCCTCAAATAAGGTTGATAGCAATTAATTAAGTCTCACAAGAATACAAAAAAATTAAGAAAGATTCAGTCTTAGGGGAAAAAATTAAAAATCCCTAACAATAAAGAAAATGTTAAGACAATACAAAAGAACTTATTAATTAGGGGAATTTGAGAAGCGAAAATTTTAATATTTAATTTAATAAAGAATTTAAGAGCGCTTTAAAAAAATTAAAGATACATAAATTGAAAAACAAATTAAAAAATAATTGTATGGGAGTATTTGGACAAAATTATAAGAGAAATATGATACAAAATTAGAATTAAACGAGAAAAACTAAGAGATTATAAAAGAAATTGAAAAGATTTATAATGGGATTAAATTCAAACAAAATTATAAAGTTATTAGGGAAATTTTAGAATTCCCTCTTGCTCAACTGGCAATCTAAACTAAATTATGTGTTAGAACATTCAATTATAAAACGGAAGTATCCAAAACTTCTTTTACTTTGAACAAGTTTCTATTCGAATATATCCCAAAAATTATTAATTAGTGGTCATTTTTTGTTAACATGAATAAAATTTATGATGACTAGATTTGCGTTGTCGTTTTAATTCACCAATATTATGACGAATTTATGTGATAAATTATTAAAGCAAAATGACAATTTTTTGTTCCTTTTTTTTATTTATTAATTTGGTGAAACTTTGGTACGAGGCATAAAAGAAAAGCTAAATTTGACTTGTTTGATTATTTTGGAGAAGAAAAGAACTTCAAATATGTAGAACACCGTATATGAGGATTCTTGACATTATAAAAATCTTGTAAGTCATTTAGTATTCATAAATATAGGGAATTCAAAATGCACCTTGCTATTCACATACAGCCGGAAATAAAGGTACAAAAGATCTATAGAATTACATACAATACTGAATAGATTTTTTGAGTTTGTATAATGAATAATGTTTATCAAAAAATACTCATTGGAAATTGATTATTTCAATTTTTTTACCTGTGATTTACGCATTGTTGAAAATAAGATAATATACCTTTATTCAAAGTACAATCCTGTTTTCCTTTTTATACATATAACCAATCTAAATTTTGATCGAAACATCGCTCTCGAAAAAAAATGTATTAAAAGGATTCTAAAAAGTAAGTACTTAGATCAAAAATTATCCATAACAATACTGAAAACAAACGTCAACAGTCCAACCAGTCAAGACCAAAGCGATATAAATTTAGTCTGCCGCATTCTCGCCTTGCCTGCTATAATCTCAAGGGTTTATTCATCAGATAACTTTAACCGGATAAATCTAGATTTACAACAAGTAATATCGATCCTGTATATTATACAGAAAATATTCAATTATTCAATAAAATCATACACGCACCCCCAATATTTCTGTATAATATATACTTATAGAAAATTGATTCAATAGCTTTTAACCATAATCACTATTTTACTCACTTTTAATAACACTATATAGTTCACAAAACTGGATAGTTTCAATTCATCGTTTCATAAAATATAATAAATTATTCATATATGAAAAATTTGGTTAAGTAAAAAAAATAATTACATTTTCATAATCTAACCAGAATATTTTAGGTTTTACAAATCGATATGTTAGAGAAAATAAAAAAAAACGTGCAGAGTGTAAAATAAGACTAGACTTTCGTGTATGTGCTGTTACTAAATTATGTGCTGCAAAAAAAAAATTAAATAGAATTAAAATGATATTAAACCAAAAAGTATTTCACATTTAATGATTATCATAATTGATTAAATTATGTGGCTCAATTTATATCGAAATTAGCACAAAAGATACCCAAAATTGAAGCTACAAATTAATTTTTAAGTAAGCTCTATATGATATACCACGAAACTAATTATCAGTTTTAATTCTGATAAGTTCGAAACAGTTAGTTATATACAAATTCTTCAATGCATTTCACAGGTTTATTGGCAACTGTATTATTATCCAATTAAAGCCAGTTATATTTAAGATAACTTCTTAACTAGTCATTCATTGTGTTAACTATATTTGTTTACTCAGATTAACTCTTTCCAACTTAAGTGTTTGAATAATTTTTAGAAATAAATCAAAATATGTAATTATATTGTATTAACAAACTTCAATAATTTGATTGAGAAAGTTTAGTCCAACAGGTATTTTATAAACTAGGTAGGTTTCAGTCATATTTTGAGTTCATAATTCAACAATAAAATATGTTTGTTTTATGTTTTTTGCTCTATTAATTTAAAATTCAAATTGATTAAGACCTATCTAAAAAGATAGGCAACTTCTATTCTAAATATGACTACGAAAAATAATAGAATATTAAAATAACATTATCTGAAATTTTAGGAAACGAATAACTCAGTCACTAGCAAAAATTAACAAATTTCCCTTCTTAATTTCAGGTTATCAACTATCTATTTGTGTACTGTAAAGCATGTTAACAATTCGTCCAAATATTGCTTAATTCCAGCAATCATCCATTTTTCGATAAAACCAACAAAAATCAAAAACGTAAAAGAAAAGCAGAATTATCCAATTTAAATTTTTTACATAATTATTGTCATAATTAGAATTAGTTTAATATTCAAATATCACCCTTACAAAAATTAAAAGGACAGATAATTTAGCCAATTAAAAATATATTTATAGGCATATTAAATTTCGCACAGAAACAACAAAAATATAATTTGAATGATATTTTAATAAATACACACTGTAATTAAATATAATTAAATTAAAACAGCAAGAGAATAATCTAATAGCAATAACAATATTGAACCATACAGCAAAAACACCATAAAATGAATAAAAGAGATACAGATTTATGACTGGTAAAAAATAGTGGCCGAATGAAAGTGGCTACAAAATGTCTTCCCACTAATAACAACAATATTAATAATACACAAACCAATAACAACAATAATAATATAAATTACTTGAATCATAATAATAGTATTAATACAAATACAACATCACGTCAATACACCAGCAATACATCGACCACACAAAGTTGGCCGGTCATACATAGAAATTCAACAAATCAATATGATTTCGAGGCGTTGCTATACTTAAATCATTTATGGAAAGACGAAAATTCATCTTCATCCGAAAATACATCGTTCAATAAATCATCAACATCGATTTATGAAAATATAAATAATCAAAATATAATGCAAACAGAAACCCAGACCCAGGGTTCAACAACAATATGTAGTGCACCACCACCTGTTATATTTTTATTTATAACATTGTTTATGACATCAAGCGCAACGGCCATGCTATGCGCAGCAATAATGACCGATCATTGGGAACATGTAACATGGGATAAAATTAGTTTAGATCGAATGTCGAATACAACAAATAATTTAGAATGGATGCTAGATTCGAAAGTAGCTAGACTCGCAAACAAAGGTATATTACTATTTCTAGCCAATTATATAACTAAATATATTCATTGCATTTAAAATACAAATTTGAATTCAGTTTCACATCCTTTACCTTTCATTTTTTGCAGAAAAAAAGAAAATTTTTAATTAGAGACATTCAATTTCAAATTTTATTGTTTTTGGATTTAAATTCCTCATTAAGTATATCAATAATATAATATGTATAACTGCATTCGATTTTAAATTTACCTCGGTATTAATATCAGATGCAACAAATCCACTAACGATTTTGTGAAATTAAAACTGCAGTTACATTTTGTTAAATTTCTGACGGAATTCAAATTCCACTCAAACCATATTTAAGTTTTTTTTTAATTCGAATCATATTTACTTTAAATTTAAATTTAATTAAAATATCAGAATCATTTGCTTGGTATGTACAATTCAAATTCACCCCTCGTGCATATACATACATTTTGTATTTCTTGACGTGTAATTACGAATCACACTCCGTCCTGCCCTATACTAGAAAACATGATTTACTGATACATATATCCTTTACATGTAGAAAATAAATATTAAATTTCTTTAAGGCGACATACCGACATAGGAAGATAAAATAAAATTATTTTCATAATTGCGAAACTTCATCTTCATTAATTCCTTCATTAGGTTTCAACTCGTATATTCTATATAGGAATTTCTATGTTTGGTATCATTGTCCTCTAGCACTTCCATTCACGACTTTCCCAATCACTAATTAATAGAGTATAGTCGACTAGAATTATAGAAACATGAATGAACGTTGTTATAATTGATTTATGATAGAAATCGTTCAAACTGAAACGTGCAAGTTCACTGTCTTTCAGATATTTTCCATCTGAACACAAAAATTTGAAAGTAACGACACTAAAATTCCATTTGAACAAATATGAATTTATTGTGGTGTGATTTAAAGTTTATAGAATAGCAGTATTTCTACTATTCTAAAACTGCACACAAAGCTTCCAGATACCCTAAATTCTCATTTTTTGACTTTAGGGAGTCGTTAATATACCTAATAATATACCTAAGCGATCATAAATCATGAAATAATATTTAAAATGCTCATCTTAGTACTTTATTTTTTTGTAAAACAAATTATTCAAACTGTTTTAACCGAAGGTAATAAAATATTGGTACAAATACGTGATGTCATATCTTTTAAGATTAATGCATCTTATTATGACATAATCCAATCAATAAATATAGGCGTCATACATATAAAACCAAATTCGTACTTACATCGCACCATATATATTCATACAAAATATTGCCCAACAAATTATATCATTAAATACAATTGTTATGTTATATATAAATATAATAAGCAAAAACATAATCACATTTTAATTAAAATCCATAAAACCACATCAAATGCTATAATCCATACTTCATTTATATTAGTAGTTATGTTATATTATGATCCATTAATCCGATTTATTATTTGCCCAAAAAAGGATGTTATGAATTACGTGGTCCATATTTGAATTTTCACAACTATCCGTATGTTAATTTATTATTATTTTATAACATAAATCATAGACAATAATTTTTGTAGCATGCTTGAAGCTTAAAACCATAAATCTTAAATAATAACTTATGTATATACGTGTATAATATTTTTTTTATATCTATCTAGATCACGGAAATAGAGGTGGTGTATTTCTGGTGCCAATGCATGGTGGTATATGGACACTGTGTATAGACCTAACCGAACATGAAATGAGAATATTAGGAAAATCGGGTTTCCCACGCGCTGCTCCTTGTATTAATTATTTAGCGGGAAATATTGAGGGAGCACGCGAAAATGAAGATGTGCGAAATGATTGGCAACATAGTGAGTCACAGGCGTCATTGCAACCTCATTTAAGTAGGTACAACATTGTGAAATCAAACAAAAACCAAAAATCTATTAATATATAAATTCTATTAGAGATTCTTTCCTAGATGTAATATGTGTATATATAAATTCTGTTGTATGTACATTCTTTTCGAAATTATATGGCTTTTTTGTATAAAGCCACATATGTTGTACGCTACTCTATAACTATATAATATAATCTATCTTCTATTTATGTAAATATATTTATAGTTTTATTTTTAATGCATATTTTTATTAATATTAAAACAAATTTAACAGATGAATATACATACATATGTACTCGATATATACAATTAGATGCATTCAAGGCCATACATAATTAATTTAATATGCAAAATATTAATTGCATCTAAAAAAATTGTTTTATATTACACGATTATTTTATTCGATTTTAATATAAAATTTAAAAATTCATTAAGAAAATTTAAATAGGAACTAACTTTTGAAAAATTTACAAAATATTCTAAAAAAAAAATTAAATTTAGAATTCTAATAAAATTCTAATATGAACGGCCATAGCCAATTTTAAATATGCAGTTCTAGTTAATGTTTACGCAAATTTTTCTTGGATTGAAATTAAACGCAGTGAAGAATTAAACTCGGAAACTTTCAGAATCAATTCATACTACCCTCACCATTTAGGAAAGCTCTTAAAGTTTTTTATCAAAAATCACAGTCAGAATAAATTTTGTTCTATATCCACAAAATTATTCAAGTTCTGCCTCACTTTAATTCAAATTACTTTCAAACTTTATTCAAATGCTAATAAATTTGAACTTGATTTCCAACTTAATTTGACCTTACGAATTTAACCTAAATCGAAATGAAAATAAATAAAATTGAACTAATTCATGCCATTTGATTTATTTATTTTATTTATTCTTAATTTTATTATTAAAAAGTAAATTTGAACTGAGAAATTTGAAGAAATTTGAATTGATTTAATTTTAAAAATGTCAGACTTCACCAAACTGTTCAGTTCTCGGATGGTTGAACTTTAAAAATTCTATTCTTCTTTAAAAAATACAGAATTTAACAAAATTTCGACTGAATATAGAATTTGTATGATGAATAAACTTCCAAATGTTTATGTATGGAAATTAAAAATTTGTTTAGAAAATTTACGAAATGAGTAGAATTGAAATATGAATATGTCAAATTTTGAAATTGGGAAATATGTTACAAATAAAATCAGAATTCGCAAAAATTGCGAAGTAAAAATCTTTAAATTAGTGTAAATTATCAATCAAATATCAGTCAAATTAACATTGAAATAAATTTTTAATTTTCGAAGATTATTTGATTCAGTCAATTTAAAATTATAATAAACTATCGAAATTCTGTTTCAAGGTATACATTTTTTAATTAAACCGAATTTTAAATTTGTCCTATCTTTAATGGATTTGAGAATAGATTTGAATTTACGTTAAGTTTTTAAAGGTAATTTAAACTTCTAAAACAAAATTTGAAAAACTCAAAAATAATTTAAATGGAACTTGAATCTTAAGTGTATCGATAAATAATTCAAAATTATAAAACAAAATTGAATCTTAAAAATTAAAAAATTAATAATACCTGAACGCCAGTTACGAACTATTGAAGTACATATGTATGTATTATTAAGCATAATTCGTTCGCCTAACTTTTATAGTTTAACATTTTGGCTTTCTAATTATTTAATAAATTAATAGTTTATGTTAAAAATTGAATAAACGTATAAAACAAAATTCTCATTGGAAAATCTATAATTCTAGGGATGCAAAACTTATCAATATCATGCTCATTGGTATGTCTAATAATATTAGGTAGCGCCGCATTAGTTGGGGCATTTGGAGTATGCCAACGGCAAATTAGTGCTATTTTAATTACAGGAGTTATGTATTTACTGGCAGGTACATATTATATATGTGTATAGTAAAAATTATCTTTTAAATATGTTTATAAATAATATTTATTAATTAATTTTAGCATTATTCGCATTATTTACACTAATGATAATACACTTTAAGCGGCAACAGGGTCGACCGACCTTAGAGAGTGATTTTGATAGTACAGTAGATGGTGTGGTCGCGATACGAGGTGCTGCAAAAGCTGCGTCAACTCTACTCGGAGCTAGAATATTTACGACATCGTGGAGCTTAGACTTGGGTTGGGGAGGTGTAGTTTTATGTACAATTACATCAATCTTATGGATCTTACTCTCCAAAATTATGCGTTACAATCCTATATCGGCATTTATGATTTAAATATTAAGAACAACAGTAAAAAAAAAAACATCCATCACTAACGACCAATTTAATCAAAAATCGTTTTAAATTTATAAATATTTGTTTTAATTTTATGTTATTCATATTTTTAAAAAAATGCGAATTTATCTTTTTGAACTTTCGGCTTTAAATCAACCAATGAAAATGCATTTATTTACCTTGGTCACATAAAAATATTAATATTTAAGAACTTTTTAAGAATTTGGACCCAAATGTTTTAGCTTATTATCTTTGCATTTAAAATTAAATTGAATTTATATATTAAACAAAGTTCTATTTAAAAATATTTAACCATTTAAGTTTTATGGAAAATTTATATATTTATAGAAAATTATTAATTTTATTTCGATGTATTTTTATGCAGCTTTGGCCTTAACAAAAACAAAGATATTTTTAAAAAACAAAATTGGAAATAAACTAATTTTTTATTAAAAAAATGTGTTTTTGCAATAAATAATCCGATATATCTAAGATGTTAACGTACTATCTGTAACATTATTTTCGAATCTTAAAAGGCGTATTTACAACTGGACCTAGGATAGAATAAAGACGATACATTTGTTGGCAAAGTTCTCAAGGAAACAGAGAAGTATCAACATTTTCGAAACAAATTTTCAATTTAACAGTTTTATATAAGCCGTAATCGTATGTCGATTCAATTGAAAAATCCGAATGACATATTTTTAATTTTATTACATTATAGACTATGTTTATAACTTTTAATAATATATTTTGAAGGAAGCTTAAGAAATATTCAAAGCATGTTAGATACAAAACAAACAAGATAAAAATTGTATCAAAGAAGAACAGCCAGTTGAAATTGGCACATATTTTTCCAAATTGTGAAGTAGTTTTCAGTAATTTTAAATACTCATAATTTAAATGAAAGAAGATGACCACAGCTCACGATAATTAATAATAGTATAAAAATTGGTAAGTTCCACATAAACCTAGGGCAATATTAAGGAAAATTGTGTAGATATTTCGGATTTGCTAAAAAATTATAGGTAGGTAATTTATTAATATTCCTAAGATAGACAAAATCTTATCTAATTATAATTGAGAACTAACTATATCCCAATATAAAACGACAAAACATAAAATCGGCCAACGTAATATCTATTTAATAAATTCTGATTAACTTTTCCCAAATTATGACACCTGGTTTCCCAATTCTGAAAGTCTAACGATGAGCGTGATGATGATGCGTCAACAAACTAATGATCGAGCTATTATGTTGTTACCAGAGATTTCTATAATCATTCACACTTCCCAGGAACTTTAAATTTTCCAGATTTTACAGTAACATATCAGAATATGCGGAAGAAATATTTTCAAATCGAAAAACATGCTTAAATTAATTTAAGCAAAAATAAAACAAAGAACGCAACTCAAGGACCACTTCGGGTTTAGTATAATATGAAGATTTACTGTTAAAATACACTTACTACCACCTGCAAAAATTGGAGGTGTTTCTTCTTAATTATAATATGTACCACAAGGCACAAATTCCGGGTGCAAATGAGTAACAGATAATATATTATGTCAATTAACAAATTACAGAAAAAGAAAGGTGTTTTTCTCTAAACAATGTAATTATGTAAAACGTGGTTAAACTGTAACGATCTAACATGTTTCATAACAAACATACTCTATTCTATAGAATTAATCAACAAATTAATCATGACATGTAATATTAAATAAGTAATTAGTGTGAATTTTAAAAAAGAAAGTGAATAATTTCGCCACATATATTACACATAACCTCAAAAATGCTTAAATGCCGCTACTTACGGTGAATTAAATATTTTATTTTAAATTGATCGCTTTTAGTTTAGTAAACACTGTACTTAATAAATAATTGCTATTTTCTATGTTTATTATTAATTATTTAAGTAAATTGAAACAAAAATTGACGCACTATAGAGACCAAACAACATCAAATGAGAAATTACAAAAGGTTTGTATAATTAATGGCGCGTATTCCAAATGTCAAAATAAAATTCGACAATCGACACACAAAACAAAAATATTCAACATACTCAGCAAAAATTAAGTCTACACTGCAGGTTTACCTGTCTGAGTCTCCAACAATTTGTTTTACATATCAATACAATTTTATATTTCATATTTAAATAATTACAATTCTTCTTGTTTTAAATATATAATTTGTTTAGTGTGTGACATTGAAATAAAATAAAACGATATGTACCTACTTATATTTACACAAAATAAACATAAACATTTCTTTTTGATACAATATAAACACTTTACAATCTCGTTTAGACGGTTTCAATGGCCCCTTTTTTTCGTAGCTTTTCCTCATTAGCTGCTATAAAAGATGTCTCTTCGGAGGTGTTCGGCGATTCGATTAAATTTAATGGCGGTTGGCTTTGGTCTTTTGTTATGCTTGCGATTGGTAAATCCGTTGGCATGATGACGCGTGATGGTGTTTGCGATACAGATGAACAGTTTGAATTTGTAGCACGTGACACTGGACTGGAATTTGGTGAACGGCCAAAATCTTCCATCGGAATTTCTTCAGACCGCGGTCTTTGCAATTTAGGACTATTTTCACGGGAACGTGATATACGTGATTTTGAACCATCACGAGAACTTGAACTTGAGTCCCGTTTACTGTGGCTCGAACCGGAGCTACTATTGTTCGAATAACGGCGACGTTGTTGAGTGTCTTGACTAAAAAATAATTCTTGATTAGCAGATGGGCTTTAACTTGGCTCTGGTAAGCGTTCTTACTTTTCGACAACAACTTTACTTCCCATTACTTGCATTCGGGTAACGCTTCCGGAAGGCATGCTGTCACGGCGCAATGCGGCTGCAAAGCCAGGAACACGATTTGCGGTCGAAAATAACGGGCGATGTTCTCTAAGGCCACGAGATGAATTAGGACGCATTCCAGACGATGTTGTATACACCGAAATTTGATTTGATTCCCCCGCTTGTCCGCCTGGTATTTCAAGCAATTGAGCAATTTGATACATTTTCTTCTGACGAGCTTTACTTCGCCCCTTGGTTAAACGTTGTTTGGCTGCCATACAACGTATATGATCATCGAATATAAATTTAGCTGATAGGATTGGAGTTCGATTTGTTGTTGCTCCACCTCGATGTAGCGTTAAATGTAAACATCTAGAATCTTCTTTGTCTCCGGCTACTTCAACGTCCTGCAAGAAACCAACCAATTTTGCGATGCCCCATCCTAAACGTTTAGCATCTGGTTCAACCAAAATTAATTGCATTATGTCGATCACTAAAAATCGCCTATACTTTACTCCGTCTTTCATCACAATTGTGCAAGCGATTAAATCGCTGTTATCTGAAATTGAAACAATAATTGTTAACCTCTATGAGTGCAAACCAAAGTATCGCACGTACTTAAATCTAAAACATTATCGACTTGTACACATTGTGCTGGATTAGTTAAAGGCAGCAATGTTTCCGTATCACCCGATAGTTGATGGCAAATTTTCCGCAGTAAGAAAAATACCCGTATTGCGCGTCGTGCTTTTTCAACCTCGCCACATGGTAGTCGTCGAGTAAACCCAATACCCGTAAGTGGTGTCCCAGTGGGTGGTAATAATATTGTCGAATCCATACATAAGAATTCAACATTTAACACAGATTTGATCATTTCGTTGTACTCGTCTTCGAATAAGTCTAAGAAAATATCCTCAGATTTATAGAAATTTCGTAAAACAGTCATACTCTGCATGCGAGCATTAAAAAGTGATCCCTTATGAATTTCAAGCGCTGAACTATCACTTAAGCGATCGTTTACTAATTGGCTAAATAATTTTAGGGTCAATTCCAGTGTTACCAACCGTATCCGACAAGCTAAAAAATATCGAGCAGTACTAAATTAGTAAATCTAGCTAATATTTGTATTCAAAAGCATAGAAGGATTATACAAGAGCGGTCGTTTCAAATATGATAACAGCACAAGAAGAATGGTAATTTATATATAAAGTAATCGTTCTTATACAATTCTTTTATGTCAAATGTTTAGAGCTTACAGGGCTGGCTTGATAGATGAATGATTTGTAGAAGTTTATCTAAAATGATTGTTCTATATTTTATGGTTCCATTTGTTTTATTTAGCACTTGATCCAGCCATTCGGTATTTACACCTGAAATAATATATAAAACATAAAATTAGATTTGAAACATGGTTAGGTAATCGAAGAAGTAGGCTCTATATAAGGTGGACAAACCATCTACATATTAGCGTAAAAGCAGCGTGTAAGGGAATAGTTCGAGATTAAACGTGGAAATAAGTGGATCCGGCGATATTTATACACTTACCTTTATTATTGGATAAAGCAAACAACAAGCACAGAGATAATAATGCTAAATAATCGTTTTCGGTACAATCCAAAGCCGAAAGAATCATATCCAAAAATGGCCGATTCGATTCCTTAGATTTCGTAAAGCCTTTCTTCAATTTTTCTTTTTCCTCGTCTGTAATGTTCACATGATCTAATTCCTCAGATAATGTTTCGGATGTTGAACTAGATTCATGTGGCTCATGATTATTCGAATTCGATGAACTACTGCATGATTCACTATGCTGATCAGAAACGCCCGATGTACTTGAATTTGATGAAATAATTGTACTTTCAAGTGCTTCCTCCAAACTTTCTTCGGGCTGACCAAACCCAAGCGCAACAAATTCTCGTTTTTCTAAATTGGCGTTTAACACTTCGATGGCCCCGTCTTTGAATACAGTGTGATCCCCATTTAAAATTACCCATGCCAGTGCATATACTAGTGGTCCATGCGTGATCACCAAAAAAACGAGTGACAACAGAAATAACGAGACGACACACGATACACGCGGATTATTAATTTCAGCTATATCAATATCCACAACTTTATTAAGAACAGCCGCTAAATTTCGTGTAACTTCAGCCATTGAAATTGGTGGTGAGGGCGTCAATGAGAAAATATACAATGGTACAAATAATTTATGGAGCAAATGTTCGGTTAATACTGCATTCAAATCAGAAATATCCAAACAGAGAATATCATTTAAATAGTGAAGAGAATCAAGATGTTCGGCTACTAAATTAGACAATCGATGTTGAGATTGATGGCTGAAAATAATATTTATTATAATACACTTTAACTTAAATCTTAAATAATCCACTTACTCAATATCATTCCGGACACATGAATCCAATTCTAAAATATGCTTCCCAATGAACCAAACCAAATTACTAAAATATGGTGCGGCCGTTCGGTCTCGTATAAATTGTAGCATACTTGTATTTTGTACTCTATACACATTTAGAGTTATTGTTCGAACGGCAATACGTACCATGGACTCGGGATGATTGAAAAATTTTATCGCCTCGGTATACAATGGAAAATCGTTTGTATGTTCATTATAAAAAAAGTGTATTGTATGCGTATTTAATTTCAAGCTTAAGGTTTTTAAAAATAGAATGTAGTATCCCATCACATCTTCATCAGAGAAATCAAATTTATGGACGATTATTGAATTCACATGGTTATTGCTTAATAAATAATCTGAAAAGAAAATAGAAATTGATTTGAGAATTCAGAATTTTTTAATAAGTTATATTTTAATAAAAATCGTTAATTGAATAGACATCAGACTGAATATAGTTTTAGAATTACACATTTATGAAATAATCAATTTTTATTAATAATTAATTGATAAACAAAATTTAAATTTAGTTTAGAAAACCATTTGATTCGAATACATCATCTATTCTGAAAATTTCAAGAATCAGGGCAACATTTCATGGACAAATTTTTTCACACCGCTAACTAATGTTTTTGTAACAGTTTCTTTCCCAATACATAACATTAAAAAGTAACAAAATTCACGAATTTTCAGTTCATTTTACTTTTCAACTGTATGTCGAGGGAAAATAGAACGGGGGTGAACATAAACATAACGAGACTGACCAAAATGTGACAACATTAACTTTTATTACATTAACAAAGTATTTCTTTGATTTGTATAAAATTTTAGTAAACTCTTTTCCATTCCGACTGATAATCTTGAACTTGGGGTGGCAAGTAACAGAAGTAACACTTAACAGACTTTCTTTTGAACCTACTGTTCTTTTAATGGACCAACCCAACACTTAGTCAAATTGGCTACAGTCAAATTTTGTATGTTTACAACATCACACACTCATGAGAAGTTAACAACGACCCAACAGCAATCTTACCTAGGGCATAAAACCAAGATTGAGCTAGAACTTTGCCCACTCCACTAATCATTTCTTAAACGATAAATACAGACGCAACAAAGGTTTACCATTTATTTGATTCAAATTCCTAGACATTATTTCTACATTTTGCGTTTTCTTCAAACCATTAATGAACGAAGTATGCCTTATCATCTTATCACCGAATTTTTATTAATGGTATCAAAGAAACAAACCACATTTGTATGTATCAAATTTTGATCACAATGGTGACCCTCGTGGCAAACACAATAACTATATGAAAATATTCGTTGCTCATCCACTTTGGGATTAGATAATGCATTTGTTGTTGTAAAAATATAAACTTTCCATTTCCAGAGACTTTCGGATGTCTATTGTTTTGTTTTTGTACATGCAATTATAAAGCATTACATGCAATTATAGAGCTCAAAGTACTTACATAAAGAAGTTTCATTCCGTATATTCTCGAATAATATATTGAGCGTCTGTAAAAGTTGAACACAAACAAAACTGGAGCCACCACTTTTCTGCCGCATGATATGAAGGAAATACGAAAGCATATTCTTTTCGAGGAAAAAGCTGTAAAATAAAATAACAAATTAAAATAAATTTACGAATCGAATTTAATGTGGTTTCTCATACTCGAATACAGATGAATCATTTTGATCGCCCCAAATTAATATTTCCGCAATGGATCGTAGTGATTCAACCAACAATCCACGATTATGCTCCGACACAGTTGTATTCCGTTCCAGTACACTGTATAAGTATTTCAAATGATCCAGTGACAACCGATTCTTTGGTTTATTCCAACCACCACCAAACCAACTACGACTTCGAAACATTTTTTATTTTGGTCTTAAACTAATAATTTATGTAAAATATATTATTATTTTGATTGGATTGTCCAATTTTTCCTTTCTTAAACAATATACAGTATTCTTTCTTTCTATTTTCTTTCTATTTTCATTATTGTATTGTGTTATGACGACATTCATTCATCCATAATAATAAACGAACGTCGATACATGAAATCCTTATAAATAAGTATGTAATACACAATTTAGCTATTTATTTACTTGAATAATTTAATTTAAACTATTTTATTATATTTTTTACACACTAATAAATAATAAATTAATTAAAATTCCTTTGGAATAAAACAAAAATAATTACAAAAAAATTAATTTCACTTCTGTCATTTTCCATTTTTTGCGAATATCAAAAGTCAAAATAAAATTTGTAGACTTGTTTCACGGAATTAAGATGTATCGCTGAACTGCTGAATATGCGCGACTACGTTATATGTAGTAGTCTTGCTAGATATTTTGAACCTTACACCATTTAACATTTGAAATAGATTGTCAAAGTAATGATTAATAATTAAAACTACCTTAATAATAGTAATGAATAATAATTAAAACGTGACAGCTATATTTGTCATTTTTAAAAATGGTGATATTCAGCAAGTGTCTATTGTGAATTGTTGTGTTGTCGTCAACAACAAACATCAACTGTCACTTTTATTAATAAAATTGTCATCGTAAAACAAAAATATATAATTTAATTTTGTATTTTTTCATTTAAATTTAATTAAATATAAATATGAATTTTACACGTGAAGTGGTTGCAATTGTGCACGAAAATGGCGTGATCGATGCAAAAAAGAATATAACAAATTTTATGAACGAAATTAACTATTTCGAAGAAAAGGTGCAAAGTTGTATCACGTTAAAATACGCAGAGTTCCTGCATGATTTAAATGTAAATGATCAACTGCTTGACGAAGGTAATCAATTATACAATAGATTACAATTATTTCTGGATAATATTGAGAATGAAACAAAAGCCGGACTTGTGAATAGCAGTGAAGAGTTACAGTATTATTTGGAGGAATTGAACGAATCCACACTGGGTATGAAAGTGAATTTGAAAATCATGACATTGGATGATCTCTTCAATAAATTGGCCACAGCCAATCAGTTGGACGATCAGCTAAAAACGATGGACATTTTAAATGAAATGAAAACTTTGATTTATGATTCGAACGATAACGTGTTCAATAAATTGGATTGTTACAGCAACATTAAAAATCAGTATCAGGCGGAATACCAAATGATGCTGCTCAGTTTTAGAAACAAATTTGAGGATTTGGTCAATTTGAGCGAGAAGAATTTCCAGAATACTAAACAAGTTACAATCAAGGTTAGCAAAGATGAGAAACAGCTACATGAAATTTTTATTGGCCTGATAAACACTAAATATAATCCTAAATCATTGTGTGACTTTTTGCTGGATAATCTTTTCGAGCCTATCATCACCAAGCCAGTTTCAATGGAATATGATGAAGAGACAAATGTCGATTTTGTTATATTAACGCTATCGTTTAATATCAAACAATTGAACACAAATTTGCGGCCGAATTATAAAGTTGTATTCCAGAATATCGAAAAGGCCGTCAAATGTTTGACCCATTTAAATACTAGATTATCCGAGGATCGATGTGTATTCACGATATTCGCAGATTACATAAAGGAACAATTGTTCAAGTTGCTAACCGTACAATGTTTATTGTACGCCGTACCCGATACAATGGACGAGATGACCGAATCAACGATCAAAGATGATATCCGTAATTTAAACAATTTTCTCGTAGAAAATGGGTTCATTGCCGAAACGGATGACACACTAGTCGAGTTCATTAATAAAATAGATCATCTATTCCAAAATCGATTTTGCAAAAATATTATAGATACATCGGTGAAAATAATGCAAAGGGATCTGCACGATATGATTGTAGTCCCTGA
Source organism: Tipula unca (assembly GCA_951394425.1). NCBI lineage: Eukaryota > Metazoa > Arthropoda > Insecta > Diptera > Tipulidae > Tipula > Tipula unca. The sequence goes on along the minus strand of OX596380.1, from coordinate 158,747,807 downwards.
GACCAGCGAAATTTATTCCAAATTTATGATTTCAAAGAGTATTGTGGAATTAAGAACATTAATGGAACAAATCATAAAACAAGCCGAACATACTTCCAGCGAAATATCAGAACGATTATACTCGACCATTTCAAAAATTTTAGATCGTTACTTAATCACAGTGCCTGCACATCATGCGAAATTACTTCAAAACATTCCACAACCGTCTGCCTTATATCACAACAATAATATATATTTAAGTATGTGGCTAGAAAAGAATACGAATATAAACGGTTATGAAAAGATCGTGATTAATTTAGAGCGAGAAGGTACAGATCAATTGGCCCAGCAAGTCAAAAATCAGAATTTTATTTTAATGGATATTTTAAAAGAGTTCCAATTAACCGAAACAACCAAAGAACTTGGTCCCGAACCATTCAAAACTATACGAAAATGTTTACGACAATTGGATCTACTCAAAAATGTATGGCAAACGGTGTTGCCTGATCAAATCTACAATAAAACAATGGGCGTCTTATTAAACGACGTTGTAAACGAAATAATTCGTAAAATGTTAGCGCTCGAAGATATTCCAACACAGGTTTCAAATGGTCTAATTGAAATTTGTAAAATAATCATAGAACGAGCTCCGTCGATATTTGAAGATCCGCTCGATGTGTCGTTGCATGTAAAATCATGGATGAAGTTAATTCAATTAAAAATGATATTGGGTGCCTCATTGATCGAAATTACTGAGCAATGGAGTGAGAGAAAAGGGCCGTTAGCATTGAATTACAAACCAGACGAAGTGAAACATTTAATACGAGCACTATTTCAGAATACTGATCGGCGTGCAAATGCTTTAGCTTTGATTGGTTAATATTGTGTTTTTTTATTTTTTGTAAATAATATTATAATTGAAAATATATTAATTTCGAACAATTGTACTTTTATTATTCCGGAATTTATGGAAACATAATTTTTAATGTCAATCTCCCATAATGCTGGAATTACAAAAAATGTATAGGCTTTGTACCTGAACCATAGGTGGTTCAATAGCAAAGACATGAGCTTTGCCGCTAAACATTTGTTAATTGTTTGGCTTATCATAGCTTGTTGTATTCTCCCACAAACTATACTAACACGTACGAGAGGCCATTGCCAGGTATGTCAAGCTTATTGGATAGATTAGGTATTAGTTAAATTTTGCATAGGGTATATTAGGCAGTACCTTATAGAGAGTAATTATGTATTATATACATTTATGCTAATAATTATTCTCTTTGATCATTTCGTTGGATAAGTTGGAAGTCGGGTAAACTTAAATCTCGTTAATTTTTAAACTCCTAAAATTCAATAATTCTTTTAAATTAATTTACTCAAATCACCCTTTTAATCTTTTCAAACTATTCTTATTTGAAACATATACTCTTGAATTTGGGATGAGATTAATTTGATAACAGAATTTGAGCGGACCATAAACTGAATAAAATTTGAGTAAATTAGCAAAAACAATTTTTCTATATTCAAATCACATTCAAATTATATTTCCAGTTATGTTCAATGAAAACTTCAAATGGAAGGGGTACATTTGAATTGGAATGTATTGGAAAGCAAATTGAGAACAATTTCCGCTAAACTAAAATGAATTGCAGAATTTGAGTTTAATTTAAATTTTCATATTTTCTAAAAACTAACTATCAGCTACTCTGTGAATGACTGACATCTATTTGGTTTGTTGATGTTTGCAGCTGTTCATACCAAAAGTTACATTTGAAAGTAAACTCATTTTGTGAGGTAATCAGTAACAATTAAAACACTGTAACCTTGGTCATCAATCGCTCTTAATTTGCATCTTTCTATAAGTTATTTACAAAAGCTTACTTACACGTTACGAATGATGGTTGACGTGTGAATTCACATAAAATAAATTAAAAATTCTACGTATAATACTCGTTTGTTTATTCATAAATTAAAATAAATACATTGATTATGATTAGTTTAAATATTTACGATTTAAATAAAAATGGACTTAAGTAATATGAGATTAGTTTGAACAGTAATATCAACAGAATTATACCAAATGTACAACTGCATAAAATGATTGAATATTCAAATAATTTAAATTCGTGTTTTATGATCGATTTGACGTGCGAATTAAGCCCGATCCATCCACCATTATCATTTATCCACTGGACTAGATCATCTTCAACAATATCACCAACTGCCTCGACTAACTTTGGCAAATAGTCTGGATGGCCCTGACGAACGCAATCCACTGCTAGGCCACCAGTGACCGCGAATAGCGAAATTATTTTCGACCAAGAAATATCGCTTTTGAATAAATACCGTGCCATAGCCGTTAATAATACAGGTGCTGATTCTTCGGATGGTAGTTCTCCTCCAGTGTCGCGACACAATTGTTTCGCCACATTCGTATATACTCGAGGATGCATTTTTTCCAATTCTTCACCCATCTAAAAAAACATAGTTCTACAGCATTAATAAAATGTATACATACATATTGCTAAGAACGAATTTTACACTATATACTAACATAATTGATCGCATAGAAAATATCTCGTATCGTATGTATTGCTTGCGTTCCCAACATACTTCGCATTCGTTGCAATCCTAATTTTCGATTAAATATTCCCGCCCGTTTCAAACGATACCGTATATATTGGCCGCATAAACATTTCCCTTGTGCTATAATCTCTTGTGATGGTATCGGTGTATGTTTCCAGCCCATCGTGCTCGATAGTTTTCGGGTAACAACATCGCTTACATTACTCAGCCGCCTACGTGCCGACGATGTATTCGTTTCATTGAGTAAAAAGGCTGAATGCAAAGCAACGGGGAAACTAAATTTACGACGATTTGTCATCGGTGTATTTAAAAAATTACCATTACTGCTACTACCACTAAGCGTATTACTATTATTATTGTTCGAATTATTATTATTTATATTAAGATGAAGCTTGTTTAACGATTCGTTTGAACCCGAATTTTCTTTTTGCATTTTGAACGAAGGCAATGGGGTAGCATTAAGCGGTCGCGTCAATAATAATTGCGGAACATCATTGTGGCCATTACTGCTATTATTACTGTTGTTATTAATACTGTTGCTGTTTGGATTTGGATTTGGAATACCCATCGTGGTCGTTGATAATCTCCGCATCTAAAATGAAAAATAATTAAAAAACAAACATTAATGCAAAATTCGTCTATCGATGGTGGAAGTAAAATTTGGTTTTTAGGTCATTGTAATCATGACTCGCGCGCAGATTAAGAAATCAGGTAAGAAATTAAAAATAAATACATTTTGTGTATGACAGCAGCGCTGAAAGAAAGGTGTCGAAAATGTCGTGTGTGGCATATAATAGTTCGTGATTTATTTGGTTTTTTAAATTTCATTTTGATTAAGTTGTGATTCAAATCAAACATGGATTTATTGTTAATTCATGATTAGGGGATTATATATACATTTTGTTGGACATTGACGTAGATTAAACGTATTTCGCCATTCAATGGTGTGAGATTTGTCAATCTTATTAAATGTTCTAAAAAAGTAAAACATTTGTAGTTTGCATTTTCAAGTATTCCAGAAGTAGTCAACGCTAAGCCAAGTTATTTACAGATACATTAAGTACTAAAAATTTCATAAACGGAATCAAATTTTGTTTTTTTGCAAACGAGTAAATTGGGATTAAAACTTTCATTTAATTTGATTCAAGTTTTCAATATAGAATGTAGCGTGTTAGGAACTTTTTGCACCGCCAATTAATTTTTATCAGTAATCACTTGAATTAATATATCTCAATCCGTTCTTTGTTTTCAGGTTACTTAAGTAATTATGGCGTTTTCGGAACTTGCAGAAATGTTTTAAGAATTGTAGCTGGAAAATCTTAAATGTTGCAGCTGGCGATTTAACATGTCGAGCATTATTCCTACACCACTGTTCACTGGAAATTCGCACATAAATAAATCAAAATGGACAAATATACTGTCTTATAAAAGATTTATGATGCCAATATAAAAATACAAATTGATTTTAGTTTTTATTTATAAAGGCGATATATAGGTAATTAAATTTCCGCTTGCCACCGCCCCACTACTGCATAGGTAACAACAAAAGACAAAAATAATTTCTACTTCATCCAAAACATCTCACGATTCTTTTATTTACCAACGAACAAACAAAAACATTTTATCGCTTTTTGTGACATTTTATTCGGGTGGCCCAAATGAATTTTGATTATTATTCAATTTCATTGCTATAAAAGGTTTAACAGTCGAGGGAAGACCTTCAATTATGTATCGATCGTCTTATAAGAATGAAAACGTACGAATATTTTGACCGTAAAATGGTGTTTATGTTTTTATTTCTACTTGTGATCATAAATTTTAATAATCGAGTGAATTGTGATGTAAGTGATGTGATTAAAATACAAAAAACTCTTGGTTATGGATATTCATATGAAATACCGGAACAGCAGACGCTTATTTCGGTAAATCATAATAAATTACCGGAAATCATAGCTGCAGGAAAAACTGCGAATCAGGATGGTTTTAATTTTTTTGGATACACGTACGATAAACCAGTAAATAATTATTTGCCGCCGACCGTGCAACCACCTCTGCAGGATGATGTGTCTTCAATTCCGACAACACCTTCACCTCCAGTGTTTATACCTCCACAAAATGATTATTTACCACCCATATTTTCGGATACACCACAAATACCGTTACCAATTACGCCCGAACCGGAAACAGTGCAAACTATACGGCCGACCGAGGATTATTTACCACCTTCGCAGCCCGTGCACAACCAATCAATGTATGAATTCCAAGGATATAATTACGAGCCGCCTAAACCACGACAAAGGCAAATTTTCCAGTCCACCATACCAATTCAACTTGAACTCAGCGAAATGCATTGCCTCAACAATGAGTATTTCCGAGCGGTGATCAACGTAAAAAATACGTTCGAAGTGCTTCCGGTGCTCGAAAAATCGAACTATCCAAATTATAAATGTCCGATTAGTGTGACTCGATCACAAATCATAATAAATATAAAATCTGGTGAATTCAATTATTGTGGCGTGGAGAAATGCGGTATGAACGAATTATGTCTTCGTGTCCGCTTTCCACATATCGGTGATCTAAAAACAAGTTACGATGAAATTTTGACGTTACAATGCCGCGTTCAGGAACGGATTAAAGAACATTTACATACGATAAATCTGGGTGCATCTGATATAAATGCGCGTAAATCAAATAATCGATTACACGCAAAAGGGGGTCGTCAATTACCATTTCGATCGGATGTTGCTGTATATCGACATATTTCGAATACCAATAGCTATACGAAGATCGAACCGGGCGGTACTGTACAATTAGGCGAGGATTTAATTTTAAGAGCACAAGTTAATTCCGGTGATGGATGGAATCATACAAAATTGTCGGACGTTAAGTTACAATATTACGACTCGAATACGCGACAAAATAAATCTACATCGCTTGTCCTTACATCCGGATGCGTAAATCCGCTAATGAAAATTGTTTGTCCACACCAGCCAACATTTGATCCGCCATTGGGGCATCGATTAAATTTTAAAGCGGTCATGTTTGGCGGTATGAAAAGCGGTGATCAAATGCTAATGACAATCCGAATATTAGGATGTGTGCTTCGAAACGATTGTCATTTGGATGCGAGCCAATGTCCAAATTTGAATAATCATAAACTATGGAAAAGGTCAACGAGATCGAATGCCGTTGATTCGTATGAAAGCTCAGAGATATCAAAAATTTCGTTTAAAATCGTTGTGCCCGCAGAACAAGGCGATATTGAAGATGGAATTGATCAAAATAATGCATACCATTTAAATGGTACAACGATAAACAGCAGTTCGGGATTTATACAAAGTTGGTGGCCTATTTTTGTAGTGATCGGAATTTGTTGTTTTGCAATTTTTGCCATTTTATTAGCCTTACAACGTCGATCTAGACATTATTGATTATTTATTGTTACACAATTTTGATGTTTTCTATAAATAAATTACTTGTTTCGTTTATAAATTTATTGTAATGAGCGCGAGTTGTTTCGTTCAATTAACTCAATTAAGTTTAACGTTATTGAAATGATTTTGTGGAATTGCATAAAGTGTTTAGTTGATGAAATCATGTATTAATTTGAAATCATTTTTGGCATATCATGATTTTTATACGTACAGGCTTGTTTCCACATGAATATGAATTATGATTGAATAAGGTAAAAACATGATCAATGAATTTTTATGTATCAAATGTATCAATTACTTTTCATATAGCGATTTTCTCACGGTTTAAAACACAATATGTAAGATATGCGAGATTAGTCAGCTGAAAATCTATGCTGAGAAAGAATTTTTGCGTACATAATATGTATTTTAATTTGCAGTCCATATTGTTTTGTGCTAGGCCGTTATTTTGAATTAGAAAAATGTGTTTTTATTAAATTGAGAAGAACTTATGTTTAATATGCTTCAAGCCGATAAGAAAATGTTGGAACCGATAATTTAGTAGCTGATATTAGAGTTTTGTTGAGGCGAAAACGCGATCGAATGAATTTTCAAATTTGAAGCCAATTCGATAGCATAGATTTGATTTATCGCGAAAAAATAAGGAACAGTAAACAAAATGCACAAATATTCCCGACCTGCGCATAATTCAGAGATGTAATTTAAAATCAACATGGTTCCATTTATCTGCAGATAGTATTTATAATACATTGTCAATCAAACCACTAATTTGGAAACCGAAATTCTTGCTATAATGAATAGCCCAGTGCCGTTTGATATTTATCATTTTAATTAGATGATTTTGATCATTATAGCAAATCTTATTCAGTTAATTTCATTGTTATATCAGGTACAAAAGCTGTAATACGTACTTCCTCCAAATACAACGAAAATACTATATAGACTATATATTGTCGAATTTTTGGACTTTTGGTATCAAATTAAAAATCTAATGCGCAGAAAATATTTGTTAAAGACATTGGTTTCCTAAGACTATATATTTATGATCTCCATCGAGTGTATACAAACTAATGCAATGCTTTGAATATCTAAAATTATTTGATGTAAATGATTAACATTATCAAGTTAGAGGAATTTAATTGCGCATAACCTGACTTAACGACACTTATTTGAAAAAGATATTCATCACTACAAAATAGAACCGTGTGCATCTCCGACTAAATAAATAAAATCTAAGTTGGCAAAATCTCCATATACAATAAAGGAATAAACAGAACCAAACATGCAACGACCAAATAAATGCCAGTACATAAACATAATATCTTTGTCTGCTGCCGGTATCCCATGAGTAAACAGAACAATTAGAATCAGCGCTAAAATAGAGAAAGGGTTGTGTTTTAATTTGTGTACATAGGTACATAAAAAATAACAGCTCATAATATAGTGCCAACAAAGCGAGCCAGGAACTAATTGGTACCACTGAAGCCAGGAACTAATTGGTACCCAAGTAAAAGTAGTGCTATAGGAAGATGAAAACGTAGGTTTTGTGGCCAGAATAGAGAGAGTATTCAACTACTCAATTCATAATGTTTCGGGCAGAAAACAGACAACAACAACAAACGCGGGTCGTGATAGTTTCTCTTCGGGAAAGAATTGCCAAATCCATTCAAGATGAACTTCTTACTATACAAAATTGGCCAATCGCAGGTCAAACAAACCTTAATTGTTTCTGAGAGCTTAAATTTGTATCACGTAGAGAAGCTATTACTCCGATTTTACTGCTAGGCATCGCGTGAGAAGATTAACATTTTGTGACGATGATTCTAGCAATTGTGACATTGGAGCATTTTGTTTACGGGTGAATTATCGTTTTATGTGTGATAAACGGATCTATTCAAAGTAGGTTTCATAACGTTTTAGAGGGATAAAAGGGATTGATGAAAGGTGAGGAGTATGTGAGCGACAGTCGCCATAAAAGATTCGCAGGATTCAAAACACCCATGAATCGAACACGTTTCGAATGATCTAAAACGGACGATCCGAATGAGTGTTAAGACACCATTTATCGATATTCCATCGTTGATTGATTAAATTTGAAGGATAATTTACGTCAGTGTTGAGATTCAATTTTGGTTTTGCACTCACATATAGTTTTGACCAAAATGATAAATTAGATTTTGTAAATTTTATTTACAACAAAGTTGTGACCGTGCTTTGAGAGATTATATACAGGAAACCTTGTAATACTCTATAGATGAAATGACTTACTATGAATAAAGCTTTCTTGATAAAAAATTAAAATTATACTTCTCAAATACGGATATGATTATCTATAATCTTATAACTAATAAAACTATAGAAAGCAATTCCTATTATATTGTTTCTTTTTGTTTTTGTGGCGTACGATGAGTATAACGTTGTGGGGACAACCTATTAACGATTTCTATATTCTTTAATTACTCTTCTAACGCTATTTAATTTGAGTTAATATCCAAAAATAATGTAACTTTATGACCCATATAGCAAAAATGACAAAAATAATTGGTAAACCAATTAACAAACAATTATTTTCACTGTTGTTGACATTGCGTTACGCAATTCAGTAAACTATTATAATCAATCAACTACTGAGTTATGTATTTTGTCATCATTATGCAAACTGGAATCCGTGGACCCCTAAGACACCATGAAATGTACAGCATACAAGTTACTGTCCTACATTATATTGGATAGAGGCCTCCTCTAGTGAACTGCCTAATTGGTTACTATCAAGGAGGACGTCGTCTGAATCGATCAGTCACTGATCAGGTCTTTTCGCTGCGGATGATTCTATCTAAATATTATGAGACGTCCATCCATGTACATCAGGCCTCTGACTCGATCAGTCGAGAGAGTTTGTGGACTGCCCTGGAATACTTAGGGATGTCAACAAAATTGGTATGATTGTGTAGAATGCCAGTGACACAGCCTCAATGCTGTGTTAAAGTTAAGAACAGGCTATCGAGAATTTTTACAGTTAATGCGGGTGTTCGGCAGGGGATTTTCTGTCTTCGATACTTATTAATCTCATGTTGGAGTACACTTTTCATAAAACTGTAACACCTTAGCGCTACATCTTATATCGCCAGTTCAATCAGGTGCTTGCATATATGCAGATGGCATTAGCATGATTGGACTGAATAGCAACGGAGTAAAGGAAATACTTGATCCGCTTGGTTTCAGCTTCTGTTGGACTCCAGATAAATGAGTACAAAACAAAATATATATGATCTCTGGTTATAGGGGCATTGGCACACACAGGATTTTAGTAGTGGCCACTATACATTTGAGGGAGTGAGGAGGTTCAATTTTTTGGGTTTTCTTATCACTCAGTGTGGGTGAGGATATTAAAATGCGGCTAGAGCCAACAGTCATAAACGTTGTATCCTCTAAGGCTACTGCTAAAATTTAAAGACCTATCAAGTGCCGTGAGAGAACAATCACGCGTGTGATTTACGGCCCAATACGCGAAATAGATGGTACATACCGAGCTCTGTACAATATCGAGATCAGGGATTTGATGAAGATCCTCGATATTGTACATGAAGTAAGATCGCACTGGCTCCTTCAAGCTGGTAGCGAGCTTTGAAAGAAGAGCCACAAAAAGAGCGCAAAAGTCGTTGCACGCAACGATGGCTCCACGTTATAGAGAACGACTTGGCTTCTTCAGATTATCTAAGACAGTATGAAGATCAAGCTCAGCATCAAAACCGTTGGAGCCAAGTTGTTGATTTAGTGAAGGGCCTGCAATGGCTTTTATATACTGTTTATTATTATTATTTCCTGTAGGTAATTGTATATATATAGAGGTACAGTTTTCAGTTAATCGTTTCTCTTGGGTATCTATAGGCATTTCCGATAGTAATTTGAAATAAAATTTAATCTGTTGATGCTTGCACTGATAGTTTCATTTAATTACGTTGGACGTTTTTTTATTAAAACATATTGTCCGCCAATGACAATTTTTTCCTAGTCAGCAAATATGTTTCTAAAAAAAAAAGTCTCTAAACTATTGTTTATAAAATTAGCTGTTCATAGAGCCTCAGATTCCTATAAGATTTTGAGTAAGATAAACGAATAAAATTGAATACTCCAACTCTACAGATAAAAGATGCATGCCGTGTTTCTTCGAATTCAATTTTCGCAAGAGTTCGAACCCAAATCCTAATCACTTGATTTAGCTTTCTCTGACGACTATCTGGCACAAAGCAGTTACTAAAAGGCACATTTACTAAATCATGCCGCACATACACATTTCAACATTACTCCCTATCAAATTTCATTTTTAATTGAGCGTAACATATTCTAAATCAAGTTACCAGTTTCTTGTTATTGTTTAAAACATGTCCGCTCTATATATTTGAGACACACTGTCATACATTTACTATTCACACGCAGGTCAAACAAGTTCAGTTAAAATGTATTTAATATAATTTGTCAATAGACGTAAAGTCGGTTATTATTTGTTTAGATATAATTTAATTAAATACCGGTATAGCAATTACACCATAAAAGCGAAACAATCACAGAACTGTTTAAAACAAACAGCACATTCTTGTTAACAACCAAATATATTTTTTTTATCTTAACGACCGGACAAAAATTATTTTGTGTGAGTCACCAATTTTTTATTTTTTTGTTTAATGATTATGATATAATTAGAAAAGTGATAATTAAATTATAGTGATAATAATTATTCTTATTATATGTAGTGTTACTACAAACTAGTGTGGCGTTACTACTACTACTACTCTAGTGTTACGCAGGTTACTAATCTACCTATATTTGCAGTAAAAATTAGTGTAATTAAAGCTGGTGCATCATAAAATTGTTTAAAAACCAATATATAGAAATAAAACCTAATTTTGCATGACCATTAGGGCTATGTAAAACGTACATTTTATACTTCAATTATCAGTTCAGATATGGCCTCATCTAACGATAGGCTATAATATGTATACGCAAATTAGTTAAACGACAACAAACTGAAGTCTTAGACAAACAGTTACCAAAGATAATCAAATATGTATATATAAATTTACTTTAATAATTTAAATAAACTAAAAATTTAAGTCAACACGCTCCATCGTAAGCGCAAAAAATATAAAACTTTATACTTCTTACTTTCTTAGAAGTAACTTAATTAACTCTTGGCTAGACCTGGACATACAAAAAACTAATACGTGAAGTATGTATGTATTCTAAAAGTTAATGTTTAAAGTAAAAAAAATATATTTACATATTTGAACTGTAACACAGCACTATCAATATTATTGTTTGTGTAACAATATGTATGACGTAAGAGATAAAATTATTGTATAGCATGCAGAGATTTCCATTCTGTGTTTACTAGCAATATATGACTTAATTATTTTTATTTTCCTTGCACTGTCAACCAATATTTAATTACCTTATCTTAGTTGTTATTTTAATGGCAAATTAATAAAAAAAGTGTGGTGAGTTGATAACAACAGTCTAGTACGGGAATACTACGTATAACACATGGAACATGGGTTACATTAAAATGACCTAGATTAATTATAGGTAATTAAGTTACAAAGCAATCAATAATTAAAATTTTAGAATTATCATGATTGGATTTTGCAAATTTTGTAATAAACAAGCAATGATAATGCAGTCGAGCAACAAACTATATCTCATAGTGAAGTGCAACAACGTCTAACAATCGCGAGGAAAAACAAGCTGCTCTTGCTCAGAGGGCGGCTAAGCGGATTTGTAGACGGAAGAAGTGCGAATGGTGGAAAGCCAAGGCCATGAAAGTACAACAACTCAGCAATGAGCGCAGTAATTTCTGGTAATTTCTTTAAGGGAATTACTATGGATTGCACCATACTTTCAGGCCTGCGTCAACCGCCATTCGGTTCTAGATGGAAACCTCTGTGTCAACATCGATGCAGTACTCGACGCATGGAGTGGACACTTTACCGACCTGCTTGGTGTGCATCATGCGTCACCGACTGTGGCTGAGTCCCCTCAAATATAGACTGCGGAGATTTGCTTTGATGATCCATCCCGTAAGGAATTCACTAGGGCCATGCAGAGACTAAAACGAAACCGCTCACCTGGGGTGGACTGCATATTCGGAGGGGATACTTTGTACAATACTGTCTTATTCGATTAGTATGGCGAACCGAAGTAAAGCTTGACAAATGCAAAGTGGCCGCGATTTTCTCCATATTCAAGAAGGGAGACCGCTGGAACTTTGAGAATTATTGCGGATGTCCATCCTTTGCACAAAGATATATATATATATATATATATATATATATATATATATATATATATATATATATATATATATATATATATATATATATATAAGTTACTGTCCTATATTATATTGGAAAGACTCACCCCTCTAGCGGAGGATTTGGTTGCGGACTATCAAGAAGGATTTCGTCCGAATCGATCAGTCACTGATCAGGTATTTTCGCTGAGGGTGATTCTATCTAACTATTATACGAGACATCTATCTCCGTACATCAGATTTCCGGCAGGCCTATGACTCGAGCAATCGAGAGAGTTTGTGGTCTGCTCTGGAACATATAGGAATGCCAACAAAATTGGTACGGCTTTGCCAACAAAATTGGTAACGACAATTTTTGCCAGTCCAATCAGGTGTACGAGAGATGGCTCCACGATGTAGAGAATGACTACCATGCTCGGGATTGAAACCGTTGGGGCCAAATTGTTGATACAGTAAGGGGCCAGTAACGGCATTTAAAAACTGTTATTATTATTACTGGCCCCTTACTGAGTCAAGAATTCGGCTCCAACGGTTTCGATCCTGAGCTTGATCTTCATACTGTCTTACACAATGTGAAAGCCAGTCGTTCTCTACACCGTGGAGCCACCGTCGCCTGCAACGAGCTCTGCGCTATACAATATGGTGGCTCGCCTTTCAGACATCGGTTCACAATTCGATTAAAACGCAGCAATACAATGTGTAAATAACGTGCATATATCTGTATGATACAAAATTAAATTGATTTTATGGGAAATGAAGTTATATGGGGTTAGTTTAAAGATATTTTATTTCTAAATGATTTCAGTTATTCATGAATGCTTACAATAAATGATCTTTAAATTAATTCTTTATGAATTGACGTATAAAACCTGTTGCATAAGTCAAGTTGACAAATAATGACAAATTGCTTAATTATATTTTATTGAGGAAATATGTACATATGTATATATGATTACTATAGTAAAATATGATTACTATCATCTATAGTTGTTTTGAAATATTAGTAACGTCATAACGAAACGTAGTTAAATGGGAAAGCGTTATTCGAGGTATTCCTGTACATATGTACATAATACACAATTATATTTATAATGAATAAATTTATGGAGAGTGATTCATTTTACTAAGAATTTTAATTAGGCTGGTTTAAATTAAACAAGGTGATGTAATTTGATTACAAACAATACAACATACCTATATATACTAAGCAATTAATAAATTTGACCTCAACGTAGATTATATTTATATATTTTATATATTTTTACATAATGTATTATGTAGTGTATCTTGATTCTTATATAACTGCAATATATTTAAAACGTTAAATCTAAACTTTAGCCTAAAAACTATGTAAATAAATGCAGACAAATTTCTATATGATCGCCATTCTTTACAGCTGAAAAAAAAATGTTGTAATCATTCAAATTTAATTATACGGCAGAAGAATATTTCGATTTATTCTATAAGTTATTCTTTAATTCTTCATAGAAATTCTACTCTACCAATTTTGAAATTTGTCAGTTACAACAGCTTTGTAATTACTATAGCAATTATCGTTATAAATAAACTTTTGACCAACAATCTAAGCTAGAAACCAAACATCTTAGAGAGAGTAAAGAAAGCTACTCCTGCAAAAATGCCATTGGAAAGAAATGGGGTATGAAGCCCCACATAGTACACTGGCTCTACGTCTCAATGGTCAAACCTATACTGCTGTATGGGGTTGCCGTTTGGTGGCCAGCGTTAAAAACTATGGCCAACCTTAAACTATTGATGAAAATCCAAAGAACGGCCTGCTTGTGTATAAGTGGGGTTGTTAAGATCTGAAGATTCTCTCTCATCTTACTCCCTTGGATAATGCGGCCGAGCAGCTTGCATCTTGCACAACCATTCGGCTCAAATCCATATCTATGTGGACCTGTAACAATATAGGGCACTCATCTATCCTATGCAACAGGGGTATTCCAGAAGCTACCGACTACGCTATCCCTTTGCGATCTGTTGAGGTGAGATTCCAAACTAAGTTTCCCACCAGAAAGGACTGGGTGAACGAAACGGTTATGGACAATGAGGCGCTTAGCTTCTTCACGAATGACTCAAAAACGGACAGAGGGGTTGGCTGCGGGGTATTCTGTGAGAGGTCAACCTCACTTTTCGTCTTCCCGACTTTTGCAGTGTTTTTCAAGCTTAACTTATCGCGATAATGGAAGTCATGGACTGGTTGAAGCATAATGTAATATCTACGAGGGATATTCGTATTTTTATGGACAGCCTGGCTACTATTAAAATGCTACAATCATATTCCCTGACGTCGAAGGTAGTCTAGAACTGTCTGGCATCTATAAATGAGCAGATCAGTTCGACATCCGCTTGACGTGGGTTCCAGGGCACTTCAATATCGCAGGGAATGTAAAATCAGATTTGCTGGCCCGCAAGGGCACAGCATACCTAATAACTCAAAGCAGGCGGGATATAAAGATACCGCTTGCTTCATGTAAACTGCTGCTTCAGGAAGAAGCCATAAAAGAAATGAACGTCAGATGGTCTAACGTCAGTTCGTGTGTAATAATCTGGCCTGGACTTGACCGATCCAGATCAGGCCAACTGATATCGCTTAGCTGCGGCAGAAATCATGGGCAGGGTGTCCCTGCCGCAGCTCCGGTGATGAGGAGGAGGAAGAAAGTGTGCTCCATCTGCTCTGCACCTGTCCTAGTCCAGCGTACAGCTGAACAAGATTTATGGGAACTTCCTCTTCCTCACGAATCTTAGTAAGATCGAGAACCGGGACTTTAAACGCTACTTGGTAAGCTCAGGATGGTTTAACGAGTGAAGAGGAGGCAGCTCGAATGTGGTAGCCTCTCTTGTGGCAATCCTTTAAGATGGCCACCCTTACTGGGTGGCCGTCTTAAAGGATAGACATAAGAACCTAACCTAACCATCGTTATAAATATATATAGTTTATTTAATAAATGGTTTAGAAATAATGATTAGCTGTCAACCTCCAACAAATAATAATTTATTTCAATCCATAGTCCGGTATTTGTTGTTTTGAAAAATATCCTTAAACTAAATCGAAATAGAAAAATTTATTGCACGGAATCGTAAACAAAACGAGTCTTGTTTTTTCAAAACATGCAAGAAAATCTATTAAAAAATCGAAAAATCTACTGTACAAAATGTGTTGATGAACTTAAATGGGTGCCCTCTTTCCAACACCCCCCCTCCCTAAAAGGGAATATAGGTTCGTTATAGGGTGAAGGGTTGAGCCAGTGTACGCATAATCTAAACTGTAATAATCTTAGCTATATTCCTTTCCATTCAAGAAGTTCACCTTAAATTTTCTGTTCTAATTTTATTTTTATTATGCTTCATACTCTCAAATATGTATATGTATATACATGCTCCCAAAAACGGATGAAATAAATAGGGCGTGTTCGTGAAGTGCAGGATACTATTAATTAGCCGCGTATGAAACGTGTAAAACTCCAATAAATATATGTACTATAATTCAACTTTAGTTTAGTTGCATATCTTATTGTAACTCTATACATTCAATTCCCAAGTTCGCGGATAAAGCGATAGGCTATAAATGAGAATGTAGTTGCAACAGTATACATAATATAGGTATGTTGAAAAATTACAAAAAATTTGACAATATGATTAGATTTGTGGTAATATATATTTTGCGTTTTGTTTAAAATATTTATATAGACGCAGAATAATATATATTTAAAAAAAACTTTTTAAAAAACCACGCTCATATTTGCTTTGAAAAGGCTTTGAAAAGTAGAAAATAAAATTTTTCTTCCTTACTTCTTTCAAGGTATATTTATAACATGTAGAAATTTAAAATTAATATGACTAAAAATATAAGCGTGGGGCGCCCCTTTACGGCATTCGTAAATTAAGACTACTAGACACACGAAGTAAAGTCTTAGTAAAGTCTTTTAGTAACACTAATGGAACAGTCTATTCTGATTTATCCTAAGAATAGATGTTTTGCTGAAGCATTTCAGTATTAACGTAAAAATGATATATTGAGAGATAGTATATACATTCAGAAGGAGCGCCCCACGCTTATATTTTTAGTCATATTAATTTTAAATTTCTACTTGTTATAAATATACCTTGATAGAAGTAAGTAAGGAAGAAAAATTTTATTTTCTACTTTTCAAAGCAGGTATAAGCGTGGTTTTTTAAAAAGTTAGGTTTAAATATATTTTATTTTCTACTTTTTAGTCATCGAAATTTGGAATCAATTTTTCGACCATGTTAACATTTGTCAGGAAGTTGCAAAAAGATAGAACGTATACATCTATCTTTGGACCTTACCTTTTAGAGTGCGACCCGAGAGCACTATGTCATATGATTGTTTTTTATCATAGCCAACTTTGATAAATCTTTGTCAAATTTTGTAATCAATTTTTCAACCACTTGCGATAGTCCAATTAAGCTGAAACTTTGCATGCCCTTTAGGCTTTTCAAATCGTTTTAGGCCGAAAAAATATTAGAATCTTGTATTGTCACCGGAGTTAAGCCTGCATGCAAAATTTCAGCTAAATTGGACTATCGCAAGTGGTTGAAAAATTGATTACAAAATTTGACTATACAAACAGACACACCGGAGTGAGCTAATATAAGCATGGTAAACAAGACACATTCTAAACTTAATTTTCTTAAAATGTTTGTTCATCTATATATTTTGCGATTGAAAACTACTGATCTAAAGCAACATTATCCATTTCTTAAATGAAGTGTTGATGTCAAACAAAAAAAAAATTGAATAACATACATACATGTACATATACGTGACATAAAGCTCACGACCACGTTTTTTATTTCTATTTTTGTCTATTTTGATCAGCACAACAATTAAAAAAATAAAATACTTAATTATAGAGTGTAATGCCATTTTGCCGCAACTTATAATTCAATACCGCATAATTTATTTTTGTTTGAATATTGATCTTTATCAAAATTTAACATTCTCTAAACGGTCATTAAATAACAAACAAATATACAAAACATTACGAGTATACTTATGTATATATAAAATTGCATGTTACCCCAATGTATACCTATTTATATGAACATACATTACACTCGCCTACGTATTCTAACGAAAAACATTAAAACAATGCAATATAGAGTTCTTATCTTATTATAATCTATATAGAAAATAGGTTTGTTTGTATGTACGCTTGATTAACTATACAAAACCAAGAAAATTATATTTTGAAAGAATAAATCTATATGTAAGTCTCTTGTAATCAATACTTTTATACTTATCATCTCGTTCCCTTTCCATAATATTATTGGATAAATCTAACTGGATAAACAATACCATATCTAGAAATCTGTAAAGCATGTAATTTCATATACACTGTATACAATTACTAGATACGCGATTGATTAATCAAGCGGAACTAAAATTTTGCTCTTTTATAGTAATTCTGCGCACGAGAATTATTAAAACATTTGTCGAAAATTAGACGCCTGTTATGAGTTAAACAAATAGCAGGCATATATGTAATATACTTAAAACAATCAATTAACAATTATAATTAATTATATATGTTGCCCATGTAATAACTCTCTTTTTACTATTAAATTAAATAGTTAAATATGTATAGTAGGTCACTAAACATGCATCAGTTCATATAAATAATAACAACTAAACTATATGCTTTATCTATATACTCGTACTCGTGCTCGTAGATTGTTCTCTGTGATGCGCGATTTACGCAATCAATCATCTTCAATTAGACAATCAGTAGACATTCAGAATTTATTTAATTATTTCAATTAAGCTCGTTATCTAATTTATATATTGTGCCCTCTGTGTATATAAAATAATCATACTGGGGTATATTATAATAGATTATGCAACTAGTGGGCGCTGGTCCGTGGACTTTTCACCAACCGAGGACATTTATTGCCCATTAGTAACACAAGTCGGATACTTTATTTTATATCATTCTCGACTACAATGGTACTTTACAAACAAACATTTTAACTCTAAATATAAACGCAACTTTTTGTCTAACATTAGCCGTGTTTCTTGACGTATGATCTGATCGCGTTTCATGAAATCAACACAAAAATTGTATTATTTTTTGTTTTTAGGTTATTATATTGATCCTAGCATTTTGGTTCAAAATTTTGATACAAAAACAAAAAATAGTACAATTTTTATGTTTATTTGATGAAACGCGGCTATACAAATGAAAGGGAAGCAGACATGATCTGATCCGGATCAGATCATACGTCAAAAAACACGGCTATTATTCGTACATCTTGGTGTCCTTTGCATTTATTGTTTACTTGTCACTATTGTAAATGAATAAGTTTTTCATAATTGTGAATGAAAATGGCTGCATCTAACATTGGAATGGACGATTAGGATTATTTAACTAAAATTAATGACGAAGCAGAGTTAATTGCATTTCCCAAAAAGTCTGCTGGTGTATTTACGCTCGTATGATATGTTTATGGAGAGAAAGAAAAAACAAAAAATTGACGAAAAATGCATTAGTGAATCGGTCATGTTGGTATACTTCAACAACCTTAAAAGTAAGTATGTCTATCATTAGAAGAATAATTTGGTATTTTGCAAATAATAGATTTTCAGCAAAATATAAGGCAAGTTCAATGTGGGTAGAATACCATGCTGAAAACAATGGTCGCAAGAAATTACAATATCAATATGTATAAAGTATGACAAGCTCACTGCATTTTGGAAAATGAATTCTGTTGGATTTCGCCCAAAAAGAACCAAGTTTTTCCAACCGAAATTTTTATCTGCTGCAGACTATACGAACTTCTTAGCTATATGAAGGTAACCAATCACTTACAAAGTAATGTATCAATTTTCTAGCATTATTTTCTTAGGTAATAATGAATTTTGGTGTATATGGTGCAACTCGAGCGGACGAATTGACCAAAGCTGATTGATGTTAATGATGTGTGAGAAAAAAGAGAATGGAATGGAAAAAAGGAATGTAAACATCATTATAAAAATTCCAGAAACAAAAACAAATGTGGTGCGCATATTTGCTGTGGAGAAGGAGTATTCAGCATATATCAGAAAGTACATCAAACTTCCTCCATCAATTGATGGTCATAATATAGATTCTTCGTCAATTACCAAACGGGAAAATGCACATATCAACCAATTGGAAGAAATACATTTTTAAGTACATCTAAACAATTTGCTAATTTTTTGAAACTTGAAGATGTCGACAATTACACGGGCCATAGTTGTCGGCGTACATATGCAACATTATTGGCACACAATGGTGCCGATTTACTTACCCTTAAACGCCACGGTAGGGGCGATCATCCAGTGTACTGGAAGGCTTTGAATTCTGCTCCAGTCACATCAACTTGCTTAACGTTGTCTCAATCAAATACAACCAACACAATACATTTGGAAGCAGATAATGTAAATATGTAATGCCGAAAAACTTGTTCGTGGGATGCAATTTAATAACTGCATGTGTAACAATGAACTTCAATTTCAATAAATAATCAAATTGCGATATATTACAGGTAATTATTTGATTTATATAAAATTATCAATTCACAATCGCCTTAACTATTTAATTCTGTATTCATAATTGCCTCGACAATTAAATTTTGGTAGAGTTACCAAAACACGTCTTTATTGGTATAGCTTTCTCTTCCATAAAGTGCCTATTACTGTTGAGAATGATATAAATAAAATTAAGAATAAATTGTGACTTACTTATAAATTTATCTTACTTATAGAATAATAATAATAATAAGTAGTTTTTAAGGCCATTACTGGCCCGTTACTGTGTCAACAGTATGGCTCCAGCGGTTTCGATTCTGAGCTTGGTTTTCATACTGTCAGAGACAAGTCGTCTTCTACAACGTGGGTGCATCGTCCCTTCCATATGGTGGCTCTCCTTTCAGCGTGATTCTTCTCTCAAATATAAGGAGCCAACTCTGGTACTCATCCGTCAGCACGCAACTTTTCAACTCATACATAAAAACGGGTCTGATCAACGCTTTGTAAAGCTTCAGCTTCACGGCACTTGATATTTGTTTAGATTATAGCAGTGGTTTTAAAGGATACAAAGCATGACTGCCCGTTGCCAGCCGTACTTTAATATACTCACCCACACTGTTATCGTGAGTGATCTACAATAATAGATCTATAGTTGAAAGCTGAAACCGAATAATATTGAAAACTGCACAACTGCACAAAGTGCAGGCAGTCATCATCTTCCTCAAGACAGTCCTCACAAATAACATCCTGAGATAAACCCATTCGATGGAGATGACCCTTAGATCGACCATGCTCCGTAAGAATCGCAAGCAAGATGCTTAGCTGGTCCTTTTTCAGAGAACTAGAAGTAGCAAGCCATTATAGTTTTCGATCTTTTAAAGCGTAGTTCTTTATAACTTTCTTGGCGTAGTTAAAAGATAAGGGAACCGGGTTTCAGGTCCAATTAGAGTTAACTGGGAACCTGGGCTAAACAGTCCGCGATCTCATTCCCTTCGATGACACAATGTGCTGGCACCCACATTACCGTAACGGTATTATTGAAGCAAAGAAGATTATAATGAAGTGTTTGCAAACCTTGACAAGTTTGGAGATAGTCAAGGGATTATTGATTATTTAATGAATTGAGTACAGCTTTGCTATAATAATGTAATAATGTGTACACAAAAAAATGTAATGTAATGCATATAGTATGTGTATGGTTGGGATGTTTAAAAAATTTTATTAAATTATTGGTACGCAAGTCACAACGCTATATCGGGAATTAGGTATACTATGACTTTCGCCTACTATTTTCGACGACTATCGTTTTCCTATAGTAAGTAAAGGAAGGAAAAGGTAAACAATAGTAAATTTATAATATAGTTTCCCTTTTTCTTCCTATTCCTACAAATGGAAAACGATAGCCGTCGAAAATAGTAGGCGAAAATCATAGTAGGGCTACAGTATTTAGAAAGTCAGCAGAATTGAAAGAGCTTTCTCCAATTTAAGACGGCCTATTTTTAATGGTAAACAAATTTCTTCCATATATACATATATTACCTATAAGCTTGTTGCATACAGATGATATAGCCATAGCATATACATATAGATAAATACATAACTATAGAAATCAAAAATGATGTGTCAAAAATCATTTGATGTGCGGATAAAATAAGTCTGTCACAGGCTTATAGCTCTCAAACTATCATTCGAAACGACTGAATTTTGCATGCAGATTAAATTAAGTGATTTAATTCGATGATATTTCAGCAATTCTTTCAGAAAAATAATAATTGAATTAATTATGCAATTACTAATTACATAAATGAAAATGCCAAAAAAGAAAAGTTTATTTTATTTTATTTATTGGCATGTCATTTGAGATGTCATTTTAACGGTCATTTAATATTTTTTTTAAATGTAATGTGGAGAGGGTGGTAAAGATTGAGTCGAAAACTGTAAAGTAAAATTATAAGAAATAAATGACCATTGAAAAACTCTGTTACACAATTCGTGGATAGCAGTCAATTTTGAGGAAAAATGTATGGCATTTTACGTATATCGTATCAGTAATCGTATCAGACTTAATCGACTTTTTATTTTTAAATTAAGTACATACATATGTACATATGTATACATATTTTGAATTTGATTTATAACTTGAAATCATTTCTTATTCATTATAATTTAAATAAACTTTTGAAAATCATATATTCAAATGAAATTGGCTATAAGAAAAGAAACGCTCATTGTACGGAGACATGATTATATGAGGAAAGCTTATCTAAAAATTGAACTGTTCAGTATAATTTTATGATACTATGTACAATTTTAAACAATTTTAAATAATTGTGGTTGAGTTATAGTTACATTTAACTTAAACCCATTCTTGAATTCTCATTGAAGTTTTGAGAATAGTTTTAATTTTATTTTAAAAATCGCATAATTATATATGAACCAAATTTTACTAAATTTCAAAATAAATTATAAAATACATTCGAATTAAATACATAATCAAGTTTTTCTGAAATCAATATCAATAACTTTCATTAGTCAATCTTATAACGAGAACGTGATTGCCAAAAAATTAAACGAGAAAATAATTTAATTAATTTGAATATAACCAGGTCATCTCATTTTAATCACACGGCTTTTGATAAATTTAATATTGAAATTTGAAGAAATTAACCTATTAGTTATTTCTTTAACCTTAAATCTATTTGAATTTGGCTATAAGTGTATAGAACTTTACGAGAAAGAAAATTGTGTTTTCCAGGGGAAACTGCACCAGTTTAGCCAAATTAAAATTTTGTTTTGGACTACGACAAGTATACGCGACAAGTCTTTGCAAAAGATGCCCTCAATAAAATCCATAAATTTGAAAAAGATGTTTAAGGACTCGAATAGTTTCAAAAAATGTTGAAGGGATGATCGTTGTCGATGGTTATTTTTTAAATCATATTAAAAATTATAACATTAGAACTGAACACATATATGTACTGAAAAATAAAAATGTAATTAACAATATACCTATAGTTTCTTTATATCGATTCTACGAAGTATACGAATATACTTTGCATTATGCATGCCTCTCGTATATAATATCACAGATTGTTCAACCGTGATGTGGAACGAAACGAATTTTTAATTAACTTGATTTACAATTAAAAAATTTCTCAGATTTCTTCTTCATTCCATGTCAAACCGTTTGTTATAATACCATATCAACATGCAAAGATCTTTCTTATTTACCGCACATACTTCAAGCTGTTATATATATATCTCCGTAATTGAATTAATGTTTTCTGGTGATAAAACACCTAAACGACACCGATATATACCACAATCAAAGCTGTCAACAATATTTGTTTGAAGTTAATTGATGACGATCATTCTTCAACACTCGAAAGTAAATAAATAAATCATATGTAGAGAATATTAAATCCCTATTTATATATATGGTGTAGATTTTTAAAAAGTAGAATAAATAATAATACTCATCCACCATGCATGCTAATATTGGAATTAATTCAAGGTCTATATAGCTCTTTTAAGATGATGTTTTGCATATAAACATCATACGTATAATAGTTATGTTATTTATGTGTAAATACGCGGATTGATATATTCAAATTTAAATTAATCACGAACATCTCGATCATAATACACGCCTCCCACATTGATGGTCATCTGGTTTATTATAATATGACTCGCGTACAATATTAAATGTCAAAATAAAGATTAAGATTTAATCTAATGTATTTTAACATTTGTTTTGCAATGTAATTAAAAACTAATTGGCATGTCTGTGTCTGTATATATATGTAAATAAAATGGTTGAAGTTGAAATATTAATTATACACGTACCTCTATATTATGAAAGTGAATACCACGCGAAATGTAAATTTATCATTAATTTCCTGCAGATCGATTTAATATTAAGATATATGTACATATATATATGTATGTATATGTATATAATAAGTATAAGTTGAAAGAACTATCATTACATAAGTGTAGTAAATTATTAGTTTACTTTTAATGTCTTAACGCAGATACAATGTTAGATAATAATAAATTATAATTTGATATACAAATTAGCCAAGACCAATTATATGCCGACCATGAATTGGTGATTGTTTAAGATTAATATATATGTGTGAACTTTCAAAATTGCACATCCTACCGGCTATAAATATAATTCTCTAATAAGTCATCGATTCTAAGATCATCCATCATCTTCTTAATGTCTTTTCGCAATATCCTTGAAATATAAAAACCATTCAGTAATAACTGCCCATTTTCCGATAATTGCAGGGCAACAAAAACAACAAATTATTAATAATCATACATCAATAAAAATATTATGCAAACGAAACTATAGAGAATAATGATTTATAACAATATATTATAAAATTATTTATTTATTAGTTTTTTTTTATATTTAACTATCTACGTCAATCCAATAAATAAATATAATAACATTACTGATTTGTAAAAAAAATAGCGCATTAATTGCTTGTCACGACCCATCAAAATAATTTTATATTTTTTGATAGAGGAAGTGTAAGCTTGTTGATTAATGAAACAAGTAATGGTGGAAGTTATTAAATTTAAAATATTATTTGCGTTAAAACATTTGTAGCATTTCAACACTGACAGTCAACTAGGTCAAAGTGACTAGGCTATTTCTATTTGATTAAGAATTATAAAATTTTCACGATTCCCAATAATAATGAGTTTATTTTTTATATCTATAATAATAATTTGATAAATTATTTTTTCTCGATATTTGGCATTTCCATAAACCAATTACAAAGCTCTTAGTCTTCTGGACAGGCATCCTAATCTAACATAGTGCCTTCTAGTCTTATATAATTTTTGTTTAACTTTGGAGTTAATAATAAAAAAAATTTGGTTTTATTGAAAATGTTATTTTATTTTATATTTCATAAAACAAGCTGTATACTATATTTGCTATCGATATGCCCTATCTTCATGAATGGAGACCATTTGAAGTGTAAGCTATATACCTTTTTGTCTCTACAGCAAACAATTTACTGTCCTACATTATGTTGGATAGAATCACCCCTCTAGCGCGGTCACCCTTATAATTGGTACTTTCAAGGAAGATTTTAATTCAGCTGTTCCTGGATTTCCAGCAGGCCTATGACTCGGTCAAACGGGAAAGTTTGCGATATGCCCTGGAATACTAAGGAATATCAACAAAATTGGTACGATTGTGTTCGGCAGGGACATGCTCTGTCCGCGATACTCTTTAATCTCGTGTTAGAGATCTTTCCTAACACTGAAACACCTCAGCGTAACATCTTATATCGCCAGTCCAATCATGAGCCTGCATATGCAGATCACATATACCTATAATTGGACTGTTATAGGGACAATGGCACATCAGATTACAGTAGTGGCCACCACAAATTTGAGAAAGTGAAGGAGGTTCAATTATTTGGGCTCTCTTATCATTCTCGATAACAGTGTGGGTGAGTATATTTAAGTGCGGCTGGCAGCAAGCAGTTGTGCTTTATATCCTCTAAGGCCACTGCTAAAATCCTAAAACATCTATCAAGTTCCGTGAAGCTGAAGCTTTACAAACCGTTCATCAGATTCGTTGTTATGTATGGATATGAAAGTTGGGCGCTAACGGATGAGTACGGGAAATGGCTCCTTACATTTGAGAGAAGAATCATGTGTGTCATTTACGACCCAAAACGAGAAGTAGATTAATTAAGAATAATATATTTTATTGACTACTACAAATTTCTAAATTTATGGATAACTACATTGATAAATCTATTAAATTAGGAATTAAAATTAAATTAGGAGCCAGATGTATTTTTCTGTCATTTTGCAATTGCAATTCGATTGCCGATTATCATTCGATAAGCTGGTGAAAAATATAATTTTCATTATAATTATGCCGATTTTCTTCAATAAATTCGATGAAATTTCTTACCAACTTTATTCATATTCATACGAGATGGAACCGATAAATTAAAAAAATTACGACACACAACGAAACTTTGCATGTGGAATTGATATTCCATACTCCATACTAAAATGTGTTTTTTATTGCCCGATAGAACTTGAAATTGTAAAAAATAAGTCAAAAAATTAAACTCTAACTTTATTCGAAAGATCAAGACATGGCATTATTATTTATTATTATTATTATTGAAAATGATTTCGGGCATATGGGCATCGCAGCTGTTCTTGACGAAACGCATTCTGGACGTCCAATTTTTGGTCATTTTTTCGAGCACTGCTGGCCGGATGTCACGAATAATCAGCATAAACTAGTGACAACACAGCCCCCCAGGATATAATCGAGAGGTGTCAAATCGTACGACCTTGGAGGCCAATTGATAAGTCCATTTCTCGAAATCAACTTATCGCCAAATTTTGATTTTAATAAGTCGATGGTTGCGGTCACTGTATGGCACATAGCACCATTGCCATAGCATGATTTGCCAGAGTATACTGAGATCTGCTAGAGTATATTTTTCATAAAAATTTAATTTTTTGTTTTATTTTTTACAATTTCAAGTTCTACCAGGCTTTAAAAAACACCCTTTATTTTAACGAGAACCAAATTTTGAAATTTAATCTTCATAAGATAAAATAGTTTTCACGCTATTTCTTAAAATAACTATTTCGGAGAGATTACAAAATCCAAAGAACTGGAATATTTAGA
Organism: Tipula unca; assembly: GCA_951394425.1. Classification (NCBI taxonomy): domain Eukaryota; kingdom Metazoa; phylum Arthropoda; class Insecta; order Diptera; family Tipulidae; genus Tipula; species Tipula unca. Next base: position 158,721,273 of record OX596380.1, on the reverse strand, counting down.
AGAACAAATTGGAAAACTCTTCGTTTCATTCTTAAAAATTGTATTAATTTTTTTTAATGAAAATATCTTGTTCTTCAAGTTTTTCTAAAACATTAAAAGGAAACAATACATACATATGTATATAGATAGTAAAACAATGATAGTAATTAAAAAATTTAACTTGCATTACAAAATCATGTTCTGTATAAACAGTAGTAGCAGTAGGTGACATTTATGAATTGTGAATAGAGTTGCAATGTCTGTCATTTTATTCAGAGTTGTGTCGCTTCTAAAATGATATTCTTTTACTCTCAGTAGTTTCACCCACAATAATAAATTTATTGATTAAATCAACCAACCAAATTGCCTTACGATTTTTCGATAAATAATTCCCAATAAGTCGAAATCAAAATCATAATTGGAACTATTACAATGAATAAATGATTTGTATTTGTGTTTCCATTAAGTTAGCCCGGTATACCGATAGCATCTGATATCTATTGGTATCAGTTCAATTCAACATTATTATTCTGCCACTATCCTATTCAAAATTATTTGTTCAAGCCAAATTTGTACTGCTACATAACACAAACCACTTATATTATTAATTAATTTAAAATTATTATTTTCAAAAAATGTATTATTTATATAATTATTAAAATGGTTTATGTTTATACGTTGCACAATACAAATTTGGCTCTCATAACTAATTTTGAATAGCTAGTATTACAATTTATATATGCTTATTTTTTGAAAGTTGATCAATCTGTTTTACTATATTTACGGCTATCAACCGAACATTACTGGCAAAACGAATTCAATTGATGCGTATATAAATATATATATATATATATATATATATATATATATATATATATATATATATATATATATATATATATATATATATATATATATATATATATATATATATATATATATATATATATATATATATATATATATATATATATATATATACATATATATATATATATATATATATATATATATATATATATATATATATATGTAAATTGGCTTTTGACGTCTGTATACAAGTTTGATAGAAAATTAAACATCATATAACTTATTGTTGGTCAATCAATTATTTAAAAAAAAACTTTTCTTACCTCAATATTTCTCTAAGATTCTTAGTATAGAATAATTTATTCATAAAACTTTTATAAAATTCTTTAAAAAAATTGAAACGATAAAAGGTTGGTTGTTAAGTATTTTATATAAAGCACAAACAATTATTTATTCTTCAATGAACACCTATTCAAAATCATTAGCACGTAACTAAACTGAAAACCATATTTAAAAATATTAACCGCACAATTTGTTTATTAAAAGCAACAACGACAAAATATATTTAATTAATTAAGTATAATGTATATAGTATGTATTACAAAAAGTAATTTTAATTGAAATTAAGATTTCTAGATTTCCATAACAGAAAATAATTTCATTACATAACCATAAATAAATAGAAGTACCATATGATTCTGAATGTTAAATTGGCTCATTATGATACATATATAGAGAGATAGCTTACCTTGTAATCTTTTTTTATCCGTTTATTTTTATCAATCGTTTTTCGTTTACGGCCTTCCAGTTTAGTAACGTCGAGAAACTCATCGTCTGTTGAACTTTCGTCATCATAATATGACGTTTGGGTCTCAAAAGCTATACCCTCAAATAAATGGGTAATTCGTGTTAAACGAGTATGTGGTGTGGATGTCTCAATAAAGTAGTTTTGATTAGGCGAATCAATTTTTGAGGTTTTGTTATAGATACTATACATAGTTTTGGAAAATAGATTTTCTAAACCAAATTTAATCACTGTATGAAATATTTTTATCTACTTTATGGGTTATTTTTGTATAAATGTATAACACAAACGATTACTCAATCAATTCAATTGGATATACATGTTATGTAGAAAGGTATAATAGTACACAATTTCGTTAAATATCACACTCTATTCATATAAAATTATTATGTATTGAAAATTTACGATTGATAATAGTAATAATAAATAAATCACAATACACTACACTTAACGAAAGTCGGTACATAAGTATTTTAAGAACAACAACAATGGCAAGATGTTTATTTTTAAACTTTTCTCGTTAACAAAATTAAATTAATGTTCACGCGACAAGTGTTTTCACCACACTCAATTATAGGTTTCTTCACGACGCGATTTTTAAGATCAATAAAGTTAAATTTATAATTCGGTTATAGTATAGAGAAATTAACTATTCTCTAACGCAGGTACGAATTCGAAAATATCACCAGTCGGATTACTATATTACATTATTGAGAATTGTATGATCTATATACACGAATTGTTGGTGTACTAAATGTTTTTTGGAGGTACTCCGGTTTAACATAGTATTCCAGTATCTATACCTTTCGGGACAATTATGTATCCTGAAACATTTGAATGACGAGTTGCTAAATACATAATTCCGTAATTTAGGTTTATGGTTCTATTTCGAACTATCTATCCAGTCATGGATAAGTCAAAAGTTCGAGTAATTTATATACGATCATAAATTCCACCGAAAACTAAAGCGGCCCAGAATCATCAACGGTATGGTTGGCGGGGATATGGCTAATGAGAACACATTATGTTGATGATTTGAGAAATTCCGCTCTGGATATTTTAGTCTTGAAACAGAGCCTCGTGGGCGACCAGAAATTAAAGGCTTTTGCGATGAGTTGAAAAGTGCAATGGTAGTGGATATATCTCACCTTATGCGTGGATCAGCATCAACGTTTAACGATATTGCTTCAAACTTTTGAACCATTTAAAACAAAATGGTAAAGTAAGTTACAAGAGAAATTATTTTGAAACTTCTCTATCTTTGCTGGGTCATGCATTACGCTAAATTGAATCCTTTTCGATAGTAGCAGGCGTTCTGCCGAATGGTTAGTAAAGACCAAAATAAAAGCTAATGGTGTCTGTTTGGTGGTCTAGTGCTAGTGTAAGTCACAACAGCTTCATTAAATGAAACCTGGTCAATCAATCACGTGGATGTCTATACTCCAACCAGTTTGAAAAAATAAAAAAAGCAGCTTGCGATTACGCAGTCAATAATTATTAATCTGCAGGCCACCCTCTAACAAGTCAACATTCGATCACACACCAACTCTGCTTAAACTACAGGAGCTCGAGTTGAAAATGTTCTGTCACTCGACCATGCTTCTATACGCACTTCCACTTCTTCTAGGTTCTAAACCTCTGCTTACAAGAAAAAACATTCAATTCTCAACAGGATCTCTCTTCAGACTTCTTCGCTGCGGTAATAAGAAAGCTGTGGTCGGGGGACACTCACAAGTCTCGGAAGTCTAAATTGCACGAACATGTTTCCCAAGAATACCACCACAGTATCCTTTGCTTGTCGTAGGAGGCGACTAAACGGTTGGATCGCTGGGCTGACGACCCGCATCCGTAAAAAAAAATAAAGTGTTTATAAAGTCAATAAAAAGAAAAATGGATACCACCAATACAACACCGGACCCCCGCTCAAGTAAACGGACACGAGATTTAGGATCGGCACGTGGAACGTGCAATCACTTAGCAAACCAGGAGCGTTATAGAGGGCCTAATCACGTGAATGAAGGAGTATCGGCTGGAACTCGTTGCTCTTCAAGAAACTCGCTGGCCTAAAAGTGGAGACCATGTGTCCCAGGGCTATATGTTGCTCTACAGTGGAGATGACCTCGGAAATCTTGGAGCTGGATTTCTTCTTGGGCCACAGGTAAAGGACGCTGTTTTGGATTTCCAAGCAGTCAATAACCGATTGTGTAAGCTTCGCTTGCCCATGAAGTTAGCTAATCTGTCGATAATTTGTGTACATGCGCCCACAGAAGTCAGCCAGCCAAGATAAAGACTCATTTTACAATGACTTGGACGATCTGATGGGATCTATACCCGAACACGATGTTAGAATGGTAATTGGGGACTTTAATGCTAGAGCTGGCAGAAATCAGACCGACTTATGTGAAAACATAGGTCCGTACTCCCGACACGAAACTGCGACCGATAATGGTGAAAGAATGATGTACTTTGCGGTTGCTCATCTTAGAGTAGCAAGCACATTCTTCCCTCACAAACACATACATCTAGAGACATGGACACATCCTCGCGGAACTTCCCGCTACCAAATTGACCATGTGTTAGTTTCTAAAGAACGGGCTCAGGTTGTGCAGGATGTGAGAACTTATCAGTCAGCAACCAAATACGTAGGCAGCGATCATCATTTGGTCGCTGCAAAGCTACGATGGAAGTTCTCGTACAAGACTGGGAACACAGCGAAACGCATGGTACGTTTCGACTGTGAAGGTCTGATAAATGAAGATCAAAAGAAACGATATCAGGATCTTGTCAGCGACAACATTGAGGGAGCTAATTACCAGTCTGACTGCGTGAACTCTGTCTGGGAGGTACTGAAAACTTCGGTTGTCAGTGCTGCTCAACAGACTTTAGGTATAGTGAAAGTCAGACCCAAGAATGATTGATTTGATGACGAGTGTCGTCTTGCAGTTGAACAACAAAATATAGCCCATAGTGAAGTGCAACAACGTCTCACTATCGAGAGGAAAAACAAAGCTGCTCTTGCAAGAAGGGCAGCTAAGCGGATTTTTAGACGGAAGAAGCGTGAATGGTGGAAGGCCGAGGTTCTGAAAGTACAACTACTCAACAATGAGCGCAGTTCGCGTAATTTCTTTAAAGGAATTACTGGAATGCACCATACTTTCAGGCCTACGTCAACCGCCATTCAGTACTTGACGCATGGAGTGGACATTTTACTGACCTGCTTGATGTCCATCATGCGTCACAGACTGTTGTTGGGCCACCTCTAATACAGACTGCGGGGATTTGCACTGAGGAGCCATCCCATGAGGAATTCACTAAAGCCATGCAGAGATTGAAACGAAACCGTTCACCTGGAGTGGACTGCATTAATTCGGAGCTCTTGATATTCGGAGGGGATACTTTGTGGACCTGTCTTTTCGACCTCATTCGATTAGTATGGCGAACCGAAGTTATGCCTGACGAATAGAAAGTGGCCGCGATATGCCCCATCTTCAAGAAGGGAGACCGCTTGAAGTGTGAGAATTCCTCCTTTGCACAGCATACAAGTTACTGTCATACATTGTATTAGATAGAATCACTCCTCTAGCGGGCTTGATTGGTGACTATCAAGGAGGATTTCGTCCGAATCGATCAGTCCCCGATCAGTTCTTTTCGCAGCGGATGATTCTATCTAAATATGATGAGACATCCATCCCCGTACATCAGGTGTTCCCGGATTTCCGGCAGGTCTATGACTCGATCAATCGAGACAGTTTGTGGTCTGCCCTGGAATACCTAAGAATGCCAACAAAACTGGTACGACTATGTAGGATGACAGTGACGCAGTCTCAATGTTGTGTTAAAGTTGAGAACAGGCTATCGACAATTTTTGTAGTTAACTCGGGTGTTCGGCAGGGAGATGCTCTGTCCCCGATACTCTTTAATCTCATGTTGGAGTATATTTTTCGTAAAACTGAAACACCTCACCGCAACATCTTATATCGCCAATCCAATCAGGTGCTTACATATGCAGATGACATATGCGTGATTGGACTGAATAGCAACGGAGTGAAAGAAATACTCGATCCGCTTGTAGAGTTTTCAGCTTCAGTTGGACTTCAGATCAATGAGTCCAAAACGAAATACATGATCTCTGGTTTTAGGGACAATGGCACACCATGTTTTAGTAGTGGCCACCACACGTTTGAGGGAGTGAGGAGGTTTAAATATTTGCAGGGTTCTCTTATCACTCACGATAACAGTGTGGGTGAGGATATTAAAGTGCGGCTGGCAGCTGGCAGTCGTTCTTTGTATCCTCTAAGGCCACTGCTAAAATCTAAACACTTATCAAGTGCCGTGAAGCTGAAGCTTTACAAAGCGTTGATCAGGCCCGTTGTTATGTTTGGATGTAAAAGTTGGGCGCTGACGGATGAGTATGAGAGATGGCTTGTTTTGATTAATTCTACTTCTTCTTATTTGCGATATATGACCTAATACTTCATCTTTAATTCAGAGTTTGTCAAAAGTAGAGAAAGTCGATAAAGAATTGCAAAATTTCTTAGGGTTTATTGATTCTAGGAAAAAACTTAGTGTCTATTGATTGTAGGAAAAAAAAATTCTATTGAGAATTAGAATGAAATTTCTGTTACAATTAGAAGTTAGTTTCATTGAATATGCAAATATAAGTCAGTTAATCCACAGATGGTTGAAAAATCTCAGAAATTAGAAGTTCATACATTTAAGGGAATTGTTAACCTAAACAATATTTGATCTGATTTACTGTTGCATTGTTTACCAATTTTCTTCATTGGAAATATTTAGAAAAAATTGAACAGATATTTTAAAATTATAAAATTCTAATTCAAAATTATATAATTTATTTTTAATATTCTGGAATCTGAAATTTTACAAGGATTCACAAAACACATTTTATGCAAAGTTTAAAATATAAGAAATAGATAGTTCGATATGTTAAAGAAACCCATTAATTTACGAAAATTTAATGGAATTATATTTATTATAAAAATCTTGGCACAATTTAAATTCCCTATAGACTCTCTTAGGATTTAATTTCTTGATATGTATGTCATTTTTTTAGAATAGGATTCAAGAATCGGCTTGTTTTTCTGCGTCTCTATATAGTTTGGCCAGAAATGCTTATTTATTTATTAATTTAAGTGGAAAAAGTTTAAAACAAATTCAAATTGCTAATAAATGGTGAGAATAACCTATTTTCTGAATCATTTATGCATAAACATCATCCTGAAGAAATCTTGGAACAAAATTAAATAAATTGATAATATTGACAGACTAGCTGTTCTAAATTAAATAACAGGTACGTTATGATAGTATAGACAAGCAAATATATTCTGGATCAAGAAAAACTCATATATTAACTTTAAATCGAGACCGATTACAATGCCTGGAGCTGACCATAGTTTACAGTTCAACTCAATTCAATTTTCTATACAATCCTTTTAAAAATAGCGTAGCATATTAGAATTTAAAATTAAAATGTTTATCTATAAACCTGATGCAACGCAAACACCGAACACGAGTATAAATAATCAATTATGCAGTAACAAACTATTCCAGATGGTAATTAAATAAACTATTTGCATTTTGCCCAGCTGTTCTATAGCTATATATAATATATAGACCACACAACACAAAAATCTAGCAACAGCGTAAACACCCAAAAGTACAAATATGTACATTTTATAGATTTTTATATTGAATTACCCCCTATATCACAAACAATAAGTTAATTTTAATTAATTTAATGTTTTTTTTTGTTTAATTAATTTAAAAAAAAAACAATTTACTGTCGTGTTCGTTGTTTTTTTTTAAATCGTATTTATAGACATATGCTCGATAAAAATTAAACCTATAATAATGTGACATGAATATAACATCGTGTTTTGAATACATTGCAATATAATTAAATTAAAAATGTACATATAATAAAAATTCATTGAAAATTAAATCACTACACACTGTTGTATATTATGTGTCTGTGTGCCATAAATTCTTTAAAATTAATTTGAATATTAATTATGATATGCGCGGTTACAAGTACTTTATTTACATTATACTATCACTAAATGTTAAAATTGCCATTGGCGAAATATTATTTAATCTTGCGCGAACAAATTAATAAAACTAAAATGTTTATGTTACATTTACATATATGATTTGACCATTAAACGTGTATACAATGTGAATTTTAAACGCTTGTAGACAATTTTATTATATAATCGTGGTTCTGTACTACTCGCGCTGTGTTAATAACACGTATCATTTATCGTATGTATAGATACATACGAGTACATATATAAATAAAATAATCATCATAATTCGATCTGAATTATTGTACTCGAAAACCTTTATCGATAAAGTTGTATGTATATATAATTTATAAACTATTATTATCCATTTAATGCCGGTATGCAAGTACACGTTAAAACCATTAAAACGAAGGTTATATAAGATGTTCGGAATTCTGCATCGACAGCGCTATGTATATAGTTAATATTTTGGTTTCAACAAATTTTTTCACCAAAAATAATTTATCAGTAAAACGATAATAAAATCTGCATGCGACGCAATTTACTTTTATAGAACGCAACTTCCGAATCACGTAAAACTATTATAGGAAAACTACATACAGTAGTAATGTTTCGAATGAACAACTATATATTTAGACATAATAGGTATCGCATGACAAACACTTTAATCTGCTTTATTAATTCTCGGTAAATTTTGAAAATAGTACAAACCAAAAATTATTGAATAGTACATTAGTAAAATAATAATAATAATAACAGTGTTAAAGGCCACTGGCCCCTTACTGAATCAACAATCTGGCTCCAACGGTTTCGATCCTGAGCTTGGTCTTCATACTGTCTAAGACAATCTGAAGAGGCCAAGTCGTTCTCTACATCGTGGAGCCATCGTCGCCTGCAACGACCTCTGCGCCTACCATATGGTGGCTCTCCTTTCAGAGATCGCTGCACAATTCGTTCCGGATTAGCACGCAGAACGTGACCGAGCCAGCGTACTCGCTGAGATCTAACTTCATGTACAATATCGGGGATCTTCATCAGATCTCTGATCTCGAAATTGTACAGAGCTCGGTATGTACCATCTATTTCGCGTTTAGGGCCGTAAATCACACGCATGATTCTTCTCTCAAATGTAAGGAGCCATCTCTCGTACTCATCCGTCAGCGCCCAACTTTCACATCCAAACATAACAACGGGCCTGATCAACGCTTTGTAAAGCTTCAGCTTCACGGCACTTGATAAGTGTTTAGATTTTAGCAGTGGCCTTAGAGGATATAAAGAACGACTGCCAGCTGCCAGCCGCACTATAATATCCTCACCCACACTGTTATCGTGAGTGATAAGAGAGCCCAAATATTTGAACCTCCTCACTCCCTCAAACGTGTGGTGGCCACTACTAAAATCTGGTGTGCCAGTGTCTCTAAAACCAGAGATCAGGTATTTCGTTTTGGACTCATTGATCTGGAGTCCAACAGAAGCTGAAAACTCTACAAGCGGATCAAGTATTTCTTTCACTCCGTTGCTCGTATATAGTACATTAGTACGTATACCAATAATCTCAATGGACTTCTGGACATGTGATCCAGTTTAATAAATAATTTTGCCCAGAAACCAATTTAATTTGTCGGTATGTACTTATTTTTGTGTGAAATTTCATCGAGAAAACCACATTAAGGTCAATATTTCATATCCATTGAGTGACATGGTGTTGAAAACATTTGGTAATAAAAAAAATATACACGCTTTATAATTTATATTTCTTTATGTTTGATTTAATTTGTCATGATATTTTCTACTAATCATCAAATACATTATTTTCACCCATATGCTATAGTCTTTTACAAATACCGCATTAATGCAATGCATTTAAGAAATATTTTCAATATTTTTTTGGTTTACTGATTTGCTGTATGGATTTTCTGTATGCGCCGAAATATTTCAGAGAAAACATAAACAACATCCGATCCGGGAGAAACATTTAGGCAATTTTTCATGATTATTTTACCAATACAGGCTCATACCTCAAAATTCTCAAGTGATATCTGAATGCTCTGAGTGGAAAAATACTGTGGATATCCATGAAAAGCATGATAATTGAAAAGTAATTATTTATATTTGAATGATCGAATATCGTGAGCATTCATTATAAACTTTTACAATTATTAAAGACGCTATGCTTATCAGCGACACATATTAAAATTAATTGTTGCCATACCGTCAAATGTTTAAATCAGTAATATTGTAATTATAATGTATGTACATCGACATTAAACTAATTATATTTATTACCACGGTGCACATAAGCAATAATTGACAATGGCCATATGTATAACATTTGTTAATTAAAAATTTATTCCCTCTATTTTAATCACAATCGTGCAGATCAATCGCAGATTCACAGACAACATCACAATATATAACTGATTAAATATACACACATTATGCAATTGTCATATCAACGTATATAATCCAGTAGCCATAAATAATTGACACCTTAACTAATTGAAATTGATTAAATGAATCAACTTTCTACTTTGGTATTTTAGCAAAACTGATTCAGAATAATAAATTAAATTACAAAAACACCGAGACAAATATCATTCATATATAACAATACAATTTTATAAATAATTAATCATTAAAATTAAAGAATAACCTGTTGAATATTCATAAAAGGTTACATTATACTCGTATTATTTAAAAATAGATATTTTATTCGCATAAATTAGACCATAACTTTTATAAATTAACAAATTTCAATTACATATGAAGTATGTATTTCATTCATTTATGTATCATAATTAATGATCGAACATAAACTATATTTATATGTGGAAAACACACACCTAATTTATATTAATTTATGGAAATTTCGTAAACAAAATATAATCGTAATTTACATTTTTATGTCTGTTAATCGAATACTGAAATGGAGAAGGTTGTTTTGTATATGGTGCATAAGTTTTCTTATTACTTATTTTGGATTACCACAAAGAGATCTTAATGACTCTACAATACATATACGTATAAATAATCGAATGTGTATGCAGTTTGTGTTGTAACATATATAGTTATGTAAGATTCGATGTTGTAAATATTATTCACGGTACAACACTTATGATATATTTGAAGAGTTGGGATTGTTGAACAAAGCATCTGCAAAGTTAATCTTCACACTCGATAAAATAAAGTTATATTTATCGAAAACGAAATTTTTACTCATTTCATTCGACTAATTCGAGAGGCTATAAAATTAGTAACTATCCTGTTAATAGAGCCAAAGTCATCTTAATTTATAAAGATGGCTTTGATAGGTTAAGCGAGTGAATTTTTTGAACCATTTTTTTTTGAGCCAAATTTTTTGAAATTTTATCATTTTACCATTGTTTTTTAAACGTATAAAAAGTTATCCCAGAATTTTATCCAAGAAAAATGAAAAATGTACATCAGGTAATACAAGTGATAGTATCCATTATCTCTCAAGATAGAACTATGTATAATGCATATACAAACTAAATCAGTAAATACAAGTTGTGAAATCATTACAAATTACGTTTAAAGAATACAATTTTAAATTAAATTGACCTAATAAACTGAAAAATACATTCAACATAAATAAATAATTTATTTAAAAAAAAATCGAGCTTTTCAAAATAACACATATTTTTTCAATATTTTTAATTATTTCACCCAGTCAAATCGTCTTCATAGTCAATGAGGTAAAAGTGTCGGATTAGCTCGGGTGTTTTTTAAGTTTGGCATACTAACACCAATTTTTCCTGGTCGTTTCAAAAAACTTCCACGGTCGTGATGGAGCCAATTTAGCTTTAAGCTAACCATTTCATACATTTTTTATTATTTCACCATGGTGCCATCGTCAATAATAAAAAAAGTATGAAATGGTTAGCTTAAAGCTAAATTGGCTCGCTCACGACCGTGGAAGTTTTTTAAAACGAACAGGATAAATTGGTGTTAGTATGTCAAACTTAAAAAACACCCGAGCTTATCCGACACTTTTACCTAATTGACTCTGCAGACGATGGGACTGGTGAAATAATTAAAAATAATGAAAAGTATATGAAATAGTTAGCTTAAAGCTAAATTGGCTCACTCACGACCGTGGAAGTTTTTTGAAACGAACAGGATAAATTGGTGTTAGTATACCAAACGTAAAAAACACCCGAACTAGTCCGACATTGGCTCGAGTGTTTTGAAGTAGTGGTTTTGTTGGCTATGTTTATAAAACACTCGACTTCGTACGTCACTTTATCACAATCTTTTCTGAATCCGACTTAATATATCAAATCATTGAATGGTTCGAATTACGTTTTTTATGATACTTATTTGTGTAACTTTTTTTTCGTGTTATTGAGATGGTTTGGTACGAAATTGAAGATTATAGTGATTTCCTGGGATGACAGTTTTATGAAACTATCGCGACATTAGGACATATTTTTCCTGGGATGGGACTAAATTATAGGATGATAGTTAATCCTGGGCTGATAGTTGATATAAAAGTGTCGCTATAGTTACCGTGTTGCCATTGCGTTTTTCTGGGATGAATCCTATAGGCTAACTTTATATAAATGTTTTTTAATTTTAATTTTTTAAACTGTTTTGTGTATATAATTTAATTTTATTTAATTTAAAGTATCCAACAGACAAAAAATGAAATAGTTCTATGTTCTCTAATTCAATAACCAATACGTCTAAAATTATGACATTTTGTGTTTAAGAATATAAATATTATATTAGTATGTGAAAACGAGCACCGTGCATTTTATTCCGATCGAACCATGGAGACAAAGGCCTGCATAGTAAAATAATACCCATAGATTGAATAGTTAGATGTCTACTTCAAATCTTGCTGTTAAAATTCTTTTTTAAATAAATTTTAATTAAGTTTTAGTCATCTCAAATTAGCATAGCCTAATTCATGCCATCTTCGCTTTGTCCGTCTGTCCATACCTGATTAACTTGGAAAATATTATCCGATTTTCATGCAGAAAAATGTTTTCAAAATTAGCTAATTTCATTAAGTTTGTTAAATCTCGAATTCAAAAATTATTCTAAATTATTAATAATTAAATTATCAAATTTAAAAGTTGTAATAATTTACATTCTCGAATCTCAAATTTAAAAATATTCAAAATATTTTGAATTTCACCGAATTGGCTAAACACGTATTAAAGTTCTGGAAGTTTGTAGATTGTACAGTGCTTCTCACAGATTTTAATCACTATTAAAATATGAAGTAGAGTAACGCAGCAAAATAAATTTAGAATTAGAAATAGAATACATATAGTAGCTCCAACATATTCGCATCATATCGTATTATAGAATTTTATAAAATAAAAGAATCCATAATATTGAATTTTAGAGTTTCTTATCTTTAGATAAATTTCACTAGAAATATCCAATTCAATAATACGATAAATGAACAGATATAAAAAAAGTGCTACATTTTAACAGTTTTGATACCATTTTCCCAACAATCCCTAGTGATTAAATCAAAAGTGTTCAAGGCATCCATTTAGATTATTGTCATGAGATATAAAACGGATTTCTGGTAGAGAAACAAAAATATTCACTAGTGTAGAAAGGATAAGTTATTTATAACACAATTTAATGTAATTTTGTATTTATATATGGAATATCAAGAATAGTTTGTTGGTATTGGTAGATAACATTAGAATGGGAATCATTTTTATAGCATTTTTATAGTTATCGTATAGCTAGATATACGTTCAATTGATACATTTTTTTGTAAATTATAGTATGACATTTGCCACAAGCCAAGATTAATTATTTCAAATTAATCTATTTTTAATTACTAAACTCGCGTATATATTGCATTAAAACGCAGATCAATTACAGCACAATGATACATAATAATTTTGCTTATTTATATTATGGTATATGTATAAAATATTTAATTATATACATAATAGACGTATGATGGAAATTAAAATGAATCACATTTTTCATTTATCGATTGTTTATATTATTTTAACTGTATGGCTATTTAATTACATGTGTATTTCAATTTGTAATGAAATTTTATCTATTACCAGCGTCATAATAAATCGTGGCTAATTATTGCTATATAACTTACGAAATTCTGCTTAACGATTTTACTCCTCCAATAAATCTCCGCAATTCGTGATGTATAAATAAAAATCGTTCATACTACACCAATATGATAAGATTCACGAGTATACATTTAGTTTCAATTAGACATAAGGAAGTTGTGGCATTGACTTTTGAATTTACAAACTTACAATTAAGTGTTTAATTTGGAAAGAACTTTACTGGTCAGTGCGTATTTAACATGTTCAACTTGGCCAATTGAAACATATTGAGTATGATAAATTGTCAAAATTAAATGAAGTATATGAAATAAATTATTATTTATGTTGTTATAAAACTGATTTGCTGAGTGAACAGAAAAAAAATCCCGTATATGATTATAATTTCCATATGGTATAATTTGAAATTAAATAATCTTTTTTTGAGTTAGGTGGTTTTGACTATTGACATCCAGAGAGATGTATTTCCGAAAGATTTAGGGACATTTCTTAGGGATGAAGTACTCCAAATTCTGAAAAATACGACATATTTTTGATCAACGTAATGTTTTGTATGTTGAGATTCATCAATATTTGGAACCTAAATGTTAATTTAATTTATTGAGAACTGAATTTTCAATAAATTTGATCTAATTATACAACAATCATCTCGTACGATGAAGGTATATAGTTCAGAAATTTGCTATTCATTGATTTCTTTCTCGTTTTGAAATCATTTCTTTATGGAATAGTCCATTTGGAATACAAGCACGTCGCAAAAATGTTCTAATTGCTTTTTTAGTGATAATTTTGAGTTGAAGGCCACCAATCGCAAAGTAACACAACTGTTTGGGCGTTTACTTTGAATTCAAAATTGTGACGTGAAAGTGAAAGCCGCTTGAACTTGCACCTGATTATTATATGGTATTAAACCGCTCAATTTAAAAATTATAACATAAACAAATGTAGTCTTGTAGAATTTTGTAAAATGGTAAAATGTTTGTTTTAACTGGTAAATAATATATGTAAGTATACAAAAATTTAAAAACAATACAAATTTTCACAAATATCACTTACTCGTAAGTATGTACATACTTTATTTATTTAATTTATTTAAAACAATAAAACAACTAATCCAATAACTTTGTTTCTATTTCTTTTCAAACTTAAATTTATTATTATAGCTCTTTAAATTATATAATTAAGAAAAATAAAATTGCTGGTATAAAGAATTCATTATGCCATAAATGATATTGTATTTAAAAGTAATTAAATTAAACAGATCAAGAAATATATATAAATTAAATTGATCTACAATGAAATACTTAGTTAAAAATAAATTTTTTATTTTAATTATTATTGCTGACAATTTAGAATTTACCCTAAATAATTTAATTTTTATATTTTCGTAATACATTTGAAATAAAGTAAATTGACACACACAGCGTCTTATTCGTGAGATAAATATCTATTTTATTTATGTTATAGATTTATATTGGAACATAATAACTGCATGCGCTCAAAGTTTGTATAATAGGTTGAGTCTTAACATTTACGAGTACTCGTGTATCAGAAATAAATCAATCATCATTTCGACATTTATATCCAAGAACATATCCAATTATTTTTGAAATGTTGTTTGTTATAGAGGTAAAATATTAATCAGCTTATTAAGTTGATTACTGTTTTAAATTACTGTAATTATTAAAAAAATTATTAGCAATATTTACTTAAGTTGAGATTATATACCGGGTGTTTTTTTTAAACTGAGACGATCAAATATCTCGAAAAATAGCCACTCTACGGAAAAAATGTCCATAATCAAAATTTAATCATACCGCGGGGGAAATACATTAGTGCAAAAAAAAAAGTCCCCCCACCCCCGCTTTGTAGGTGGGGCGGGGGTAACTTTTAAACTAAGATAGGAAGCCATATTTTTTATTGCAGATACGGATTCTACGACTAAAAGTACGTATGATTTGAATAAAATATTTTGTTCGGTTCATGATAGATGGCGTTGCAATCGACGAAATTCAATTTTTTCATTTTCTCCTTCTTAGAACACACGCATTCGATTCTGCAATACGTTTGAAATAAAAAACATCACGTTTTCATTGGAAATACTCGAAATTCGTCATCAAAACAATTTATTCAGTTTTGTAAATCTAAATAAGTGTTCAAAATGATGGCCTGAATTTTGTATTTTTGAAATTTAATAATAAAACTTGAAATTAATTTTGAACATTTATTTAGATTTACAAAACTGAATAAATTGTTTTGATGACGAATTTCGAGTATTTCCAATGAAAACGTGATGTTTTTTATTTCAAACGTATTGCAGAATCGAATGCGTGTGTTCTAAGAAGGAGAAATTGAAAAAATTGAATTTCGTCGATTGCAACGCCATCTATCATGAACCGAACAAAATATTTTATTCAAATCATACGTACTTTTAGTCGTAGAATCCGTATCTGCAATAAAAAATATGGCTTCCTATCTTAGTTTAAAAGTTACCCCCGCCCCACCTACAAAGCGGGGGTGGGGGGACTTTTTTTGTTGCACTAATGTATTTCCCCCGCGGTATGATTAAATTTTGATTATGGACATTTTTTCCGTAGAGTGGCTATTTTTCGAGATATTTGATCGTCTCAGTTTAAAAAAAACACCCGGTATATGATTTGTAATGATTTTCATTTTATCAATGGAATAACCACGTTTTGATTACATTTAAACACATTTTAAAAACTGAGTGGATAAGTTTCAATCGTGGACTGTGTCAATCTATATACCTGTTCCATAGCAATTCAGTTTTATTAACTAAATGAAGATTGTGATTTCTAACTATAGGTTTTAATATTTAACTAAAGTTCATCTGATAATTTTACCAAGAAATTTTCATAGACTTTGATTACAAATTGACTTGGTATCTCGATAGGAATTGAACTGAGATCTTTTTTATAGAATTTTACTTTGAAAATCCCGTATACCTATATTGTAGAATTATGAATTTTAGAATTTGAGTTAGAATTTCACTTTGACTGTAACTTATTTTGCTGATAATTTAGGTAAGATTTTGAATTTAGAATTTGAGCTGTTCATAATTCTTTTTGAAATTAATTTAGAATTATATAGTTGGTAGATTAAACATTTTAATTTTATCTTAGATATTAATACCACATTTTAAATTATACATTATTAAATTAAGTAATCAAATTGTTTCAAATGCTGGCGAAAATCGAATTTATTTTCTTAGCGCTATTTTCAAACTCCTTACATTTGAGAGAAGAATCATGCGTGTGATTTACGGCCCAAAACGCGAAATAGATGGTACATACCGAGCTCTGTACAATTTCGAGATCTGATGAAGATCCCCGATATTGTGCATGAAGTAAGATCTCAGCGAGTACGCTGGCTCGGTCACGTTCTGCGTGCTGATCCGGAACGAATTGTGCAGCGATCTCTAAAAGGAGAGCCACCATATGGTAGGCGCAGAAGTCGTTGCAGGCGACGATGACTCCACGATGTAGGTATTTCAGTATGAAGACCATGCTCAGGATCAAAATCGTTGGAGCCTAATAGTTGACTCAGTAAGGGGCCAGTAATGACCTTTAAAACTGTTGATTATTATTATTTTTAAACTAGATCGGTTGCTTTTTCTTTAAGAATATCTAAAATAAAATTTATTGTATGTATTTAGATAGGTTAGGACTATTAACCAAACAATATTTAGATTTTAAGAATAATTGGTTGGTTTGAGAAATTTTTTAAAATTACATCTTGTGTAAAGTTTACTTTTTACTTTATACTCATGTTTTCCAAAGTTTAATTAACTTGGCTACTCTATTAAAACTTGGTTAAATCAATTTTTTATTATTTCCACACGATTAGAATCAATATTTTATGAAAAGATGTTATTGAGTGGCTATAAACTATCAAGAGGGAAATATAACGTATACAATGCAACTTAAATCAATTCGACATTTAACATCTAATTTTCAATATGACACCCCAATCCAATGTGGCAATTTATTATAATGGTTATTCTCGATAAAGCATGATTATTAATTTATATCGATACATCACGAAATGCTATAATAAAATAATGTAATTTCTGATACTTGTAAAAATACAGCCTAATTAAGGAAAATCAATAAATATATTACATAGACCTATAAATGGACACAATTTACCACAAATTTTAGTTCATAATGTAAATATTATTATTTTGTTCGTTAAACAAGTTAAGTATAAAAGTTTTAAGCAGTTTGCTAAAACATTTCCATTTTAATTAGTATGCATATACCTTATATAGAGGTCAAAACGAAGTCGAAGATAATTCCCAACGAAAACATAACGAACAAATATAAATAAAATTTGTTTTATAGCAAAAGCCTCAAAATGATTTATATTTTATAGCTATAGACTATGTACATACATACATATATACATATAATAATATTTTCTCTAGTCCAACAATGAAAAACATTCCACCACATTGATTTATACGTTATTTTTGTATTTTGACCTGAGGAATGATACGATATAATCGATAACTAATAACTATGAAACAAAAACGTTTGTGATATAACAATAAGGGAACAAAAAGTGATACAGTAAAGATTTATAACGGCGCCGATGATATCAAAAAATAAGATTTGATTTGGGAATAGCAACAAAAAAGTAAAAAAACGACAGATTTACATAAATACATACATACTTAGATAATATTTATGATTTTATGAATATCGTTCCATTTTAAAGAGATTTTCTTCCTTTAAGCGAGAAAAATAAATGAAGTTTTGGGAATTTTTTCATTACTACTAAAGGGGCTTATTTGAAATAGGAAGACAAAATTGCAAAATTATAATTTTTTTTATGCAATGTAGATTATCGTTTTAAATATTTATAGAAAATAGTTACGAATATAAATTGTAAAAAAAAAATTCTACTCTATTACTTTAAAAATTACTGTTGTAAAAAACTTAAATGTGCGATATACAAACACAAGTTTGCTAATGACAAATTCATCATATTCAAATAAAAGCTATGTAAGTATTTCATTAAGTTTTTATTTTAAAATTTATAATATTTTTTTTATGCATATAAAAAAATATAAATATTATATTTGTCATTAAATTGCAATAGAGTTAACAAATGGTCATATAGATTTAACTACTATACAAGTTCGTATACAACATGGTAAAATATGCAAATAAGTCAACAAATTTTTTTTTAAAATCGAATATGTCTGTCAACCCAACCGTGGTTTAAGATAGTAAACCAATACAATATTTTATTCGCTATGTAGATTAACTACTTACTAAACTGAAGGGTATTAACTAAAAATTTGTAGAAATAAAAACTAAATCGGAATGTTAACTGGATGTATATTAGAAATTGCCAATGAAGAATATGTTCACGTCATTTCGCAATTACAGCAGTACTTACCACTAAAAATAACTATCATAATGAAAAAGTAGCTTTATAGATACGTTCTATATAGCATATTAATTGAAACGAATATGAGTGGAAGATTTAGAAAACACTATCCAAATCGAGCATTTAGTAAGTTTGTAAATTGTACATTATTTTGAATTAAATTATTGAAACTATGCATTAGATATGTAGGAGACAAAACTTCCCTAGAAATAAGTAAATAGTCCACTATACATGTCCAAAATTTAGAAGTATTCAATTTAGTCTCACTAATAATGTATATTTTAAACTGGGGCTAATATTTTCTATTTATTTTCATATAAAGGCTAATGTTTGATTTGAATTTTTATTTTAAACTTCTTTGTTTCCAATGGTATAAATATTTCGTTTTCATACTCGTACAAGACGTGATGCCGGAATATAATATATAATTAAGTTTAATATTAAATTACTAATCAAAATTCATTTTAATGTATATTCCAGTAAATAAACTTTATGTTAGCCTATAATATTACATTTGAGCAGGAAATTAAAACGAGCCAAATTCTAAGAAAAAATATAATTTCTAGAGTTTAGAAAGGTACTATACTTCAAAAATTAATAAATATTTTATTGTTTTAATACTAAAATAACATATTTATAGTCACATATTATGTAGTATTTTCGTACTACAGTTTTTGTGAAAAAATCGAATTTCTCTTTAATATGTTTTGAAAAAATTTAGAATTTTCTTGGACCAATCCTTTGATTTTATTAATGATGATTATTTCAATAAAATTATCAAATACCTACATCTACATGTATAATTAACCAAAATAAATCGATTTGCAATATTTCAACCAAAACCATAACCCGGTTAACTCAAAAATTATGAACCTAATTCGTCGAGAGTTCGAGACAATCTGCAATTGTATTGTTTATATATAATCTGAAGAAAAAAGCAAACTATGTACAATGGGAATATTAGTTTTTGATGCACTATTGCAATTAATTGTATATTAGCAGCTTAATGATTTAAATAATGTATCTACGTACATAATATTTTAAACTATCAGTGACGACAAAGCGTCATGTACTTTAACTGTTAGAAATGTGTTGAAGATAATCAATTCTATATTCATATTCTAACAACTAGAACAGGACTTGAATACCTAACTAATTCTTCGCAACAAATGATCATATAACCAAATAAATTGCAAATTGCAAGAAAATATATTTCATTTCTAAATACAAATATTTCAGAAATACTGTGGTTGGGACATTGATTTAAGATCTCTTAAGATACTATCAAAATTAAAAAAAAAATGATTAATTATTTCTCTGTTTAGTTTTGTTTCTATTAGTTTGACAAAATTTATAAAAAAAATGATTATTTTTTTGGGTCCGAAATTTTTTGTACATCTAAGCTAAAATTCATAGAATATGGAGATTGGATAACTTATACAGTTACATTTATCACTAAAATACAACATTGAAAATTACGTAAACATTTTAGATTTTGTTTATTTTAAATAGCTTTAGTACTGGAAAATTATAATTGTAAATTGGTGAATCATCAATCATCCCCCGTGGAAGTTAGTAAGTTAAATAGAAACCATAATGCACTATAATTTATAGTTTAATTTAAGAACCTTAAAACTGCAGGAACACAACATTTTTTAAATGAATTAGAATAAATAAAAGTGTGCATTAGTTTGAGATATATAATATATATTGCGATGCCAAAAAAATATTTCAGGTAACTTAGTAAATATATAAGTATAATTCATGCCTTATTAAAAAACTATTATAGATAAAACTTGCATACGGCAACTACATAAATGTACAGTAAACTTTCTTTTTCTTTGAACAATTAAAATAATAAAATAACGATTTTTTTATACACAATATTATATAAAGTATACCAAGCAATAAACATTGTATGTATACCAAAATATCTCTGGCATTACAGCATTAATTTTACTATGCGTATATATGATATCAACGAACACAATAAGGTCATATGTATATATAAGAAACCAAAATCGAAATTTACAAATTATGAATATTATCAATGAAAGGTTTCTTATTCTTACCTTATTATTATTATTCATTGTGTATAGTATAGTTTCCAAAATATTTTCAATTGTCCTGTGGTCGATAAATCCTTTAAATACTTTCGATTTTTTTATTATGATTTAGAAGTAAGCTGAAAGGCTAATAAATATCGTATATTTTTTTTTTATAACCGATAAATATTATGGTATACATATGTATATTATATGGTTTCAAAACCACTTAATTTTTTTTATGAGTTTACAATTAAACTAATGTACACTAATATTTAATTTAATTATACAAACTTAAATCACATTTTAGATTTTCATCACACAATACAACTAATGACAAAATTCATCACTGAACAAAAAAAAAACGATTTCCTCCGTTTCAAAGATAAATTATTTGTTATCTGAATATTTTATTTAATTTAATGTTGTTAAATAATTAACTGATTTGTTGTAAACCACATAATAATTAATATTTTGCACTACATTAGCTTAAAAGTAAAAATAAAAAATAACAACACATTTTATAATATTCCACACTTTAATAACTGAAATCTTTTTATTATATCCAATATAATTAATTATTACACATATTTTAATTCAACATACAATTCTTCTTCTACTATATACATACTTCAATTTTATACTGATTTGTTTAAACTGTTAACTTTGTTTAAATTTCTCATTATTTCTAAAAAAAAACTAAACAAAAAAAATCAAAAATAAATAGAAAAAAAAGATTTCTTATTTTGTAATAATATTTTATGTTTTAATACTGTACAGGTTGTTAAATTGGTATCAAATCAACGACAACTGTTGCTGAACTGAAAAATATATGAACACAAAAAGCATACACAAAATATTTTACAAATAAACGTATCCAACAAACGTAAACTTACTAGCAAAAATGGTACAAAATAAACTACAGTCGATGTAGAAATAATGGAAACAATATAATCGCGGAAGCTGAAATGCGCGATGAGCACACAAATTTCAGTTTTGTTTTTTAATTAATCGATAAGCTATATAATATATATATATATATATATATATATATATATATATATATATATATATATATATATTCGCCCTTGCGAGGAGCACTCACATGTCTCGTAAATCTAAATTGCACGAAATTTTTTTTCAAGAATACCACCACAGTATCCTTTGCTTGTCATAGGAGGTGACTAAACGGTTAAAAAACAATTTGTTTATAACATCAACAAAAGGAAAAATGGATACAGCCAAAAAAACACCGGACCACCGTTCAAGTACCCGGACACGAGATTAAGGATCGGCACGTAGAATGTACAGCCACTTAGAAATTCAGGAGCGTCGGAAGGCCTAACCACGTGCATGAAGGAGTATCGGCTGGAACTCATTGCTCTTCAAGAAATTCGCTGGCCTTAAGGCGGAAACTATGTGGAGAACACCTATGGGAAATCTTGGAGTTGGAATTCTTCTTGGGCCGCAGGTTAAGTAAACTGTTTTGGATTTCCCAGCAGTCAATAATCGATTTTGTAAGCTTCGCTTGCGTATGAAGTTAGCCAACCTGTCGATACTTTGTGTACGCACGTCCACAGAAGCCAGCCAACCCTAAGATAGAGACTCATTTTACAATGACTTGACAATATGATTAAATCGATATCTGAACACGATGTTAGAATGATAATTGGGGACTTTAATGCTAGAGCTGGCAGAAATCAGGACGACCGACAACTGCGACCGATAACGGTGATAGAATGATGTGCTTTGCAATTGCTCACAACCTTAGAGTAGCAAGCACATTCTTCCCATACAAACAAATACATTTAGAAACATGAATCCATTCTGACAAAACTTCCCGCGTCCAAATTGACCACGTGTTAGTTTCAAAAGGCTTATGTTGTTCAAGATGTGAGAACTTATCGGTCGGCAACCAAATACGTATAAGTCTTGGAACAGAGCGAAACGCATGGAACGTTTAGACTGTGAAGGTCTGATAAATATCAGGATATTGTCAGCGACAACATTGAGGAAGCTAATTGCCAATCTGACTATATGAACTCTGTCTGGGAGGTACTCATAACTTCGGTTGTCAGTGCTGCTCAACAGACTTTAGGTATAGTGAATGTCAGACCCAAGAATGATTGGTTTGATGACGAGTGTTGTCTTACAGTCGAGCAACAAAATATACCCCATAGTGAAGTGCATCAACTTCGAGGAAAAACAAGGCTTACAGTTAACACGGGAGTTCGGCAGGGAGATGCTCTGTCCCCGATACTCTTTAATCTCATATTGGAGTACATCTTTCGTAAAACTGAAACACCTCAGCGCAACATATTATATCGCCAGTCCTGTCAGGTGCTTGCATATATGCAGATGATATGTGTGTGATAGCAACGGAGGGAAGGAAATACTTGATTCGCTTGTATCCAAAACAAAATACATGACAAAATACATGATCACTGGTTATATAGGGACAAAGGCACACCAGATTTTAGTATGGCCACTGCATGTTTTAGGGAGTGAGGAGGTTCAAATATTCAGACAAATGACTGGAGCCAAATTGTTGATTCAGTAAGGTCAGTAATGGCATTTAAACACTGCTTATTATATATTTTAGCATTTCACTAAATTTGGTAACTAATATTAGTACACTGTGTCTTTTTAGTACCCCAATTCAATCAGTACACAGGTTGTCAACAAATGAACATATTATTATAATTTTTCGCAGATATTAAATTCTAATTAAAGCTGGTTTTGATTAAAAACTTCCATTTTTTAAATTTTGTAACTATTAATTGATCTTTCTAAATAGATTAAAATGTCCTGTACAGTATTGGAAATATAAATAAACGATCTACGTTGTTATTAACGATCTATTATATAATAACGTAATTGTTAAAACAGCGTGTCAGCAATTTGTGGTCATATACAACATGATATTTGAATTATTAAAAAATGATCATTAAACTACCCACTTACCACCCTCATTTGTTTAAACTAAAGTTGCTAATGGCCATTAATCTCGCTGCATTATCCATTTCTTTAGCAGTGGTCTTTTTGATTTTAAGAATGTGAAGTCTGCTGTTATCCAAACTGCGTCCAACACATCTAACCAAATCACCTATTAGTAAGATATGAATAAAATCGTTACATATAAAATGCGAATGCTAACCAGATTGAATTTACCATTCTGAACATTGGGCATTTCTACATCAATTTCATAGAAAACCGCCTGTAGTACTGGGCCAGTACTGTTACGTAGAAGCAAAACTTTTTCGGTTAAATGTTTTCCTTGGCGAATGGATAATATATTCGCTGAAAATAGAATGTGTTTTAAAATAGATCAAGTTAATCAGTTTAAATACAATACCAACCATAAACCTCGTAAAGCATAAACTGAGAATCAAATTTCTTAAACCACTTTAATGTTGACTCTACAGTTCCAGTTGCCACCTTCATAGTTTTCATTAACTCCTGTGTTTTTGACTCTACCTTCTTATTTATATCGATGCTTACATTTTCCTGATTAGTAGTAGCCCCGCCCGGTTTATTAATTGCAGTATATTGTACAGGAGTATTATTTTTGGGAATTGGTAAAGGTACAAAATTTAGTGAATTTTGTTTTTTAATGATTGGTTTGGGAGATTCGCCGTGTTGTAGAGTATCAGTAAATTTTTTAAAGCTGTTCCCAACTATTTTTGGTTCAGGGACATACGATTTAATAAATTGGTAATGTGTAGAAGTACCTAAAACAATATTTAAATTAGTTTTGAAATAGGTAATGTGTTTCGCTAACATGTACCGTAAACTGAATAATGGTTAACTCTAGGTTTATAAGGCCTTAACATTTACTTGAGCTAAAAGGTTGAAGCAGAAGTCATGATGAAACTGTTGTATTGTAACACCGATGTAACTTTAATAAACTAGCCAGGGAGAAAATCTATTGCAAAATTCACATAATTATGTATAATTGTCATCAAAGACTTTTATGCTTAAGTAATATTTTTTGCAGGTATTTCGAACAAAATTCAATTAAAGCCAATTTTCATATGAAGCCTGGCAAAATGAAGGTGAAAGTAATTTTAAATTCGAAACAGAAAATATGGATAATTATATTAAACGGACAAATTTAGCTCAAACGGTACCTAATCTAGCGAGAAAAGCAGCGTGCTTAAGAATACATTTAAAAGTTGATCAGCGGTGAAATTTCAGAATATCGCTGATTGTCAGTGTAGTGACACAATTAGCGACCATGAAAAATGCGGATTAAATGTTGATAAATATACATAAAAGATACTTTAGTTTGGCTGTTGGAATATATTTATTTTTTTTTTAAATTTTGTATTAGAGTTATTGAATAGCAACGGAGTGAAAGAAATACTTGATCCGCTTGTAGAGTTTTCAGCTTCTGTTGGACTCCAGATCAATGAGTCCAAAACGAAATACCTGATCTCTGGTTTTAGAGACAATGGCACACCAGATTTTAGTAGTGGCCACCACACGTTTGAGGGAGTGAGGAGGTTCAAATATTTGGGCTCTCTTATCACTCACGATAACAGTGTGGGTGAGGATATTAAAGTGCGGCTGGCAGCTGGCAGTCGTTCTTTGTATCCTCTAAGGCCACTGCTAAAATCTAAACACTTATCAAGTGCCGTGAAGCTGAAGCTTTACAAAGCGTTGATCAGGCCCGTTGTTATGTTTGGATGTGAAAGTTGGGCGCTGACGGATGAGTACGAGAGATGGCTCCTTACATTTGAGAGAAGAATCATGCGTGTGATTTACGGCCCTAAACGCGAAATAGATGGTACATACCGAGCTCTGTACAATTTCGAGATCAGAGATCTGATGAAGATCCCCGATATTGTACATGAAGTTAGATCTCAGCGAGTACGCTGGCTCGGTCACGTTCTGCGTGCTGATCCGGAACGAATTGTGCAGCGATCTCTGAAAGGAGAGCCACCATATGGTAGGCGCAGAGGTCGTTGCAGGCGACGATGGCTCCACGATGTAGAGAACGACTTGGCCTCTTTAGATTGTCTAAGACAGTATGAAGACCAAGCTCAGGATCGAAACCGTTGGAGCCAGATTGTTGATTCAGTAAGGGGCCAGTAATGGCCTTTAACACTGTTTATTATTATTAGAGTTATTACAATCCTAATTCAAAAATTGTAGACGCTATTCTGAATAAAATAAATTAAAAATTCATTTTATCAAGATAGCACAAAGTATTAAACGCGGTAAATTAGAACTAAGGAGTTTGCGGTTAGGATATCAAATGGACTCGCAAACATCCACTAATCGATGAATATTAAATAACTAACACTATGAATATTAAATAATTAACTATGTCAAAACATGCAGGATGCAGATGTAAAATAAAATGTAGATATACTCACTAGGTCCAGCCATTTTGATGTTTAGTGTAACCACGATACTGAATTTTGTTTTAACTACTATTGTTCAAAAATGAAGCTTCTGGCTGCGTCCAGTATCTTATTTTGTGTTTTGATTTTCCTGCCACCTGTATATAGGTATTAACACTTTAAATTTAGAAAAATGTTGCTCGTTAAAAACATCAAATATGTATGTCAATAAATATTTAAAATAAATAAAATTTTTAAATGAAACAATTGCGAAAATAAATTTCATCAATAATATTCTTTCAAATATTCCTAAAACCAATGGTAAATGTTTTTAATTGAAGTTTTATCAAAGTCAGAGCATAAAATTGAGTGACACCGTTTTTTGACATTTATGAATTGTACCACAAAATTTTTTCCACACGTCCATGCTCGTCGGTGCCGAAAGTTGACAAGTCAACAGCAGAAATCTATAAAATTCGTGAATAAAACTAAATATTTAATGAATATTCTGGTAAATTTGTAACCGAAAAGGATATCAAATTAATAATTCAGGATGAGTACCATCCTAGAAAAAATTTCGGCTATTGAGGCTGAGGTAAGATCGTACAAATAAAAAGTGAGGTTATGCTGTCGTGGGATTTGATTATAAAAACCTTTTATTTCTGGTATTTTAGATGGCCAGAACTCAAAAGAATAAAGCTACAGCTGGACATTTAGGTTTATTGAAGGCACGACTTGCCAAACTAAGACGTGAATTGATCACTCCAAAAGGAGGTGGCAGTGCGACTGTTGAAGGATTCGAAGTAGCCAAAACTGGTGACGCCAGAGTGGGATTTGTAGGTTTTCCCTCTGTTGGCAAATCGACACTTCTGTCTAATCTCGCGGGTGTATATTCTGAGGTGGCGGCATACGAGTTTACAACGTTAACGACAGTTCCTGGTTGTATCAAATATAAAGGAGCTAAAATTCAGCTGCTCGATTTACCTGGTATTATTGAGGGTGCCAAAGATGGTAAAGGTCGTGGTCGTCAAGTTATTGCGGTAGCACGAACGTGTAACTTAATTTTCATGGTGCTTGACGTTCTTAAACCGCTAGTACATAAAAAATTGTTGGAACATGAATTGGAAGGATTTGGCATCCGGCTCAACAAACAACCACCGAATATTCATTATCGTAAGAAAGATAAGGGCGGAGTTAATTTGAACGCGGCCGTACCACAATCCGAGCTCGATTTAGACACGGTCAAGACAATTTTGTCTGAGTATAAAATCCATAATGCGGACATCATTTTGCGTGCCGATGCAACCACGGACGATCTTATCGATATGATCGAAGGCAATCGAATTTATATTCCATGCATTTATCTCTTAAACAAGATCGATCAAATTAGCATTGAAGAGTTGGATGTAATTTATAAAATTCCGCATTGTGTACCGATTTCTGCTCATCATCGATGGAATTTCGATGATTTGCTTGAACTTATGTGGGAGTATTTGAAACTTATTAGAATGTAAGGATTTGATTTAGCCAGCTATTCAATTGTCACTTACTATTATAATTTTCATTTTTAGCTATACAAAACCCAAAGGACAGCTTCCCGATTATAGTTCACCCGTTGTTCTAAATATTGAAAGACGTAGTATCTCAGATTTTTGTAACAAACTGCATCGCTCAATTCAACGAGAATTCAAATAGTATGTATAGACAAGACTTTAATGTATTGTCACCTATTAACATATTCGATTTTCTATTCCAGCGGTCTAGTATGGGGTTCGTCGGTTAAACATCAACCGCAAAAAATTGGGATTGAGCATATTTTGAATGATGAGGATGTTGTTCAAATTGTTAAAAAGGTGTAAGATTTACTACACAACAAATTATTTTCTAATTTTTAATAAACACAATAAACACAAAAACTGAAATTCATTTAGTACTTTTTATTTGGTAGCAAGGAGCATCAATCGATCGCATATTTAATCCTTGTTCTTTCCTAATTGAATTACAGGCATTAGCCTAATTGTTTGATTTTTAAAGAAGCCTCGAAAATTTTTTATTATTATTTTGTGTTATTTTAATTTTAAGGTTATTAAACTTGTTCGTTTCTATCTTGCCAAATATTATATGCCAATTTAGCTAAGCGTCTCATCTCACATTCCTAAATTATAGGAATTTTATTAAAGTTGGTTAGAATTTTTTTACTTTAGTTAAATAGTGTTGAGAATTTTTAATTAATTTTTAATAGCATTAACAAACTCCAATATTTTTTACATTACGAAATTTTATAGGATTACGAATATTGCAGATACATATTTGATAATTTAATATTATATAATATATCTGAAAATTCGGAGTGTAACAAATTTTATTGGTAGAAAATGTTTTACAAATTGAATGGAATTCAAAAATATTTTAAAATTCTGAATTTAGCAAAGTTAGCTTAATTGCAAATTTGATACGAAGTTAGAATATTTCAAAAATTTATAAATTTGATAAGAGATTCTCATTCTGAACTCCAGAATATGCTTTAAAGTTTTTAGTAGCCATCTTTTTGGTGATTGTAATTTTAAGATTTGGGAAAATTTGGATATTTGAAAGAACTTCCATTATACATCAAATCAAATAGATAAACTTATAAGAAAAGACCCAAGTTATTTAGGTACCTAAAATTGATAAATTTTGTGCATTGAATAGAAATCAATGCCAAAATAGAAAATTTGATTTGTAGCGGTTGAAATATATCAAGGTAATGTCAGAGTTATTATAGTTACAGTATTAACAATACCAATTGGCATTATTAACCGTTGGCATTATTTAAGTTGCGCCAGATTTCTGATACCTTTTGTATTGGGATTTTATTAGATAGCAGTATTTTGGTTTTTATTTCAAAATTTCACTTTCATTGGAATTTTACTACGAGAAATTAAAAATCAATTAGCAAAAATCACCTTTGGCACAAAATATTATCGTATATTTTGTAACAACACAACAGAAAAAGACAAATTTGTATATAAAAATAAAGTGCAGCACATAAATATGGGGCATATCACCTCGAACTGTGTGCAAAATGGGACAAAAATTAATCATAGTATTGTGTGCTGTATTCAGTGCCGATTTAGTTATCGGTGCTAATAATGTAGTTCTGAAATGTCCGTGTCAATTAAAAAGTAGCTGTTTTAAGCCGCTTGATCTGTCGAAAGTGGTAAGTTGATCTATGATTTTGGCGCAATTTTGATGATCTATATTATATATTATTTGTAGAATGAAACTAGTTGTGCCGACGAAAATTTTGTGCGATGCTGCAGTGAATCTGAATCAATCGTGACGCAAATTGTGGTAATCTCATCTACAACGTCAACAGAATCCAAACATGCGAATAATATTTCAGTGGTTATGCCTAGTGAAATGTCAGGTATTCCACAAACGACACCATCGAATATGCCTGACGATTATATGATACAAATGGTTGATAGGCAAAGTGGGGATCAAATGTTACTGGTATTTCCAAAGCATGAACAATCTAGTAGTGAGGCGCCTATTATGACGACGACATTGACGACACCATCCTCTACCACCACTACACTAAAAGCCGTCCCTGAAACGCGGAATACTACATCGAAACCCAAACCAAAACGAATTCCAGTAAAACGAGGTAAAATTAACTCAAACAAACAATTCTCAAAAGCGGAAAACACATATGTGGCTCCAAAACCGAACACCAAAATCTATGATGTTTCTAGGCGAACAAATTTCTTACGGCGACATCCAGACACACCTCAGGAAATTTTCGAGCCAATACGTCGTGCTCCAACTCGAATACCCGCAATAAAACAACAGCCTAACGATGAATTACGATATAAAATTGATCTGGAGCACAAAACGATGATCGAACATTTAAAAAATTTGCTCACTGCCCATGATAATTCGCCATCTCGTCGACCACTCGAAATAGGGAAAAATCAACGCTTCAAAACAATTGAGGACACAATAAACATAGAAATGGAAAAAGTGATCGATAATATGAAATTGAAAAAGAAACCGTATCGGGGCAAAATTAAATATCAAGATTATAAATGGGCTGCCATTCCAGATGGACACCAAGAACAGCGTTCAACACCTAAAACGACAACCACAAAACGACCTATAACTACACCAAACCCAAAATCTAATTTTCAATTACATTCTAATAAAGAATTCGATAATGGACCGACACTATTGGCTAATTTTAAACCATCTCCGCTGTGGTCCCTTCAAGTAGACAATATAGACATTGTCGAATTCAATACGAGAAATCCACGTCATTATACTACATTCGAACATGTAGGTAACGAAAATGGATTTGTGCCGGTTGTTTATAATGGCGAATCACTTCAAATTGTTGGCCCAGTTCCACAAGGTTTTAAGAACCGAATTGATGATTCGCGATTAATCTACGAACTGCCAGCTCGCGCAAGTAGTAATTTTTAGTTTTTTTTGTGTGGCATTATTTATTTATTTAATTAACAATAAAGTTATTTGGTTTTGAACAAAAACTTTTTTTTAACTATGCATATGACAAAGACACAAATTGCGGATCTTCTTCAACAACCCGGAAATAGGTATTAAATTAATAAAAGATTTACGTATAGCACAGAGCAGTAACAACGACCACACTTTGACCTTAAATATGCTTGTAATCAGATATGCAGCGTCTCCTTATCGATTTTCCACACCCACATTTTATAAAAACGAGTAAATAACGATTATTAATTTTTAATTTCGATTCATTTATGATAACTGCCATCTATGTTGCCAGCATCATAAACAATTATTTACTATAAAAATACGAGAGCATAACAAAAAAATTATGACATTTGTATTTGCTATAAATTGAGACAATGGACATAACCTCAATAAAATAAATTTTGTTTTGACAACGGCACGTGTTGAAATTCTATAGATCACATTCATCAAGTTTGTTTTACTAAAATACTTAAAAAAATTCTACAAATGGGTAAAAATAAAAAAGAAAAACAAGATGTTGAAATGGCCGATGCCAATACAACTGCTGATGATACACAAATCAAAGAAGAGGATACATACGATGATAAATTACGGCATGTCAGCATTATCGCCAAGCCGATGGCATCGAAAAAATTAACCAAAAAATGTTATAAGCTCATTAAAAAGGCAACGAAACAAAAAACATTTTTAAGAAATGGATTAAAAGATGTTCAAACTCGATTGCGAAAAGGGGAAACTGGGTAAATTCACACAATCAAAATTCATTTTTAAATTACTAAATTAATATTTTGGTCCATCGTAGAATTGTGGTCTTTGCCGGCGATGTGACTCCTATCGATATAATGTGCCATCTGCCTGCAGTGTGTGAAGAAAAAGGTATTCCGTACGTTTATACACCAACACGAAAAGATTTGGGAGCCGCCATGGGGGTTAAGCGCGGAACACTAGCAGTTTTAATCCGTGATCATGTTGAATATCGAGTGAATTTCGAAGAGATCAAATCCGAAATCGGACTACTCCCGGTTCCTCTCTAGGATGCCTAGTTTTTATATAAATTTTATAGGTTTTAAGCGTAATTTTAGTTGAGCGAATACTAAATGTTGTATGGATTACAAATATGTATACACTACCTAGGTAACCATCCAAAACTTAAGTATGTATATATATGTATATGTACAATATACATGGATAAATTTTGAAATCATAATTTTAGTTGTTACTACTATATACTGTGAGCTTTTCCTTTATTAGTTTTCATAATTTTACTACATACATATAATATGTATGTACTGTTTAATTATATACATATTTTAATGAAGTATTCAATTGTATGCAATGAATTTGTCTTTTGAAGATATTTAAATTAAAAATGCAAATGGTTTAAATCTAATTCATACAATACGAGAGTATGTTAAAAAGGAAAATCTGAAAAGAAAATTTTATATGTATTTTTATATTTTATAAATATAAAGTTTAATTATATTAAAAAAATTGTCGTTTATCGTTTTTTGTCTAAATTTATTATATAAATGGTTTAATTTAACCATTGCGCAGATGTTCCAATTTTGTTCGTAACCAGTGGAGCTGTGTAATTTCGTTTGAATGAATACGTTAAATTGTTCAGGTATAAAAATATCCGAATCATGGGATTCGAGGCTCAACTCGAAAGCTCGGATTTTGATATGGTTTTCATGTGAAAAGAGTGCGATGGTTGGATTAAGATTTAAGTTACTAATCTAATTAGTAATTTAAATGACCCTAATTGCAAAAAGTGCAACAAGAAAAAGATAAAATCCAAACGACCCACAATCACAATTCTAAAACGTAAATTGTCTTCGATGGTTTCATGACGCATTTTTCACTGCTCAACTAGAACTACTGTACTGTCATACTATAAAGCTGTACAAAAACTAACCTCCATGTACGTAATCCTTATTTATAAGCTTTCAACAAGACACGGCATCAACGGGTTTGCAATAGAAGCGAATATGTCTATGATCTATTCCTCAATTTAAAGTTACCTGTCTTTCCGTTACTAGCTGCCACTGGTTAGTAAAACAAAGTTATTTACCTGAAAAAAATAATCCTAATAAGGAGCCGGATTACAATAGGAACCAGCTTACAAGAAGAATGTGGCTTATTAAATAAACGTAATTACACAGACGTACAGAATTTAAATGCACATTTTATTAAAGCATCCCGGCTTATTGTTGGAACGAGGCTTATTATATAAATGCAGCTTATTAAAAATTATTAAAATTAAATAATGTGCATATAATAATATCAGTCAAAGAAGCCTTGGCTTATTATAAGGGTGCGGACCAGGGCCGTACTTAGATACGGGCAAAACGGGCAATCGCGCCGGGCCCCGCGTGTTTTAGGGCCCCAGAATCGAGGCCAAAATGGAGAAAAGGGTAAAAATTCGAAAAAATCATTTCATTCATATTTTCGCTCTATTGGTGATGTTTTGCCTTCATGTACATATAGGAAATACGTTATACAACAAAAACATTACAAACAACTTTTTCTGTATGCGCGATGCACCAATACTGTCAAAGATATTTTTAATTTTACGAAAAAATATTTTTGCTTAACCCTTATGTTAACACGATGTATTTATAACACAAAGTGCTGCTCGGTCAGTTCTATGTATTTAGTTAATTTGAAAGCGGTAGGTAAAGTGTTAACAACGTGCGATCAAACTCAACGGTACAATAAAGTAGTATTGAATAAACCATATGAATTGATTTAGAGAGGATACAGAAAAATCTTGGCAAGCCTTATTAGTATCAAATGCTAATCACATAGCGATTAGTGGTTTTAATTTAAAGGATTTGTGCATATTGAAGTTAATAAGTGGTACTTTTTTTAAATTTGTGATTTCGCAGTTTTTTGTTGAATATGGTAATGATAAATGGTATGTAGTGTAAATGTTATTTAAATTTTTAGATAACCATCAAAATTAAGGTAAAATATTTGCAATTATTTATCAAATGTAAATTAATATTTATACTTTTATAAAAAATGTTAAACCACAGTTAAAAATGTCTAAGAGATTGTATGAAAGCGGTGCACAAAAAAGGGCCAAACAAGCTCGAAAAGCAACAGAATTAAGTAGTCTTGTTGGATCACTAGATAAATTTGTTAAGCGAAGTGAAAGTTCATCAAATTCGACCAACAATTCAATTGAAATGTGTGATTCAAATATTTCTTCCCAACCTATAAACAATAAAGTTGACGAAAATGTTAGTGAACCCCAAAAGCAGAACGAGAATTTAGACGACATACCAGCTAGCACTAATATTGAAGATATTTTATCTATTGATGATTTTTCAGAAATCAATGATAATGAAGAAATACATAGTAGTGCTGTAGCAGTTAAAGCGAAATTTGATATAGCAGACCTTGCAACTTGGCCTGCTGAAATTGACGACAAACTACGGATGTTTTTGATCGAACAGTCACCAAAG
The DNA here is from genome assembly GCA_951394425.1 of Tipula unca. Lineage (NCBI taxonomy): Eukaryota > Metazoa > Arthropoda > Insecta > Diptera > Tipulidae > Tipula > Tipula unca. Next base: position 158,686,768 of record OX596380.1, on the reverse strand, counting down.
AGCATTAAAAGCAGTCAATTTAAAAGAAAACCAAATGGAAGATGTTTCAGTGACACTTTTTATTTTCGGCAAATGAAAAATGGAGAAACAGAGTTGAGAAACTGGCTTTTTTATTCAAACTCTACGGGAAACATTTTCTGCTTTTGTTGTCGTTTGTTTTCACCATCAAAAATTTTGCTCACTACTACTGGATTTTGGGACTATAAACATACAGGAAGACACTTATCTTCACACGAATCATCAAAAGAACATTTTGAATCAGCGTATAAATGGCGAATGCTAGAATTTAACATTAAATCCAGAGCTGGAATAGACAATATGAATGAAGATGTTTACCTTAAAGAGAAGCGAAAATGGCGAATAATTTTAAAATGCATCATAAAAACAATATTATTTTTAAGCGAACGTAATTTAGCTTTTAGAGGAAGCAATGAAAAACTTTTTGAACCAAATAATGGTAACTTTTTGGGAGTAATTGAGTTACTCTCTGATTTTGTTCCAGAACTGAAGAGCCATTTGGAATCAATAAATGATTCTGACAAAAAAAAGATTACGTCATATTATTCAGCAAAAATTCAAAACGAAATTATTATACAATTAGCATCTAAGGTTTTAAGTAGTATAGTAAATAATATTAAATCATCAAAATATTTTTCCATAATGATAGATTCCACACCAGATTTTCGAAAAAAGGACCAATTATCCATAATTATTCGGTATGTAAAGATAACATCCCAAAAGCCAAGTATCGTAGAGAGTTTCTTAAGCTTTGTAAATGTTTTGTCTTCAACTGGGGAAAATTTAGCAAACGTCCTTATTGAGGAATTAGAGGTATTAGGCATTAATATTGCTGACTGCCGTGGTCAGTCATACGACAATGCCAGCAATATGAAAGGAGAATATAAGGGAGTGAAAAGTCGAATTTTGAAAATCAACAGCAGAGCATGCTATACTCCTTGTGGTGGACACAACATCAATTTAGTGATAGGAGATAGTGTTAAAAACACTTTAAAAAGCCAGAATTATTTTACAACAATAAATAATTTATATAAAATTTTTGCTGCATCAACCAAGCGATGGGATATTCAGACGAAATATTTAAAAATAAATTTAAAACCACCTAGCGATACTCGTTGGGAATATCGATTGAAAAGTGTAAAAGCTGTTAAATACCAGCTAACCGAAATTATTCTTGCTCTAGATGAACTTAAAATTACCCACCTAGACTGTAACGCTCTTGCTGAATCACTAAAACAACAAATAAACAATTATGAGTTTGTTGTATTGACAACAATTTGGTATCATTTGTTATCAAAACTTCATATTTTAAGCCAATTATTACAGCAAAAAGATATGGCATTAAATGTTGCATTAAGTCACACAAAGGCTACGTTATTATCACTTGAAGATTTTAAAAACAATTTCGACAGCATTTTAAAAGAATCAACTGAAATATCGGAAAAAATGAATATCATGCCAAATTTCAATGTTCCACGTTCCTATAATAAACCGTCTACAACAAGCAGTTCATTTCGTTTTCCTGATCCTGAACCAACCGAACCTTGTTTACCAAAACATAGAACACGAAAACCGAAAAGGTTGGCCGACTACTGTTATTATACTGAGAGTGAAAAAAATAATAATGATAAAGATGACGAAATTGTTGATGCAATTGGAACAGGTGTTAGTCATGAAACTGAACAAATTATCGAATGCTGTGATGATATCAACATTTGTGAGTTAATGCTCGAAACAGAAGTTGAGGCAGAGTGTAACCATCTGGCTTCTGAAGAGAAATTTAAAACATTATATTTTGATAAATTAATCAACGTAATGAGAGATTCATTTCAAGAAAGATTTGAATCGTATAATTATTTAAATGAGCTTTTCGGGTTTCTTTTTGAAAATGAAAAGTTGAAAAGTATGAATACAAATGAGTTTAACAATCATTGTTCAAATTTATCCAAATATTTAAAAGACGATATCGAGGAGATGGAGTTCAGAAATGAACTTTCCGTTTTGAGACATATCCTAGAAGATAACTATTCAGTTTTGGAAAATTTCAAATTTATTTTAGATAGAAATTTGGAAGAATTATATCCTAATGTGTGTATCGTATACCGAATAATTTTAACGATACCAATTTCCGTTGCTAATTGTGAGCGATCTTTTTCAAAGCTAAAACTGATTGAAAATTATCTGCGGTCGACGATGTCACAGGAAAGACTCTCTGGATTAGCGATCCTGTCAATTGAAAATGCAACTGCCAGAACTATTGATTTGAATAATATTATCGATGAATTTGCCAGCAAAAGGGCAAGAAAAATTATTTTATAATTTGTTATTCTACTTTACTATCTATTTTTCATTATTTTCTTATTGAATATAAAGTATCTTAATGTAAAACTAACTAAAATTATTGTGATTAGGCAAATGAATTAAACTGTGATTGTTGTGATAAAATTTATGTTTTTTACTTAAATATTTTGAGAACTTTTGTTGTTGTTGTAGGGCCCCCCATTTTTGTTTGTCCCGGGCCTCCAAATGTTACAGCACGGCCCTGGTGCGGACTCTAGCCAAAAAACAAGTTTTTCTTTAGACCAGGAAAATGCAGCAGGTTTAAAACAAAACAGGCGAATTGATATCAAAAACTAATAATTTCGAGTTATAGGTTAGCTTAGGTTAGAATGGACCGGTGACGGTCCATTGTGATACCATATGATCTTACTTCCCCTTTACTTCTAGTGAAACCAAACACATCTACATACTTAGTAATATATCTCGCACTTTACAGTTTTCGAGATCAAAAAGTTTGGCCATTATGTATCTAGCCATCTGTTTATGCCTTCTGCATGCTAATGCCTGCGTAACATGAGCATAGGAAGTGAACTAAAGTAGGGAGATTACTGGTTTGGAGCGCTTCAAGTCCAGTTTTGGCCAAACTAGTCGCGTTTGGCAACTGCATCTTTCGTAAGCGTGAGAAGTAAGAGAATAGTGGCAACCAAACGCCACCATTGATGCCAGAGAAACCGATTCCCATATAAAATATATGAAGAGAGCGATTGCTTTTGTCATTTTAGGTACAATAACAAAAGCTTGTTTTGAACATGTAGTTAGGCTTTGATCATATGGACAGGTATATTTATATAATTTACGTGGGTACAATAAATAATACTTGAAAGCTCTTTAACTAACCATAAAAGCTTAGTTGAGAATTTAACAGCATAAATAGAGATAACAATTATTAACTAAGCTTAGTTTTTTTTTTTTTTTCCTTAATCTCCAATTTAGGAGCATAGGGCGTCTACTAAGCTTTTCCATCTTACTCTGTTGGGGGCTACAGCTTTTATTTCCTCCCATGATTTACCGAGTTGTTTCGCTTCAGCTAGCATCGTTCTCCTCCATGTCATGGCTGGCCTTCCCATTTTTCTTTTCCCTTGCGGGTTCCCGTCCAATGACATCATCGTTATATCACTTGGTGATTTCCGCAGTGTGTGGCCAATCCATCTCCACTTTCGTCTCTTAATTTCTGTCGCAATGTCTGACTGGTTTGTTTTTCTATGCAGGTCGATATTACTTATCACGTTAGACCAGAAGCATTTCAGTAGTCGTCGAAGGCATTTGTTTACGAATACTTGTAGCTTCTTTCTGATTTTTTCCGTGTGTTTCCATGTTTTACACCCATACAGTAGTACCGATTTCACACACGAGTTGAACATTCGTATCTTGGTCTTGCGTGATAGGACGGAGGTATTCCAGACTTTATGTAGCATGTTGAATGTATGTCTGGCCTTATTTATGCGTTTGTTTATGTCTTCCTCTGTCCCACCTGTTTTTGCTACTGTGCATCCAAGGTATACGAATTCGTTTACATCTTCGATTTGTATTTCATTGATGTGGATCGGTGTGGTTATATTCGTGTTGAAGCTCATTATCTTGGTTTTCCTGATGTTAATTTTGAGACCAACTTTGTTAGCTAAATCTGATAGCTGTTGTACTTTCTGCTGCATGTCTGAGTGTTTGTGTGTGAGCAGGCATATGTCGTCTACCTGTTAACCCCCATTATGCCGTTAGGGGATGTAGTGTTTAATTTCCGCATTACACCATCCAGTACGATCAGGAACAGCGTTGGTGAGAGTACGCATCCTTGCCTTACTCCTTGGTTGTTATAGTATGTTTCACTTTGCTTTCCTTTATACTGAACTCGGTTTCCAGCATCCCGATACATTTCTTGTATGAGTTCTATTAATTTCTTTGGGATGCCCATTTCATAAAGTGTCTGCCATATTGCGTTCCTATTTATCGTATCAAATGCGCGTTCAAAATCGACGAATAGCAGGTACAGTGGTGAATTCCATTCGTTAGATTGCTCAGTAATGATACGGATTGAGTTGATATGATCAGTGCAACTTCTTCCTGGTCTAAAACCAGCTTGTTCGTTTCTTAATTTAGCATTGATCGTAGGTGAGACGAACTAAGCTTAGTGTAGCTGGTTAAATAAAAGTTTATTTTTATAAAAATGTATTCTACTGAATTATAGAAATCTGAGCTACAATTTTTTTCGAGTACCTATACAATGCTTTATCCTTACTGCGTTAGTATGATAAAGTAGAACTAATGAAAGCACTTATGTAGCCTATCAAGTTTTTGTTTCTTTTTGTACGATCCTATGTTTGGTGTTCTGCAGTTAAAGAGACGTTGTATATGAAGCATTGATCTAGTCTAGACTCTAGGACAGACATCGAAGATACTACATTTATGAGTGCGAATATTCCAAAACTTAAGCTTAAAGAATAACAAAGAAAACATAGAATCATCTGTTTGTTTTCTGTGAAAGTGAATACATATTGATAGTCCAGGGACTTATGTGAGCCTGTGAAGTTTCTAACAAAAAATAACACGTATACGTATACGGTTCCAATTAGAAAAAAATTATATGGATTCCAATTGAAGTGAATATGCATTGGTAGTAAATTGCGCCATGTAAACATGAGAATTTCAAGAAAGTGAATTATTTCATAAAGTGATTTTAACATAATTATGGCAATATAATAATTATAAAAATTAACGAAAATTGCAATATATATTAAATAAAAAACGAAATTCATACACGCTATAAAACATTAAGAAATTAAGAAATTCAATTAGGTAGTCATTTACAAAACATACAACACATAAAAATATAATTAAGCCAAGGGCTTAATATTGTTTTCCTTTTTCTTCCTTTGCCTACTATAGGAAAATGACCGTCGTAGAAAATCGTTGTCGAAAGTCATAGTAGGGCCCCTGTTTTAAGGGAAAACTTCCAAGCGAATGATTTAAAATCGGATTTTTTCCATAAACATTTTCTCTAACTGTAATCGAATACGAACATTTATAATTTTTTGTTAGTAACTTTATAGATGTTATCAAATCCAATAACAAGGCACTCTCGGAGATTTGGTCAAGAGTCCGCTATATAGGTCTATTAGACCTATCGTTAGGGAACATTTCATAGAAGAAGATTTTTTCAAACGGAGGATTTGTGATGAGTTTTCCAGCATTTGTTTCCTTTTAGTTTGAGTTATTTCTAAAAATTTGTTATCATTTACACTAATTAACAAGGCACTCTCGGAGATTTGGGCAAGATTCCGCTATATAGGTCTAATAGACCTATCGTTAGGGAACATATCATAGCAGAAGATTTTTCCAAACGGAGGATTTGAGATGAGTTTTCCAGCATTTTTTACTTACAATTTGAATTATTTCTTAAGATTTAAAAAAAAAAAAAAAAAAATTAAAAATTCCATCACGCTTTATGGTGCGTGTTTGTGTTAATTTTAAATTGTTTCTTCAACTAATGAATTTATATAGTAAAGACACATTAGACACTGGAAGTGTGATTTAATTCCCTAAGCAAAACTATAAATGCCTATCTATATGTTTTGTTAGTTTAGTTCTTTAATCAAAATTTACATTTTATCTAAAGCTATCTATACACTTCACCTGAACAAATATATACATTTAATCTAAGAAATATACATATTGGTATTAATTCATCGGCACATCATCATACGATACCCAAGAGACCTATCAACACAATTTTGTTAATTTTCTCTATCTAAATTTGCTTACAGCATATAGCATACATCCTAAATAAAGAGATTATATCCAAACAAAAAAATAAAAAATTATAATAATTTCTACATCCCAAGTACCTACAAAAAACAGCATTTTTTTCTGTGTTGAAATCTCAAAGTTCACATAAAACATTAAATTTGTGCTTGTTCCTAATTATATCTATCCTTATAATAATACATTGTACATTTTTTTTTTAAATTTCTGACACAAAAATGGTTCTGATTGAAAAAAAGACGTATATAATCTGTCTCATTTAATGGTCATTAGGGCGAGAGCACAAAATAATATGACGGCACAACACCAATAATAAAAAGGTGTAGTAGGTACAATACATACCGAAGAAAAGTGACAAAATTAATATTTCAACAAACAAAAAGTTCAAGAAAGTCACGCAAATTTATGAAAATTTATTCTTTGATTTCCTCGACATACTTATACACAAGAAGTATAGAACTGGACAAACAAAACGGGGAAAAAATTCTTAACTTTGGTTTTTCGATTTAAAGTCGTATTAACCCAATATCGTTTATATATTAGTCGATGATCTGTATATAGATTAGGACCAGTACGCCACCAACCTTACGGGGTTAGGACATTTTTGTGTGTGCGTTTCCCTTTAAAAAGCAAAAGTAATTTCCTTTCTAAATGATAACACAGGAAAATATTAAAGTTGAATTGAATGAGAGATGATGATAAAATAAGAAAAATAAAAAACGGCCAAAAAGAAAAACTGAAAATGAAATGAAAATGGCTTATGTTTGTTCTTTTTTATATTGTCTGGGTGGGTGCGTTGTGATTTGTTTTTTTTGCCTTATCTTTATAAATATATTTCTTATTATTGTGATTATTAAAAAAAAAACAAAAAAATTGTTGATAAGAATAAGTTGTTTTTCATATTCTTCTGGTTGATCATCAGCATCATTTTATTATTATCCACAATGAACCTTTTTTTATTACCATCTTTATATGCAGGAATGGGATGATTCGACAAAATGTGAAAATCGATTAAAATTTAATTGAATCTATTGAACATAACAAAAAATATGAATGAATGAGCTTTCTCGTCGTTTTTTTATTTTGTAAAATCATCAAGTCAAGTAAATGTATATTAAAAAAAAATTCAATGGATGTGGAATACAAAACAACGAGACGCTGTATGAGAAATCAACAAGTAGTTTAGTATATATATATTATATGATGATGGGTGCGGGTTATTGGCTGTTTTGGATCAGACGAAATTTATTGTGTTGTGCATGATGATTTTATTTTTTAATAATGAGGCTATATTTAGTGTAACTTGTTTATCCGAGAGATAGAGAAAATATAAAACTAATTTACTTAAGACAGTGAGTATATAAGTTATTTGAAATTATTGAACGATTAGTAAAATCAACAATAATAAAATTCGTTTACCGTGATAGATTACATTTTATATTTAGTATAAGCGAATTAAAACCTTAAAGAAGCACATATATACATAGTTTAAGTTTTACAGCAAGATTTGATTTTTGACCGATTACCAGCATTCATTAAAGATAGTAATTAAAGATAGTAATTAAAGATAGTAAAGTAATTCAATTTGAAATGTCCATGCTTTTACAATCGAAAATATTTTTATGAAATATGTACATTTTCTTGAATTTTTTTTATCTGACTTATAAAAGCTGAGAACTTGGATAAATTGCGGCAATTTTAATGTTTACGTAATTATTTATAAGAGAATTTTAATAAAATATACCTACGCAGGAACATGAATAAGCTTTAGGAATAAAATACAATTTTAATGAAGTAAAATCTCAAAAATCAAATGTTCTATTTGATATTTGAGATTTTGTCATCATATATACAATATGATTAGCATCTGACGTATCTACTTCTGGCATAGATATTATATTTTTAATATACATAATTAATTCACTTCAAATAATTACTAAAGTCTATAACTACTAAGCATATGAGTTCACTGCTCTCTTTCAAATCTTGCTGTGTAAAAAAGTATAGGCCAAAACCTTATTTTACTTACACCATTCTTGACCACAGTCATTCAATAGGTGATACTAGTTAAATAAAGAATAAAGTGGGAATTTTCTCTGATAATTCTAAATATAAGTTGCATATTGAAGATGGTAGAATCCTTACGGAGAGAAACTCGCGAGACACTTAGTGATGAATGTTACCGAAAACTCAAGCAGCTATGGTTTGGAGATGTTTTGTTGGAGAAAAACCCGTTCGTTTAGTTTCAAAGTCACAGCAGATGTTTATCTAACTTGCATATTCATTTTTCATCACAACAAGAGAAAGAGATAATATAATTGACTTTTAGATAAATTATTAAAACCTGATTTTTTATATCTTTATATTTAAAAGTATAAAAATACTTCGCAGATAGTTATATCGATGTGTTGAACTGCTCCTTATAGTCAAGACTTAAACCCAAAATTGTTAGCCTTTTTAATATTCGTACTCGTGGATTAATCATAATAAATTATAGTGCCACGAATTCGCTGATTCTGCATTCTACAAATTTAACAAAATTCTTAAGACCAAATTCATTCTCTGACCTTATGAATTACGAACAAATTCCAAAGTTTTTAAAAATAGTTGAAGCTTTGAACTTTTTTAAATTCTGGAATTTGAAGTAATATAGGAATGTTTTTGAAACTAAGTTAAGTTCTCAATAATCTAAAATTGACTACTTATAAGTTTTTTTTAAGTTTTGAAGCATTATTTTGTCTGAAATTCCTTCAAAATTAAAATTTTCCAGTTTTGGAAAATTTTGCAATCTAGTGACATTATAAACTATTTCTAATTTAATTTGATTTTAAATTCTTAAATTTACATATGCGGATTTTTATGTAATTCTGAATTCTTTTATCCAGTATATGTCTTCTGTAGTTCATATAAATTTGTTGTTCCATAGTAACAAAATGGTTTAAAAGGCGTTGCCAGTTGTACATGGATGTAAAAAACAGACGAGGGAAAGAAAAATGGGAAACTATGTAATTGCGGTGACAATAATAGAAGTTACAGTTGGTTTATTGTCATTCTAATTCAAAGTGAAAGGTAAAATCATGCAGATCAAATTTGATTAAGAGCTTGACGATTAATACAAAATTTGGTTTGTTGATTAAAGTGTTGGGTCAAATATTTTTTTTATAATGAAAGTATTATGCGATTGGCCTAGTTCCGTTCCAGTTAGCCAATTACAGTACTTTATCCAAAAATTATTTTACAATCTGAATTTCATCCAACATGTTCAGTCCATCATTTCGTTTCATCTACTGCTTCGTACCTCATTCTGTTTCCTAATATACAGTTTACTGGCGTAGCTATAGATATTTGTTGAGGAAGGGGTTTCTAAATACAAAATAATTTGTTATAGAAAAATTGCACTTGCAAATAATATTTATTTTAAATCAAATTTATTATAACTTCTGGTTTAACCGTTTCGAAGTTTGGGCCTATTGATTCATCTATACACGTCCCTGTGAATATTTAATAATACCTATCCTATGGTTGATATGAATAAAACAGAGTATAAGCTCAGAAGAATATACTTTGAGCATGAGCATTTTCTTTGAGTATAAACTCAGGTTCGAATGAATAAAAAAATCTGAGGTTATGCTTTATAATATACTGAGCACTAAACTTTTATAGTGAAACAAGGCAATTTGATTGAATTAACTTTTAACAATCACGTTCATATCTTTTTCTATTTGCACAAATCATCTAAATTAATATTCGATTACTTTGAGTATATAGTCACCATATGTACAAGAGGTTTTAATATCGCAACATGTGCAATCTTCAGCTTTAATTGCACACGGAAACTAATACTTTTCTTGCCCTAGCCAGTTACTGACAATAATTGTTTTTTTTCTGATTGGGTTTTAGATCCAGTACGAACTGCTCTATCCGTAAGCCTTCAGTCACCCCAAGCTGAAAACTTACACCTTTATGTACCTTAAAAAATTGACTTCCAGTTCTTTTCAAAACGTTGCGGCTCATTTTGTATAATTTTGACGCTCGCATATTTATTTATTGTGCTATATACATATGCACAAGACGAATATGAGCGGTCGTAAGAACTTCTTATTTGAGTTTATTTCAACCGAAAAGTTTAAACTCAGTTTTGAATATAAACTTAGAATTGCTATTCGTACGATTCTGAGTACACATACAAGAAACTCTAAATTTCCTGAGCAAGAGCTTTTACTTGGTTTTATTCATACTACCCATTAAGCAAGTCACCGATTAATGACGAAGGCAGGATTTAATATGTCTGACTGTTGAATTAGACCTTTCGTTTGTTGCTGGATGTTTTTAATAGAACCGGTAAGCTTTCTATATGGGTACCTAAATGACTGTTTTATATGAAAAGTGCAGTTTTTCGATCATAAAATAGAGACACAAAATGTAGTTGCTTTTAAAATTTGTTGAATTATATAGATTATTTATATATTGAATAGCGCCTAGTTTTAATTTCATTAATTAAATTAAGCTACAAATTAGAAAATAATTAAATATTAATTGTAACTTTATCATAATTTTCATGACTTTCCACTTTTTATTGTGCTGCCAGATGTATATTAGTCAACATTTTAATTTGATTGTTAACAAACGGAAATATTTTATTGTCGATTCCAAATGTAGTTTCGAGATTCTTACCACACCTCGTTTTCTATAATTGGCGTGAATCTATTCCTCGTTTATAATAGTCCTTAACACTTTTCTTCAAATGAAAAATTTTGTTTTCGAAGCATTTGTCATAAATTGATAGTTTGTATTTCACTGATATTAATGTCAACATCACTATTCCAAAATTTCCCAAATATCCATTAATTACTAATCATAAATCGGTGGCATTTACAAATGAATCATCAATTACTGTACTTTAAAGTGGTCACAATCTAAAAATGGTAAATCATATATTTTCACGAAGTAAATTAATTTTGGTAATAATTGAACCAATCAGCAGAACCTGCACTACACGCATACCCCAATGCCAAAAATGTCAGTGATTTATTCACACCCAAAGATATTGCAGTCTGAATCCGATATTTGTAAAATGCTAAGGTAAATAGCCAAGTGTATAAATTGTAAGGGTCAACATCCGGCTAATAATCGAGGCCGTGAGGTTGCTCAACAATTACAAAAATTAAGAGATAAACCAAGAAATCAACCGCTAAATCACGAAAATCAAACTATTGAAACATCAAATTAGATGGATATCAAAATTCACAACCAAGGTATTCAGGGCAAAGAAGAACATTTGCTCAGGTATCGAAAGATTCGGGTTCAACCAAACATATGGGCTATCAAAATACTCGAATTATGGAAAACATTATGAACAGCATTGAAGCTATTAGAATGCGGCTAGATGACCAAATCAATCTGAACAACATGATACTTGATCAACTGAAGAAAATGCAACTCCCCAACGCAATCCGATAAAAAATGTTAAGTAAGAACAGAACTTTCAAAATAGCAAATCTGGAATGCGGATTATGCAGCATATTCCAGAAATAGAAATATTTTTAAATACAGAAAAAATCGACATTTTTCTATAATATCTAAAAGCCATTTTGTTAAATCTTCGTTTGTTAAAATCGAGGGTTATAACTTATATCATTCCATTCATCCAGCGAAAAGAGCAAGAGGTGGTTCGGCATTATTTATAAAAGAAAATATAAAACACAATGTAGAAACAAAAATTGAAGAAGAAACAATGCAAGTCACTACTGTAAAGATTCACATTAAACACAGACGGCTTCCTGACTTGAAAACGGAGGGCTACATTAAACTGTTTAAATTGCTAAGGCGTGATTTTATTATTGGTGGTGACTTTAATGCGAAAAACACCTATTGGAGATCTAGACTTACGACGTTAAAGGGTAAAGAATTGTTTCAAGCAGGGCAGACATCAAAACGTGAATTTTACTCTGGTGGGACCAGAGCTAAGATTCCGGACATACTAGACTTTTATGTAGCAAGAGGTGTATCTCAGAACTACATCTACATTGAGAACAGCAATTCTCTAGTATCGGATCACTCACCGGTTATAATGACAGTCAGTGAAACGGTAATTCGAAGAGAAAGTGCACCCAGTTTAACTAATTCAAAAACAAACTAGGAACTCTTTCGCGAATTAATGGAGGAAAAAATCAATCTCCAGGTACCGATAAAAAATTCTCACCAGTTGGAAGACGAATTGGAACAACTAAATGAAACAATTCAATATGCTGCTTTGGTGAGCACCCCCATTATACAAAACAAGAACTCGCTTAACATATCCTACCCAATGGTAGTTAGAGAGCTGGTAAGAGACAAAACGTCGGGCAGCGAAGTTAAAAATGAATCAATCAACAGATATTTATTTGGCCATCTGATGAAAAAATTCTGATTACTCACTGTGGAAGATGATGCAAGGACACAAAAGACTCAAAATGAAAGTGCCTCCTCTTAAAAAGGATGATGGAACCTGGGCAAGAGGTACCAACGAGAAGGCTGATCTATTTGAGGCGTATCTCCAGGAAATCTTCCAGCCACTACCGAGACAATTTGAGTTTGTCAGTTTGTCATATACGCACAGTAACTCTCAAAGAATTACAAGAAGAAATGAAAAGTAACATGAATGTTAAAAAAGCCCCAGGGTACGACTTGATTGATTGCCAAATTATCATAGCTCTACCTGATAACAATTAACTACCTGAAAACATTTCGTAAACTATTACACATAATCAATCCGACCTTTCGGTTCAAATATGTTCCGCGGCAATGGAAAGTAGCAGAAGTGATCATGATAGCAAAACCTGATAAACCACCTAACGATAAAAAATCATACAGGCCAATTTCTTTGCTATCAATTATGTCAAACAATTTTGAAAAATCATTACTAGGGAGACTTAAACCAATAATTGAGGACCGACAACTAATTCCTCCACATCAATTTAGATTCAGAGAAAAGCATTCCACAATTGAACAGGCTCATAGAAGCACAAACATAATTGAAAGAACGTTAGAACGTAAAAAAGTATATTTCTGAACGTCGCTCAAGCATGCGATAAAGTTTGGCACAGTAGTCTGGAATATACGCGGCATACCAATCCTGTATTTACTATATATATGGGATTTCCTAACCACAAATAAAGGAATCATAGCCACATTTTCAAATGACTCAGCAATTATGGCGGTTGGAAGTAATGTCGCCGATGCAACGATCAAAGTACAGACGAATAAACTACAGAAGATGCGGTTTATTTAACTGGACAAAACATTGGCGAATCAAGCTTAATGAGACGAAATCCACGCATATTAACGTTAAAAATCAAAAGGCTTACCATCTAACGATAGAAACACAGATAAATACCTAGGCAAGACCCTCGATGCTAAGCTTAAGTGAAGAGCGCATGTCAAAAAGAAAAAAGAAGAACTTAACGTAAAGTTCAGAGAAATGTCTTGGCTCATGGGTAGAAGGTCCGAGCTTAAAATTCAAAATAAGCTGCTGCTATATCTGCAAATACTGAAGCTGATATGGTCCTACGGTATCCAACTCTGGGTATGTACCTAAGCAAACAAACGCCAAAATGATACCGACGTTTCAAAACAAGGTTCTTCGTAGCATCGTAAATGCTCCGTGGTACACAAGAAATGAAAATCTCCACAGGAACCTACGGATGGATGGAATACATCATAGATGAAATAAAAATGCATGCCGCCCAACACGTAATAAGGCTCCAGGAACATGGTCACCCCTATAGATGCCATATGATAGATAACCCTGTCGTTGAAAGAAGCCTCCAAAGAACGAGTCCACTTGACCTATAGTAAACTTACCAAATTAAAATTAGTAAACAGGTTTAATCAATTATGGGACTCACATTGGGTTACACTCCAACAAATGAGAATCTTATAAGAAATGTAAATTTTGTATTTGAAAGATAAATTGCTAGATGAGCGTCGTCTCAGTTGCAATAAAAAGATAAAAAGAACATTATCTTCTAGGAGTTCGACTACTTACAGATTTGAGACATATTGGAGTTTTTAAAGGTTTCTAAACTATTGCTTCTGTTTCATGAAAATCGGATAAGTATTTTTGAATTGAATGAAAGCGAGAATAAAAGGGTTCCCATCGTTAGCTTTGCTAATAGGAGATGTCCAAAAGCCAGATCCAAAGTTTTTTTTTCAATGATCCACTACAGTATTATTGTTTGGTCGTGATTTATTTAGCGCTAAATAATTTAAACTGAAGCTTGTTCTTAGCGATAGCCGATCATAATTATTTAAGCTGCGAGTAAGAGTCTGATGGGTTTTCTGATGTGTATCTAATTACATCGCATATAGGAAAAAAAACAATCCAGATGTTAAAATTAACAAAATATTGATATCTACCATCAATATGAGTTTTATTATTAGAATTTTGAGTAATATAAACTGGCTTTTTAGCTTGCGAATTTGAAAATATTTGAAATTTAAAAACGAAACGATAACACTGAAAATCATTGTATTCTCCTATCAATGTATTTCAGTTATGTTTTTATTCAATTTAAATCCTTTACAAATATTATTATTACTTGTAAACATAATATGCATATATATATGTATGCGTATGTACGATGAGTACAATAAGACACCCAACTCTATTTTAAAAAGACGAACATGAAAATTTTCCATGCAGAAAAAAACTCATTTCACGAGAATAAAAGTAAAAAAAAAACGATTTTCCATAAAAGATAATTTTCCGTCTCAAAAATACATTAAAAATATAACAACATAATATTATGTACAGCATAATTTATAATTTTAATTAGTTTATGTACGTATATGGTATATAGCTATGTATATAGAATATACGAGTACATAAGAAAACGATAACATCATGATTGTCATGTTGGTATATAATTTAGCTACATTGTACATTGTAACAAATATTTTCGAACGAAGCAGATTTAGCACCGTATGGTGTCTATCTATAAAATCGTATATATGGTGTAGAAACGGCGTTTTTCTTCTATTGAACGCTGCATATTGTCTCTCGTATACAACTTAGTCACAGTAACAGAAGAAAAAACTCAATTAATTAGCTAATGGAATTAAAATATTTAAAATCACATGTTTGTATTTGGATGCCTAGGTTTACACATACGTATGTGTGTTGTGTGTGTGTATTCTGAAAAGAACAAGATATATTTATAAATGAGGGAAACTACATTTTCTTTTCTAAACACTTTGATGTATATACCCCCACCTAGAATTCGGTTATAAAGGATATCCCAAAATTAACGCAAGATTTGAATTGGCCGCCATTTGTGCAGTAAAGTGTTGCCAACCCCAAAAAAAAAATAATTTGACAGCTGAGAGGTTAGGGTTAGTAGAAATGTGGGGTTACACGATAGAACAACGTATTTTCATTATTGAAGAATATCTTAAAAATAATGAAAGTTTGGCAGCCGCAGTTCAAAAATTTCATACAAAATAAGGTCCGAATAGTGTTTTAACTTCGTCAACTGTTAAGAGATTAATTGAAAAATTCAAGAAGGCTGAATCAGTTGGAGATGCTAAATCCACAGCGTGTCACTGTTTGGTGCGGATTTTGGGCTGGAGGCATCATTGGACCATACTTTTTTGAAAATGAGGCTGGTCAAGCAGTAACTGTTAATAGTGTTCGATATCGCGACATGATTAAACACTTCTTTCTACCTCAGTTGGATGGTATTGACATAGACGATATGCGGTTTCAATAAGATGGTGCCACATGAAAGTTGTCATTCATCCCGTGAAACAATACAATTACTGCATGAGACATTTCCTAGTCGTGTACTCTCTCGTTTCGGTGATCAGAATTGGCCCTTTCGATCTTGTGATTTAACACCATTAGATTTCTTTTTATGGGGTTATTTTAAATCAAAGGTCTATGTCAACCAGTCCTCAAACGAAATTCAGCCACAATTATGCAAAAAGGTCATGGAGAATTTCGATAAAAGAGTGCGTATGTGCCAGCAAAGCTGTGGAGGCCATTTGCCCGATGTGATATTCCATAAATAACCCTATCCTATGTATTTATGATTCATAAAAAAATCACAATATGAAGGCTAAAAACTGTGTTTTCTATTTAATTCAAATCTTGCGTTAATTTTGGAACACCCTTTATAATAATATTCGCTATTTAGATGAACGAGTAGTATGTAAATTATTGTACATATACCGAAGTGGAACATATTCCTTAGTACATTTTGAAAATGAAACTGTGTTTCAGTATTTCTATGTGAACATAATAAATTTGAATCTGTCTCCCTTTTTTTATTATTTAAATTTTTTGAAATGCTATAAATTTTATTCAATTAGCATAGATAGTGCTAAGTCGTTTATCGTTGAGAAAACACAGATGATTCAAATTTCTACGTCGTCTATAATGTCTGTGTTGGTGATATGAAATAAAAAATAAAATATATTTTATTTCAAAATTATTGAATCGCTTGTCGCTCGCGTGATATTAATGTTCATAATGGACTAACAAACTAAATAATTGTGATAATTGATTTAATATTTACGTTGCATTAGTTGATCGTAAAAACTATCTAATTTATTACTTTGCATGGAGGTCCGATAAATGCTATTTGACTTATGCATTATTCTTCAATGAAAATAATTAACATAAGTAATAAAAACATTTTATAGTAAACACTTTAAGAATAACCAATTTTTGGCTAATTTAATATTGTATTTTTTGCAGCTAACTATTCTCTGAGGTCGCTATACTAAATATATAAAGACAACACTGATTTATTGATTTTTCTCAAAATTAATAAAAAATATGATGAAAAGTTATTTATCCACAATATGAATGTCCAGTTTCCAAGCGAGCATTTACGTCTGCTACTTAGCAGCGATGGGCATTCACGTGTCGACAACGTAGACAACGTAGAAATCGTAGACTACGTAGACTATTCGTGGGTAGTGTAGACGATTGATAGAGGATTTAGTCAACTAGTTCTAAACTACGGTGGCCAGATTTCCTTAGGTTTAATGGGATACAGTCGTTGACAATTTCATAATCTCTTTCAAGTTGCACGAACATTTTTTCCAAGAATACCAACACAGTACCCTTTGCCTCTCGTAGAAGGCAATTAAATGGTTGGTTCGCTGGGCTGACAACCCGTATCCATAAAAACACTCAACTGTTAGTAATGTCAACAAAAGAAAAAATGGATATCGTCAAACCAATACCGGACCCCCGCTTAAGTACTTGGACGCGATATTTAGGATTGGCGCATATGGAACGTGCAGTCATTTTCGAAACCAGGAGTGTTGGAAGGCTTAATCACATGCAAGAAGGAGTATCGACTGGAACTCGTTGCCTTTCAAGAAACTCAATGGCCTAAAAATGGAGACTAGTGTCCTAGGCATATACGTTGCTTTACAGTGGAGATGACCTCGGAAATCTTGTAGCTGGATTTTTTCTTGAGTCTCAGGTAAACATGGCCGTTTTGGATTTCCAAGCAGTCAGTAACCGTTTGTGTAAGCCTCGCTTGCTTGATAATTTGTGCGCCCACAGAAGTCAGCCAGCTTCAAGATGAAGACTCATTTTACAGTGTCTTGGATGATCTGTGGTCTAATTCTGTAAAAACAAGATAATGTGAAAAAACGAAACATTGAAAAAGTTTACACAAAAAAAATGTACACAATTTCTATCTTATTTAGGTTAAATGGTATTCTATAAAACAAAGTAGCCAGCGTGTAAATTTTTTCTTGCTGAATAATTTTATCGTGTCTAAAACCACTTTGACGTTTTGTTAGTGTTTCGTTTCATAATATAATGTAAAGAGTAGCAAGGACAAACATGGTTTTTTTGTTCGACGCTAGCTTGCCTTCTTCGAGAAATTTTAGTTTTAAATTTTAAATTTTTATCCGTGAAAACGAACTACACAAGATAAATTGTATGTGTAATAATTTATTGACGTTTAATATCTTACCCATTTTTTAATTTATCTTGGTGTAAAGTTATAGAATACCATTTTAGTATGAAAACGTGTAAAATACTCGTTTTCGCGTTTTCACGTTATCTTATTTGTTATAGAATTAGGCTACTGATGGGATCTATACTCGAACACGATGCTAGAATGGTAGTTGGGGACTTTAATGCTAGTGCTGGCAGAAATCAAGGCGACTTTTGTGAAAACATACTCATTGCTCATTTGATCGCTGCAAAGCTACGATGGAAGTTTTCATACGGGTCTGGAAACACAGTGAAATGCATAGAACGACCGTTCCGACAGTGAAAGTCTGATAAATGAAGATCAAAAGAAACGATATCAAGAACTTGTCAGCGACACCATTGAGGAAGCTGACTGTGTGAACTCAATCTGGGAGGTACTGAAATGTTCGATTGTCAGAGTTGCGCAGAGGACTTTAGGTATAGTGAAAGTTAGACCCAAGAATGACTAGTTTGAGGACGAGTGTCATCTTGCAGTCGAGCAAAGAAATATAGCCCCTAGTGAAGTGCAACAACGTCTCGCAGATTTGTAAATGAAAGAAGCAAGAATGGTGGAAGGACAAAGCTCTGAAATTATAACAAATCAGCAAAAAGCATAGTTCGCATATAGAAACCTCTGTGTCAACATCGATGCATGGAGTGGGCACTTTACTGACCTGCTTGGTGTTCATCATGCGTCACAGACCGTTGTTCAGCCACCTCTAATACAGACTGCGGATATTTGCACTGAGGATCCATCCCATGAGGGGGTCATGCAGAGATTAAAACGAAATCGCTCACTTGGGGTGGAATGTATTGATGAGTATTGTGAACCGAAGTTATGCGATGAATCCAAAGTGGCCGCGATGTGGCCTATCTCCAAGAAAGGAGACCTCTTGAAGTGTGAGAATAATCGCGATATAGCTTCCTCTGCATATAGTATACAATTGTTACTGTCCTACATTATATTGGATATTATCACCGCTCTAGCGAAGGGCCTGGTTTTTGACTATCAAGAAGGATTTCGTCCGAATCGATCAGTCACTGATCAAGTCTTTTCGCTGAGGATGATTCTATCA
The DNA here is from genome assembly GCA_951394425.1 of Tipula unca. Taxonomy (NCBI): domain Eukaryota; kingdom Metazoa; phylum Arthropoda; class Insecta; order Diptera; family Tipulidae; genus Tipula; species Tipula unca. The sequence goes on along the minus strand of OX596380.1, from coordinate 158,667,598 downwards.
AAATATTATGAAACGTCCATCCCTGTACATCAGGTGTTCCCAGCCTATGACTCGATCAATCGAGAGAGTTTGTGGTCTGTGCGTGCTTATCCGGAACGAATTTCACGGCTATCTCTGAAAGAAGAGCCACCATGTAGAGGCTCCACGATGTAGAGAATGACTTGGCTTATTCAGATTGTTTAAGACAGTAGGAAGGCCATGCAGAGGATTGAGACCGTTGGAGCAAAATGGTTTAACAACTTTAACAACTGTTTTATTGTTATCTCTAGAAGTTGACAATTACATTATAATCTGAACGTTCCCAAAATTTGTTTTATCTTTTTATACATTTAGGATACATTTTTTAAAGTTCTGACTTTATAGATAGATAAAATCTAGGATAGATAAAATTAAAACTAAACGAGTCAAATTAGTTCACTTTGAATTTGGCTGTGAAGTTTGTCCTAAAATTGCCCTATTTTTTTATCTGAGAATGTCTTAGTATAAATAATAAATCTCTCGTTATTACGAATATTTTACCAAACTAGAAATAATTTTGCAAGAAGAAAGAATAATTGAAAAACTCTACACAAACAAGTTATATGACTTAGGATAGGGGTGGGTTTTCCCACGTTCTATATTAGTACAAAATTCAAGTTTTAAAAAAATACCCCTGCTGAACCAAGGACGATCGTACTCAAAAACCAAAATGTGCTTTTGGGTAGCGAGAACTTTATCTAACTAAAACCTAAAACATAAAAGCTTTCTCTAAAATAGCGATTTGTGTTAATGAGTAGCTGAAGGATTTCTTAAATCTATTAGTAGTATTTTACTACGATGTACAAAATTCAAATGAAAAAAAAATCCTGTCCTATGTTACTTAGGAAAGCTCTCAGCTACCCATTAACACATATCGCTATCTCGGTACAATCCTTGGTTCAGCAGGAGAATTCAGTTTAAAATTTGAATTTTGTACTAACATATACAATGTGGCAAAACACCCCTGTTCTATGTTACTTATCTTCTATTGAAATATTTTTATCTTTTAATTTTAATATTTTCAATTTTATATATTATTCTCACTAAAACATTCAAATTTATTTAGTGTTAGGACAAATTTCATACTTTTGGACAGACGCGTGAAATTTGTCCTAATTATTGTTTTGTGTAATTTTAGAACAAACTTCACGCGAATTGAATTTTGTCCTAAATCTGTTCTAAAAAACAAAATTATTTTTTATTTACACAAAATTTGCAATGCTATATAAACGGTTGAAGTTTGTCCTAAATTCTAAAATGGTTGACATCTAATAATTTAACCGACTATGTGACTTTTCCCTGCCAAGCTATTTTTTTTGGCGTACAAATAGGTCGACCAAATAAATAAATTTGACCGAAAAATAGGTCAATTTTTGAAAAGTCGCGGATTGGGACCGCCTTTATGTTATCCTAGGATTTCACTTCAGGATTTTTTAAAAATACTTCTGACAATGACAACACAAGCGTAAATAATCCACCCCAGGCTTTTTAAAAATATTTTAAACAGTTGGTTCAAACCAGGCTTTTTTACACTTATACTATCCCAGAATCTTTATGCTGATAAATTCATAAAAAACGCGTACTTCAGATGTTGACCCCAAAAATCACTTTGTTGGCAAGTTATAAGTACAAAAAACGTACCACTGAATAGGTGTTGAAATAGATGATTTTTTGATAGTTTTGAACTTTTGTTGAAAATTGATCAATATGCGAATTTTTTGCACCCAAGTGTATATATCTAGCCATTTAACTTACTTTACCTATGGGACTAAACGATGTGTCCATCGACCTTTTCCCGAGCTGTTTCAACGCTGCTGCCACATGTTGACGGTCTCGGTGCGAGCCACAATACGATTTCCTCTCTTATCCCCATTTGCACGGCGAGAATACATTCTTTCACGCTCCTTAGCCAATAAGTCAATGGGAGGCATACCAGCCAATAGAAACACGGCTCCATCTGATACCGTTCTAAATGCACCAACCACCTTCAAATCGCTTAACCTATAAACAGATGCCACCAGTTGTTTGTAAGTACTTCTTTCCATAGCACTGGCCCAGATTTGTACTGCATACATCAAAATAGATGTCACCACACTATACTCAGTAACAGTTTGCGGGTCTGGCGCGCCCCCTGCGTTTGCCATAATTCGCATTAATGCTCCGTTCACTTTTCCAGTTTTTTTCCCAACGGTATCCAAATGCGATTTAAAGGACATTGTAGCATCAATTTGACTGAATCAGTTGACCACCAACTTCCACCGTCATGAATTCCAACCTTTTACTACTGGTGATTAGCACTGCTTCTGTTCCAACTGTAAACCCATAGATGATAACCAATCCTGAATTACTCTTATACTCCAATTGCAGATTTCTTCCACCTATTCTTTGTACTTTGCAACAACTACAAACGCAACATCATCAGCAAAACCAACCACCATTGCTTCTTCTGGTATCGGCAGTCTAAAAATGTTATCGTACATGACATTCCACAATGTGGGTGCCACAGACCCCTGTGGTACACCTCCAGAAATGCGATAGTATTTAGTACCTTTATCGGTTTCATACTTCAAAACTCGTTGCCTATAAAATAATTAGCCACCATTTTTTGTAAATACAGAGGGACCTCTTTATTGATTAGCGCGTTTAATACGCAATCCCAACTCCCCGAGTTAAATGCATTTTTCACATCTAATGTAACTACCGCACAATACTTTTTAGAACCTCCTTTCCATCTATCACCAGATATTGCCTCTCGCGCCGTATCCACTACGAGTTTAATCGCTTCAATGGTAGAGCGAGTTATACGGAACCCACATTGCTTCTCCGCCAAGTCCCCTTTGTTTTTAATGGCTTCTTGTAGTCTCTCACATATAATTCGCTCAAATAATTTACCTGCATTATCTAGGTAGAAAGATGGATTATCTAGCGCCTTCTTCACCATAATTATCATTGCTCTGGAAATAGCCGAAATACTCCTTCCTCCATGCATGAGTTGAATAAGTTTACAAATACCTCTGGGTATGAGCGGACCGCTGATTTAATTGCAATATTGGGAATTTTATCAGGCCCCGGAGTCTTGTTATTCTTCAATTTGCTACATGCTTTAAGCACCTCCTCCGTTGTAATTAATGGGAATATTTCTCTGCCTCCTCTTGTTTCGACATTAATCGGGCAATCTGGTTGTTGTGGAAATAGTGACGTGACGATATTTTCCAACGCTCGTGGGCACGATGGACATGGTACATATGCACCCTTAACCTTTTTCATAAACATTTTATAAGGTATACCCAGGGGTCAAGATCAACTTCTTTACACAATTTTTGAAAACATCTTTGTATATTTGCTTTAATTGCACGCTTGAGTATAGAGCGGGCGACACAGTACTGTTTGCGTAGGTCGTCCCTAGTTTCCAATCTTGCACATTGGTATAAACGTCTAGCTCTAAGCTTACGATTTGATTCACTTTGCTATCCGCAGTTCCGGACAAAGTAATGTCCTCCAGCATATAGACAAATAACTTTTCATCAAACATCGTTTTCCTCCATTCAATAATCTTTTTTGACGATTCTGAACGAACCTTTCCTGGCCTTCCATCGTTTATTTCACAGATAATAGCCTGGTAATCACTATGTGTATATTGCTCACTAACTTTCCAATTCATTATTCTATTTAAAAGACCCTCGCTATTAATACCGAGCTAGCGCCACCCCTACGGAAAGTGGATGTACTACCAACATTCAACATCCCCACTGGTAGTAGAGAAAATGCTTCCAGTAGCGCTTTACCTCTAGCATTAGTCTCTCGGCTGCCCCACTCAACAGCCCAAGCATTCCCAGCTATCAACAGAGGGTTTCGGTTTCGTGCGACACTAACTAATCGATCTAGGAAGATTTTGAATTCCTCTAGGGTAGCACTAGGGTGGGCATAACACCTATAAATATGAATACCATCGATCTTCACTCTTACAAAGCCATATTGTCCGCCGCTGGGCTTCTCTAGAAAGGGGCGGACAAACCCAAACAGCCGCTTTTTTTTAATAGTCTGATGCCCAAATATTGCTATCGAGCTGTTTATATTGTTCGCATACAATAGCAATGTCAGCGCCTATTTCACGTACAGTTTGCTGCAGCACGTTTTGTGCAGCTTCACAATGGTTGAGATTTAGTTTGATCAATCTCATTTGACCAGTATCCTGACTAGCGCCTTCTTATATGCAGGGCACTTCCAACTACCCGTTGTATGTTTATTTCCCCCAACAGTCCCCGTTACAAAACAGGCATTTTGGGTCATTCTTGCGCTGTTTTTCAATATGACCTTCTTTACCACAATTTATACACAATTTAGATCTGTCTTTTTCACTCCTAAATTTTTGTGCCAGGTGACCAAACGCAAAGCATTCAAATCACTTTACCGGTTTAACAGCCTCCCTTATACGACAGATCACCGATCCGATCCTTATTGGTAAGACTTGGTCTGCTACCTTTCTTGGCATGCTAACCATTGCTATTTGCGTCCCACGATAAGATGCTCTTAGCGTCTTCACAGCAGTAGTACCTTTTGTCTCTCCCACATGCGATTACAAAGCTTGTAGTACATCTTCGGATGTGGTAACTTCATCAATATCCTTTATTTCTATTAGGGTTTCCTGTGACATGGTTTTAACGTCACCGTTTTGGCCAATATTGTCCTGTAATTGGGATTAGAAAATAGCGGTTTGAGGTCGATCACATCCCCCTTCTTTTTGATTAATCTTTTGATTAATCTTTTTGAACAGGTCGGGGCTGTCTTCTCCATTTCCGTTTTCTTTATGACATTTTGCCAGTCTGGCTTAGCTTCTATAGTGTCCAGTTATCTCTCCCCAAAGTTAGTACGCTTTTCGTGTTGCGTTTCTTAGCCTCCGTTTGTGTTTCACTTTGACCCGGTGAATCACGCCTTCTCTTAATCGGTTCATCCTTTGGTATGTCAACCGTTTCACTTATTCTCTTACCTTGATCCATTGATATATTTAAAATTTCACTAATCAACGTTACTCAGGAAGTGTTACCTTGATACAAACAAGTCCGTCTCAGGTGCCTGGTTTGTCCTTTCCACATTTTTTACGAGAGATACCTCAGCTTTCTCTGTTCTTTCTCTAAGAGCTTTGAACTCCTTTTCCACCTCATTGTATGCTAGTTTTATCATGCGTATCATCTTCTTAATTTCTCCATGCACATTGTTGCATTCCTTCATTTAGTCCGCGAGATCACTAATGTGTTTTTTAGTTATAATCAACTTGGAAACCTTCGTAACGGGCTCACAAGCCAATTCTTTCTCGAGTGATGCAGCTAATGTCTCAAACATTTCACTGCGCATAGGCGATTTATGTAGCCTTCCACTGCTCTTGAAATGGTTTAAAACTCCTGGAGTCCCATTCACTGGTTTAACGCTAAATGGCCTTGTAATATTTCTAGTTCCGACAGCCAAGTTTCCCACTGCTGGGATAAAAGCGGTCGTTGGAATTGCGACAACTGGGAGCCCGCTTGCTCGCTTCCTAAAGTCGCCAGTACTGGGGTTCCGAATCCCTGCACCGTAGTACTAGTCCTCTTGCGAAAACATGGTTATTTGTTTTCAGGGAACCGCCCTTAGCATTTTTTGTATACTACCAGGACATTTTATGCAGCCGCTCCTCCTGGAGAACAGACGCGCCTGTGTTTAAATTTATACCTGTGTTAAAGGTAGTTTATTATTAGTCCTTGTTGCTTCCTAGGTTTATATGACCTTTCCGCATACACTCCACCTCCACCTTCGAAGTCGCACCTCTGGGTGAACAGACACTGTTTGCTAGTTTTCGGTCGCGAGTGTTAATTTCTTTTCCATCGACGCAACCTGGGGACGCGCGCGATGGGAGGTCTACCAACTCCACACGAGTATAGGAAGTAGTATATAATTTATGTTATGCTCTATACTATAGTTAAACTCAAAATTTAATCATACCGCGGGGGAAATACATTAGTGCAAAAAAATTGTCCCCCACCCCCGCTTTGTAGGTGGGGCGGAGGTAACTTTTAAACTAAGATAGGAAGCCATATTTTTTATTGCAGATACGGATTCTACGACTAAAAGTACGTATGATTTGAATGAAATATTTTGTTCGGTTTTCCTTCTTAGAACACACGCATTCGATTCTGCAATACGTTTGAAATAAAAAACATCACGTTTTCATTGGAAATACTCGAAATTCGTCATCAAAACAATTTATTCAGTTTTGTAAATCACATTTAACATTTGTGATATTTCTTATCTTCATGTTTTTCGTAATTGCAAAATAAACGACAAAATACTATAGAATGGAGCGTTTAACTTTGCCAGAGAAAATTGAAATGGTTCTGGTTTATGGAGAAGCTGGCAGAAATCTTGAAAATGCTGTTGCTATTTACGCTCAACGTTTTCCGGATAGGATTCGTTCACGTTCTTCATTTGGCCGTACTATCAAACAATTTATTACTGATGGAAATGTTTAACCGAAAAAGGGGACCCGTAGAGCAACAGTCACTGGAGAAAATAATGAAATTGCTGTATTGGCAGCAGTGGCTCATAATCATCATATTAGTACACGAGAAATAGTTCGCGATTCTGGATTGCCCCTCACCAGTGTTTGGAGAATTTTAAAACGGCACAAGTATCATCCATATCATGTGTCTTTACACCAAGATCTTCATGGCGTTGATTTCCAAAATCGGGTAACTTTTTGTCAATGGGCACGTGAACAAATACAACAAAACTCCAATTTTTTTCGTTGCGTAATGTTCTCCGACGAATCGTCTTTTACAAACCATGGAACGGTTAATCGACACAACATGCATTATTGGAGTGTTACAAATCCGCACTGGCTTCGTCAAGTTGAACATCAGCGTCCTTGGACTGTCAACGTGTGGTATGGAATAATTGGCAATAAACTCATAGGCCCCCACATTATTGAAGGCAACTTGAATGGTCAAATGTACCGAAACATTTTGGAAAATGAACTACCGCCAATATTACTTGAAAATTTGAGCTTAGAAGTGAGACGGAACATGTGGTTTCAACATGATGGTTGTCCTGCACACTATTCGTTGATGGCACGTGAAATACTTGATCGTGATTTCAATGGTTCCTGAATCAGTAGAGCTGGTCCGATAAATTGGCCCGCCAGATCACCAGATCTTACTGCGCCAGATTTTTTTTTGTGGGGCTACCTCAAAAATAAAGTTTACACACAAAAACCAACAACACGTGAGAACATGATTGAGCGAATCAGAAATGCGTGTACTGAAATTCAACCAGATACACTTCTCAGTTGTGTACAATCATTTGAAATGCGGATTAATAAGTGCATTGAAGTCGCAGGCCATCATTTTGAACACTTATTTTAGATTTACAAAACTGAATAAATTGTTTTGATGACGAATTTCGAGTATTTCAAAAGAAAACGTGATGTTTTTTATTTCAAACGTATTGCAGAATCGAATGCGTGTGTTCTAAGAAGGAAAAATTGAAAAAATTGAATTTCGTTGATTACAACGCCATCTATCATGAACCGAACAAAATATTTCATTCAAATCATACGTACTTTTAGTCGTAGAATCCGTATCTGCAATAAAAAATATGGCTTCCTATCTTAGTTTAAAAGTTACCCCCGCCCCACCTACAAAGCGGGGGTGGGGGACTATTTTTTTTGCACTAATGTTTTTCCCCCGCGGTATGATTAAATTTTGATTATGGACATTTTTTCCGTAGAGAGGCTATTTTTCGAGAGATTTGATCGTCTCAGTTTAAAAGAAACCCGATATTATACGCAGTCTATGAAGCATGGGTTCCATCTAACAATATGTTTATATACCAAAAATACCAACATGTAAATGAAAGGTCGATATCCGTATATTCCATATAGTTAAGTTCAAGGTCCTCAATTAAACACAAAACAAATATTAAAATCGCGTGTATTCAACATGAGTATATACCATTTGTGTTTTTACATTTTAACTATGCATATGTATAGGCATGACCTTTGCCGGCATATCGATTATGGCAAGATAAAATTATATTGGCAATGAAAAACAGGAAACGAATAATTATTACCTTCAATAGAACTTTCTCAGCATAAAAGCTTAATTTTACGATGAAATCGTTTTTTATTGTTTGATATGAATGTCTTATATATCTGGATCTTAAATTTAAAGACACATCGTCTTGTTTATAAAGACTTAATACGAAAATGTTTATGTTTACCTACATACATATATTTATATACTAAACATAAGCAATATATGAAATTTGTAAGCTTCACGATAATGTGTATACATACATATATGTACATATACTATGTACCTATATGTACGAGTATATGTTTATGTATTTTGCTTATCGATATTCTCAAACTACCTTCTTGCTTACACTAAAAGTTCATCAACGTAGAAAATAAAATGATTTTACAACAGTTGTGGTGCACAGTTATCACGTTTCATTTATAGCCGCAATAAATAGTTTTCCATATTCGATTATCGTAATGAGTATTAGTTTTATTGATCTGCTGTATTCTTTTTCCACCATTGGTATAAGAAATTGAAGATATCTATCTATATAGTATAACTAAGCGATTTGTTAGTTTGTAAGGAATCGAGTATCTGCAAATTATGCTATATATAGTGAAAAACAGATGTGGTTTGGCTTATACATGACTACTGTTTGCAGTTTGGCAGGGTGAATGAATTGGAATAACATCTTTGGTAGGAAATAAAAGGATATGTGATCCTTTGAGAAAATTGAATAAAAAAAGGGCAACAGTTTTCTTTTACGTAATTTTCCAATTAATAATATTTTTAAAATGAAACAGCATAGTCACATGCTTTATCTTGAAGTCATATGATACTATATAAGAATGTCATCTTGGATCGCAGGCTTCTTTGAAATCATGCTGGGCTATATCTCTGTTGTTATAGCCAATTAGAAAACGATATAATGCCATAACGGAACCATCAGCTCAACTATCAAATATTCGCCTTTGTTTTTGTCATCTTGAGCTAATATAGGTCCTGCATATCACCGTTATTTAATGCTGGGTGGTATAACTACAGCTGGAAAGCTTCTAACTACCGAATCTACTTTGCTATTGAGTTGTTGAATTATCAGCTGACTTGTTGTATCCAACTACTTGTTGTATCCTACTATACTAGATACTTGTTGTATCTGTTATGTGCATCCAATACGGCTTCGGTCAAGGTGTCTTGGTTCTCTTTGAATGATATGATATATGGATGTTTGATTCTCTATCAATGCGAGCAAATGACCGTTGTTTACGACTATGTGGAAGGCAATCAACCCTATTATGCGAAGTAACACGCATAAACCAGATGAGTTAGAACTTAGAAGACTACAACTACAACAAATTGAAACGTATATAGTCGTAAACTGCAAAAGGTTCAGCAACTACTGCTCACGTAGAAGCAATAATAGAAATGAATTTAACCTTAATACAACAAGTTGTTTAGTTTCGCTTATCAAATAGACCCCACCCGTGGTAATCTATTAAGCAGATCATAAATCAAGGCGAATTTAATTTGATAAATTAATAGAGATGGATGAGTTATTTGAAATCGAAGGGATAACAGGTGGAAAGATAGTTCAGCTAGAGAAAAACTATCGAAAAGACAGTGAAGATAAAAAGACGAAGTCTTACTTAGAAAACAAAATAGCGCGTCTAAAAGCCGTCGGAAACGATGACAAAATTCTAGGAATGGTCCCCCCTCTGGGCCAGAATCACACTTATCTATTAACACGAAGAAACATGACAGATGTTTACAATAGGCATATAGTAGTTTTCATATCTCGCTGGAATTTTGACAGTTCTCGCGCAGAAAAAATATATCGGATACACAGTGATGTATTAAGTACAATAAATCGTGTTTATTGTTTACATTTGTATTTAAATGGAATAGGAACGTTTTTAATCACAAAATGATTTTATAATTTAACTTTATAAGACACTTTTGAAATTAATATTTAATTCGAAAAACTAAGAATTAAATTGAAAACTGATTTTGCTTTTTATGTTGTTTTGGTTTTGTTCGACATGAATGATATTTGATCATTTATTTTCCCTAGTCCGTACCAAAATTAAATGTTTACATTGTTTCCAAAAGGCGTGCAATTTTTTTTTGACCTATTAATTTTCACTCGAAATATGATTGTAATAACATAAATACATAATCATTTTGAATGTTTTGTGTATTAAAACTGAAATATAATTCTTTTTATTGGTTATTTATTATTTTATTTAGGTTTACTACCTAAAATAAATGCGACCCATCAAAATTTTTATAATTTTTTTTTCTACATCACTGAAAGGTGCGCAGAAAAATTAAAAAAATGTTTTTTTTAAGATCTGAATAGGACTATACATAGGTACATAGTGGACCGCCATTGACACCAACAACGTCAGGATGTTCTACAACTTCCAAGCTCACATCTCGGGCAGCATTTAAACCATCACCATCAATATGGGTGGATGCCATACAAAGCTTATCAATAACCGATTCCCAAAAGGAGGAAACGAACTCAGGTAACTCAGCGGAAAATCAACAACAACAAACGCTGAGTAGCCCAATTGAGGCCCTTCAAGCAGTAAAGATAGAAGTGAATTACAACACAAAACTGTTCAAGAGACAAGACGTCCTCAGCGCCAGATATATCAGAAATTGGCATCAATAAATTATTTCTTGGAAACCAACAATAAATTTAAGGAATATGTTAATATTAAAACAAGACAGATAGAAAAAAACATGGGGGAAATCGCAGCCCAACCCACAGAACTATATTAATAGAGCTCGAACAAACCTCCAACTACTTAAGGGAAGATTATTATGGCAACCTTCTAGAGAGGGTAGAAGATGCTATGATCAAATTACAATAGTTTCGTTCCCAGATAAAAACCGCAGTAGAATCAGCAGCACAAGTGTAATTGCCTAAAGTAGAAATATCAATTTTTTATGATGATTATTAGCGGTGGGAAACGTTCAACGATATATTCACTGAGCTGATCCACCAAAACAGCCTAACGATGAGACATCTTTTTCTATCATCACACCATCTGCTTTATCGCGATTTTGAGTTGAATGTCGCTGTTGACGTTTCTGAAGCTGCCGTGCCTTCTTCGAAAGTTGATGGTGTCGTTGTTGTTGGGAATGCGACAACTGTATCAAGCCTGCCTTTAATATCAGGTTGAATAGAGGTGCGCAAGCACGGTGTATTTGGAGTCGTTCTTTGAAATATGGTTCGTTTTATTTTCGTTTTATATTAGTTGGGTTGGTACCCACGTACCACGTACCCATTCTATTTTTATATTGGTTATATAGATCCACGATTTCATGGACCAATGTTTTCTCAACACAATATTGTTCTCATGTATTTATGGTTGTACGCAATAAAAGCACCTTGTTTTGAGAGTTTTACCAGACTAAATTTATAGAAGAATGAATATACAAACTGATTACTATGCAGAATATGTATAACAATATATAATGACATGGAGTTACAATGTACATCCTTTTGAATGGTTTTAACTTATAATTATGCCAGCTATGTTAAAGTATGTGATAAGTCTAGTTCCCATCATTTGTTGTTATTTGAGCATGTATATAACAGAAAGTGGCCTTCGATATTTTGAATTTGTTATAGACCAACTTCTGTAACTAATTTTGAATTATCGCTGAATTTACTCTCAACTAATTTGACAGTTTCAAATCCCACATTAATTATCAAAATGTTAAAATTAGTTCGTTAATCCGAAGGCATAACTAAATTAATCTTATTTAGTTGTATGATATATTATTACTGCACATCAGTGTAATTAAGGCAACAATACGAGTAAATTAACGATAAAATCATTTTGGTGTACAATAAAAAAATTCACACCATCATTGTCGTATATGTGATTATCATCACATGCACATCGTTTTAATCAAACTTTAATGTTTATATTTGAATGAGTATAAGAATAAAACTATAATTATTGTTAAGACGACGTCGATGATGTTGTCAAATAAAAAAAAAATGTCATCTACTTGCTTCTATATCTCGCGAGACGTTAAATAAACAATAATTGAATTAGTATCTCTATTAAATTTCAACAACAAATTATGTCTGCGTATGTGAGAACATATACGTAAGTATAAGACAAAACAAAGTATACATAAATAAAACCGCCCTGGGTCTATTATCCATATACAAAAAACAAATGTTAAAATGATTGGAATACCACATACCCAAGGCATTGCGGGACACAATTGTTTCGGTTTCCTTTTCGTGATACCATTTGAGTTTGTACAAGTGACTTTTTTTTATAATACCATATACAACAAACATATGGAACCTAAAAAAGATTCGCTCCCTAAATAATAATAATATTTAATTAGCCTTCAAAAGGATATTATCTTTTCTGTTTTTAAACTTGTACACACACATTTATTTTTTGTGTAGTTTATACATATGTACACATGCCAGAATATAAAACTATTCATATAGGTACGTTATGTACCTATAATTATTCTAATACCCATAATATAGTATATGTATACTACATATATTGATTATGGCTATAATTAGTAATTGATTTTTATTTTTGGTATTAGATGTTCAGTGTAAGTAAAATCAATAAACTTACCTACATAATAAAAAATAATTATAAAGGCTGGATTGAATAGATGAACACACATACATAATATTTACATAAATAGAAGCCATCTGATAGTTTAGTTTTTAATAATAGCGATTGTGTAATTGTTAGGTAAGTAACTATATGACATTCATCAAAATTTAACATTTCACACGGATCCAATCAAATTCTTGTGTTTAGGCTTCCATTTTGGCCTTTGCTGCAACGTAGTCTGCCAAAGTTTCCAGTAACCATTCAACATATTCTGAAGTAGTTGCCAGTGGTTGGTGTAGGCTCCTTTAATCACGCGGATTCACGGAGGATTTATGAAGATCCTTGAACGACGGCGATTGCCTGTAAGTTTAGAATGGCTGGATAACAACACGTGTCAAATTAATATCTTGATTTGTTTGAGTCAATGTGTTTTCCTTGAGACCGCAAAAAACTGAAGTTGCTGAGCGCATGAATTATCTATAGTTTTATTGAGTAAATCAGTGTTTGGTTGCTGAGGAGTCTCAACACTTTGTCGATGACGAATTTCCCGAACAAACCTTCAAATATTTTAATTCAAATTCGTCATATTTGGAGGTTTGATCGAGAATCAAGAGCAACTTGTTGTCAATTATAAAACAATTATAAAAATGATAAACGAACTTCAATTTCTTCGAGTATCGTTATATTAGTAACGTTCACTAGGCTGACCAGATATTTTCTAGCACAAAAGAGTATGTTTTACAAAATTTAAATATTTGAACAATAATTCTAACAGCAACAAACAATTTTTGCAGTTCTTGCAGTTCAGGCAATTATTTCATTCGTAATAAAATTAGTCCCTGATTTTAAGCCAAATCAAACTCTCAATTGTGCTGGGATGTTCTATCATCACTTCGATTCGATTCGATAGACATTTGTGTCTCTTTTTTTACGAACAAAATTGTATTCTATTTCGCAATTTATATTGTGATCATAGCCTACTCAGTTCTATTTCTATAAATTCATTCGATAAAATATCACCAATATTTTTTGAGGAAAAAGAGGAAAAAGAGATAGTTTGCAAATTTATTCTAACAGACTGAGATCGCGATAGACAAAGCGTAATTCAAAAAACGCAATGGAGCACAATTTTGTTCGTAAACAAAGAGACACAAATATCTATCGAAGCGAATCGAAGTGATGATAGAACATCCCAGCACTGATCTCCACGGGTATTTTAAGCTGATCACATCTAAATTTGATTTTAAAAATTTTTAATTTTAGAACCGTTGATCAACTACATCGACTTGTCGATTTTTGTAATTTAGATCAAATTTCAAATGCAGAGGTTGGGGTCTAAAAATCCACTTCTATTTTTTATAATAATATTCAGTTTTAAAGGCCATTACTGGCCCCTTACTGAGTCAACTATTTGGCTCCAACGGTTTCGATCCTGAGCATGGTCTTCATACTGTCTAAGACAATCAAAAGAGGCCAAGTCGTCCTCAACATCGTGGAGCCATCGTCGCCTGCAACGACCTCTGCGTCCGCCATATGGTGGCTCCCCTTTCAGAGATCGCTGCACAATTCGTTCCGGATCAGCACCCAGAACGTGATCGAGCCAGAGTCCTCGCTGAGATCTTACTTCATGTACAATATCGGGGATCTTCGTCAGATTTCTGATCTCGATATTGTACAGAGCGCGGTATGTACCATCTTTTTCGCATTTTGGGCCGTAAATCACACCCATGACTCTTCTCTCAAATGTAAGGAGCCATCTCTCGTACTCATCCTTCAGCGCCCAACTTTCACATCCAAATATAACAACGGGCCTGATCAACGCTTTGTAAAGCTTCAGCTTCACGGCACGGCATGTATTTCGTTTTGAACTCATTGATCTGAAGGCCAACTGAAGTTGAAAACTCTACAAGCGGATCAAGTATTTCTTTCACTCCGTTAATATTCAGTCCAATCACGCATATGTCATCTGCGCATATGCAAGCACCTGAGTGGACTGGCGATATAAGATGTTGCGCTGAGGTGTTTCAGTTTTACGAAAGATGTACTCCAACATAAGATTGAAGAGTATCGGAGACAGAGCATCTCCCTGCCGAACACCCAGCATTGAGACTGCGTCACTGTCATCCTACACAGTCGTACCAATTTTGTTGGCATTCCAAGATATTCCAGGGCAGACCACAAGCTCTCTCGATTGATCCGAGAATCCAGGAACACCTGATGTACAGGGATGGATGTCTCATAATATTTATAGATAAAATCATCCACAGCGAAATACCTGATCCATGACTGATTGATTCGGACGAAATCCTCCTTGATAGTCACCAATCAAGCCCTCCGTTAGATGAGTGATTCTATCCAAAATAATGTATGACAGTAACTTGTATGCTGTGCAAAGGAGAACTATACCGCAATAATTCTCACACTTCAAGCGGCCCTTCTTGAAGATGATTCAATTTTTTATATGATATTGTTATAGAAATTGAGGGCAAACCTTAGATAAACATATCACAAGAGAGGATATTTGAACATATTGAAGAATTTGACAAATATTTTTAAATTTAGGTTGCCGTTTGAGAATTATGTCCTAAATACACTCTAATTGTTTATACATACATATTAAAAATATACATGTATGAATTTATGAATTAAGATTCATTAGTATATATAAATTTTAAAAATTTAGTTTTGACCCTGAAATTATAATTTAAATTATTTTTACAATTTTGGACCTGAAAAACGTAAATTAATAACAATACATTTTAGAATTTAAAATTTTTGAATAAATTAAAATAATTAATTTTAAGATTTAATATTTAATATTTCTGAATTTTTAAAAAAATGATTAGACCTTGAACAAATTAAAAATTAAGAATTTTGGCTCAAAATTTCGAATTTCAAACGTCGGTTTGAATTTCAATTTTAAGTAATTTAAATTTGATAATTAAAATTATATCCGAACTAGAATTTAAGTTAAAAGAATGTAAAAATTACGTTAATCGTAAAATAATCTAAAGTTATACTTTAAATAACTTAAATTTATGTTTTAAAAATTTTTTTTAAATTAAATTTATGATGTGTAGACTTTTAAGTTATTTTCCAATCTGAATGGTAAATTTTTTAATATTTAATTTGACATCTATTTAATTCCGGATTTTAAAAAGAGTAGTTTTAATTTTCGACTGAGTTTAATTAATTAAAACCTGGAAATTAAATTTTAAATTATTTTAAAAATTTTGAACTTGAAAAATGTAAATTAATAAACATTTTTAAATTTGAACTCTTGCCATTCTGATTTCGTTCAAAAAATTAAACAACAAATTTCTGAAGCCGCAAGAAATTATGTTTTAAAATTGAAATATTTTGCATAAATTAAAAAATTTTGAATTTAAGATTTACGATTTAATAATTTTGTATTTTTAAATTTAATTTAAAATTCGAACGAAATTCGCTTATAGATTTGAGATACTATAATTAAAATTAAAATATTTAATTATAATTAGACCTTGAACCAAATTCAAATTAAAAATTAAGAAGTTTGACTCAAAATTTCGAATTTCAAACGTCGTTTTGAATATCAATTGTATGTAATTTAAATACACTTTAAGTTTACATAATCTCAAGCTACTTAAGATAAATTAAATTTCAATTTTAAAATTTTTTTTTAATTATATTGATCTGTAGAATATAATTTAAACTATTTTGAACAATTTTCAATCTGAATCTTTTAAATTTTTAAATATTAAGTTTGGCATCAATTTAATTCCGGATTTTAAAAAGTGTATTTTTGTAATTCTGAAAATTAAAAATTTTTTGTAAGAGGTTCTGTTTTTAAGTTAAATTTTAACATTTATAATTTTTAAAGATCGGATTTAGTTACATTCTAAAAATGAAGATATAAATAATAATCGTTTTTAATGTAGAATTTCAAAATTTTTCCAGCTTAAAATTAAAATTTGTTCATTTAATAAATTAATAAAGATTCTAGAGTTAAGATAGATTTAAATTTTAAGGGGAAAAGTTCTTCATTGTATATTTTAAAGTTTCCAGATTCGAAATTTAATAATTTCTTGTTTCTGAACTCTAGATTAAAAGAACCTGAATTGTTTGTGTCAAAACTCTTCATTTTAACTTCGAAATTAATATCAATTAAAAATTTCATATTCACGAAATTTCTAAAAATTATAAATTGGAAATTTTAAAACTTCAGAGATTTGGAAACTTTTAAGCGTTTAAGTTGGAAATTTAAAACTATTTTTATTTAATTAAATTTTAGCCACTCTAAACTATAACAATTTACCCTATAAACTTAAACTCTACTGTCCAATACCGCTTATTGCGGTTATGTAGTTTATCAATTATTAAAGATCTCTAATTGGTTGCTACAAATTTTCCAAAATTTTAATCCTAAAGGGAACAAAGGTGCTAGGTACCCTGCTAAAATCATTCTATAGCAAAGCAAAATATCTGTATGTCGTATGTAGAGCAAGCACGGCCCGTCATATTGGCGAAGATCGATAGTGCTCTCCCCGCAAATTTTAGTTGAGCCCGCTAGGGATTCACATAGTAATTCACACGAAAAATTGTTTAGCACTGATAGATGATAATTTTTAGTATCGTTTAGTGAGTGCTGGGAAGTTCGAGCAAACTCTGGTGCCGAGATTTTTTTTAAATTATTATTTATAACTTATCGTAAATGAAATTTTACAAAACCAAACAAAAATTGATACCGAATTTTGGTATCAATTTGGGATTTGAACCCGGATCGGGAGGTATCCAAACGCGACAGCTTTAGCCACTGTGGTATTTGCTCGGTGGCTCGGATCATATTTGTATCCCATTTTAATTTTTACAGACAATCATGGAATACAAAAGATTTTTTTTATTTGTCTCTAATTCTCCGATTAAAGGCTGATTTACATTCAATCTTTTTCTCTATTTCATAAAATGGACGTAAGAGAAACAAATATATTCTAATGATTTGCATGAAAAAAATAAAGTCAAATAAAATATGTCTTTTGTCTTTTTCAAAAAAAAAGTTGAACGGGTTCGTTTGTTTTTCATTATTTTGTTATTTTTTGTAAAGTTCGTAGCCAAATTGTGATTTTTTTTTTCTAACATAGTTGTCTTTTCCACACCTATTATTTTGTTCCATTATATAAGCGTACATAGCTATCTTCTTTTATTTACATATTTGATTTACGAATAGAATTGAAAAAAAAGATTACAGATTGAATGTAAACCAACCATAAACCAGCCAACTTGCATTTAGTTGGTTGAACGTATTGGCTTTTGGTGTCCCGATTTAATAACTGAGTGCAAATTAAATTTTAAAATGAAGGAGCGTAAGTTTTTCTAATTAACATTCAATATTTTGTTTTTGTAGATAATTGTGCAAATGCTGATACGAAATTCTTCGTTTGTTTCTGCCAGTTGGTTAGAAATTTTTAAAGTAATATTCGTCCCTTTCTGCCAGAAGTGTTCTATCATGGAAAACGGATCATTTAAGAATGGATTAGTGTGTTAGATAATTGTGCTAAAATCGGTACGGATCATAAGAATGTGCCAGTGTGTGTATTAGGTAATAGCAGAAAAGTTAGTCCGAAATTTAATTATGTTTTATCTTTTAAGTCATTAAGGAGTTTTCATTTAAATATGTTATTGTGTGCAAGACACGGTTGTTCGGTAAGCCTGGCAGGTTGGTCCACCACTTTTAATACCATTCTGGAAACTAATGAGGAATTCACTAAAGCCATGCAGAGATTGAAACGAAATCGCTCACCTGGAGTAGACTGCATTAATTCGGAGCTCTTGATATTCGGAAGAGATACTTTGTGGAACTGTCATACATTATATTGGATGGAATTACTCCTCTAGCGGAGGGCTTGGTTGGTGACTATCAAGGAAGATCTCGTCCGAATCGATCAGTCACTTATTAGGTCTTTTCGATGCGGATGATTCTATCTAAATATTATGAGACATCCATCGATGAGTACATCAGGTGGTTGTGGTCTGCCCTGGAATATCTCGGAATGCCTACAAAATTGGTACGACTATGTAGGATGACAGTAACGCATTCTCAATGTTGTGTTAAAGTTGAGAACAAGCTATCGACAATTTTTGCAGTTAACTCGTGTGTTCGGCAGGCAGATGCTCTGTCCCCGATACTCTTTAATCTCATGTTGGAGTACATCTTTCGTAAAACTGAAATACCTTAGCGCAACATCTAATATCGCAAGTCCAATCAGGTGCTTTCATATGCAGATGACATATGCGGATTGGACTGAATAGCAACGGAGTGAAAGAAATACTTTATTCGCTTGTAGAGTTTTCAGCTTCAGTGGGACTTCAGATCAATGAGTCCAAAACAAAATACCTGATCTCTGGTTTTAGGACAATGGTACACCAGATTTTAGTAGTGGCCATATTTTTTTTGAAATATAATTACCAGCGTATTTTATTTAAACAATCATTGTGTGATCGTTGCAATTTTCCATTTTTAGGTAACACAGCAGTAGTTAGGGATTGATTGAATAGTGTACTCAGTATTATCATGTGGCCTATAGACTGATTGGAAAAATGCTGCATACATGTGTGCTATCTCTTTAGCGTTTGAAATGCAGCTATATTCGTATATAGCTAAACGTTGTTAAACTAAATAAATAAATAAATTTCATGTTGTATAGTTGCAGGCTTGCACGTTCTTTTGAAAACTTACAAATAAATTTAATAATTATAATTATTGTTATATTGTTGTATTCGAAACTTTGCAATTTAAGTCGAGTATTTTACCAATGTGCTTTTGAATTGTATATACAAGCTGAAACTGTTGTGTATGTGGGTGGTATCGAATCCATTATATATTGGCTGCCTGTAGACTCATCGTCAATCATAATGAAGATGTGGAATAAGGTATTTAATTTCAGGTGTACGTCTCTTGGAAATTTGGCAAGCGATAGGGTTTGGCACAGTATAGGAACGTTGATAAAAATGGCTCTCTCTAAAAAAGTTTTTGAAATCACAAAATCAACTATACAGAAACTTGATTCTGGTGACTTTTTTTAAAAGAAGAAAATTTACTGAAATTTATAAATTCTTCAAAATTTTGTTTAAATTTTTTAAAATTGGAAAATATAAAAATTAAATAATTGAAAATGTTAAAAATATCCTAAAATTCTATCAAGTTAACTTTCACTAAATATGTGAATTCTGAATATTGCAAAAATTGGAAAAATGGTTTAAAATTCAAAAACTTTCCGCCATAAATTGGAGATTTTCATTATCGTTTAATATTCAAATTTTAAAAATTAATCAATTCGAATTTTAAATTTTATTTTCAGAGTTGTATTTATGAAATTCCGTTTCGAAATTTAAAAAATTTTGGTTTTACAAAACCGTGCCAATATTTCGAGTTTAAATTTGATTCCAATTATATAGGTAATCTCGATTATAGGTAATCTCCATTTTGTATCTATAATCGTACTTCGAAATTTAGAATGTGCGGAAATGCCGAAACTAGTAATGTCAATAAATTACTTTGATATCCGGACCATGGAGGTTTCGTTCACTGGAGAAACCT
Source organism: Tipula unca (assembly GCA_951394425.1). NCBI lineage: Eukaryota > Metazoa > Arthropoda > Insecta > Diptera > Tipulidae > Tipula > Tipula unca. The sequence goes on along the minus strand of OX596380.1, from coordinate 158,647,343 downwards.
CGCGAGAGGTTTTCCTTTCCCAATGCTGTCGAACCAATGAAAACTACACGCTCTCATAGGTATAGGGTTTTTGACATTATTTTGAAGGCATTGCAATTAATAGTAGTACACGAAAAAAGGTATGGTATATCCTCCACCTCTAAGTAACGCGTTTTGTTACTTTGATATAGTGGGCGAGATTAAATATATTTAAACAGTCCTCTGGATAGCAAATAGAAGAGAAATACGTATAATAAAGTAACTGCAAACACATAGGACTGCCAGGATATACTGATTAAACCGCTGCTAAATATATTCTTAAACCAGTGTTAGCCAAGAATGAAGGTTGAACAGGAACATGAACACGAGACCAAAAAAATGCTGGAAGATCATCAGTTATTAATAAAAATAAGAGAATACACAATATTCTCTTATTGCATTCCTTTTGGAAAAGGAGCCAGTAAAAGAGGTGAAAAGACTCGCATATCGGGTTTTTGTCGAAAGTATTTTGATTTTATATGAATAGACAAATAATTAATTCATTTTATAGAATACAGCAGAGTCGTATTGAATTTTACTTTCAAATTTTAGAAAGTCTCCAAAATTAATAATCCTGATTAAGATAAAATGGGAAATAGTTTCGGAACCAAAATCCAGGCAAAGCTTTATTTATGAGCTTTTAAAGCTTTGTCAATATTTATGTATCCCAATTATCGTTCGATTAGTTCGATTGAAACCAAATATTGACCCACATTTCAATATTAAAGCGAAATAACTAAAATCTCAACACTTTAAAATTAACTTCTAAGAGAAGAAAACACTTTCGTATAGTCGATAAAATTCTTTTCATATAAGAAAATTGTATTATTCTTAGTACAGTATTGTTTAGTATACGTTTACAGTTATTTACTATTATGTATATAGTTTTCCATTGTAAGTAAATAAAATTCAAAAAAATTAGAAAAGCTTGAAGACGATTCGTTCTTTATTATTAAAAGCGAACAATAAGTAAAGCGATAAAACTACCAAGAGTTTGTTTTATCTAAAGTTTTAAATGAAATGAAAATAACGACGCAACTTGAACTTCTTCTGTCGTTTTAATCATAAATAGTTTTATTTTTTATTAAACAAAACTTATTTTTTTGATAGTCATGGAGCTTCAAGCTGTTCTTCAATATAATAATAATACTTTTATACAATAATACATAGATTATTATTTGGCACAAAATAAATGTCTGCACGTTCGAAATAAAATGGATGTTATATAGAGATTTAAAGTTTATAGCTATACAATTCAATTTCCAAATGATATTTGTGTATATATAAAAAACGGATATTTGTTTTCAATCAAATTAATTGCTCGTATAGCAACATACATTTATAAGAAAACCACTTTGCGTTGATTGAGTTGTGAAAAATAAAAAGACACGAGGTAATTTGGAACGTTGGAAACGAATTTTATTTAGGACAACACAACAAAAGATACAAGTATACATATACATAATTTGTTTGCCTCGAGGTAAATAATCCGTGGTAAACAAAAAAATATACCAAATTGATAAAAAAAAATGAATATCTTAATCGACCCCCCAACATTACTTGAGAATATGAATTCAAATTAGTCGTACAGAACGCTACTGTGTGTGTGTATATGTTTTGTATATGATTTGCAGTCACCGATAACGCTGACGTGAAAGATAATATTTTAATTTAATTTATGTAAATATATTCAACAATTTACTAATTTTTGATGTACATATCACTGATATAGAAGAAAGCATGAAGCAAGGATATTTTTCCAGCTATTTCTCAAAGTATTTTTCTTTATTAAAGTTAATACTTTACAGGGAGACACAGATCTATTTATAAGCAATATGCGGATGGAATACGAGTTACGAACTTTGTATGTTACTGATCAAGGAAAGATTTATGCATGCAAATAAAAGTGCAGATTCTCTGCATATAAAGCTTTCAATAAATACATGTGCAGAATTAATTTGACATTAATTTTAGTTGTGTTACTGTGATTCGCTAGCCGATTTATTAAATTTGACATTAATATAATGTCGTGAAATGCTATAGGTTTCTTATTAGTTTACTAAACAGCACTTTACAATAAGTAAAATTAAAAATTTAATTCTGCTTCTGTTGGACTCCAGATCACTGAGTTCAAACCAAATACATGAACTCTGGATATAGGACAATGGCACACCAGATTTTAGTAGTGGCCACTACACGTTTGAAGGAGTGAGGAGGTTCCAATATTTGGGTTCTCTTATCATTCACGATAACAGTGTGGGTGAGGATATTAAAGCGCACCTGACAGCCGGCATTCGTCCTTTGTATCCTATAAGGCAACTGCTAAAATCTAAACATCTGTATCATAAGTGCCGTGAACCTGAAGCTTTACAAAGCTTTGTTCAGGCCCGTTGCTATGTTTGGATGTGAAAGTTAGACGCCGACGGATGAGTACGGGAGATGGCTCCTTACATTCATTCTTACATACAAGATTCACGATATTGTAGATGAAATAAGCGAGTTCGCTGGCTCGGTCACGTTCTGCGTGCTGATCTGGAAGGAATTTTATAAAAAAATAGATAAATAATTTAAAGATAAATTGTATAAGTGCCTTCGAGCAAAGAAGCAATAAAAAACCAATTTCAGATATGCGATAGATAGATATGCGATAGAAACTTAGGTATAAAACTTATATGTGTACCGATTCACGTACGTAGATGGGATATAAGAGTTACATCTATATCGTACGTACATATGCCGGCAGTAAACATGGCTGAAGTAAAATCAAAATTCCTTCTTTCGCGAGGAAAAATAATAAAGGTTTTAACTTACCCCTCAAATCTGCAAAGCGCTCTGCGTCGATGAGGAAACTGAAAAATAAAAACACACTAGCCGAAGCTACTGGCCAAGGTTAAATTTTCATTTTTCCTTCCCCCCTTTCTTTTTTTTTATCTTTTTTTTTGTTTTTCACATTAATCGTATCACATGCGTATTAAATATCTGAAATCAATTTTAATTTTCCTTTTTTTTCAATTGAGACTTAAACCACTCTTTCACTAGTATACATCTTATTATCTAATTTACAACACTAATTAAATATATATATATATATATATATATATATATATATATATATATATATATATATATATATATATATATATATATATATATATATATATATATATAACGTTATTTTAATAATTTAACACATATAGGCAAGGCAATCACAACTTGCACGCATAAATTATTCACTTATACACATAATTATAGCGGATTCGAAGAATCCTAGGCGCAAATATCCCTTTTTTTAAACGAATTTCAGCTCAATCGGTGAGGATGCAGCTGGGCAAGTTATACGTTTTTTTTCTTCCAATATTATCGATATTTACAGAATGTGGTACAGTAATTAAACTGCAAAACTCAACTGACGGAATTTGTCCCAATAGATATGTTCTAAGACCGTATAGTACGTAAAACGGTGTTCCGGACCGCAATACTGACCGTTGGCTCTGAGAACAGTAGAAAAGGTGTACACATGAATACTCAAGGTTCTATACGGAACACTTTAGCTTTACACTATATAATATATAGTGCTATATTATAGATTCACGTGAATTTTGTCCTAAATCTGTCCTAAAAAATAAAAAAACAAAAATTAGGTTTTTTTAGGATAAACTTCACAATTCTATATAGACAGATGAAGTTTGTCCTAAATCCTAAAAATATTTACATGTGTAAGTGAGAATATCATATTTTATTCGGATAAACCGATAAATCTAATAATTTACCCGATTAAGTAAATTTTTTATAACTCATGTATGCCGAATAAATAAATTTTCAAATTTTCCTGAAAAATCCCTAGAAAGCTAACATCATATTGACATATTGCTCACGATGTCATTGGATCTAGGCTATCCCAAAAATATTTCAATTTTGGAAAAAGTAGGGGATTAGGGGGTTTAGGACAACCAAGTTTGGTTTGACCTTATGTATATCGTATATATGAGTTTTTATAAATTTTTTGGGAAAATCATAGGAAGCGGACAGTATAATGACGCATATACCAAAATGGCTTAAGGTCTAAGCTATCCGAAAAATATTTCAATTTTGGAAAAAGTAGTCCCCTACTTAGTGGGTTTAGGACAACCAAGTTTGGTATGACCTTATGTTTATCGATTATGTATATGAGCTAGATCATATGCAGGTACCACTTAGGAAAAATCTTATAATCGATATACATGAGGTCATACCAAACTTGGTCGTCCCAAAAGCCCCTAATCCCCTACTTTTTCCAAAATTGAAATATTTTTCAGACAGCTTAGACATAAGGGGATCTTGGTATCATGCGTCATTATGGTGTTAGCTACCTAGGATTTTCCCAAGAAAATTCGGAAAAATTATATAATCGATATATGGTTGTCCTAAACCCCCCAATCCCCTAATTTTTCCAAAATTGAGATATTTTTAAAATTGCCTAGACCAAATGACAACTTGGAATATATGTCATTGAGGTGTTAGCTTCCTAGGTTTTTTCCAAGAAATTTCGGAAAAATCATATAATCGACATACATGAGGTCATTATAGTGTCCGCTTCCTAGGATTTACCCAGGAAAATAGGTAAATCTCACATGCTTAATCGATATACATAAGGTCATGCCAAACTTGGTTGTCCTATAAACCCCCAGAACTTTTTTCAAAATTGAACATTTTTTCTGATAATTTATTCCCTAAGATATCTTGGTATATACATACGTCATTATTTTAATTCGCTTCCTAGAAATTTCCCAAGAAAATTCAGAAAATCAAGTGTTCGTCGTAATATATTTGATTGTAAATATGATAATATTCGTTATATCGAGACATTCTGCTTTCACACTAACACATATAAGAGTTAATTGTTTTTGTTGTTTTTTAGGACAGATTTAGGACAAATTTCGCATACGTATATTATAGTAGGTTTACCTTAACTATCAGGTGTAAGACGAGTATAGCATTCAATGAGACAGGTATCTCGAATTCAAGTATCGATTCGCCAGCAGTGAGGCAATTCAGCATACTCGCACTTATAACACTTTTATAAATTAATTTTATTATTTTTTTTTACACCGTTCTACACCGAAAGATCTCGATCAAATAATAAATTGGAAAGACAGATTAGCCGGTATTAGACAACGGCACAGTTCATAGTTTGGACGATTCCCCAACCCGGATAAATTGAATAATAAAAAAAAATGAAACAATAAAACGACAACGTAATTCAATTTTTCGGGCATTACAGGCTGCAACGCAAGAACGCGACCGTTACAATTTTGCAGCGATCTCTGAAAGGAAAGCCACCATATGGTAAGCGCAGAGGACGTTGCAGGCAACCATGGTTCCACGGTGTAGAGAACGGCTTGGCTTATTCAGGTTGTATGAAGACCAAACGCAGGATCGAAACCGTTGAAGCCGGATTGTTGACTCAGTAAGGAGCCAGTAATGGCCTGTATATATACCGTTTATTATTATGCTAAATACTAAATAGTAAACTTGCTTTACAAAATATATGTTTTACTTTTAATAATTGTTCAATAATCGAGGAATGATTTGATCAGCAAGTGCAGAGAAGGTGGTTTCCCACTGTACTGAAGTTCAAATAAACAATGACCAGCGTTATGTTCCCGACCAAATTTAAGCAAAAGTTAAAGAAATTTTTTCTAATTAACTGAACTGAAATATTATCTCATATTAAGTTAAAGAGGTCAACGTTACAGATATACATATTTACATCCTAAATTCAAATAAATTGTTCAATTCTTCACGGTAAATAAAATATTTTTTACATGTATACATATACTCCGTATCCTGATACTATCTCAGCAAATAATCTCTTGATATGTCTTTGCCTTCGCAACCTCCATCAGTTTGTCACCAAAATAAAAATAGAAGTAGTATTCAGAAACATACAAAATAGGAGGGACTTCATGAATAGTAAATTACCCACCCTCTTAACACTTTGTATCTCTATGTATATTATGTTCTTGGTATTTTAATTAAGATTTTTTCGCATTATATCTTTTATCGGTTGTGTGTTGCTTTTGTTTTTACCGGTCTGAATTCATTCTTTTGTTATATGCTGTTATGGTTTTCTTATCTCTCGAATGTATAAAATGTGCCATTGTTTTGGTAATGGTAGAATAATCAAAAAGGTTTGCGGATTTACAAAGAATGATTTTGAGGTTTCCTTTTGTGTCCTTTAATTGTTTTAAATAAGAATTATGGAAATTATGGTAAATCATCTAACCGGTGTGAAGTTTATTTAACGAATAATTTTAACAAACTCATTTAGAACCTAATGGATTTTATAAAATGTTTAATTGAATATTTCATACTTGGGTAGGAGTTTTATTTGAACACTGCAGTATAGGTTCTAGAATGTTCATCATATCTTGAAATTAAATTAAGTTGGAATATACATATGTAGTTTCACTGATGCATAGGTTTATCTGCAGTATTCCTTCAAAGTTGTGTTCATCAACAAGAAATCATGCATCCCAACTGGAATAATGTTGCACTACTTCGCGTCGAATTAGATGTGTGATTTGAAAGCTAATTAATATAGGATCTAGCGTTTGAACTCTGCACATACTGTAAGAATTTGATTAAATAAACATGCATTTTTACTATAAAATATGCAAACATATGCAGTTTGCGCCATCATTAGTTTTATTTGCCTTAAAATACTTGTTGTTTGTTGTAATATGACAAAATAGTGTTCTCCAAAGTGTATATTCTATATTCCATCGGAAGCGAATCATACAATTCCAAATTTTCTCATAACTTTAGAATCTTCGTCCATCTTCAAATGCATTTGATTCAGACACACTTTATCGATTTGGGAAAATGTATGGGCTGTTGTTTTGAGTAAAAGGTCACTCAATCTTCTGGGCTGGCGTTGTTCTATAAGTATTGAGAAAGTGTAACAAACTTACTATCTCAGTTTTGTCATCGTCTACATAGCGTGTATTTACGAATCGACGTCTTAAAATTGCGGACAAATATGAATGACTCATTGTCACTGACAATATCATCTAGCAAATATCTTCACAATATACATGCAAATAGTGTCTATCAAGAGTAGTCACGTGTGATTGAACATTTCCTATGCGAATAAGCGGCGAATTGGAAAAAACCTCGAACCAATTTATCATAATAGTTAACTTTGCTTGGAAATGTCTCGGTTTGGAAAGATGCTGAATTACCTTCAGTCGTCGGATTTTGGCTTAAGTAATTTTTTGCTCTTCTTGCAATTACGTCGAAATCCTGCCATTCAAGATTGTGAAGATCCCAGTGTTCAGTACATCTGAATATAATCTTCAGTACATCGGATGTGATCAATTGATCCATAAATCAACGGAATTTTAAATTTAGTATAGCTAACATGGCTCGCAAACCCGAATTTGTTGTAAATTTACGGTCAAATTTAGAATCCTTTCACACACCGTGCCGGTTTATATTGGAAAAGTTTCGATCATTCTGCAAGCATTGAAATAATTTTTTGAAATAAGGTTCGACGAATCGAATAGTGGTCACCGTGTGGTTTGGTGTCTGCCACGATAGATATTGCCCATCGACTGTATTTGATAGGTCTGAATACACCAATTTTGGTCAATTTGGCTCTGCTCGTGAACAGTTTTGGCTTAGCGTCTTCTGTCAGGATTAATAAATGGACGCTAGATTTTGAACAGAGATCTAATTACTGGTTTTACTAGTGGAAAATACGTGCAACACAAACTTGTTTTTTCTCGCGCTTCATCTTCGTGTTTTGCTCATCTCTCATATTCTTCATCTTCGAAGCACCGTCATGAGTTACACCTCGTTCTGCAACGAGAATTTGATAATTTTAAATTTTACTCATAGTTAAATTTTACGGCGACAGACTATGGCTCTTTCCTTCACATTTGCAATACTGGTTAAAGAATTTTTGTTGATTATTGTTTAAGTTTCGGAAAACTGCAAAACAGCCTTTAGTAACTAGATACCGAATACATTTTTTTATCCACTTTTATCATTACAATCTAGTTACAAGACAACTAATAAGTAATTTGTTTTTAACTTAATTCGTTAAAATTTTTACAAAATTATCTAAACCTAATGTCTTAGTTTATAACTGATTTTAACACGACTTTAATGTGTTATTTTGATTTTAGTTATTTGTTGTTCTTCACAACATTGAAAGTCCAAAAGGTTTAACCCTTTTGAGCCTTCCTTACTATGTTGCTATTGTCGAATGGCTAGGTTGCTTCGATGTTAACGTGCTGTTATAGTCCTTCGTTATGACTTTGAGCAATTTTTGTAATTCACAATTGAGATCAATTTTCAGGTTCTTATGTAGATCGTCATTGCGAATATCCCACGGTGCATCTACTAAGCCATGGAGTACCTTGTTTTGAAAGCGTTGAATTATTTGTTATTGCTTTGGTTAGTACAACCCTAGAGTTGTATTCGATAAATCAGCTTTCAGGATTTGTGTATAAAGCAAAAGCTTATTATATGTAGATAGGGAGGAGCTTCTTCCCATTAAATGGTACATTTTTCTGTATTCAAGTTCCCTTCTGCTTTTTTCTGTTTTATGTGGGCCTTCTACCTTAGTTTAACATCAAGTGTTAGCCGCAAATGTAGCGATAGTGGTATTTTCTGTAATAGGTAGAACAGAAGTGTGCAATAGATAAAGAACCGGTCCGAGTACACTTTCTTGCGGAACTCCCGCTTTAATTTTCTTCAGTTTTCTTCAGAATAGGCATCATCCAGTTTGTTGACAAAGGTCTGCGCCACATAGAAGAAAATCGTTGACTAGACTTTTTTCTGTTACAGCGCCTTTCAAATAATATTTGCGATTCGATGTACTTGATCGATTATAGACTGTTTACAGCGAAAGTCAAATTGATGATTTCGAATAAGATTTCTTACTTCTATACTGTAGGTTTTAACCTCTTTATGCTGCTCGATCAGTTTTGACAATATCGATAGTAAAGCTATTGGTTTGTGCGATGTTGTTACATGCAATGGTTTTCCTAGCTTAGGTATCATGATGACTTCAGTCATTTTCCACAGTTGCGGTACATGCTTGGTCGTGTCCAGGAGCTTTTTTTGGATTGGTGTGTTTTTTTTTATTTCTTTTCTAGTTCATCTGGATAAGTTAAGACAATTTCTTCATGAAATTGAACAGGCTCATCATTGCACACTTCTCCATTCTTTCTTGTGTATTCGGTTGGAATATGCTTTCTTGTTGTTCATTGTTTCTGGTCCAACCCCCATCCGCATTTTATTATTAGTGGAGTCTGTATGATTGGTCTCTTTAGTTTATTGGTTGACTTCCAGAGAGAATACTCCGTACTTTTGTCATTTGTTAGCTCCTTTAGATATATATTGACATATTCATTCATCAGTTGTTTGATTTCATCTCTTAAGTACATTGTGAGATGGTTTGGTCTAATTTTGTCACGTGGAGCTCTAGTTTGATGTCACTTCCTTCTTGCTCTTATTTTTTCAGTAAGTAACTCTCTGATTTCACTAGGCCAATTTTTTCCTTTTACCCTGATATTGATTTCAGCAGTGCTTTTCCAGCACGCTGAATGCTATGATTATTTGTTTCTAGTTCATTGTCTAGTTAGCTGGCGTTTTTAAAGGATCGTTTATGATGATGTTATGGGTGGTGTTTTCGCTTAGGGTTAGTTAATACGATCGGAGAGTGATCAGAGCAGACTTCAATCTGAAGAAAGTTGAAGGGTTGAATTTTAATTATGAAAAAGTCAATCAGATTTGGAATCTTCTCTGGATCAGTAGGCCAATATGTTGGTTTTTCTGCACAGATTGGTTAACATTTGTATTCTTCTATGGCATTAAACAATGCTTTTCCTTTTGTGGTTGTTAATCGAGAAAACCGCAATAGGTATGTTTTGCTTCCAATATATTTGAATAATTCAATATGTATATTGATTCTTCTTAATAGCGTGTTTCGGTGAACTATATAAGCTTACTACTGTTAGTTTATACGTTGTTAGTTTTGATGTTTATTAATATCGTTTGTGTTTCTTCTGTTACATACCCTGATTCATCATGGTGAAATATGTTTTCTTTTTCTATATTTGTACTCCCACCTGTAACAAACCGCAAATGAAACCTTTACGTGGCTACTTCGTTCACCGTAGTCATCAATAACATTTCTACTAATAATTGGTATGAGTAAATAATAAAATTGCAAATGAATATTCAATCACAGTCATTGCGTCATTTTAATGGCATCCACTGCCTATGCATACCAATTCACTCGTCTCGCTTCAATTGATCATTTGTAAAAAAAAAAAAAAAATAAGCGAGTAGAGATTTTCTGTTTATGAGATGAACACCATAAAGTGAAATGGATGAACTGCTATAGATTTATAGGAATGTTTTGGGGTTGTACGCAAATTTTCTTAAAAAAGGCACACCAATTTAATTGTGCAGAACATGGCTACTAAAACCCTCCCTAGCCAACTAGACGCTGCCTCAACTTTGGTGTGCGGTTATATGCACCGCAGTTATCTATTAAGCCAACAGGTACACACGTTTAGTCGAGTTTTCGAATGAATAATATGGTACACTCTGTAGCCTCTGAACTTAATGTAAGATTATGTCTTGTGAAATGATGTTTCTGCGATGCCAATTTTATTTATATCTATAGTACTGCAATCCGTTTGTATTCCATAACATAATTTTTAGGCGTAGGCTGTTAGAAATTTAACTTTCATTTGGGGACACATTTTTTATTACAGTTCTCTAATTTTTCAACTCTGTTGTTAGTGGACACTAATGATTCTGTTATATTTGTCATTTCTGTTAATATACACTTTAAGGTTGAATTAATATCATCATTTTGTGAATTTACAATTTCCTGATTGGTGCGCTTGCTACCACGAATGTCACTTTGCTGCTTGACGCTTGGTTAGCATTAAACCTAGTATTAATATTGTGAACGACTTCCCAGTTGATTGTTCATCGATTTATTATTTTTGATTTCAAATATTTTGTTAGTATCTGTTTCGAATGTGTCCAACATATGAGTGCCATTTTTGTTTACCAGTTCAGTTTTATAATTGCTCCAGTGATTTGGAACCCTTTTTGTTTTATTTATTATTATTATTATTAAAATTGGCTGGAACCCACGAGGATTCCGCACTACACGCCACAAAGGCCCATGGTGCAAAGCTATAGGATTCTATCCCAATTCGCAAACGCGCACTGCTCCCTTCGCAAACTGATCAAGTTTAAACTAAAGCGGCGAGGACAACTGATCTAAATTTAAAGGCCTCAAGTTGAATACCTGAATTCGTATAGAACTGAAAGCAGGACAACTGCTCACGAGGGTGAAGGCAGTTATCATCTTCCTCAAGACAGTCCTCGCAAATAACATCATGAGCTAAACACATACGATGTAGATGATCTGTAAAACGGCCATGTCCCGTAAGAATTGCTGTCAAGATTATTAACTAGTTCTGTTTTAAAGATAAAGCACACTTCGTTGACCTCAAATTGGGCTCCTTAATGAAGCTCAAGGCACTGAAACCTTAGGTCCTTTAAGGCGTAGACCTTTATAACATTCTTCCCGTAGTTGAAAGAAACAGGAACCGCTGGATCAGGACAGCACCATAACTTTATTGTTAGAACAAAGAAGGCTCATGAAATATTTACATTATTTGACGGGTTTAGAAACAGTCAAGGGATTTTTTAAAGAGTTAAGTACAGCTTTCCTATCTGTACACAGTAGAATACTTTTGTTTTAACAGCAAATCCTCAATAACACTACGTGTCAGCGCTATTAGTTCCACCTGATAAACAGTACAATGCGAACCAAGACTACCGAAAAGTCTCAGATCCGTCCAAAGACAGTAGATTCCAAAACCTGCACTGAGGTTAGAACAAGAGCCACCAGAAAATAAGACTTTGAACTGATTTAATTTGTTAAGAACATCTGCGAACTCCACAAATCTCTCGAAGGATAAGCCACCGAGAAATGATTTGAGAAATATAATTCGGGTCTGTCATTAACCATATTGATTTTAACCGAAAACATTCCATGCCCCAATGCACCTCAGACGATATGCTGCAGAACAGGCTGTGCCTGAGGCAAGGAAAGAATGGATTCCATGACAAGAAGTGGAGTCGAGTACATAGCCCCAGTTATGGCTCTGCAAGCAAGATTTTGTAGACTATTAAACTTGGCTACAGAAGCCTTCAGGTAAACCACTGGCCACCACGCAATTGAAGCGTACGATAGTAGCGGTTGGACCAGTGATTTATAAATGCAAGAAAGCATCCTAGGGCTTAAACCCAAGGATTTTCCAAAAGCTCTTCTACATTGCCAAAAAATGGCAGTTCCTTTTTGAAGTTTGTAATCCAGGTGATTCCTCCAGGAAAGTTTACTATCCAGGACAATACCAAGGTGCTTGACGTGGTCACATTTAGTGATCGTTCTCCCAAAAAGGGAGGGAGTAGATAGTTCAAGAATATTCCTCTTCCTTGTAAAGATAATTAAATCAGTTTTAGAAGGGTTGACGTGAAGACCTTTTTCAACACACCATGCGGCCTCCACAATAGTTAAGGCATGCTGAGTTAAGTCGGATAAGACACTGAGATGTATGACTGAGACTGTCAAAATGAGATCATCAGCGTAGCTCTGTGCAATGTAGCCAGATTGCTGCAGCTTTATAAGTAACTCGTCAATGACCAATAGCCACAGCAGAGGTTAGAGCACACCTCCCTAAGGACAGTATTTGGTAACCTTAGCAGAAATTAACACCCCGCATCCAGCTCTGCCTCCACAGTGCGAGACTTGTGCATGGATTCAATCCATAAGATAATGGTACGATCAATACCAAAATTGGTACAGGCAGTAGTGATCGTAGCAAACGAAGTGCTATCGAAAGCTCTCGCAATATCCAGGAAAGTACCCACAAGAAACTTCTTATTATTAAGAGATTTTTCAATCCTGGTAAGTTCATGTAGGGCGGTTTCACAGAACTTACCGACTCTGTAAGCATATGGCATGTTACTGAGTGGGGAGGTGATTAGAAAATGATCTCTAATGAATCTATCGACATTTCTTTCCAGAGCTTTAAGGAAAGTTGAAGATAGACTAATAGGCCGAAAGGACTAACGATCCATATAATCGGACTTACCAGCTTTCGGGATAAAAACAACTCTACTTCTGCTCCAAGAATTTGGAACAGTGCTAAAAGCAATACACGCTTGAAAAAGGTGGAGCAAATGATCCTGAATTAGAGGAAAGCCCTGCTGTAGTTCAGTAGGAAAAATACCATCAAGGCCGCAAGCCTTATAAGATGCAAAGGAAAATAGACTCCATCACAAGACATCACGATTGATCAGCTTGTGAGCCAAACTACAATCGGGGCTTCCAACAGGCGTCCTAGTGAGATCAGCAGCAACCTTAGCCGAGTTGGCGATATCACAACCAGGAAAATGAGCCGAAAGGAGCAGCTCACCAATTTCCTTTTTGGAAGAAGTAAACTGTCCGTCCGGTAGACGAAAAGAATCAAGTTTACACATACTGTTCTTAGCTAAAGCTTTATTGAGTCCAGCGACAGCAGATAGCCTGTTGATTTCCTCGCAGAAGTTCAACCACGAGGCTTTTAGAGCGGATCTTAAACTCCTTTTATGTTCCTTTTGTGTTAACAAGAAGATATCCCAATCAATCTGTTGCTTAAACCTTTTTGCTTTGTTCTTCAGGTTTATAGTAGATTTCCTTAATTTTTTAAGGTCAGAGTTCCAGAAAGGTTTGTTCCGTATCTTTTGATTAGTGATAAGGCTAGCGTAATTGCCAATGCAAATGACGATAATGTTCTTCAATCTCCTTCCTCGACCGAATAAGCTTCGGAGGCGCAAGTAATGAACCTATAGCTCGAGAGAGAAAAGACACCAATCGGTTCATTTCCGATTGTGGTAATGTTTAAGAGGCGGTCGTTTAAGGTTAACATTAAACGAGATATACCACCCTGTTAAAGTTAGCCGATAGTTTCCAGCCGAAAAGAATCGATAACGAAGATAAATCTTTGTTTTGAATTGAACAATAAAATTGAAGTATATTTTCTCTTTCTATCATACTACTAAAATTACCGATAAATTCCAGCCGATATACGAATTTCGATAAAGAAGATTATTAATTATTGAATAAAAGAGATACAATTTATTTCGATACATTTGTGAAATATTTTTTATCAATACTGGTAGGATAAAAAGATACATATGTGGTGATCTTGGGAAATTTAGATTTTCCAAAATCATATGCAAATAAGTGAAAATTTATAAAAATTCTGCTTCTAAAGTGTTATGTCTGGAGATGTATTGATTTGAAGTGTTTTTCCAATAGCTATGACTAGAAAATTGTTTTGGTCCAAGTTTCATGTTGGGATCCTGGGAAATTGAGATTTTCCAAAATCATATGCAAATAATTGAAAATTTATAAAAATTCAGCCTCTAGAGTGTTATGTCTGGAGATGGCTTAATTTGAAGTGTTTTCCAATAGCTATGACTAGAAAATTGTTTTGGTCCAATTTTCATGTGGGGATCCTGGGAAATTGAGATTTTCCAAAATCATATGAAAATAATTGAAAATTTATAAAAATTCTACCTCTAGAGTGTTATGTCTGGAGATGGCTTGATTTGAAGTGTTTTCCCAATAGCTATTTGATTTTTGATTTGATTTGAATGGAATGTTCGACCAAGCATTAAGCAGGATCTCCCGGAGATGGCCGGGCCTCACCGAACACCCGTTTACACATAACATAAAGAGGATTTGGATAGGTTCAGTTAGAATGATAGAAATTGACTCGGTTACAGACACCTGGTATAGCCAATAGTTAGTAACACAGGACAATACAATTCTAATCTACTTATATAATTTTTCAGCGTCGCTGGGCTCTGAAATCAAATTTATTAGTTTGCTGGCGGGTCACGCTTATTAGATACTCCTGAAAATTCAATTCAAATTAGTTGTGATTTGTTTTGTTCTGCAATCCAATATTTAATTCGTTAATTTACTATTAAGTTTAACTGGCAGAGATCCTGTAATTTAGATCAATTTGTTAATATTAATTCCATATATTGGAGCTGTGATAGACCCTGTAATGCATGATTATTAGATTAGTACCTCTTTTCCCAACCCGCTCTTTTTTAGCAGTAACATTGGAATCTGAAATAAAATTTATTAGTTTCTTAGTTTGCTGGATCATACTTATGAGATTTATTCCTGAAAATTCAATTTAAATTAGTTACAATTATTTTATTCTGTAATCCAATATTTAATTAATTATTTTACTTTTAATATTAACTAGCCTAGATTCTGAAATTTAGATCAATTTGTAATTATTTTTGACAGCAAAACTGAGCTCTGTAATAAAATTTATTAGTTTACTGGATTAAAATTATGAGATACTTCTGAAAATCATTCCAAATTAGTTCCAATTTATTATATTCTGAATTCAAAGCTATAATTAATTAATTAAAATTTAAGTGGCAGAGAAACTTCAATTTAGTTCAATTTATTATTATTAATTTCATATTTGATCTATGGTAGACCTGTAATGAATAATAATTAGTGTAAACAATGCCGCCATTTTAAAACAAAAACTGCACTCTGCAATAAACTTTACTAGTTCACTGGATGTGACTTGAAATAATGCTTCTGAAAATAATTAAAATCAGTTTCAATTTATTATGTTCTGCATGCTTAACTGCAATTCATTAATTTAAATCTAATTCATTAAAACGCCATATAAATGCGGCAATACTAGATGAAATATAATTAATAAAATAAAATATAAAATAAATACAACCAAGAATAGTCCTTAAAAGAAAGAAATACAAGAATATAAGATATATAAGAAACACAAGATATATAAATCTATAGGAGGGTTCAAACCTTTTGAAACAGTTTTTCGGTTTTAAATAAATAATTTCAGCAAATCTTGTTGAATATTTGACTTCTATATTACTACAATTTAATTTAAATTCATATTTATACATTTACATATAATAAAATTTTAACTTTTTTTTCTGTTTAACACACTAAAATAAAATGTATTAAAAGTCGTAAAATATAGCACTCGAATTAGGAATCATCACCTAAAGTAAATATCATTATTGATTACTTAATAAGAAAGAAAATAAAATAAAAATGTAAATTATGTACAAAATTAGACTAATTCATTCCACCTGACGCACCATCTAGCTACTGATAGCCGTATCAATTGATACTATTTGTGGCTTGTCACTGTAAATCTAATTTAATTTAAAAACAATTCCAATTGGAACACATTTTCCCGTATACGCGTAAAACATAAATGGAAATGTTTTGTTTTGATATCTAACCTAACTTAACAGACAATTTAACTTACTTAAACTTACCGAATTATCCAATCTTGCACCAAAAACGTTTCTACTTACGTTTTATCTGAGACATTTACCAGATTCCTTTTCCAATTTGACACCATTTCAAAAAATAATACTCATTTAGAAAGTCATATACACATACATTAATCTTCCAGTAACAATTATTCACAGTATATTTGTCTCTTTTTTTCGAGTTTTGTTTTTTTTTCGTTTTGATTCTTTTTTTGTAATTATATACGCACAAATATGAAGTACACAAGCACTTTTGATAAATGCAACGTCTTATTTGCAATTCCGTTCGTTAATTTGACACTTTTATTGTTAAATAATTTAACAAACTGAAAGAACAACACTTTAATTAAATATTAACACGAACCACACTAATTAATTCCGCCCAAAACCATTTAAATTTTTTTTTAATGTAGGAGACCAAAAACGCACGTCTAATCGATATGACATTTCGTTGTTCCCCCCCAGTGTTTTTCCAATAGCTATGACTAGAAAATTGTTTTGGTCCAAGTTTCATGTGGGGATCCTGGGAAATTGAGATTTTCCAAAATCATATGCAAATAATTGAAAATTTATAAAAATTCTACCTCTAGAGTGTTATGTCTGGAGATGGCTTGATTTGAAGTGTTTTTCCAATAGCTATGACTAGAACATTGTTTTGGTCCAAGTTTCATGTGGGGATCCTGGGAAATTGAGATTTTCCAAAATCATATGCAAATAATTGAAAATTTATAAAAATTCACCCTCTAGAGTGTTATGTCTGGAGATGGCTTGATTTGAAGTGTTTTTCCAATAGCTATGACTAGAAAATTGTTTTGGTCCAAGTTTCATGTGGGGATCCTGGGAAATTGAGATTTTCCAAATTCATATGCAAATAATTGAAAATTTATAAAAATTCAGCCTCTAGAGTGTTATGTCTGGAGATGGCTTGATTTGAAGTGTTTTTCCAATAGCTATGACTAGAAAATTGTTTTGGTCCAAGTTTCATGTGGGGATCCTGGGAAATTGAGATTTTCCAAAATCATATGCAAATAATTGAAAATGTATACAAATTCTACCTCTAGAGTGTTATGCCTGGAGATGGCTTGATTTGAAGTGTTTTTCCAATAGCTATGACTAAAAAATTGTTTTGGTCCAAGTTTCATGTGGGGATCCTGGGAAATTGAGATTTTCCAAAATCATATGCAAATAATTGAAAATTTATAAAAATTCAACCTCTAGAGTGTTATGTCTGGAGATGTATTGATTTGAAGTGTTTTTCCAAAAGCTATGACTAAAAAATTGTTTTGGTCCAAGTTTCATGTGGGGATCTTGGGAAATTTAGATTTTCCAAAATCATATGCAAATAATTGAAAATTTATAAAAATTCACCCTCTAGAGTGTTATGTCTGATTTTGGAAAATCTAAATTTCCCAGGATCCTTATAGGAAACTGGGACCAAAACAATTTTCTAGTCATAGCTATTGGAAAAACACTTCAAATCAAGCCATCTCCAGACATAACACTCTAGAAAGTGAATTTTTATAAATTTTCAATTATTTGAATATGATTTTGGAAAATCTAATTTTCCCGGGATCCCCACATCAAGCTTTTCCTTAGAGTATTATTATAAATTGTCTTACAATTGTATCAAATTCAAATTTATCATATTATTTTTATCTAGAAATTAAAAATCTTCTTTATCGTCATATATCGGCTGGAAACTATCGGCTGGAAACCATCGGCTGAAAACTTTCGGCTATGTGAATTTTTTATCGGCTGTCATATTAATATATAATCTGCATTATCAATTTTTATAACTTTCGGCTGGAAATTTTCGGCTAACTTTAACAGTATGATATACCTGTGATCAGAGGTGAGGATGTCATCCGTCACCCTCCAGTCTAAAATTTAATCAATAATGGACATGGAGCATAGTCTAATGAAAATCACCTCCCGCCTGACCCCCTTTTTGTTTTAAGTAATTCGTTACACTTTCTGGCTTGCAAGAATGATGTAGATTTTTGACCATTACTTTAATGGGTCTTGTCTGTTTATCTTCATACCTAACATTCTAGTTGTTTCTCTATATTTTTCTCCGTCTTTACCGACTGAGTTGTCATTTAGCAGCTTCATCTGGAAGCTATCTAGTTGAATCCAATTTGCTAATATGTCAAAAAGCCCTTCGTAGGATTTAATCCGATCAATAGTTATTGGAGGTGGAGCAGGTTGCTTCCCAATTAAACCAGTTTACTGATTAGTGTACCACTTGGGGTACTATTCTCGTTTGTTTTACTAATTGTGTGATAGGTCTTATTGGTCCGCGGAGAGTATTTTATTTTTCTCCTGCCCTCTGGTGTTATCCAGTTGGTTTTCCTTATTCGCCACCTGGGGACGCGCCCAGATAAATAACAACGAATTATGCAGATGGACTTATGGTCCGGGGGATAAAATATAAATAATATAAATGTTACGAGGCAGGGTATAATGTTCGAGACCCACAGTTTCTAGAATTTCCTATTAAATTAATTGTCAAATAATGCCGGCATTATGATAAGCAACGCTGTTTGTATTTTAGAACGAATGTGGTATCATAAATTGGATGGCATTATAAACTGACCTTCGATCAAGGTTCTCATTATTAAAGTGTTTGACAAACTAAAAATAGAATAAGCGTTAAGTATCAGATAAATAAATTAACAATACGAGTATGATCTGCTTTTAATTTACTTTGTTGATTCCGCCGCATTTCTTTATTTATTA
The DNA here is from genome assembly GCA_951394425.1 of Tipula unca. Classification (NCBI taxonomy): domain Eukaryota; kingdom Metazoa; phylum Arthropoda; class Insecta; order Diptera; family Tipulidae; genus Tipula; species Tipula unca. The sequence goes on along the minus strand of OX596380.1, from coordinate 158,628,167 downwards.
TTACAACAACAAGTATCGCATACAGAAATATTAATTAACGAGCGTACAACGAATTGTTGAAAAGTGCATAAAATTATAATTGAACGCGATTTTAACTTGGCATGATATTGTGACGTGATGATATATATATATATACATTAAATAGATGAAATTAATTTTATGAATGTGCGATATTTTTTTTTAAATTTTTTTTATAAAAGTTGGGCGGATTATTCCAGCACTCAATGCCACATGGGCCCACGGTGCAATACCCGAACAAACACCTATACTTACACATTAAAAACACCCAACTGTGATTTTTGGTCACCACCGGGAATCGAACCCGAGACCCTCGAATAACAAAGTAAGGACGCTACTTACTGTGCTAACGAGGGCGGCAAACTGGTGCGATTACTTGAACAAATTTAATTCAATCATATATATACATCAAACAAAAATAAAATATCTTGGGCGAGGGTGGACATGTAAATTATATATAAATCACGTTGTTTGTGATGATGCCATTAACAATATTATAATAAACCCAAGCAAATCTGCCCACAAACTTCCTTCGCACTGATACACGATGTGGTGAGTGGAGTGGTGACCAACGAAAAAAAAAAAAAATTAATTTATTGTGTCCTACATCAAAAATAATAACACAATAAAAAGGAAAATGGTTAATAAATATTTATGAATTTTTCCACAGGAAGAAAATTTGTTATTACATACATTTTTTTATGTGTATGTATGTATGTGTGTACTATGTATTTGGTATCATTACTCACAATTTATTTTGTACCACTACCACCATACCATAAATACGAAGAATGAAAAGAAAATTTTCGAATTTGTTGTTGTTTCGGATTCTTCCTTTTATTATAAATTTTTTATTTATAAATAATTTACTTCCTGTTTCATCGAGAAATACTTATATATTGTTGGTATAGGAGTAAGTAAATACATAAATGATTTTTTTTGTTCCTCCTTGTTTTGTGTGAGTGTGTGTGTGTGTGTTTCGCGTTGTGATTTTTCCCGGTTTTTGGTGCTCCCTTATTTGATCGAAATTGATGCTGCAGAATTCCGTGCGATTAAAAAATTCCCACTAACACCAAATGAATAAGGAAACCCAAACCTATGGTTAAATCAATCTTTGGTATATTGAATGAATTATTGTTATTTTAAATTCAATGTATAAATTTATCAAGTAAATTCTAGTATGTGACCACTATAGTAAACTCAGTGGATCAAACCATATCTCGACTTAAATGTTGCTGAACCGCAGTAATATTTTAAGAACTTAGAAGCATAGGCTGTCCACTAGCCTAGACCATTATTATTTATTGGAGCTTATTGTTTTTATTTCCGGAATTCCAGCCATGATTTGCATTTGCTTTACTTCTGCAGCATCGTTCTGTATACTATAACATGGCTGGTCTTTCTACTTTCGTTGTTACTCATGTAGGTTCCATTATTTACGCTGGCACTATATCCTATGGAGAGATTTGGCCGGCTCAACGATGCTCCTCCAAATAGTTCGATCCACTGCAAGAGAACGCCATGGACATCGTCGATCCACCGAGTAGGTGGTCTTCTGCGAGGTCCTACTTTCGTTGGTGCCGACACTAAGGCCTGCTTGGTGGTTCGATTTTGCGAACGAAGACCGTGTCTAAGCCTTGCTGATTTTATGATTCCGATGATGTCAACTTTATCGAGATCATTTCTGATCTCGTGATTCATACAGCTTCCTGTAGGTGGCTCCCTCTTGAATGGGACCGAGAATTATACGAATTATTTTACGCTCAGCAACAGCAAGTTTTTTGATGATTTGCGCTGTTAGTGTCCAAGACTCGCAACCAAAGGTGATAACTGGCCTTATGTGGGGAGACTTGAAGACCTTAATGTTGGCGTAAAATGATTGGTAGCCTGCTGCAATCCTCGATGCGATGTCGACTGAAACGGAGTTCTGCTCACTGTTCGGAGATCCTACATATTTGAACTCTTCAACTTTTTCATACTGCATGTCTCCAGAAATAAAATCCCCACGTGGCTGCCTTCTGGTAAACACCATGCATTTGATCTTCGCTTCATTGATCTGAAGGCCAATTTGTTGGGCTGTCATTTATAACGGAAGGAGGACTTCTTTCAGGGATGTTGCGACTCAGAATGCAAATATCATCTGCGTACGAACTGGGATGATTTGTAATATAGGCAGAGAATTAATGATAAGTTGAAGAGAATCTGAGCTATCGGGTCTCCTTGCCGCACTCCAGATTTTATCTCGAAGGCATTCCAAATTTTACCTTCTATTTGCATCTTACATATTGAGTCATCCATTAAAACCTGACACAAAGAAACGAATTTTGACGGAATGCCCAGATACGACAAGACGTTCCATAACGTATTCCTCTTAATGCTGTCGTACGCCTCCTGGAAGTCTACGAATAGACTGTGCACAGGGATGTCCTTTTCATAGCATTTTTCTAGCACCATCCTCATAGTGAAAGTTTGATCGATGGTTGATCTATTCGGGTGAAAACCGCATTGATAATCACCCAAGATCCTGTCGGAGTATGGTGATAACTTTGCCGCGACTATACTTTGGCCAAACCTTGTAGCCTGTATTCAGCAAACCCCTAAGTCATCTCGACGTTAATATCGCGTTGAAGTAAGAGAGGTTGTTGCGGAAGTTGGTGCCTGTTTGTTTATAAGGGAGGAAAAATACCTCCGCCACACTTCGAGGACGGTTTTAGTGTTTATAAATAATTCACCGGATTCGTAGCGAATAGCGCTTCTAAGCGGATGAAAGTCGTTAGCTAGTTCTCTTATGTAGCGATATCTATCCCTCAGGCTGGAATTTTAGATGTTGAGCGCCTGTTGTTCATGCCATTCTCGTTTCTTTCGTCTGCATAGCCAATTGGAAATTTCCCTGGCGGTCATGTAGGTGTTGCGAGATTGTCTGGTTCAATGATATAGATTTCGTTGACGTGCGTAATCTTTCTCCCGAATAGCACCTATAGACAATCATCGTCCAACAAAACATTTTTAGGTCTGGATGGAGTTCGGCCTATGGTGGACAGATTGGTTACCACCGTTTTGATGATGTCCCACTGCTCTTGAGCGGAGTCAAGAAGTGGTTTATGCTCCAAGATTCCCGATAAAGTAGTTTCGAAGGCGGTCCTGGTAACTTCGTTGTTCAATGTCAATGTTTAATTCAGCAACTACCAGGAAGTGGTCCGAGTCGATATTATCTCCACGTTTGGTCCTGCTGTCATTGAGGCTAGAAAAATGCCTTTTGGACAATACGATGTTGTCGATTTGGTTGACCGTTGTCCCACCGTTAGATTTCCATGTGGCTTTATGGATGCGTTTCGAACTCAAGAAACCAACGCCGAATTCATGTTTTTGCTGCGGCAGAGAGTTAGTCCGTAGCGACTGTAATCGGCGATGCCGTTGCCCTGCAGCGTTATGAGGTCGAGCTTATACTTAGATGCTTGTTCGAACAGTTGATCGAGGTTCTCCGGTCGATTTAGTTTAAGTACGGTCCATGTTCCAAATTTAAGGTATATCGTGTCCGAGGTCGTTGTTGTGAATCCAAAAATATCCGAGCTTAATGTTGAGGTTTCGTAACAATAAAATTTGACAGATTGGGCTGTTAACCCAACGCTCATTCTACATATACCTATAAACGAAAGTTTGATTCATATTTGGTTGCATCAGGAAGAATATCGATAATCGATTATAATCGTTATCTTCTGGTATCGAAATAGTTTTATTCAGCAAAATGAGCAAAATTTCAGAATTGAGCGGCGCGGATATAAATGTTTTTGCAACGACCGATGCTATTTTATTTATGTAAACTAACGCACTCCCCTTTTGGATCAAAAACCCTAATGTTTACAGTATTCCGTATGCTGGCTTGATTCTATCGATGCCATTTGTTGTAAATTTTCCATATCGATGACCACAAAAATGAATTTTCGCACGCGAACGAATACGTGTGGTGTGATTTTGCAGAATTTTGGATATATACAAATTCTGTTTGGTCGGATGTCTTGGTTCTGTAGGAATTAAAGCATTTATGTTGGTTAACATTCTGCTATATCAAATCTGAGTTTGGGTTCTAATTTTGATCGTTGTGACTGTCGGTCATAAATTGTGCAATATAATCAAGATGTCGTAATTGCCGGGGACTACGTTCTGATTTTGACGAAATAGCTGTACTGAGAGGTTTGTGGTCTATAAATATGGAGACAAAATGTCGAAAATATTTTATTGATAGATTTATAGCAAGAAGTTCTCTATCAGATGTGGAGTATTTGTTTACGCTGGAGAAGGTTTATTACAAAAGAACGGAAGTAGTTTCCAACATCCATTAATGCTTTGTTATAAGCGTCTTTGAAGCGTCGGTAGGAATGTTGAAATCTGAGTAATTCCACGGATGTGCCAAAAAACTGGGAGCGGGAAGAGAACGCTTGACCTCGTTGAAAGATGCAGAGCATTCTTCAGTTTTTTCTTTGTTTGCCTTGCTTAAGTACATAGTATGGCCAAATGCCTGCGTGAATAGGCGATAACAAATCGGCTAAAAGTGGTACATAAAGTGGTAATAGTTCACCATACTTATACGAACTGCTGTATTTGGCGTATTATTACTTACTTTGGAAAGATTGAAATGGCTTAAACTCTGTATTTTGACGGGAGGATGATATCTTTTGATGTTGTGTGGCTCAAGTCGAGTGACACATTTTGATACTTCAATGCCAAACTGTTTCCAGTAGTTCCATCTCGGTGTGACTCGCAATGAGAACATCATCGATATATAGGAAAAGTCGAAATCCAGTCCTTTTAAAACTTCGTTGGCGAATCGATAAAGTGTCTCGGCTTAGTTGTGAAGACCACATGTGAACTCGAAAAGCCCGAATGGAGTTGTTATCGCGGTTTTATGTATGTTTTCTGGAGTCATATGATGATAAGCTCGACGTACCAAGTGTATTTGAGAAACAATGATGGAGCCGCCCAGTTTCAACAAAAAACTGTGCCGAATAAGGTATATATCCATATAACTGTGGTAGTGACTAGCAGTCGAAGGCACCACAAGAGGGGCATTCGTAGTCTTTCTTCTGCACCATATCGTGGTGACGAGACTAAATGATGACGACGGACGGCTGATTCCGATATCTCTTGCATACAGTGAAGTTCAGTTTTTGCAAGTAACCTACCTTGTGTGGCGATGTAGTGAACTACATTATACTTCACTGGCAAATTATAATTTGCAGCTTCAGTGAGCATGGGAACTTTCTTTAAAAGATGGTCGAAAGTAAACGTTGATATGTTTTAAAGTTGGCGTAATAACGTGCCGCAACTATAAAAGGATGAGTCAACGAACGCCTGAAACCGAGATTGATTTTTAACAATTTTGTGCCGTAAGTGGAAATTGGGGTACCATAATTGCTGCAGTAAAAATGCAAACAGTGTCTTTTGCTTGTCTTACAGAAATTGTAAATATTGTCCATGATCGGAACATCGGGAATGAATAGATGGCAAGATAAACAAATCTTACTGTTTGCCTAGAATTTTTTGAATTTTGAAGTAATTTTGGGAGTTGCACGGCTTATAGAAAATAGTTGTGTGCGTGTGAGCCGATTATTAATAATAAACAGTATATAAAGGCCATTACTGACTTCTCGCTGAGATATTACTTCAAGTACAATATCGGGGTTCTTCATCAGTTCTCTGATTTCGATATTGTACAGAGCTCGATATGTTCCATCTACTTCGGGTTTTGGGCCGTAAGTCACACGCAGTATTCTTGTCTCAAATATAAGGAGCCATCTCTCGTACACATCCGTCAACGCCCAACTTTCACAACCAGACATAAAAACGGGCCTGATCAACGATTTGTAAAGCTTCAGTTTCACGGCACCTGATAGGTGATTAGATTTTAGCAGTGGCGTTAGAGGATACAAAGCATGACTACTGGCTGCCAAGCGCACTTTAATATCCTCACTCACATTGGCATTCCTAGATATTCCAGAGCAGACCACAAACTCTCTTGATTGATCGAGTCATAAGCCTGCCGGAAATCTTGGAACACGTGATGTACGGTGATTGATATCTCATAATATTTAGATAGAATCATACAGCGAAAGGCCTGATCAATGACTGATCGATTCGGACGAAATCCTCCTTGATAGTCACCAACCAGGCCCTCCGCTAGAGGGGTGATCCTATCCAATATAATATAGGACAGTAACTAGTATGCTGTGCAAAGGAGACCTATACCGCAATAATTCTCTCACTTCAAACGGTCTCCCTTCTAGAAGATAGGACGTATCGCGGCCCCTTTCCATTCGTCAGGCAGTACTTCGGTTCGCAGCACTAATCGAATAAGGTTGAAAATACAGTTCCACATAGTATCCCTTCCGAATATCAAGAGCTCCGAATTAATACAGTCCATCCTAGGTGAGCGGTTTCATTTTAGTCTCAGCATGGCCCAATAGCGAACTTTGACTATATCTAAAAATTTTCAGACTGGTAATTCGTTTCCTTAATGCTGTCGCTGTTTTCTATAATACAAATCTGTATATCTTTTGATATCTTAATTTAAAATATATTGCCAACAGTTTACCTCGCCATGAAATGCTTTACTGTTCGCCATAAATGTAGCATTCCAATTAATTCACAACATCTCTTCCTGGGAACAATAAAATTGTAAGATGTCGTATTTCCTTTATAAGTCTTACCTTATACCGCATGGAATACAACCACCATTTCCACTTAAAAATATTTAAAAAAAATTTCTTGTGGAAATGGAAAATGTCTTCAATTTTGTTATGTACATGTTTTTTGTACTATAAAATGTGTTTTATACATTTTGCACAGGTATATTGTTGTTGTCGATTTTTTTTTGTTCAATTGAATTTTCTATGTAATACAAAAGTACTTTGTTCTATAATAAGTATACAATGTAGTTTTGGGAAAATACATGTTCTCAAAATTAAACATTAACATTTCCAACATATGACTTATCTTTATCTCCCTTATGTATCTGGGTTTAAGCTATATTCTTAATTCGCATGTAGATAAGTAACCTTTAGTGTTTGTTAAACACATGCTATTCAAGATAATTTTATTAGATTAACAATGTTTAATGGAAAATTAATTGATGTACATACATATGACAGTATTGTGCTACATACTATATACATAATACATAGATATATGGAGATACGTATACATAGACTATTTGGTTTTTTAATCGAATTTTATTTCGATGTCATGTAAACGAAATTAAATTGATTTTTCCAATTATTCATTATTTTTGTTTGAGTCTGGTATATGAACTGGCATTGATATATAATGTTCTATTATTGAGTTATAATTGAATTATGTATATATTCAATTTTAAAAATAATAAAAAAAAACAGTACACAAAGACTAGAAGTACATACAAGTTTGCATATATTTGAAATTTTTCAACGTTCAATTCGATTAAGGGATTTAATTATTTTTATGTGTACGGTTGTATGGAATATTGCATATATTAACTAAGTGTGAGGATTAAAAAGAACTTGACACCTATTCAAAACACTAATATTTAATTTAAATACTAGCCTCAACTGCTCGATTGCATTGGAATACCTCGGTAATTGATTTGCTTAGCTAATTAATTGAAAAAGGTGAGATATCTCTAGTTAGTCTCTTAGGTAATTGATTGAAAAAGCTGATATTACTCTAATGAGTGCAATTCATGCGATATCTAATTCTGCTACGACAGTGGAAAGAATGACCAGGCCGAAGTCACTGTGATGAGTGCCATTCGGGCCATTTCACAAACTCCTTTGCCATTTGAGGAACGCCGGATCACAATATACCAGTCCAATGCTGCTTGCCAATTAGATTTAGTTGAATCAACATCGGTTATTTCTTTTACTTCATTACCTAGGACACCAATTCAACAATCTACACCGACGTTACCAACACACACCGTAATCCGGGCACCTCCACAATTTTCTCAAAAAACTCGAACTAACTCACAAGCGAATGTATATATAGTAATTAAAGTGCTACCACCATCTGCACTAACATCTCCTGCAGTAACTAAGGATAGTTTGAAACAATCAACGCCTGGCTCTTCGTAAGCAGAAAATCGCGATCTGTCACCAAGCAGCAAATTGAAAATTTCATCAAAATTAACCAAAAAAATGAACGAGAGATTAACTATACGTCATTTCGTATCAATTTGCCTGCTGAGCAATTTGCCAATCCCGTTAATTTTTCATGGTGGCCATCTGAACTGTGGGTCAAAGAATTTGAATGGAAACCGTGCTGTTAAAATTTTCGAAAAACAAGCCTTGCCAATCACGTTTTATAACCTGCAAGGAACAGCCTGTAATCATAAAATAGCTCCAGTAGGAAACTGTTTATTGAAAAAACCTAATATTTGATAAACTCCAGTCTTAATTCTAATTTGAATCAAATTAACGAAATTCCTAACACGCACGGTAGGTACCTTAACGTTATCCTTTCCTAATGATCCGGGCATTTTGATGTAACTGATTCATTGATTCCATTCGTAATAAATGACAACCACCACATAGCAATGGACATTTCTTTGAACATAGCTGAAATCTTGCCTTGCGTACCAATCACTGACGTGGAAGCTAGCTTCAACTTCAAGAAATCTAAAGTAACTGAGTTGAAGACTGCTTCAATAACATCATGTGGCAGGACAAATTGTCTTCAAAAAATCTTCGTTTGAAAATCATGTTCCTCTGTCCCGAATATCGATAGAGAATGGCTATATGACTATTGAAAAATATGAGGAATAAACCACACAAAAAATGCAAAACAACGATACAGGAGACAACGGAAGATCATTCCAGAACATCAACGTCTAGTATGACGAGTATTTTGAACTGAATTATAAAAATTATATCGTGACATTACAAGATAACATCAATAAGGATCCTAATTACTTTTGGATCTTTTTTAACACTAAACGCCAAACCAAAGGCTATCCTGCCTCCACGTACTACAAAAATAAAATATGTTAATATATTTGCCGAGTTTTTTCAATCAGTGTACCAAACCAACAACTAAACGTCCAACAACAAATTAGGTATATCCAATCTAGTTTAGATATACAGATTCCGTATTTTGTAAAGGAGAATATTTTACAAGCTCTGCATTCAATTTATGATGGTTGCGGTCCCGATAAGATACCATATAAACGATTATGAAAATTTTCCGTCCTGAACCAGTTGAACCGCCTTGTATGCTCTTTAATCAATTTCATCAGACTGACACGTATCCTACTCATTGCTCACGTTGCTCTACAGTGGAGATGGCCTCGGTAATCTTGAAGCTGATTACGGTAATCTTCCTGCAAAACTACGATGGAAGTTTACGTACAGGTCCGGGAACACAACGAAACGCATGTAATATTTCTACTGTGAAGGTCTGATAAATGAAGATCAAAAGAAACGATATCAGGATCTTGTCACCGACCACATTGAGCAAGCTATACAACATGACCAGTCTAACTGTGTGAACTCTGTCGAGGAGGTACTGAAAACTTCGGTTGTTAGGGCTGCTCAACCTAGTTTAGGTATAGTGAAAAGCAGACCCATGAATGATTGGTTTGATGACGAGTGTCGTCCTGCAGTTGAGTAACAAAATATAGCCCATATAGTGAAGTCCAACAACGCCTCACAATTACTAGGAAAAACAAGGCTACTCTCACTAGGAGCGCAGCTAAGCGGAAAATTAGACGGAAGAATCGAGAATGGTGGAATGACAGGTTCTTCAACAACAGGCCAGGTCAAGTACAATAACTAATCAATGAACGCAGTTTGCGAAATTTTATTAAAGCAAGCATACTGCACCATACTTTCAGGCCAGCGTCAACTGCCATTCGGGACCGGGAAGGAAACCTCTGTGTCAAAATCGACGAACTACTCTACGCATGGAATGCACGCTTTACCGACCTGCTTGGTGTTCATCATGTGTCACAGACTGTAGCTGAGTCACCTCTAGTACAGACTGCGGAAATTTGCATTGAGGATTCACCACATAAGGAATATACTAGAGCCATGCAGAGACTACAACAAAACCGCTCACCTTGGGCGGACTGCATTAATTCGGAGCTCTTGATATTCGGAAGGGATACTTTGTGGAACTGTCTTTTTGACCTTATTCAATTAGTGTGGCTGAAGTAGTGCCTGACAAATGGAAAGTGGTGGCGATGTGCGTTATCTTTAAGAAGGGAGATTTGTTCCTTGATTTTCGGCAGGTCTATGGCTCAATCAATCGAGAGATTTTGTGGTCTGCCTTTTAATACCTATGAATGCCATAGCAAACTTGGTACGATTATGTAGAATGACAGTGACGCAGTCTCAATGCTGTGTTAAAGTTGGGAACAGGCTATCAAAGAATTTTTGCAGTTAACTCGGGTGTTTGGCAGGTAGATACTCTGTCCTCGGTACTCTTTAATCTCATGTTGGAGTATCTTTCGTAATACTGAAACACATCACCGCAACATCTTATATCGTCAGTCCAATCAGGTGCATGCATATGCAGATGATATATGTATGATTGGACTGACTAGCAACGGAGTGAAGGAAATACTTGAACCGCTTGTAAAATTTTCAGTTTCTGTTGGATTCGAGATCAATGAGTCCAAAACAAAATACATGATCTCTGGTTATAAGGACAATGGCACACCAGATTTTAGTAGTGGCCACTATACGTTTGAGGGAGTGAGGAGGTTCACATATTTGAGCTCTCCTATCTTTCGCGATAACAGTGTGAGGCCACTGCTAAAATCTAAACCCCTATCAAGTAGTGTGAATCTGAAGCGTCGGTCAGGCTCGTTGTTATGTATGGATGTGAAAGATGGGTGCTGACGGAGGAGTATTTTAGATGGCTCCTTATATTTGAGGGAATGCGTGCGTGATTTACGGCCCAAAACGCGAGTTAGATGACACATACTGCAGAGCTCTGTACAATGTCTAGATCGGCGATCTGATGAAGATCCCTGATATTTTACAGGAAATAAGATCTGAGCAAGTTCGCTGGCTCGGACACGTTCTGGGTGCTGATCCAGAATAAACTGCGATCTCTAAAGAGAGAGCCACCAGTTGGTAGGTGCAGAGGTCGTTCCAGGCGACGGTGGCTCCACGGTGTTGAGAATGACATGGCTTCTTCAGTTAGTCTAAGATAGTATGCAAACCAAGCCCAGGATCAAATAAGTTGTAGCCCGATTGTTAATGACACAGTAAGGGGCCAGTAATGACTTTTAAACACAGTTAAATATTTGTAGGCGTTATAACGCAAACTTTTGTAGTGCTTTCCTAAATTATAAATAATTCAATTAGAAACATGTTCATATACTGTTAATTCATTCTGCAGGTTTTAGTAATCTTGGTTTTTGGAACCGAAATTGATCATAAGATATATTTCTTCCGTAAGGTTTATAGTTGTGGCAGATGTCGATCAAACTCCACAAAAGTTAATCATGAAACGGAAGGACGAACTTTTGGTTCTCCACATCGACGAGATGACGAATGCTTAACCTATTGTCCCTCAATTTAATAAACTCTTTCATTAAAAAGAGTTGGCCTTGCTTAATGATCTCTACTACTCGTAGATTCCATAATCTCGCTCTTTCGACAAGCATGTATGGGCTATAAGTGTTAGGTTGTTCATTTTCTATATACCGTGCACATTTCTAAGTTTAATTTATTTAACAATCATACAAGATTCAATCCAAAACTAAATGAAACTAAATAGGATTACAAAAATGACCTTTTACTTCCTTGCAATTGTCTTTTTGTGTAGACACAAATGGGATTCTTTCTCCTATAAAAAAAAATATATGGTAGACAAATGTTACTTGAATCAACTTCGCAAACATTTTCGTATACCATATCCGAGACGTATTGAGCTGAAATATAGAAATCAAATATTAATAACTTACAAACTATAATTCGTCATCAATTCTTAACTCACTTTCAATGAACAACATCATTGGGAATAAATCTCTTACTCGCCCATGGTTGATCTTTGGTTTGTCATCTGGATCTGGAACATCAACAAAACAAATAGATGTAACTTTACCATTAGCCGGAATTAAGTTTCAGTTTAACTTTGTCACCAGCAACGATGAAGCCAATTTATTGTTTGAACTGCAATAATTTGTAATTAAAAGATCCGAAATGGCAGCGGAAAATTTAGAAATGTTTAAAATAAACTGTTGGAAGGAAATCTTTTAATACTACAATAAAAAGTGCCTTAATTTGGTGGTTGCCACCCTTTGAACTCCACTATGCTTCGGAGTTGTCTATTAAATTCAGATGCTTGTCTTACACATTCGAAATTAAGATTTTCAAGCGCAATTGCAGTAACCTCTTTATGAAGGCTTAAGTCATTCCTATTTTTAAAAGTTTCATCTGACCTCAATTTTTTGAATGTACTCTGCCGCAATAACAAAGTTACGGTCTTGTGGGTACCCCGCGTTTTGTGACATTGAAGGTAATGAAATCGCAGACAATTTGGCAAATTTGGCTCACGTTCATGTTTCGTTGGACCTGACCCTACTGCTCCGTTGCCGCTTTACATTGGTAAACAAATATTCAAAAACGCTGCTCTACCTCATTAAAAGGAAGCGTGGTCATCCACCTCCACCTGCCGTAAGGCGAAATACCTTATTAGTGAATCCAACTCTTTTGCATCCCGCCTCTGTTGGGATTCGAACCCGGTACCTCCAAACGTTGCAGCTTTAACCACGCGATATTTGCTAATCCAACTTGAAGCTGACTAATTACGCTTTTTCATTAAAAAAGGATAACTTAAGTGTAAAAAAAAAAATTCAGTTGGGGGATCACTCCAGCACTCAATACCACAAACGGGCCCACGGTGCATACCCAGACAATCACACGAACATTCATTCAACCCATTCACACAAGTACAGTATACCACCTGCGCATTGCATAGCTCCATGTCACCCTGTACAGAGACATGGAAGAGTATCGAGTCTTACTGGCCATGGCAGTATCAAGAGTCATCTCCATCGCATAGGGCTAGCCTAGCCAGAAATGCCGTATGCGATGAATACCTTGAAGATGATGAAGGTAGCATACACTTCATCGGCAGCTGCCCTGTTTTCGATTGTATTAGGTCTCATGTGTTTAATTCCAGGACAATTCCTGTCCATCTATACTATCCTTTCTTCCTTAGTTCAAACTTCTCCAATTTGCTAAGGATGCAGAAGGCCTTTAAAACCGATGAAACTGAACAGGCCTTGATGTATAGAGTCAGACTCATTGAATCATTTGTAAATAGTGTACTGTATAGCAAGACCTTCACGTTATACTTCCATAATGTACCCGATCCTTTACGTGTATAACGGTATTAGGTATAACGTCCATAAAAATAGGATGAATAATAAATTGAATGAATCTCTCATCCTCTAAATCAACATGAAGCAGCCATACCAAGAAAATTTCTAATGTACAAAATCATTATCGTTTTCGGTAAAGACTTTATTTATACTCGTTACAGTAATCATTCTTAAAATAAAAAGGAAAAGTTGCCAACAGGTGCGAATTTTCTTACTTTCCACCTTTTCTATTTCTTCGCATTCTTTTTTATGTTTTCCGAAATGATTTTTATAATAAAATAAATTTTCCAGTAAATTGAAATTTTTAAATTGGAAAAATGATTTCCATTTATATTAAAATTATAAAAGCTGATTATGATGATGATTTACTTTATAAAATGTATATGTATAAGGTAAACTAATACAGGAGTCCAGTCAATTATGCCGGGTGACTTCTGTACACTCTTCAATGAAATTATTATGCTGACCTGATGATGAAATAAAAAATGACTAACCAACAGAATAAATACTAGAGGTATGTGTGGTTGAATTGTTATATTCATGAATACAGCAGATTTGTATAAAGACGACGGTATCTCGATGAATAAAGGAAATCTACGATAAAAAATTCTTTTGTGTTTACGAATATGTTGCAAATGAAACCGAATTGGGGGTAAAAACATACCCCCACGAGTACTCGAAACCGAAAAAAAAAAATTTAAAATCGATATTCCAATTTGGAATTTTAACTAACTCTTTTCATAAGACATATAAACACATCTACATACCGGGTGTTTCTTTTAAACTGAGTCGATCAAATATCTCGAAAAATAGCCACTCTACGGAGAAAATGTCCATAATCAAAATTTAATCATACCGCGGGGGAAATACATTAGTGCAAAAAAAATAGTCCCCCACCCCCGCTTTGTAGGTGGGGCGGGGGTAACTTTTAAACTAAGATAGGAAGCCATATTTTTTATTGCAGATACGGGTTCTACGACTAAAAGTACGTATGATTTGAATGAAATATTTTGTTCGGTTCATGATAGATGGCGTTATAATCGACGAAATTCAATTTTTTCAATTTTTCCTTCTTAGAACACACGCATTCGATTCTGCAATACGTTTGAAATAAAAAACATCACGTTTTCATTGGAAATACTCGAAATTCGTCATCAAAACAACTTATTCAGTTTTGTAAATCTAAAATAAGTGTTCAAAATGATGACCTGGGACTTCAATGCACTTATTAATCCGCATTTCAAATGATTGTACACAACTGAGAAGTGTGTCTGGTTGAATTTCAGCACACGCATTTCTGATTCGCTCAATCATGTTCTCACGTGTTGTTGGTTTTTGTGTGTAAACTTTGTTTTTGAGGTAGCCCCACAAAAAAAATCTGGCGCAGTAAGATCTGGTGATCTGGCGGGCCAATTTATCGGAGCAGCTCTACCGATCCAGCGACCATTGAAATCACGATCAAGTATTTCACGTGCCATCAACGAATAATGTGCAGGACAACCATCATGTTGAAACCACATATTCCGTCTCACTTCTAAGCTCAAATTTTCAAGTAATATTGGTAGTTCATTTTCCAAAATGTTTCGGTACATTTGACCATTCAAGTTGCCTTCAATAATGTGGGGGCCTATGAGTTTGTTGCCAATTATTCCACACCACACGTTGACAGTCCAAGGACGCTGATGTTCAACTTGACGAAGCCAGTGCGGATTTGTAACACTCCAATAATGCATGTTGTGTCGATTAACCGTTCCATGGTTTGGAAAAGACGATTCGTCGGAGAACATTACGCAACGAAAAAAATTGGGGTTTTGTTGTATTTGTTCACGTGCCCCTTGACAAAAAGTTACCCGATTTTGGAAATCAACGCCATGAAGATCTTGGTGTATAGACACATGATATGGATGATATTTGTGCCGTTTTAAAATTCTCCAAACACTGGTGAGGGGCAATCCGGAATCGCGAACTATTTCTCGTGTACTAATATGATGATTATGAGCCACTGCTGCCAATACAGCAATTTCATTGTTTTCTCCAGTGACTGTTGCTCTACGGGTCCTCTTTTTCGGTTGAACATTTCCATCAGAATAAATTGTTTGATAGTACGGCCAAATGAAGCACGTGAACGAATCCTAGCCGGAAAACGTTGAGCGTAAATAGCAACAGCATTTTCAAGATTTCTGCCAGCTTCTCCATAAACCAGAACCATTTAATTTTCTCTGGCACAGTTAAACGCTCCATTCTAAAGTATTTTGTCGTTTTGCAATTACGAAAAACATGAAGATAAGAAATAACACAAACGTTAAATGTGATTTACAAAACTGAATAAATTGTTTTGATGACGAATTTCGAGTATTTCCAATGAAAACGTGATGTTTTTTATTTCAAACGTATTGAATAAATTGTTTTGATGACGAATTTCGAGTATTTCCAATGAAAACGTGATGTTTTTTATTTCAAACGTATTGCAGAATAGAATGCGTGTGTTCTAAGAAGGAAAAATTGAAAAAATTGAATTTCGTCGATTACAACGCCATCTATCATGAACCGAACAAAATATTTCATTCAAATCATACGTACTTTTTGTCGTAGAATCCGTATCTGCAATAAAAAATATGGCTTCCTATCTTAGTTCAAAAGTTAGCCCTGCCCCACCTACAAAGCGGGGCTGGGGGACTATTTTTTTTTGCACTAATGTATTTCCCCCGCGGTATGATTAAATTTTGATTATGGACATTTTCTCCGTAGAGTGGCTATTTTTCGAGATATTTGGTCGTCTCAGTTTAAAAGAAACACCCGGTATATACGGATTTAAATATTCAAGAGTAGTATATCCTCAAGCACTTTCCAATCATTGACAATTTCCATTTTCCACATCATCTAAAATATACTTTCCGTTGTTATGTTGCGAATTTCATTTTTTTGTGATTTTCTTATTATGAGGAAGCACAATTTGTATGGTAATCAGCAGTAATATAGAAAATGGCTTCCAGTTTCCTTATTTGAGAATTGAATAAGTACAAAGGAAAACAGTAGTTGTGCCTGAAGCAAACTATACATAAAATAAGTAATTAGCAATGTTTCAACGTAGGTAGATCGAGCATTTCGTGAAAACCGAAGTTTGCAACGTTCCAAATACTGTTATATAAAACCATATTCAGTGGCAAACCCGCATATCTGTTGGTAAGTAAAATTACCCAAACAAACATTTAGAGCCTGTCCAAGTTTATTCTAAATCGACTATACTATAAGTATTGGTGAAGTTCTACTAAAATAATCATAGAAGCTTGTAACAGTTGTCCGACCATGCGGTCAACCGACTATCAACTGAATTACATCGATGTTGTGCTACGTCCCAGACCGGCTAATAATAGGAATCGCTGTATTATTTGTTCGAGTATCAGGCTTTGCTCGGGTGCTAATTGATGATGTTTATATTCGCATACGTCCAAAGTGAGACTGCTTAAATTATGAACCGTTGGAGAAATTTGGAAACGGTTCCAAAACTCTATACTGAGGTACAAAGGTTGTTTTAATTCTGGTACAAGATGAAGACGCAACTTATGAGTTCGATTATTAAACTTAACCTCGTCCAAAATATAACAGAATTCATTTTTTTTTTCACCACTAGCAGTGTTTACATAAGAAAATGAATTATGAAAACAGGCCGACGGATTATTTATGTATTTTTCTAATCCTGCTTCTAAACTGCTAATATTTGCTCCATTGTCCAGCAATCCCATAGCATTACAACGTTTATTAGCACATTAGCATAAGGTCGAGAATCCTCCTTTTCAGTGAGCCCAATATATCCTAGCACGGCCCTTTTGTCTTTGGAGGAGATATTTTGTTGGCAGTATGCTGGGTTGTTAGGGTTTACATACAAGTTTGATGTGGATTCGGGTTGCTCGATGCTGCTTTCGTTGATACAAAGTGTTGATGTTGATGAGCGGATGCTGCAGCATTTTCGACATTTTGGTTGAGGCCAGATGCTAGTATTAAAGCCTTACGTGCAAGGAATCCCCGATTTCCACTGACCTCTCTGCAAGTTTCCCATGCAACGCAGACAATGAATACTGGTAGTGTTACGATATACGCATCGATGACAAAATAGACCTAATAAGCAGTTTCGAAAAGCGAGTCCCACATCACAACAACAACTATAATAAATAGGCTTTCAATCAGCATACTTAAATTGTCGATTAAACAATTTAAGTGATTGTTGTATCGGTGTAGACTTAAAAGACTTATCGCTAGGATGTTTCATTGCAGCTTTAGTAGTAACTGGGGTATCATGTTTCGCATTAAACCCTCGATTAGACGATCTTCTGGATATGGCGTGTGACACTTTAGAGTTAAATTCCAAACATATTGGTGAAATTGCAAGAAGCTTTCTTTTGAAAGTTGTCTCCGAGATTCAATATATTTCCGAATTTCGACATCCGATCTACGATCTTCAAATATCTCTTGGAAAGTAGTTATTGGTCGGTTCTATGTATGATCTGAGTTATTACGAGGATAATTCTAATACCAATGTAATGCCGTCCCCTTCAAGACAAAGAGAAAAGTTTTTGAGATATTCATGGTATCCGCGAGAGTTTCAATCTGTTACCATCAAATGAGATACCTGATCGAGCAAGGCTACGCGATTTTTCCTAATAAGGCATACAATTTGGTGCAAAATTTCCTCGCATATTATGCTGTGTGTTAGGCATTTGAGCATTCAATAAATTACCTGGGAAATTGACGATGGGTTTTTTGCAACTGGTGGTAATACAGAAGTTACCGCTATCCCTCTATCATCGTTGGACTTGAAACATAATTCATACTAGGTTTGGCTCGATGACACTTTCTTGCTTGCGAAGGACGAAATTATTTTGCATCCCTTGTTGTTTAGTTGTTAAGGTTACAATTTGATCCGTTATACGTTGCACTTGTGATAACAAAGTCTGAACCAAAATAACAGGTCCAGAAGGATTTCTTTGTTGTTGAGATAAAACCAGGTCTTGCACTAAACTATTTTGAGTGAGCGCAGCCAGTACTACCCTGGTCACTTCAGGCATTGTATTTACTGAGGTTTTTTTGAATTATTGTCTACGTCTCTATGTCTACAAGTTTTGCACGGTCAATTGATGAATTAAGTGGCTCATTTTGATTAATATATTTATCAAGACTATTCAATAATTCCATACACGATCTTAAAGCCTTACGTGCCCATAGCTAATAAGTAAGAGAAGACATTGCACGTTCCAAACGACGTTGAACATGCAAAATACGTGTTTGAATTTGCATGATTTGTTTTGACAACTCCTCGGATAAGACTTGGTCAAGTTTTCCAAATATTTTGAGGTCATTTTTGTGGGTTTTGGTTGGGTATCTTTGGATTCAGCATCTAAACTCTGTAGCAATTTTTGCAATCCTTGGAGATCTTCCAATGAAATATTTCGAAGCTAAAACTCGATTTGAATTTCATCTGCTTTAAGTACCGTAGGATTCATTTATTCGAAATATGACAAGAGTTTAAATAAAAATGATTAACTGACACTTCAAGCAACTTTCTTCAAACATAATGACTGATATCGATATGTGGTAGAATAAAGTCAATGCTGAGTAGCGGTGCATAATGTTTTGGACTTGGATAGAATCAAAACATCAATTTCAATATGGATTGATACACAGAAGGAGTAAATAACCTTGTCTCCAAGTTCACTTTAAATGCTGCAAACAATTCACTTTTACAATTCATGTTAGAATCACAGTACAGAATAACACTTTTATCGCTTTCCATAAAAATTTTAAGTTATGTCCAAAAATACCGATTCGAATATGCTGGAGCACAGAGTTGCATTTTACAATGACATAACTCGAAAGCGTCAGTATGTATCTGAACTATTTCATATAGTTTTTATTTTTTATTTTCGCACTTTGGAAATCTTTATGAACATGTTTCCCGTTCTTCATTAATACCGCAATTTGGGCGCCACTGTAACAACAGTGGTACAATAATTTTAATGGCTGATAAATATGCTCTTAGGTCACATATGCAAAGGAAAAATAATTTAGCTTAAATATCATAAAAGGCTATATTTCGCAAAAACATAATTTTAATGAACTCAATAGCATAAAGTACAGGGTGTCCGCCGGGAAGGTATACTACTCGCAGTAATTCCATTGTAATCCTGGCTGTATGCGATGTGGCACCGTCTTGTTAATACCACATGTTAATCAAGCCCAAAGCATGCAGTTGTGGCGTTAAAAAGTTTTCAATCATTTCACGATATCGCTCCCCATTCACAGTTACCGTTACGCTGTTTTCATTTTGAAATAAATAAAATCCAATGATTCCTCCTGACCAAATTGCACACCAGACTGTCACTTTTAATGGATGTAAAGGTGACTGATGAACAATTTGAGGGTTTTACATTGCCCAGAACCGACTATTCTGTTTATTCACATATCCATTTAAATGAAAATGTGCCTCGTCACTCATTATGATTTTTTCATGAAAATCGGGGTTGTCATGGACGAGCTGTAACATCCTATTGGCATAGAAGAAGCTCTTGTGTCAACTGAATTTTAATTGGAAACAAATGCAAATCCTTGTGCAAAATTGTGGCCAAACTTGTTCTTTGAAGACCAAGCTCCTGAGCACGGTGTCGAATTGAGGTTGATGGATTGTTTTGAACACTTTCTTGAGCAGCATTAATGTTTTCAGCCGATCTTGCAGTACGTTGTGGCCCATGCTTGGGCCTATCACCTACAGACCCTCTTTCTTCGAAATCATTCACTACACGATAAATAGTGCGTTTTGTTGGCACGTTGTTTCTCCCAAAAATTTCACGTAACCTTCTCATCGTTACAGTAATCGATGATTGATTTTGATAAAATGTTTTAACGATTAAAACACGTTGGTTTATCGAATATTTTTCCATAATAAATTTGCCACGTGTTTACTTCACGACTGCCAAATATGAACTGTAAAGACTAACGTTTACCAAAATGGCGGCAAAATAAAGTAGTATACCTTCCCGGCGGACACCCTGTACTATATGTCATAAAATACTATAAATCAATCAGTCAGTAATAATCAATTCAGTCATCAGTTATAATAATCCAGTTTAATTAACCATTAAATCAGTGTAAATTTGTTCAACCGCTGATAAATCATATTAATTTCAGCAAAGAACAGGACACAAGCCCAAGGAATGCCGTACCAATATCAGAAATCAAACGAACAGAGAACATTACCAACCTCCAAGTTCCTGCAGGTATTGCAAAAGACCCGGTAATACTTTGGAAAATTGCAACACCAAAAGAACGAATGATGCAAGGTGGAGGGAATTTTCAACATGCTCAATATTAACGAATAACTTCACTCAATTTGCACAAAATATCATCCCAAGCACCAACGGAAATTATAACAATAGCTATCCAAGTAACTATACGAATCAACTAAGGAATGTCTACCTTAATCTACGAGTATCCACTCCTCGTGGATCGGACACATCAGAATTTCACCTTCACGAAACCAGCCAAGTCACCTTAATAAAGGTGACTTAACAAAACTTCCAGAAAAAACTAATCCCAAACATAAACGAAGGCAAGTGATTTAGGGAAAGTGTTCATAAATTACATAAAAAAAATGACTGATGAATTACAGTATCCACAGGGAAACGAGCAGGAACTCCTCGAACAACAAGAAACTTAACTGTAGTCCAGACTAGTCCACTCCTCATTAATCACCCTGACTGTCCAACATGACATCCCTATAGTATTAGCAATAATACCAACCCGAAAAGACCAGGTCCTATCCAGTCTAACCATTCTACGAATCCATTAAATCAAAAACCAAACGAATTAAACATCAGTTTAAATTAGTTTAAAGGACCTCCTCGAATAACAATTTTAATCAACCGAGAAATTTTTCGAATAGTAGATTAAGTCATCATCGAGAACCTCCTCAAACATTAACCCAAATCCATAGAGAACCTCCGCCTTGAATAATAATTTAAGCTATCCATTGAGTTGCATCTCGAATAAATAAATCAATGACCCATTGAGTTCCGTCTCGAACAACAGAATAAGTAATCCGTCGAGTTTCGCCCCAGATAATGAACAGAAGCACAGCCCATACAACCATCTAAATTTTAAATGAAATTCTATGTCGAATAGTATTCAGTAGCTCAAGGTGTATATACGGCCAACTCAGGTACTATATAGTTGCACCGAATGATGATGATTGGCCGCCAAAAGGTTCATTCATAATTTCAAAATAAATCTAGTTTCTAGTCATAAGTTCTAGAAAATAGCCTTAGGCGTATAGAAATAGCCTTAGGCGTATTCTCAGGTAACCGTCTCATAAAACCCAACCAATATGAAGCCCAGATTAGCAAAGTTAATTGTTACCCTATACAGAAGCCATAATCAACATTTTCAAACCAATACTCTCACCCTTAGATAATTTCGATATAATTTTAGGACGAATCATCCCCACGTTAGATAAGAATACGAACATTGAAGATGTTCAGTGAATTGATTAGCGAATATTCAGATATACTCTGCGTGGAAGGTGATAAATTATCCAGTGTCGCAGGTGCTAGCATTCAGACACACCTCCAATCAACACTCAGACAATATAGAATACCACAAATCCTGGAATCCGTAATAAAACAAGTACAAAAGATGCTTGCGGATAACATAATCACACTCAGTATAAGTCCATTCAACAGTCCTTTGTTAGTAGTACCTAAGAAACAAGATCAAAATTGTAGGCCAAAATGGAGTCGTCAACGGAATTAAACAAATGTTTAATCCTGAATTTCGGAATTTTTAAATTTTTTAGGCTAGGTTAGGTTAAGTTAGAGTGGCTGCTAAGACCATCACCGGTCTAAGTGGCACACTTAGAGCGGTGATGGTCTATTGTGATACCACAGGTGCTTACTTCCCTATTACCTTTATTAGAACCAGTTAGAGCTACTTTTGTATAGAGTGATAATTCTCGCACTTTACAGTTTTCGAGATCAGAGAAGCTGTCCATTAAGAACCTACCCGTATGTTTATGCCTTATGTGAATTAAAGACGGACGTCAGCATAGGAAGTGGACTAAAGTCTCTTACTCCTCCTCGTTCATACAGCTTCTGCAAAAATCATTTTTTTCTAGAACTAGCCTCCTCGCATGTTCTCCACACAGGCAGTACCCAGTGAGTATCACCACGATCGTTTTTAATTCACGTCTACGTAGGGAGATTAGTGTAGTTGGGCGTTTGGAGCTCCTCTGTGCCTTCCTTAATTCTTTTTTGTATAATTTTTTGTCCAGCTTTGGCCAGACTTGTCTTGGTACACTACATGTGAGAGGGTTAGTCCACCTTTCGTTCGCTGAGATTACTGCCTCTTTTTTAAGCGTTGTCTTGAGCAGCGTAATAGACCTCCCTTAATTTGCTCTTTCCCAGGCTGAGCATATTCGCCGCCATCTGCTCACCATAAATATCGACTGGGAGAGAGTAAAACATAACCTCTACGGCGCGTGTTGGTGTTATCTGTAATGCCCTGCTTATAAGAATACATGCCGTTTTTTGAACCTTCTCGATCCAATATTTGTATGTTACTTCTTCAAGAGCTGGCCACCACACGCTTACCTCATACATAAGTGTAGGTCTTACTACGGCAGTGAATAGCCAGTGTACCAGATCCGGCAATTGGCCCCCATCTCTTTTCGATGGCGTTTCTGCATGAGTACATAGCTACATTAGCCTTGTTTACTCTACATTGCTACATTAGCCTTGTTTACTCTTACGGCCAGAAATCTTGCCTTATCAGTAAAAGCTAGTCCTATATGCCGTTTGAGGTAGGTGGGTTTTTTACTGGGATTTTATGTTTCCTGGTAAAGAGTAACATTTCAGGTTTGGACGAGCTGAATACCAGTCCACATCTGATGGCTCACCTCGTAATAATGAGGGCATTTTGAATTACCTCCTAATGGTGGATTCCTCCAGCTCCGAGTTAACCATCCTGCTCCCAAGCATATGATTGATTACCCTACATACAGTGTAGTCCACCCCAAGGAGCGACAATCCCTCCAGAATTGCCTCCGTCTTTATATTGTTAAAGGCGCCCTTAATATCAAGGAGCGCCACTATATACAAAACTCTTGCGAGAATATTGATTTCTCAATCGAACGTACCAGGGCATGTAGAGCTGTGTCCACCGATTTTCCTTTACAGTACGCTTGTTGAGACTGTGCCCAGTCACTAGACTTTATTTTTGTACGTATATAAACGTCTATTAGCCTTTCCAAGGTTTCCAGGAAAATGGATGATAGAGTTATGGGTCTTAAGTCCTTTGGGTAGCCATGTGGGCTTCTTCCCGCTTTCGGAATAAAGATCACTCTGACCTCTGTCCACCTCTTCGGAATAAAGACCAATTTTAAACATCGTTTGAAGATTACTTTCAGAAAAGGGAGAATAATCGACGTGTTGTTTTGAATTTCTACTGGTATAATTCGGTCAGGACCAGCCGGTTTATAAGGTTTGTAATCTTCAAGTGCCCATAAGATCCGTTTTTTAGTTACGATGTTTTTCTCAATGAGTACTAGTCTCTATCGCATCGTCAAAGCTACCTGGAAAGTGGGTTTCTATGAGAAGCTTCAAAGATTCCTCACTAGAAGCAGTTCAAATCCGTTCGGTTTAAATAGATAACTGGGACTGGTTGGATTAGTAGACAGTATCTTTTTAAGGCGAGAGGTATCGGAGACTTCCTCCATTTTATCACAGAAGTCTCGACGACCTCCTCTGTGCCTTCCTTACTCGTTTTTAGTATAATTTTAAGTCCTCCTTATAGGAGTCCCAATCCTGAGCCTCTCTCGTACTTTTGGCTCTATTAAAGGCTTTCCGGTAGGTCCCCAGACCATCATTGTGGTTTTTGCTTGCCTCTGGGCTTAAATATTGGGCAAGCAGCATTAAAGGACCGGTTACAGGCACTAGTGATAGTGTTCACCTTCCAGTTCAGTTCCTCCACTGTCGCTGGCGGCTCAGGGGCCCCTGGCATTAATAAATCTTTTAGCATTTCCCTATACTTGCTCCAGTTTGTTCTTCTAGGTTTGCCGGTACTTTATTTCCTAATCAATACGTTTCCTAATGTAGCACAAGTTGACAGGTGACTAAAGTTGGTTATTCGACCAAACTGTAGCTTTATCTTGGCCCCACTGCTCCATTAAAGTAATGGCGGAAACTTCTTTTGTAATAAAACAATCAAGTAACAACGTTCTATCATTTCTCAATAATAGGTGCAAAATTCTCATTAGCTTAACGCTGGTCATGTGTACATATCGCACATATGTATATAGATAAATCCTAAAATATATGTAAGCATGCATACATAAATGTTTTTGCATATAAATCATGGATAAATAAAACTGTAACCAAATATGTATGTTTACAACTCCCTGAACAGTCATTCGAAAAGTATATAGGTATGTAGGTATCATGTTTGCTATTTTAAGTATGCGCATATGTAAATATAGTCCTTTATGTTCAACAGCAACATAAATATGTTACGTTACTATATTGTGGGTATAATACTGAAATGTATCCTTGTTTAATCTGCTGTTATGGCGTTTTCGGTACAACACACATAAAACACAAATAATAATTGTAAACAAGTTCGTATACAAACATAGATCACATGAATTACAACGGTAAACATTTAAATTTTCCTATTTGGTTTTCAACGAATTTTGTACAATTTTCCACTGGCTGTTTATTTTCTGCTCCCAATTTTATTTTTGTGACAGCAGAGGAAGAGAAAATAAATTTTCATTCCGCTCGCTGTTACTAATTTTTTTATGGTTAACGCTGTTAAATTACATTACTCTTTACGGTGTTCACTCTTTTTTGGTGTTTTATTGGATAATTTTTCCTCATTTTCCTCTCAGGTATGTTTTCTCAAGCATTGGGTTGTTTTTCACAATTTACCATTTTCATCTGTGTTTTTGCTTTTTTATCATGATAATCGTCGTTATTAGTGCCTATACACTCATCAAGGTTATTTAAATGTAAAAAAAAGGATAAATAAATTATTAACAATTTTATTTTAAACCTTTTCACAGGATAAACGAGCCGCGAGGATGGGATTACCATTATTTTCCATGCTCTTTAACGTTTTAGAATATTTGTGTTGTGCTGTTTTGGTGTGTTAAATACTCGTAAACCATATTTTGTAGGTTTTGGAATTAACGATCACAGACAATTTTTCATGCAGCAGCAGGATGAGAAATTTCGTATGTAAATTGATTTAATTTCAATGGAGAGATGAATCATCAAATTTATACGCCTTAAGTGTTTTATTTTATATTTTATGTGACGCAATTGTGAAGTGGATTTAAGTCTTAGGTAGACACATATATCAACCATAATTAAATAGGTATGTTTTCTCAATGTTTTAATCGTTTTAACGTGTATCGTTGTATAATGTTTAATTAGCTTATTGAAAATGAATTCAATTTTAATTGTTAATGGTAACAGAAATATTGAATTGCCCTTAAAGTTCATTCATTTAATGGAATAATTAAGCAGCGAACACCGAGCAAATAGCGCAGTGGTTAAAGCTGTGACGTTTGGATCGGGAGGTACCGGGTTCGAATCTCAACAGAGGCGGGGGATGCAAAAGGGATTTTTCATCTCCCGATTACGATCGGTGATTAAATTGAAAACTTTTATGACCCTCTGTTGGAATGTAGAACCATGGGCCCATTAGTGGCATTGAGTGCTGGAGTAAAATCCGCCCAATTTAAAAAAAAAAAAAAAAAAAAAAAAGCAGCGAACTCTGTGGAAGATTCTGGAGCTAATCATGTTGCAGTATAGTTGGAATGATTTGTAAATCCTGGATAATGACCTCATAATACCTGTACGTCATGTACAGGTTTCATCAGCACCATCAAATACTTGATCTTGCTATACTGATATATCAAAATAACTAACTAAAATTGAATAATCGCAATATTCAATCCAATTATGGGAACATGAAATATTATCAGCTATTGCGAGGCCTGGGAATGTGCAATCAAATGTTTTCGTTCAAAAAGCTAAGATGGGCAAGGACATTATGACACCATCAACGGATACCATGTCCACTGTAAAATTAATTATTAAAAATTTCAATTCAAAGGATTCAGTTATATCGCTTCCCAATTAGAACCACTTATCTGAATTTCTTCTCAAGTACAGTTTATAAAGTATGGTTTGTGTAAAATCTAGATGTGTGTGTATTTGCCTCGAGAATTCTAGAGTCCCTCTCGTATACCATATCATAACAACACGCAAACTTTATCAGGAAACAGGAACTGTCGGGTTTGATTCTCATCGTCGTTAGTTAGCGTATATTTAGAGATTTCAATTGACTTAATAGATCCTCTATAGGACTCCCTTATTACTATATTCAGAACTTTATGAAATTCTCCAACAATTTCAACATTAATGATGTTTCAATACTTTATGGTAAGTTCACTGCCACACTACCATACTCCACCAGCTCACTTTCACAGAATACATTGCTCGTATTGGATAATTATTTGAAGTCATATTTATTGAAGAACCAGTTACTTACAAATCATGCTTGCGGGGATATGATGGTGAAACATTATTTGTATTTAATTCAGACAGCCACAACAGTTGTTTTAATACTTTCATAAGAATTATCTTCTGCTCGAATACAACGGAAACCATGCTTGATCAACAAATTTATGAAAGATTGATTGTTCTTAGTTTACTAACTAAACCGGAGGACATTTCAATACAAGGAGGAGTATCGTGATGTGGAAAATCAACATGGATCCAAAAATCTCATACACTTGGTAAAGATCTATAGTTCCACAAAACATGAAGGTAACGACCTCAACATTAAATTTTTTTCTCAATATAGTGAAGTGGGAATGTAATACGAAGAAATTATGGCGTCCTACCTTTTAAATGGCATTAAAAATATGAAACAGTGCATATTGATGAATACATGATGGTACATGAGGGGCTCCTCGGTCTATAATAGCTATGTTAAGTAACTGTCGCAAAATATTTATTTTGCGAGATCAAACCCACATATAAAATATCAACAGCCTCATTTACATCAAAATGATGTTTATTGACGCGAATAAGATAACAACATGCTCTTAACATCCTAGTGAACCTTATAGATGTCCTGCGAATGTAGTATACGCTTTGCAGTCATTATATAGTAAATTCTGTACTACAAACAGCATCACAAGACGTCATATAAAAACCTTCATGTGCTTCAAGAAACACCACTTCATCCACAAATAACTGTATGGTGTGGTTTTCAGGCTGGTGGTGTCAATGGACCGTTTTTTCGTTGATGAAGGCTTACAAAGAAAAAATCAAATAATGCTTCGAGACTACGAAGCATAAACTTACAAGTTGTAACCAACATTTCCATATAGTTACTACCAGAAGTGAAGTGGAAAATAACCAGAGTGACACCAATATACAAAACTTAAGCAAAGAATAGTATAGAGGTACAACGGAAATTTCAACAATACCCAAATTATTTGAACTGATAATATGCAATTCATTCAAAGCAGTAGTCCCTAGATACATATCCCTATGACAACATGAATTTATGCTAAAAATATCTACTATAACCAACCGTATTGAGTTCACCAGCTACACTATTAAAGCGATTAATTGAAGTTTCGTTTGGCATACCACAAGATTCTCTTATTGGCCCTTGTATCTTCACAATTTTCATCAATGGACTATCTAATGTTATGCAGAATTTCATGGTCTTAATATTTGGAGGCGATTTCAAAATCTAGAAAACCGTGGAAAATATCAATGGCGCACTGTCAGGCTACAAGAAGACATCGAAAATCTGGTAAGCTAGTGTGAATCCAACCGGCTTTATCTGAATATCAATAAATTTCAGACCATATCATCCGATCGAAAATTAAATCCTGTTGAACAGCAGTACCATATATGGTACTTTATATATAAAATGACCTAGGGGTTTCTTTTACATGCACTTCACAAAACACTTCGAACAGTTCGTTCCCACTATACCTTCGAACACTATGTTCGATCTTACTAAACGGTGTACCTGTGATATTGATGATACAGACAATTAAATCCTGTATTTGGCCTAAGTCAGATAGTGGAATATTCGGTCAATGTTTGGAGTCCCTGCACTTATGTCTTATATATTCGCAAACTGACATAAGATTGTTATACGATACATAACCTGGAAAAACGATTGACTGTACGACCAAGAGGTATCATATTATCTAACTATAGAATATTTAGCTGGATATGAAATCTACAAGATGATAAAATTAAAAATGAGACGGGGATCACTAAACAGTGCGTTTATTGGCAACACCTTACGTCATCATATCGACGAACCATCCATGCTGGGATCAATTAAATCAAAAGTACCAGATTCTTACAAGGTCATGAATTGCTATACATCTGGCTGGACGTCCACAGAACAAATTGTAGGATGATAATGAGCCTGTAAACATAATGTTCTAAAGCTTTAACAAAACCATCTTTTTGACGTTTCTTCTTATAAATAAATAAATTTGTAGATAAATTCTTCCCACGTCCTCTAGAAGTTAATAACTGTATGCAGTTAGCGTTGAAATATTCTCAAGCTCGTGTCGGTGTCACTGGTTTTACATACCACTTGGTATATCCTTGTATAGGAATCATCAACGAGGCTATTGTTGTTTAATTGGTCGTGCTGATCGATGGAAGAGGTTGAATGACAAGAACACTCAATTGCTTCTCGCGGCTGATTCTTTTAGTGCATTATATTTACGCTTGCTTTCAGTTTTTTGTTCGATTTTAACAAGTACAACTATATTACTGTATATTATCCGGTACCGTGGCCGATGAAATGTCAAGCCAAATATGGTAGGTTAGATTATATTAGAGTGGCTGCTACGGCATACTAAGACCAGTGACGGTCCATTGTGATACCACAGCTTCATACTTCTTTATTACCCTTATTTGAACCAGTTAGAGCTACTTATGTAGCGTGATATGTCTCGCACTTCACAGTTTTCGAGATCAGAGAGGCTGTCTATTGAGAACCTACCCATATGTTTATGCTTTCTGTGTGCTAAAACCGGACATGAGCATAGGAAGTGTAACCAACTCTTCCTCCTCCTCGTCCACACAGCTTCTGTAGAAATCATTTGCTGCTAGACCTAGCCTCCTCGCATGTTTTTCAAGTAGGCAGTGTCCTGTGAGTATTCCCACGATCATTTTTAATTCACGTCTCCGTAGGGTGATTAGTGTCTTTGAGCGTTTCAAGTCCAGCTACATGTGAGAGTGTTAATCCACCTATCATTCGCTGAGGCGTCTACTTCTTTTTTGATCGCTGTCTTGAGCGCCTTAATAGGCCCCCAAATTTAGAGACAAGTGGCAACCCAACGCTACCCTTGATGCCAGAGAGAC
Source organism: Tipula unca (assembly GCA_951394425.1). Taxonomy (NCBI): domain Eukaryota; kingdom Metazoa; phylum Arthropoda; class Insecta; order Diptera; family Tipulidae; genus Tipula; species Tipula unca. Next base: position 158,598,323 of record OX596380.1, on the reverse strand, counting down.
TGATTCCAGCGACTTGATTGCCGCCTGTCTGTCCTCATAAATTGCGATATCAATCGACGAACTGATTGATCTACTTTCAATTTATCATAAAAGACTCCAGCTCATACTTTACCGTGTTTGGAGCAACCCGTAAAGAACTGTAATTCTTCTGTTTCCAATAACTCCTTCTCGATCTCCTTCCTGTATATTGCTTTTTCAGATGACCACCACACACTCATCCCATACATAAGTATATATTTTACTACGGCAGTGAATATCCAGTGTTTCAGGCCCCATCTCTTACCGATGGCGTTTCTGCACGAGTACATGGCTATATTAGCTGCCTATAGTTACTCTTTCCAAGATGTTGGATGTAGAAACCTTGCCTTATCAGTGAAGGCTATGCCATTTAAGATAGGTGGGTCCACTTCCGGGATTTAATATTTCCTGGTAAAGAGTATCAGTTAAGTATAAGTTGTCAGTCCACATCTGATGGCCGACTTCGTAAGGATTTGCAGGGCATTTTGGATTACCTTTAACCCATTAATTGCTATGTTCCAGAGCGGGGGGGACAGGACGCCTCCCTGTGGGGTTCCTTTAGCCACCCGCCTCTTAATGGTGGATTCTCAAAGCACCGAGTTAACCATCCTGCTCCTCAGCATGTGATTGATTAAATCACTTACAGGGTAGTCCACCACAAGGAGCGACAATCCTTCCAGAATTACCACCTTTATATTGTTAAAAGCGCCCTCAATATCAAGGAAACACCACCATACAAAACTCTTGCAAGAATATTGATTTCTCAATCGTACGAACCAGGGCATGTAGAGCTGTGTCCACCGATATTCCTTTACAGTACCCATGTTGAGACTGTGCCCAATCACTAGATTTTATTTTTGATCGTATATAAAAGTCTATCAGCCTTTCCAGGGTTATCGGTCTTAATATAGAGTTAAGTCCTTTAGTAGCCATGTGAGGTTTTTTCCGCTTTCGGAATAAAGATCACGCTGACCTTTGTCCACCTCCTCGAAATACAGACCAACTTTAAACACCTTTTAAACATTACTTCCATCAAAGGGAGAACAATCGACGAGTTGTTTTGAATTTCGCTGGTATAATTCAGTCAGGACCAGCCGATTTATAAGGTTTAAAACCTTCAAGTGGCCATAGGATCTGTTTTTCAGTTACGATATTTTCTATGCGCCAAGAATGTGCTTCTCGATGAGTACTAGTCTCTATCCAGTTGTCACAGCTTCCTGGAAAGTGGGTTTCTTTAAGAAGATTTAAAGATTCCTCACTAGAAGCAGTCAAAGATCCGTCCGGTTTAATTAGATTACTGGAACTGGTCTGACTAGTAGACAGTATCTTTCTAAGACGAGAGGTTTCAGAGACTTCTTACATTTTATCACAAAAGAGTCTCCACGACCTCCTTTGTGCTTTCCTTAATTCTTTTTTGTATATACCTTTAAGTCCTCTTTTGCTTGCCTCTGGGCTTAACTATTGGGCAAGCAGCATAAAAAGACCAGTTGCAGGTACTAGTAATAGTCCCCCGGCGTTAATAACTGTTTTAGCATTACCCTATACTTTCTCCAGTTTGTCCTTCTAGGATTCTTGAAAGCTTTCCGGGAAACGTTAAGGCTGAATGTAACATATCGATGATCAGCGAAGGAATGTTCTCCAGCCACTCTCCATTCGCTGATCATAGGATAAATATTATCTGAGACGAGGGTTACGTCTAGAACCTCCTGTCTTTTAGTAATAAATGTGTTTTATTGCCAAATATTACAGACCAAAAGGTTATTATTTAATAAATACTCAAAAAATAACTCACCCCTTTCGTTGATATCTGTGACAGATTGTGTGATGCGCATTAGCATCACATCCAAGAACTCAGTCGTCTTTTTTCAGCTTCGAGAACCAGGTCGCCCAGATTATCCTGTGGAACCTGCTTGTCCTAGTCCATGTAGGCTGAAAACAGCCAGATTTGGCTGCCGCCAACCTCTAAGCTGACAGCTGTTATGTCACTATTGCAGTTATGTCAGAATTACTACAGTATATTAGGTTATACCCCTCCATTCTAAGGCCATGGAACCCGTTACGGCTTATCCAAGGTTCTTGAATAAAGACCACGTCCTCTCCTGATCCAGTCAGTCTGAGGAGTAAAGCGGCCGACACCGACTTTGATTTGTACGATATTAAGCATATTATCATTTGAGCCTATTTACCACTTATCACTTCCCGCTGCCGCAGGCAACCTCTCCTGGTGCTCCGTCTTCTCTCGGTATCGCCTCTCCTGATGATACGATTTCTTCTGAATTCGAGAAAATCATATTTTAAAATTGGTCGTTACTCAAATTTCAGTGTTTGAATGGTAAATTAGTTGTTGGAATCATGACGAACGCACATTTTAAACTATATAATCATTGATGTGTACCTAAATATTTATATGTATGACTATATGGGCAATTACCATGCGTCATTGATTATTTACATTGTTTACACGCGTTTAAAAAATTTGTCTAATAACCTCTAGTTGTTTACTTTAATTGTTTGCAGAACAAAGAATTATGTAAAGTATCACCTTAGATAAACATGTATGCATTAATAAAGTTATTTTACAAATTTTTCAAAAGATTTAATGTATAGTCCATTCGTCTGTGTGTATAACGAAGACTCATTTATTGGTTGTGTACGTTCCTTTATCTGTATATACATTTATATCGATTCATATTTTAGATTTAGTGTTATTTACTAAAAAATATTTATATTTGCATTCAATGAAAAGAGAATTGCTCGAACACGATACGTTCCATATTAAGCACATATAACAACCAATAGCTATAGATCTTTCATTGTTTGAACGAAACCTAAAACTGTTTCTGTCGTTTCTATCATAAATTTTTAGTTTTATTAAATAAAACTTATTTTTCGATATAAAAAGCTTCAAGCAATTCTATATACTCGTACATAATAGTTTTATATAAAATGGATTATTTTATTGGAATACTGTGCACGTCAAATAAATGTCTGCGCGTTCAATATAAATTGAAATTTAATGAATTTAAGAGAATTATACTTTTATTTATATGTTATAATCCGATTCGAGTGCAACGAGTTTATGTTCAATGAAACTAATTGCTTGCATATAAAATTACTTTGCACAAAGTTTGTTGTCTGAACTGAATTTAAATTGGCGATGTCGCTCTATATATTCGCATCTATGTATATTTCTGGCATTTACTTTGCAAATCAAATTAATTGAAAATTTCCAGATAACCTATTTTCCTGCCTCATAATATTGTTTTGTTACTGTCATGTTCACGAAAAGTATGGTTCTATAGAAACTATAAACCGTTCTAATTAAGTCAGAACTCAAACATTTGAAATTATTAAAAAACATGAGAATTCAACAAAGAGCTATGTAGAGTTTAGCGAATTGGCAAAAATATAAATAATTGAAAGCCATCAGTGATAGTCCATATGGGAATATAATACTCCTAATACTGTGTATTATTTCTACGAATAGAAGTCATCGAATTCTTAGAGCAAAGCCGAGGGCGGAGTGACAAATCTGGTAAAATTGCAACAGAGGGCGCCACAATCGCAAATCCCAGATGTCATGTGTCAATACCATCTGTCACTAGACCAAAATAAAATTTTCAAACAGATCTGTCATTTAGTTCAGTTTTGCCAACCATTGAAAACAGACAGCCCATTGTTTTTTTGCTATCATGGAATTAAGAAAGTGAATTTCGTGTGTTAATTAAAAATTATTTTTTGCGTGGGCAAACCAAAACAAAGCTTGATAAATATTATGGTTACTCTTCACCATCGATTAAAATGATTCACAAGTGGTTTACTGATTCAAATTACACGAACATTTGAATATGAAAAACGACCGCATTTGGCTAAGGAAAAAGTTCTCTACCATCAAGGCAAACCACACGTGTGTAGTTGCCATGGCCAAAATCCATAAATTACGCTTCGAATTGCTACCACATCCGCCATATTCTCCAGACTTAGCCCCCTGCGACTATTTCCTCATCGTGATTATCGATGCATATGCAACAAACGCCTATTTTGAAGGGTTGGAGAAATCATTTTACTCGGAAGCGATCGAAAAATTGGAAAAACGTTGGACTAAGTGTATCGAGCTAAAAGGCGACTACGTTGAAAAATAAATTTTTTTTGGCCGAAAATATTATTCCTTGTTTCAGTTTTACCAGACTTCTCACTTTAATTTTTGTTTTAAATTAAGATTTAAGATTACAAAGTTTTGAAAAAATTTGAAGTAATAAACTTGTCTAGAAAATTGTTTTTTCCGAATTTTCAAATTATGTTAAAATTTCAGAATTTTATTTGATTTACTCAAATTCCATAAATATATCAAAATTTGGAATGTTTATTACAGCATATTATAATTTGATTTAAGTTTAATTGGAAACAAAAATAAATTTAATGACGACGATCAAGAACTTGACAAATAATTGATATACCTCTGACGACACAAGCGTAAATAATTCATGCCAGACATTTTAAAAGTACATATAAAATTTATACAGTTGGTTCATCCGAGGATTTTTTTACATCTATACTCTCCCAGACTTTTTCGTCAACACAAAAATATACAGTTGGTACCAAAATACTCATCCCAGACTTTTTTAATATGTAAAATTTATTTGGTGGAAAATAAATTCTTATGGGTAAGTCGTTAAATGGACGGCTATTTTGTCATTGCTTTTAAATTTAATACCCTGTTAGCAATCATAATGCCAGCTTTGATGATTTGTGACCGTTGGAATTTCCGCAATATAATGTGGCGTCTTTGCCAACTTTTCAAATTAAACTTAATCCGATAAAACAAAAATAGCAATTTATTTATTTAATTGCGGAAATTCCAACAGTCAATAAAATATCAACGCACGCACAGTGGTGGCCAACAAAGTCCCAAAGTCAATCGATATGAGTAAAAGCCGACCCTATAAAAGCTAGGTCATACGATTATTTTAGAAAAGTTGCCAAAGGCGCCACATTTATTTATATTTGGAATTCCTAACGGTCAATAAAATATCAACGCAGGCAGAGTGGTGGCCAACAAGGTCAGAAACTTATTCGCTATGAGAAAATAGCCGACCCTACAAAAGCTTGGCTAAAGGTTTTTTTCGTTTCTAGCTTTTCTAGAAAAGTTGGCATAAGCGCCACATTTATTTTTATTGCGGAAATTCCAACGGTTGAAAAATATCAACGCTGGCACAATGATGACCAACAAGGTTCTCAGTTCAATCAATACGAGTAAAAAGCCGACCCTATAAAAGATTGGTAATAGGTATATTTTATCGATTTTCGTTTACTTTGAAAAGTTGGGATAGGCGCCACATTTATTTATTATATGGCGGAAATTACAGGTCATAAAATAATCAAAGCTGGCACAGTAGTGGCCAACACGGTCCCAAACTATATCGATATAAGCAAAACCCGACCCTATAAAAGCTTGGTCAAACGATTTTTTTATGGAGTATCATTTTTTTTTTTTTTGATTGACGGCCTATGCTGCTAACCCAGGATTCTATCCTAATTTGCAGAAGCGCATTGCAGCCCTAGCAAACTGTACAAGTTTGAACCAAGGTATGAGGAGGACAACTGATTTTCATTAATAGCTGAAAACCTGGAGCCGAATAATATTGAAAGCTGCACACAAAGTGCAAGCTGTCATCATCTTCCTCAAGACAGTCATCACAAATAACATCCTGAGATAAATCCATTTGATGGAGATGCCCCTTAAATCGACTTAAACCACGATTCAAGATAGAGCATATTTAGTTGATTTCTAATTGGGCTCGCTAATGAAGTACGTTGCCAAACTACAACTAAAAGTAGCAAGCCACTGTAGTCTTAGATCTTTCAAAGCGTAGTTCTTTATAACTTTCCTGGTGTAGTTTAAAGAGAATACGGCCGCGGGTTCAGGTCCAATTATAGTTAGTTGGGAACCGGATTTGGCTAAACAGTCCGCGATTTCATTCCCTTCGATGTCACAATGTGCTGGCACCCACATTACCGTAACGGTATTGTTGGAGCAAAGAAGATTAATGAAGTGTTTGCAATCCTTGACAAGTTTGGAGACAATGAATGGATTATTCAATGAATTGAGCACCTGTGTCCCACGATAGAACAGAGAACATTCCAGGTCCTAATGCACCTCAACGAATAAAGATGTGTAACTGGGGCAAGGAATGAATGGACTCCATAGCAAGAAGTGGTGTCAACGACGTAGCTCCAGTAACAGCCATACAAGCCGTGTTTAGAAGACTTTCAAGTTCAGCAGTAAAATCCTTTAGATTAACAATTGGTCACCACACAACAGAAGCGTAAGATAATATCGGTAAGATCAGCGATTTATAAATAAAAAACAACATCCTGTGTGTTACACCCCAGGATTTCCCAAAAGCCCTTCTACATTACCAAAATATGGCAGTAGCTTTTTGTACTTTGGAATCAAGATGAAGTTTCCAGGAAAGTTTGCTATCTAAGATAACACCAAGATGTTTATCTTGGTTACATCTGGTTATCGGTCTTCCAAAAAGAGAAGGTACGGATAGATCCAGACCACTCATGCGCCTAGTAAAGACAATTAAATCTGTCTTAGACGGGTTGACGTGCAGACCCTTGTCAATGCACCATGCCTCCACAATATCTAAGGCCTGCTGCATTAAATCGGATAAGATATTCAGGTGTTTGCCTGAAACGGTTAAGACAAGATCATCAGCATAACTCTGTGCAATGAAGCCAGACATTGCTGTGATTAATACCAAAATTATTACAGGAATTAGTAATCGAGATCACTGGCCCCTTACTGCTTCAACTATTTCGCTCCAACGGTTTCGATCCTGAGCATTGTCTTTATACTGTCTTAGACAATCTGAACAGCCCAAGTCATTCTCTACATCGTGGAGCCATCGTCGCCTCCAACGACCTCTGCGCCTACCATATGGTGGCTCTCCTTTCAGAGAATGTTGCACAATTCGTTCCGGATCAGCACACAGAACGTGACCGAGCGAGCATACTCGCTGCGGTCTTATTTCATGTACAATATCGGGGATCTTCATCAGATCTCTGATCTCGACATTGAACAGAGTTCGGTATGTACTATCTATTTCACATTTTGGGCCGTAAATCACACGCATGGCTCTTCTCTCAAATGTAAGAAGCAATCTCTCGTACCATCCGTCAGCGCCCAACTTTCAAATCCAAATATAACAACAGGCCTGATCATTGCTTTGTAAAGCTTCAGCTTCACGGCACTTGATAGGTGTTTAGTTTTTAGCAGTGGGCTTAGGATACAAAGCACGACTGCCAGCTGCCAGCCGCACTTTAATATCCTCACCCACACTGTTATCGGTATAAGAGGACCCAGATATTGAACCTCCTCACTCCCTCAAACGTGTAGTGGTCACTACTAAAATCTGGTGTGCCATTGTCCCTATAACCAGAGATCATGTATTATGCTTTGGACTAATTGATTTGAAGTCCAACAGAAGCTGAAAACTCTACAAGCGAATCAAGTATTTCTTTCACTCCGTTGCTATACTCAGTCCAATCACGCATATGTCACCTGATTGGACTGGCGATATAAGATGTTGCGCTGAGGTGTTTCAGTTTTACGAAAAATGTACTCCAACATGAGATTGAAGAGTATCGGGGACAGAGCATCTCCCTGCCGAATACCCGAGTTAACTGTAAAAATGGTCGATAGCCAACTTTAACGCAGCATTGTGACTTCGTCACTGTCATCCTACACAGTCGTACCAAGTTTGCTGGCATTCCTAGGTATCCCAGGGCAGACCACAAACTCTCTCGATTGATCTAGTCATAGGCCTGCCGGAAATCCAGGAACATCTGATGTACGGAGATGGATGTATCATAAAATTTAGATAGAATCATCCGGAGCGAAATGACCTGATCAATAATTTAATTTTTAAAAATTATAGAAACCAACAATGTTCAGAATTTGTTGTATATTTCTAAGCGAGGGGATCTTGCAAAAGTGAACGATTTTAGAATCCCAATATTTTCAGCAATCCAAATGACTTACCTCCAATCATTTTAGATTTTTGGTTTGGTACGCTTGAGTTCCAATTTATTATACACGATACGGACAGTGTTCCCAACTATTATTTATAGTGGGGGCCAGATTGATGTCATGATAGTGCTAGATTGACTGTATATAGAGTGCTAAATCATTTCAATTGGTAAATTTAGGCCCTGGTTCATTCACAAAATGTTTAAATTCTATATCCCTAGTTTCACTGAAATTGTTTATGGATAAAACGTTACTATGTACTTATCTTCCCATGTTTAACGCACATTTTTCAAAAGTAAGTGAAGCTACTTATTTACAAATTGCTCGAATTGAATGGAACATTTTTCGAATTTGAATTATTTTTGATAATTTTATTAGATTGCCATATCCATGTTGTTAAATTGTTAGGAAGTAATTACAAATTGAATATTTTGCAATTAGAATAAAACCATAAAACTATTTTTTGAGCTGAAAACAGATGAAAAACCATTTTAAAAATTGTTTGAAATGTCCATATAGCAAAGCTTTCACCAATTAATAAACTTTTCGTAATATATTTTTGGTTTTAAAGTTTTAATCGCACGCCAAGGTAAAACTTATGATTGTTGCATCATAAAAAAGAACTTTTCAAAATATAAAAATAAATATTTGTTCTTTAATTAAAGAAGCCAATGATTACAAATATAAAAATTTTAATTTCCTATTGGAAAGACAAATAATTGTTTTCACAAAGCTCCGTTTGTCATAAAGGAAGTTTTATATCAGATCGGAAACAAATATTTTTAATTATAAACACATTATAGATAATTACAAAACTCAAGAATTTAATGTCCAATTCGAATGACAATATTTTGAAAAAGCTCAACTTTTCATAAAATAGCTTTTAAAGGAAATCAGGGGTAAATAAAATATTTTCACTTCTGTTTTAATTAAAGAACCAGATAAGTGATTACAAATATCAAAATGTATGTACTTCTAATGGAACAGTATTGTAGAACCTTTTTTCAAAAAACTTAACTTGTGCATGTTGGATCGGAATCAATTAAAATGTTTACCGGTATGCTTTAATTAAAATTTCCAATTGGGCTAGACTGTACAACCTATATTCTTAAAAAGTTTAGATTTTTAAAAAGAAAATTTTTATGTCAAATTGGAATCAATTAAAATAAAATAAATACACTTAACATTTAAATTAGAGAATTTAACAGGGATGTGCGTCGACACGTCAACTATTATTGTCGACGTTGAAGCGTCAATAATGCGTCAACATTGCGTCGACGTCATGTTTAAGTCGACAATGACGTAATGTCGAGAAAAAATTATTTTAATAAATTTTTTAGTGTTGGATTCCTTTTTTTGCTTTTTCCTTTTTAATTCTATTCGATTTTTCCGTTAATTTTTTATTTTGTTTTACTTTATAAGAGTGAGACGACATTATTTTGTTATTAGATTAGTATGTCCCCAAAAATCATTTTAGTATTTAGTTTTTTTTTTGGTTATTTGCGTGGAGGAGAGTACGTAATATAGTCAAATTTATCAATTGTTATTATAATTAATTGTGGTTCGTTAATTATTGCCTTTATTTTCTCATTTTAATACTTCGAAAGTGTTTTACGATTGTTTTTTGCCCGTTTCGTTAGACCCATATGTGTTTTGGAATACGGCTCACATGAAAGCTCCTGAGATTTCTAGTTCGGCCAGAAAATTTTTAAAAATTCCAGCCAGTTCCGGTCAAATTGAGAGAATTTTTTCCAACTGGGCTTATATACATAGTGACCTTCGAAATAGATTGACGATGGATAAATCAAAAAAATTATTATTTATATATTTTACCAGTAAAATTTCGGAAACAGAGAGTAATGAGTTTTCTGATTACGAAATTATTTATTAAATTTAATAATGGTAATTTTTAGTATTTCCTATTTAAACTTACTTTAAATTTTTACCTAATTTTTTTATTAAAATTTATTTTTAATTAACTGAATTAATGTTTAAATATTTTATTATTTTTTGTTAGTCATTTGTGAATTGTTAAGTGATAAATGATCAATGATCATTACAAATTATGATTTCTATATATTTTTAATATTTATGTGTTACAAATGAAAAAAAATAAAAAGAAACAAACAAAACTATCATTTTTTATATTTTTTATTGTTGACGCGGCAACAATGCACGTCGACAAAACTTGTAATTGTTGACTCCAAAAAAATATGTCGACAACAATTGTCGACGTCGACGTTTGTTGACGTCGCACATCCCTGAGAGAAACAGATAATTACAAAATAGAAACACTACAAAATATTTAATCAAAAAGTGTTTTTTTTTCATAGAGGAGCTTTTATGTTGGATCGTAATTGAATACAAAATGTACACGTGTTATTTAATTACAAAAGGAGATGATCAGCAAATATTAAATTATTAATTTCCAATTAGGACAATTGCGAAACTATTTAACAAAAAGCTCATCTTTTATAAGTTGAGCTTAGTTTCAAAAGCTTAAACTTTCAAGAAATAGCTTTTATGTCAGATCAGAGTGAAATAAAATATTTACACTCGTTTTTACCATTCGTACTCCTACACTTTTAGGACAATTGTAAAAGCTTCTTTAAAAAGTTCATCTTATCATAAGTAAAACGTTCAACGACAATTTTTTGAAAGTTTAAAAAAAAAAAGCTCATTTTTTCATAAAATGAGATTTTTATAATCAAATAAAATATTTACAATAAATATTCTTTAATTATAATATCAAAAATTTAATTTTCAATTGGTAGGACCAGTGGTCAAATTTTCTAAAAGCTATTAATAAAATAACTTTAATGTTAGATCGAGATCAATTAATATTTTTACACTAGTCGTTTAAAAGGACCAAATAATTTACAAATATCAAAAATGAAATTTCCAATTGTGAAAGTTATTTGCCAAAAGCTCAATTTTTCATAATAGAACTTTTATGTCGGATCAGAATCTATTAAAATGTTTTATTCAACTCTATTCAAATATTTTTGAAAATTGAAAAATTGAATTGGCGCTGATTCACTCAGTTCACCTGCCACCTTCGCGATGAATTATACATTACTTAAGAACGTTAAATTTAACTGTACTCGTACATTTGTTGAAAATGTAGAAAAAAGTAGTAGATTCGATAATGGGTTTGGGCCTATACATTTGATAGAAAATTTTGAAAGTGCTAGAATTAGTGGTATAAAGAGATTTATATAGTGCCAAATTGCACTTGGGTGCAAAACTGATTTTTATGGGGCTAAAATAAATTGAATAGTGCTAAACCTGACACTGAAAGTGCTAAATTAGCAACACTTGATACGGACTCAAGATCACTGATTTTATTGTTTCATTTCCTCGAAAGTTTAGCCGCCATTTTCTTCAAATTTAATAAATGTATCAAAAGTTTAAAAATGACAATCACTTTGCTTTTTGGTCATGCCGAGTTTATACGTTTCTATCTTGCTGCAAAATGTTCACCGACCATACCGGGTGTTTTTTTTAAACTGAGACGATCAAATATCTCGAAAAATAGCCACTCTACGGAAAAAATGTCCATAATCAAAATGTAATCATACCGCGGGGGAAATACATTAGTGCAAAAAAAAAAGTCCCCCCACCCCCGCTTTGTAGGTGGGGCGGGGGTAACTTTTAAACTAAGATAGGAAGCCATATTTTTTATTGCAGATACGGATTCTACGACTAAAAGTACGTATGATTTGAATAAAATATTTTGTTCGGTTCATGATAGATGGCGTTGCAATCGACGAAATTCAATTTTTTCAATTTCTCAAAATATGTTCAAATTTTCACTCATTATGTCAATTTTAGCTCTTTTTCAATTAATTTTTTTTTTGTTGCTATATCTTGGCGAAACCGAAATGTCATTGTCGTCTTGACGTTGTCAAAACAGTGACATGAATTTGGTGCAACTATACATATTTGTATGTATTTAATGGTAAGATTAATGTTAATTTTAATTTGTAATTACTAACTATATTCTGTTTTCATTTTATTCATGTAAAAATATGTACGCCATTCCAGTGAAACTTTTTGCGGTCGGTGCAAATAAATCAAAATTAAAATGTCGTGTTTTTATAATGGTGGATGATGGATGATATTTATTATTTAAGATAAGTGTTTATTATTTATTAAAATTGGAATTTTATTAAAGAAAACAATATGGTTCGTGGTGGATTAAGAAATAATACAGGACGCAGCAATATACGAAATAATGGTAGAGCCGGTTGGGGGGGGAGGTATTAGATCATCACCAGTCAACCAGTCAAGAAAGTGTTTGTGCCAAGACACCCATCAATTGGACTTTGGCTAAGGTGGCTTTTCCTAGAGTTGGCCCACTACCTGATGATTCAGCATTAACTACAGCTTTTAAAAAGAAATCAAGGCCTTAATCAGACAGCTGTCGAACAAACCGCAATAGCAAATATTGTAGCTAAAGTGCAAAGTGTGTTGGGAAATTTGGTGGTAGCTCCAGGAGATTTCAACACATGCGTAAGGATACTTATTTTCAAACTATATAAGATTTTCTAATACATTGTACTTACTATTGTAGCAATTAGAGGAGGTTCGACATGTTGGATCATTCAAAAATGGTATTATGAAAACGGGGCATAATGTTGCCGACATTGTTGTGGTTCTAAAAACTCTTCCGACGAAAGAAGCATGTGATGCTTTGGCAAAAAAAGTTGAAGAAGATTTGAAAAATTTGATGAAAACTGAAGTGGTTACTAAAGCAGATGTTATATCAACAATGAATCATGATAAGGGTTTCGATATAGCAAATTGGCAGGCTAGAGTGCGAGTGTTGATTGCAACATTACCTCAAAACGTCGATATGGATGCGAATATAAGGAATAGGAATATAAACTGCCCAACAGTAGAATGTTTATATCTTGTAGAATGTTTATATCTTGTAGAATGTTTATATGTTTACATTTTCGTCAATGTATAATTGTAATAATTTATTAAATTAATTAAATTTTTATTTATATGTACATTTATACTTTTATTTCAATATGTTCTGAGGTCGTTTGGTTTCCTGATAGTCTTAATTCGAGATTATTATAACCATATTACACTATCACAAGAAAACTTAAATTAAATTGAATTTCTTTTCTTTTTGCACATCAAAGTTATATGCAAAAAAATTACCAACAGTAGTACTTTATGTGATATATAATCAATCATACTTGCTTTGTAAATAACATCAATTTATTTACATTATGTCAAAATTACGTCAAAATAATGTCAAAATTATGTCAAAATTATGTCAAAGTGACATAATTTTTGACAACCGCAAATTGAGCAAAAAGCCATGTACCAACAAACTAGAATAAAAAGCGGCTAACTTCACCCTGCTTTGCAGACAATTTTGCAGCAAGATAGAAACGTAAAAACTAGGCATGAACGCCATGTCTGTATCTGAATAAAAAACAAAAAACTAAAAACAAAACGTGTTATAAATTTAAATCGAATACTACTTAGATGAAGAAAAATATAAATTTTATTGAGAAAGTCACAGTTCTTCGAGAAATTTGAGTTTGTTTTCGTTGAGATTTCCAAATTATCGAAAATATTAAAATGAAAATACAAAATTAATGAAGTTTATAACAGAAAATTGAGTGAATGTCAATTTGAATGCTTGAATGTTTTTTTTTAAATAAAACAATATTTCTGGAAACATCTTACTAAAGACAAACGATGCTACTATATCGGCCTTTATAATTAAAGAGTTCTGGCTGTACTGGGATTAAATAATAATGAACAGATTTAAAGGCCATTACGGGCCCCTTACTGAGTCAACTTAGGCTCCAACGATTTCGATCCTGAGCTTGGTCTTCATACTGTCTAAGACAATCTGAAGAGGCCAAATCGCTCTCTACATCGGTAGAGCCATCGTCGCCTGCAACGACCTCTGCGCCTACCATATGGTGGCTCTCCTTTAAGAGATCGCTGCACTGGAATTAAAACAAAATATATATTTCTTAATTACGAAGAACAAAGAAATAATCACTCATTACTTAAGTTGCCATTTGTACATTTTTGATGAACATTCAAAATTCTAACATACATATTTTAGAGAAACTACAAGTACTCGAAGAAGCTAATTATAAAGATTATTTATTCTATAATTTAACTCTATCTACTTTACTTCTTACTAAAAAATTTAAATTCTCAAAATCTGATAGGTGAACAAATATCTTCAGTACTGATTAAAGCAAAAAATCAAACATCGAAATATAAGCACGATAAGCACGATAAAATATTTTCTAGTCTCATCATGTATACCTACATACATATGTACCAACAACAAGTATACGATATAAAAATTAATTGAAAACGATATAGTAATAATCTTAAATTACATGTCTTATATTTAACAAAATTTGCAACAAGCTGTATATACAACCAAACCCCCAAAAAAATAACAATGATAACAGTATCGCGTATATCTAAAAGAGTGAGGTAGGCACGCACCACACCCTCGCATATCATATAATCAATTGTGTTGCTGTATATTATGTATATAATGTTGTTGATTTAAGAAAATTCATTTCTCCTCTTCTTCCACTCAGTTCCATCTCAGTTTTCATCTTAATTTCATGTTTCGAAACCGAACCAAAAAAAAAAAAATACCAAAATTCATCAATTTTGTGTAAATATACCAACTTGAAAGGAGTGCTGAGAGAAAGAACGAACGATTATTAGAAAAAATTTGTTTAGATTTTCTAATAAAATTGAACGAAGTCTGTACACCATCGTATAGCAGAAAACCACACAATCTTCTGAAAAAAAAAAAAAAAATTCGTTATAATGAAATTGAGCAGAAAATTTTTATTTTGGTGTCGAGTGTCGCAGATGGGAATGGAGGATGGAGTTAAGTAAAAAAAAATATTTAGAAACGGATTAAGTCTTAAAAGTTTTACTGTTATGTGTTTGTTTTTTTTTGATGTGTACTGTATATACACAAAAGAGCTTTTTTGGTGTATTTAAATTGGGTGGGTGTTTGGAATGGGACTGTGCGACTTGAGGTAGTTCTTGACATCATGCTGTCGTTTTAGTGTGTACATAATTTTTTTATTTTTTATTATTTAAATGAACTGAAGTGATGTGGGAACATGTTTAATGGTCTTTAGTTAATTGGGCATACAGCTGTTGGTTAATATTTTATTTTGACTTTAATTGGTATTCTTGAAATGTTTATTAGGTGATTTTTTATTAAAAGTAATTTTGTTAGTTCGCACAACACAAATAGTTTGGTGTCTAATGTTCGAAAAAAACAATCAATTTGTGTTTAAACGAAAATGATAATTGTATTTTTTAGTTAGATATATTCCTCGCAGCTACCCAAAAATGTATATTGCTATCTCGGTACGATCCTTGGTTCAGCAGGGATTTTTTTTTAAACTTTCAATTCTGTACTAACATACAACGTAGTACAACACCCCTTAGATACTTATCTTAGATATAGGCCTCAGCTAGCCAAAAATGTATTTCGCTATCTCGGTACAATCCTTAGTTCAGCAGGGAATTTTTTTTAAATCTCAATTTTGTACTAACATTTAACTTAAAGCTTTAATATTTTTTAGTTAGATATATAGTCCTCAGCTAAGTCTTAAGTCATTTGGTTATGAGATAGAGGATTGCTTTTATTAATCGAAACATTCATGTTTCCGTTCATTTACTTTAAACAAGTGCAAGCTCGTGTCGTGTTCATCCCTTTAGTGAAATGTTGCACTAGCTTTTTTTAAAAATTGGAATCGCCTTCGTAGTTGAAAGATTTGAATATTTGAAAATTACCAAATCTCAAAGACAAGAAATTTAGATACAATATTATTGTATTCAGATTTCATTCATGTCTTTGAGATTTGGTAATTTTTCTACGTTTGCTAATAAGACAAATAACTTTAAACAATTGATCTTATTGTCACTAATACAAACAATTTTATTTAGTTTAGGACAAACTTCACACTTTTAAACAGACGCGTGAAATTTGTCCTAATTGTTGCTTTTGTAGTTTAGGTCAGATTTTGAACAAACTTCACGCGAATTCCATTTCAATATTGAAAAGTTTCGGTTTGGTCTTTTAGAGGCACTTTATTTGGTCTCAATCATGTTATTTTTCAATATGGCAAGCTATACCATAATATAAAGATAACTTGACTATTTCTCTAATCGGTCGTTCGATTCCAAGCAAATATTTTGTTTCCTCTCCAACAATTCATTGGTGATTAAATACTTAGCATATTCAGATTGTTCAAATCATGATTCTATAAAATTTTCTCTGTTTTTATGTTCTTGCTGAATATCCGGTCTTACTTCTAAACCTCCTATATGCGGGAAGTTGTACATACTTCTAAGCGTTGAACTTGCCGATAAAAAAATAATCTATATAGGTTGGTGAATTCAATAGTCAACGGAATTTGGGGATAAAAACATAAAATGTAATTGTTTAAATTAAAGTAAAAGTCTTGTATAACAAGAAAATGACCAACTTGTTACGTTAGTGGAACGGAATTATTGCCACACGGACCAAGAAATCATTCAAGGGCTTGATGAACATTTATCTACTATATATTTGGAATTTAAACTTTTTCATGCTAATCTTGCCCTATACATATTGAAAGGTTCGTGATCTCCAGTCTTTCAAATTCAAAGTGATTTACAGAAAGGCAGTGAATCTTATACAGTGAAACCTTTGGGTACGATTATTGGTTCAGCGCGGATTTTTTTTTAAATATCAATTTTGTACTAACATACAACGTGGTAAAGCCACCTCTGGCCTAAGATACTGATCTTCTAGATTAAAGATTGAAGTCATGTTCGAACCCGTGCTTGAACATACTGTGGTCCCGACAAAATCAGCGATCTTGGGCGTTTTATGATGGCGTTATGAGCGTGACATGTCTTCAGGTGGTTGTTGTTTTCCATTCTGTACTTGGACCATTGCCGTGGCCCGTGGCCAATAAGGTGCTTGTTACATTTCCGTACTTGTTCATTAGATGAGTTGTCATCATGCATTTTTCGCCCGCCTCTATTTTTGAAGTTCATCCTGCAACGTGGAAAGCATCGTTCGTTGCGAGTGATTATTGGAGTGCAGTAATGTGTTGTGAATTTCCCTATATTTTCCTATAAGCGGGCTGTTGTTGAAATATTCTACAATCTGTTAAATCATGTCCCTGTTTACACAATACACATATCTCTGAGCTTTGTGTGCGACATGTGTTGACTCGGACTATATGTGGAGTGGATACTCCAGAAGAGCGTCATATGGGTTTTGCTTTTGTCGCTTCTAAAGATTGGAACCGTCGCTCTAAGAAACTGAGAATGTTTTTTAATGTTGGCAACGTTTTTATTGCTATTGCTGACTCTGAGTGTATTACTGGAAAACTCAGCATCGCGATAACATGATTGGACGGTCGGCCATACGCTGAAGTAAACATATTTTGTAAAACTTAAATAGGATTACTGGGGAGCCAACATTTCCATCTTAGGCAAAGGCTGTGAAAACTTATTGAATGAGACATCTTGAATTTGCCGCGCATTCGATATGAAGATTTATTTTGCTCCAATCTCTACAACTGGTTCTGACCAGTATAAAGATACACTTACCAAAACTGAGGAATATCCAGTAAAAGTAGCTGCAGAATTGCTTGATGACGATGAACCCGAGAATAATACATCCCTTCACCATTTGCTAAATAAAGAACAAAAACATGCTCTAGAAGAAGTTATAAAACTATTTCCATCATCTTCTGTATTGCCGCTCAAACAGAGGCACTATCCTATATCACCAGCGGTTCAGACTGAAGTGTACCAGGAGCTGGATCGTATGTTATCCTTAGGCGTGATTGAGGAGAGCGCAAGTTCATGGTGTTCACCGCTTGCTGTGATGAGCAGGTCAAATGGTAAAATCCTTGATGCTCGGAAAATCAACGAAGTCACAGTGAAGGATGCTTATCCTTTACCTATATCATTGATGGTTTGCTTGGGCGTCTGCATAAAACAAGATTTATTTCGAGTCTTGATTTGAAGGACGCCTTCTGGCAAATACCACTCGATGAGGGGTCAAGGGATAAAACGCCGAACGGCCCCTGTATCAATTCACTTCCATGCCATTCGGCCTCTGCAATGCACCGCAAACAATGTGCCGTTTAATGCATCGCGTGATACCCCATGAACTGCATTCTGAAATCTTTGTATACTTGGATGACTTATTGATTACCAGCGCTACGTTTGATGAACACATTTCGTTGTTAAAGAAAGTCGCAGAATTACTGAAGCGTGCCAATTTGACGATTAACATCGAAAAAAACAAAATTTTCCTTAAGGAAATAAAACACTTAGGCCACATTATTGGCGACGGAGTGTTGAAAGTGGATCCTGGCGTTTCAGTATTGCTGGAGACAGGTCTGTATCTAATAGGTTCATCGATTTATGTAGTCAAGAAGCACACTGTTGTCTACTTTTGTTTGCTTTTTAGCATTTATTATATAAAATCGCACTTCATATATATACTCTGCCACCGATTCAAATATCTTAATTTCCCACATCCAAATAACTCCCAAACCACCAAACAATTAGCATTTTGCATTATTATTTTTCGCGAAAAACCCGTCACAAAAAATAAAATTCGTAAGTTTTCCATATTGTTGTGCAAACACAATTCAATCACGCACACAAACGAATTGTTTATCGTGTCGTGTATTTTCCAATGAAGCCAAGAAAAATAAATTCAATTTTATAATTCACAAAATTACGTTTTATTGTTAACTCAATTTAATTGTGATTTAAATTATTATTTGATTTCTAATCGATTTGTTTATTGAATAGAGGTGTAGTACTTCTATTTAACATGTCTATACATATGTACGTTTATATATCTAGGGGATCAACAAATCAAGCCTAGCATAATACCCGAATCGAAAATTTATGATATCAATCACCCCCCAAGTTTTTGCTGTTCTTGGTATTGAATGAGGTGGAGCATAAGTTTATTACTTTCGAAATGGTTCGAATCACAGCGTATACAACATAATGTTAAATTCCAATTTAAATGTTTAATTTTGCAAAAATAATAAAATTTACAAAAACACCAACAAACCAAAAATATGTTTTATGATTATTACTTTTCGTTTCATAAATTTTGTATGCCTACCCGGGTATATATAGATGTACTAAAGCAGCACACGAGGAACATAACAGTTAGCTGTTAGCTGCTTTATTGCATAAAGCTTTTTTAGTGCTTTAATATTTTATGGTATTTTAACAATAAAAACATATATATACATAAATTTATATAAAACTTTCATATATATGTTACGTTTAAAACACAGATCTTGTGACAAGACAGTAATAATAAAAAGATGAAATTATGATTCATGTTTATGTACAGTACATACATATATATAGTCATGTTGTGTAGCTTCAAGTTGTGTATGTTTCATGAGGTTAGAGATCGGTCCGAACTGATAAAACGTACTTTTTGAGTATTCTTTTCTCATCTCTATAGATTACCTCATAGATACCTTAAAGGCATAAAAAAATTACTGGATTCGGTCAACAAAATCAATGTACACAGGCCCGAGTAAAGCCCAACATATATAAGGGAAGTTAACCTTTCGCCTGTTCCAAAATGTGTTTAACTCAACAAATGACACGTGCGGTTTCCATATATTTGTTGTCTACTGTTTGTGTTCGGTGTAGGGAATAATCAAATTTCTAGTAGTTAAATGGGCCAATAAATTCCAGCGTCTTACTGGTTTCAACACTCCACATTATTAGCATATCATTGAAAATGTTATTTAACCAATTGACTTTCACTTGTTCCCGCAAGTGTTTAATGAGCTCAGGTAAGATTCAATCAAAATCGGAGGCTATTTCACACTTCCAAGATTCTCAGACATTGCCGAATTTGAATGGAGAAAAACTGGTAAATTTTGTTGTTTTGATCCGCATTGATCTCGTCTCGCATTAACTGTTTGGAGCTAAGTATGATAAGTCTGAAGATAAACGAATGAAAACTTTCGTCTATGTGCATATAAGAACTTACAATTTACCACTAACCAGAATCTCAATTATTTGAAGTATATATGTACATAGATGCTCCCAATATAAAATCTGATAGCCGCGCAAATTGTTCGACGAAGGAGTGTCGATATCACTGTCGCCAATTGTAAATTCTGAAGCTGAATTTTGCTTGAACCGGTTGCTTGAGAATGCAAACTACCATTTGAACTAAATTTCCAGTATAACGAACTAAATTTCCAGTATAACAAGCGCAAGAATTTAATATCGCTCCGTCAACGTCTTCGTTTATTAAAGATCGACATAAAATTTCAATATAATATCTATGGCCCTCTTAGTCGTGAAAAAGCCTTAGAATTTTCCAAATTGTTTGGGCATGGTAATTTTCAGGCTAGTGTCGGTTGGTTAAATCGTTTTCGTGCGAGATTTGGCATATCTTTTAAGTTAATTTGCGGTAAAGAAAAAAATTTACCACTGGATAAAGTGAACGAATGGGGCGCAGGTAAGTAAAATTCTCACATTACCAGGTGATTCTTGTAAAGGTGTAGCAAAATCCACAGAATAATACGGTAAGCTGCTGTTTACCGTATTATTCTGTTGTAACGCCACCGGAACGGAAAAATTGAAGCCACTTGTAATTGGAAAATCACTGAAACCAAGATGTTTCTCAAATATCCGGCAATTGCCTTGAGCTTGTATGACACAAAACCATTTCGAGTGGTTTGTCGAACTTGACAAAAAAAAATGAAACAACATAAACGTAAAACGATATTCAATAGTGATTTCACTTTAATTATTAGACCCCACCCGAGGTAATCTAATAATTAGTCTAATATTTAAATCTACACTCCAGTGATATTTAACATTGGTCCTTCGAGCCAACCAACAACCGGTGATACATATATCAACAATTCTCGAATCCCGTGTCACACCAAACCAGTTACGAGAGATCTACAAATAACAAACTCAGCTAAACATAGATTTTCATTTGATCGCCATTAAACATATTCAATGAAAATGGAAGCTGAGTATAAAGCTCTATGTGCTCTGTTCGATAAATTTCAAAAGAGCAAAAGCAATTATACCAAAGATGGCGAAGGCAAGAAGACTCAGGAGTATTTGCAGAAGAAACAATCCCAAATCGAAACCATTTAGAAGGAATTCGTTGACACCGATACAGAGATGAAGGATGATCTTTATAACGACCACACAGCTCATCCATATTGGAAAGAAAGGGAATCGTTCGAGAAATGCTATGCGATATATCGAAATGAGTTGGAGGCTAAACTAAAAACAGAACTGGCAGTGCCAGCACGAAACAATGATTACCTGTCTATCAAACAACCAACCACTATTTCACAACATGCCTCAGATCCAACAACAACAAATTTACCATGTCTTTCCACCATACAGGCCAACAACAATGTGGGAAGTCCTTGCGAAGCAATCAAAAACAACAATGGTTGTGATTCGGCTATACAATCTAGCGGTCAAGCACGCAAATATAAAGCACAAGATGTTAACCTACGTTTATGCTATAGATTAATAGCCAATGCAAAATAACTAGTAGAAGCTGAGAATAGCCACGATCAACTCCAACACAAACTGCACCAACTCGATGCCATGGTGACGCAGATCAAGCATCTTCACGAAGAACTATTAGTGGATGCCACTCCAGAGGAAGAAGCCTCTGTGCTCTCTTTGTGCCAACAACTACGAGATGTTGCAATCCGAAATCACCAGCTACTTTACTACAACCAACCAAAATCAAAGGACCTAGAACAACATGAGGTCTAATTGAAATGAATTGAAATAAGTGAAACCGTCAAGAGGCACCAATTATAAACCATGGTACTTGAAAGTGCGGGTAGAATCATAAGCCACCTTGAGGCTACGGGTGATAATTATAATGATGCTTGGCAGCCATTGGTAAACCGATACCAAAATAAAAGGCAGCTGGCATCCAGAGCATCGGTTGTTATAGATTCGTTTATGTGTTATCGCAACAATTTCTTACACTGCCAGTATTTTTTATACGATTTCTCTGGAAATTAATATGTTTGGGTATTGTCGTAAGCTGGTTTGAGTTTTTGTTAAGATGTGAAAGCGAGGTTTTTACTAGTCCTTGTGACGTAGAAGTTCGTAGAATTCGGGATCTGTGTTGCTCACGGAATCCACCATGACTTTTTTCGTTTTAGGGGTCTGAAAGATCGATGATCGAACCCTCGCATTCAAGCTTCCCGCCTTTTTGGCGACAATGTGAACATTCTGGTTTTATAAAGCTCTTCGTGCCACAACCAAAACAAAATCTCTGTTGAACGGGCATCTAACAATCCTGATAGAAATGGGGTGGTTGTAGGCAATTCCAACAATAATTTTTAGGTGGTAATGTAGGTTTATTAGAAGGATGTTGAAAATTTGTATGTGGACTCGGTTTTAATTGAATGGCTACTTGAATAGTGATATTAAATCTGAAAGAACTATCACGAGGTCTCTGAATCCATTTGATGCCGAATGTCAAAATCTGATCAATCTTGGAAACGATTTTAAATTTCATTTTTGAGAGGAGACCATGTGATATCTTTATTTTGTTCTATCATAGTCCAATACGATTCAACTGCCGTGCCCCGCAGGACGTAGTGTAATTCTAGCCAAAATTCAGTGATACTTTCTGACTTAGCGAGATGTTCAAATCTAACTAGGAACCCCTTGACCTTTGAATAAAGGAACTAAAAACTAATCAACAATTTTACTTTTTAGTAAACCACATAATTCGGTATATACATACATACGTGTATTATGTATTATGAACTAATTTACTAAGGTTTCACTCTTTGAGCTTTTAATCATCGTGTTTAACAATTTAAAACTTTTCATTTTAGGTTTTGGGTTGGCATAAATTCAAAAATTCGAAAAGAACGAAAAACATTTAACAAGTTTAGGTTGCGTATATTGTAAAACTGAATCAGTTCTTTGAGATGCAATTTGAGAAAACATATTTTGATCGATAATATTTCTATCCAGTAACCTAATAATAATAATAACAGTTTTTAAAGGCCTTTACTGTGCCAATACTATGGCTCCAACGGTTTCGATCCTGATCATGGTCTTCATACTGTCTTAGACAATCTTTATGTAACAGAACAAATAAACGTTACAATTTTTGTCTAGTTTCGATTGGCACAGCAAAACGGTTAAGACATATGATTTTTTTACCACAGTTAAAATATTTAACTATACCGGTGTGAAGTTTTCCACAAATAACAAAAGTGTAGCTACACAATATAACAAATCACGTATGTGTAGTTACACAATTTAAGAAAAAGTGTAGCAATCCACAAAAAAATGTAACATAGTAAATTATATTTATTACGATTATTGTAAAAAAATGAAATATAATTATTTTTAAATAAAATATGCGTTTGTGCAAATTTAATATGACGTAATTTTTAATTATAATTAAATGCAAGCTAGAAATAATCACAAACATTAAAATACGTTAAGCTATTACAATCAACCTTTAAAGAATTTCCAAAATATAGTTATATACATTTTCAATTCGCTAACAAAGAGGATTTTCTGGTTTGTATATGAATTAACAATAATAATCCAAGAGATGTCTAGATAAATCTGAGTATGCCATCTCATTGTGTGTAGTTTTAAGATTATTTATGGTTGGGATCATATTAGCGCGAACCTCGGGGGGAAGTTATCGATATTATAAGAAATAATGAAAGTGTAGGAGGATCTATTATGGGCATTAACAGGTAATCCTACAGATGTCTAGATGAATCTGCGTACGCCATCTTGTTATGTGACCACTCGTACGAGAGGGTTATAGCATTGACTTCGTTTATGATAATAAGTTTGGTACAATGTTATAATTGCTATAAATCTACTCCAAAACAAATTGTAAATAATTGTAAATGGTAAATTGTAAATAATTATGACTAATTGTCATTTCTTTATGTTAGGTTATGGTGTAATTGTTGTGATTGTGTCAAGTTCAACCAATAAATCTTATAATTTGTTTAGTGTTTTTATTATCGAATGAAAGTGGGCGCTTCATGTTATCCCGCGCATATCAAATTGGTGGCAGCGGAGGGATCCCACGGTCGAAAAATGCTAACGGATTCTATACCAAAAATAAAACAATTTTTATTTATGCAAAGTGAAAGCGAAGCTTTACCTATTCTTTAAAATAATTCGATGAACGCAGTAATACCTAAACAAAGCTTATAGATAAATCTGATTTAGTTTATAAATCTGATTTAGTGTTATAACTGTTTCCTATAAATATGTAAATTTTCAATCATATGCCATTGATCAAATAACCGAAAAGGTTTCCAATTTTAGTGTTTGTGTCCCTTATTTTGACGGTGATTCTACTAAATTACAACATTTTATTGCTTGTTGTGATTCGGTTTTTGAAGGTGCCGCCGAAAAGGATATTAAGTCTTTTCTAGATTTACTAAAATCAAAACTTTTAGATTTAGCATTCGAGCAAACCTTTAAGTACAATGAATATACCTCTTGGGATGAATTAAAATTAGATTTAACAAACGAATTTTCCGAGTTATATTCATGTGAACACTTGCAAATGGAGCTCGTAAATATTTCTCAAAAGCGGGATGAAACTGTCAAAGAATATGCCCGTCGTGTTCAAGATATTTTGTCTAAGTTAAACGAAGCTTGCATTCGTGCAGAAGGCAAGGACGCGGTGAAAGTCATTAAAAGCATTAATTCTAAAATCGCTTTACGAGCTTTCCAAGAAGGTCTTCATGATCACGTAAAATTAATAGTCAAAGCATGTCTATTTCCGAGCTTAAAAGAATCTCTGGCTAAAGGAAGCGAGGAAGAATTAGCTTTTCTACTTCACAAACAAAAAAGAAATTCTATTAGTTCTTCTAGGCAACAGGTAAAATGTCAGATATGTTTCAAATTAGGCCATACAGCATCTACATGTTATCTTAGGAACCCTATAGACCAATTTAAAAATTCTAAAAATACCAAATGTTCCATTTAATGGTCAGACATTACCTAACATATCCAATCAAACTGTTAAACCAGTCTATATTTGTACATATTGTAAATGTCCAGGCCATCGAATTAATTGTGGCTTTAAGCGACGAAAAGCTAACGCCAATAAAAATCTAAGTAACATAAATGAACAAACGGAAAACTTTCAAGAACCGATCAAGAACGATGCGACTTGCCTGGTTCAGCAACTTTAAATTCGTGTCGAATTTCAAATTTATTAATTCCGTCTAATAATATATTAAGCTCCAACACCCAATCATGTCTGTGAAGTTAGCACGAAGAGTTAGCACGAAAAACACACTGGGAGCTCTAGTGGTTTGAGTCATGATTATTATACATCTTGTACTAAAGTTGGCACGAAAAATGGATTGTTCAAATAAGATAATTTTTAAGCTAGCACGAAATCAAAACTATATTATATTGAGTTTGAAAATTTGTATTGACGTATAATATTTTATACATAAATAAAATATTATAAAATTGAGTTAAATATTGTTCTTCACAACAAACATTGAATCAATTATATACTATGGGAAATAATGTGAAAGTACTAAAAGTTCAGGTTGGCCTTAATCTTTAAAATGTCAATGCTTCTTTTGATTTTCGAAACGTTTTTGACATTTTCCATGCCAGTGATCTAAATTTACAATTTTTTAATATTAAAGATTTGAGGACAGCCGAATTTGGTGTGTGTGGGTGTGCCGAAGAGTTCTAGTATGTATATCATAATTCGGTTTTATGAGCTATGCTGCTTTCTCAACTTTCGATGAAAGGCGTCAAAACCCCATATGAGTGGGGAAATTTTGTTGTTAACTGTGGTTGTGACTCCATGACAAATTAAAGTTATGGTTTTATACTACAAAATTCTTTTTTTTATTTTCTTTATTATTTCCCATAGTAAATGTTTCAATTTGATGTAAATTTGAATAATTCAGTACTCGAAAATGCGTTATAGAAAAATTCTGACCACAGGCATGGAAAATGTCAAAGGGTTGTTCTTCAACCTGGAATCAAAACTAGCCTTGACATTTTAAAGATTAAGGCCAACCTGAACTTTTAGTACTTTCACATTATTTCCCATACTAAATTTTTCAATTTCATGTAAATTTCCATAATTCAGTACTCGAAAATGCGTCATTCAAAAATTCTGACCACAGGCATGGAAAATGTCAAAGGGTTGTTCTTCAACCTGGAATCAAAACTAGCCTTGACATTTTAAAGATTAAGGCCAACCTGAACTTTTAGTACTTTCACATTATTTCCCATACTAAATTTTTCAATTTGATGTAAATTTGAATAATTCAGTACTCGAAAATTTTATATCTGTACATACTATGATTATTACAATATTTTAATTTTAATTTAAAATAAATATTATGAAATATTTTGAAGTTTTTTTTTATTTCATGATATGTATATTGTTATCTAATCACAATTCATTGTTTTAGTACAAAAAACAAATTATCAATTTGCTAACTTCCCACCGGTCACCCAATCCATTTTACTAACAAATTCAATTTTTGATAAAAAATATGTTAATCTAAAACTTGATATTGGTAATAGTAAATCAATATTTTTGTTAGTAGTTACGGGAGCTGACATATGTTCAATCACAAAGAGTTTCATCAAACCAGATACTATTTGTCATCGTAAATTAAAATGTTGTTTAAAAGGTATCTCAAACGATCATATTGAAACACTTGCTGCTTGTGATGCAAAAATTGAACTACCTAATTCAATTCAAATCGCCCATCGTTTTCACATAGTGAAAGACGATTTTCCGATAGCATGTTGCGGTATATTGGGAAAAGATTTCCTATCCAAATTTAAGTGTCATATTGATTTTCAGAGTAATTCTATCAAAATTCCATTTGAGGAAAGCATGTTGTCTTTAAATTTGTGCAATGCTAACTCAAAACATTGTTCCACCAAGATCGGCAAAACTAATTCTAGTTACATAAGCATTGTAAACACTACGGAGGAACCTTTTGAATTTACCGAACTTTCTCTTACGCTTTATCCTTTAGAAAATTATAATGTTTACCATATTTCGAGGGGGACATAACTGCAAAGGCTAGCCAAATTATTTACAGTAAAAAATTTTTTTGTTTTTGTTTTTTTTTGTTTTAAATATTACAACTGATTACATATATCATCTAGTAATTTCTCTATCTTTCTTATGTTCAATTTGCAGAGATATAACCCATTAGTTAGTCTCTAAAAATTTGGCCACCCTATTGTAGTCTTCCCAATTCCAGTGGTTTCTTTCTTTGGAGCCTTCGTACTCCATTTGTGTTACTCAGCATACCACGTAACTCAACATTTTCATGTTGACCAAGCCGTTGTATGTGTTTCTTTGCATGAATTGTTATTTCTTCGCTGACGTTTTCCATCCGGAGGTCCCTATGTAGGTTATCGTTTCTTATGTACCAAGGAGCGTTCACTATTCCACGTAACACTTTATTTTGAAAAGCTTGTATTATTTTAATATTGGTTTTCTTAGTACAGCCCCAAACCTGAATACCATAAGTCCATATAGGTTTTAAAACTTGTTGGTATAGTAGCAACTTATTAGGTATTGACAGCTCTGAATACCTTCCAATTAGCCAATACATATTTCTATATTTAATGTGTAGTTCCTCCTTTTTCTTTTTAATGTGCTCTTTCCATTTTAACTAAGCATCGAGAGTCATGCCAAGATACTTTTCTGTGTTAGCATAGGAACAGTAAAAAATGGATTTTGAAAAATAAAGTTTGTGGAAGAAAGGCGCTCTTTGTGGGACCGAAAACACAAACAGTACAACAGCAAGGGATGAAATAAAAAAGATGGAGGAAATTTTTCTTAAATTAATTGACTAAATTTTACCCTTCTGCACAAAATCTGTATGTGAATTTCAACATTTTCCGGTTTATTTTAAATATTTTGGTTTCGAAGCAACGCAATCGCTCACCTTAGACGGAATAAAAAATTGGTACATACTACATAATAAAAAAATATTATTAAAAAACTGAAATAAAAACAAAATTTAATAAACAAAAGATAAAAAATTTGTTTGTACCTTTGTAAGGTTATTTTGCTTTTGTTTTTTCTATGTACAATTCTATAGTCGATTGTCGCGCTCTACAATTCGAGCGAGGTTACATTGTAACTTTTATTTTATTATGGTAATCACTCTATATATAAATACACAAAGATAATACCAAAGAATATCTAATACATACTCAGAAGCGAAGACATGAACATAAAAGTGCGTATGTCAATATTTTAGCTGGAAGATCCACTATTTCTAAATATATAAATAAATTTACAATAAAGCTCTCCTGTGAAATATTCGCTTTTTAATAATATTTTATTTTCATTCATTTTGCTCACACTCACATACAAGGGAAATATTTTTATTTATATAAAAACACAAACACATTTGATTTTCGGTTGGTTTTCGTCAATTTTTGTGCGATCGCCGATCGCCTGCTATATTTTTATTTTTCTAAATTTCTTTTTTCTGTTGATCTACGCATACTCGTACAGGCAGTTTATATAATAACAACAACAACAATATTTATTTGTGTTTGCGATGATGGGCTTAAAAAAATTGTTTTCTATTCTATGGAAATTTATAAAAGGAACAATTTGTTTTACATTTTCCTAATTTTCAATAGTTGACGATATTTAATGAGTAGGACAAATAATTTTTAATTTTAATCGACGGACAATTTCATTTTTCATTTACATATTTACATAATTTAATTTTACAAACTAGCTACATATGTATAATGAATTTTTCGTGATCATCATGTATAAGAATATTCAAGGAGATGTAGGTTTATTTTTGTTTTTAAAAAAAAAACTGCAATAGGGTTACTATTTGAAATATATTTGAGAAAAACTTGGTCGACTTAATAAATTATTTAGCTTTGCGTAAGTTTGAAAACTAGAAAAACTTACAGTTAACAATATATTGGTAGAATATTTATTGATCTACTCCTAATTTGATAGTAGTATAGTTGCAACAACGAAAAAGGCAACGTTATTTGAAACAAAAGGTAAAATAATTACAGTTTGACGTATATGTATATGTATTTCAATGCATTTGACTTCGTTTTTTCAGATTAATTTTTGATTTTGTGTCAGAAGCATCAAAATTTAATTATGTCTTCCAATTTAAAATACGGTGGAAAGTGCATCATTTGCGGAAGAAATAAACGGGCGGACATAAATTGCAGATTATTCGCTTTTCCTGCAGAAAATACCATGCGATATAAAATGTGGGTAGAAAAGTGCAAAATTAATTTTTGTGATAATACAAATAAAAAAAAATTATTTGTGAATTGCATTTTGAGGAAAAGTTTGTGAAGGTAATTTAATAATTTGTAATTTTTCACGTGTCAAACCTTAATTACGAACCAGATAATTGTTCATTTATTTTAGAGCAAGAGGCATTTAACACTTCAAATAATATGATAGAAGAACATGACAATTCAAGAGAAAATAATAATAATTTAGTAACTGTGCCGATACCAGATAACAACATTGAGGGATTTGAAGAATCAGATTTTAATGAAATAGCATTCGTTGGGAATTTTGTAGACCACAACTTTCAAATTGACCTACCAAGCTTACGATATTTTTTGGGATACGTAATAAACAAATTAATAAAAAGATCGAATTGCGAATCTTGTTTGGAAGTGATGGTTAAACAAGATGAAAATTTATCTTTACCATCTCAGTATTTGATCAAATGCAAAAACTATTTCAATTCTTCAGAAGATTTGTATTTAAGAAATCCGACTGACTTTTTTTTGGATATTACTACAATTCACGTCACAGTTTTTGCAAAATATTTTGCTACTAATATCCATCGGTCTAAATTATTGCAAACAATATACAATGAATGTTTAAATGAAACAGGCACAGATGAAAGATATTCTATGTGGTTTACAGGACCTTGTGAGGAACACAAGCAAAAAGCACTTAAATTTTTAATATTGGTTTTAATTCGAAAAAACTGTGTCTGGCAATTGGAGAAAATTAAAAATATAAAGAAAACCAAAAAGAGTAGAAAATGTTCCACTAATTTAAATCTGAGTAATCAAATTGGAAAACAAAACCGAAGACTAAGAATTCTAACGGATTGAATCACCTGATCTGACGTCATATAAATTTAATATAAATATTTATAGTTAAAATTGCTTTACATGTA
The DNA here is from genome assembly GCA_951394425.1 of Tipula unca. Classification (NCBI taxonomy): domain Eukaryota; kingdom Metazoa; phylum Arthropoda; class Insecta; order Diptera; family Tipulidae; genus Tipula; species Tipula unca. The sequence continues at coordinate 158,567,975 of OX596380.1, read as the reverse complement.
ATAATATTGAAGTAATATTTATATTTTAATTTCATTGTACTGTATATCGTTAATTATATTATTATTATTTAATTAATGAATTTTTTTTTCTATGTACACTGCAACCAAATTTGCCAATTTGCCATGCTGTGATATGATATTCATAAAGTACCGTGATATCAAAGAATATGTAATATGATAATTTACATATTCTTTGGTGATGCAACAATTGTTCCTGTCACATTATATTATTATTATTTATATATGTATATGTATTATTATTTATTGTTATTTTTTGAAATTATTTAAATTTTATTTCCTGTTTTTTATCTTTCTAATTAAAAGAGGTTTTTATACCTAATGGATTTGGTCATTTTTTTGTTTTTGTAGTTTTTACATATTCCATAAGGCATTTCCTCAAATAAATAAAAATGTTTAAAAATTGTAGTTTTATTAATCATTTCATTGTACCTGTAATGTTGCATGTACCTGTAAGAAATTCGTAAATCTTTAGTGCACTCTTGTGAAATTAACTCCTATGAACGTACTCGTAACTTACGAAATTTCGTCAAAGGAGTTAAATTATGTTTATATTTTGTGAAAATGTTATCATTTTCATTCGTTTAAAATATGCAGAAAACTCGAAATGTAGTTGAACTACACATTTTCATCTATGTATACTCATATTATGGCCCCTGTGGTCGGGGGGCACCCACATGTCTCGTAAATCTAAATTGCACGAACATGTTTCCTAAGAATACCACCACAGTATCCTTTGCTTGTCGTAGGAGGCGACTAAACGGTTGGATCGCTGGGCTGACGACCCGCATCCGTAAAAAAATTCAACTGTTTATAAAATCAACAAAAAGAAAAATGGATACCGCCAAAACAACACCGGACCCCCGCTCAAGTACCCGGATACGAGATTTAGGATCGGCACGTGGAACGTGCAATCACTTAGAAAACCAGGAGCGTTGGAGGGTCTAATCACGTGCATGAAAGAGTATCGGCTGGAACTCGTTGCTCTTCAAGAAACTCGCTGGCCTCAAAGTGGAGAACATGTGTCCCAGGGCTATACGTTGTTCTACAGTGGAGATGACCTCGGAAATCTTGGAGCTGGATTTCTTCTTGGGCCGCAGGTAAAGAAGGCTGTTTTGGATTTTCAAGCAGTCAATAACCGATTGTGTATGCTTCGCCTGCGCATGAAGTTAGCCAACCTGTCGATAATTTGTGTACATGCGCCCACAGAAGTCAGCCAGCCCCAAGATAAAGACTCATTTTACAATGACTTGGACGATCTGATGGGATCTATACCCGAACACGATGTTAGAATGGTAATTGGGGACTTTAATGCTAGAGCTGGCAGAAATCAGGCCGACTTGTGTGAAAACATAGGTCCGTACTCCCGACACGAAACTGCGACCGATAATGGTGAGAGAATGATGTACTTTGCAATTGCTCATGATCTTAGAGTAGCAAGCACATTCTTCCCTCACAAACAGATACACCTAGAGACATGGACACATCCTCGCAAAATATCCCGGAGCCAAATTGACCACGTGTTAATTTCAAAAGGGCGAGCTCGGGTTGTGCAGGATGTGAGAACTTATCGGTCAGCAACCAAATACGTAGGCAGCGATCATTATTTGGTCGCTGCAAAGCTACGGTGGAAGTTTTCGTACAGGTCGGGGAACACAGCGAAACGGATGGAACGTTTCGACTGTGAAGGTCTGATAAATGAAGATCAAAAGAAACGATATCAGGATCTTGTCAGCGACAACATTGCGGGAGCTAATTACCAGTCTGACTGCGTGAACTCTGTCTGGGAGGTACTGAAAACTTCGGTTGTCAGTGCTGCTCAACAGACTTTAGGTATAGTGAAAGTCAGACCCAAGAATGATTGGTTTGATGACGAGTGTCGTCTTGCAGTTGAGCAAAGAAATATAGCCCATAATGAAGTGCAACAACGTCTCACAATCGTAAGGAAAAACAAGGCAGCTCTTGCAAGAAGGGCAGCTAAGCGGATTTGTAGACGGAAGAAGCGAGAATGGTGGAAGGCCGAGGTTCTGAAAGTACAACAACTCAGCAATGAGCGTAGTTCACGTAATTTCTTTAAAGGAATTACTGGATTGCACCATACTTTCAGGCCTTCGTCAACCGCCATTCGGGACCGGGATGGAAACCTCTGTGTCAACATCGACGCAGTACTTGACGCATGGAGTGGACACTTTACTGAGCTGCTTGATGTTCATCATGCGTCACAGACCGTTGTTGAGCCAGCTCTAAAACAGTCTGCGGAGATTTGCACTGAGGAGCCATCCCATGAGGAATTCACTAAGGCCATGCAGAGAATGAAACGAAACCGCTCACCTGGAGTGGACTGCATTAATTCGGAGCTCTTGATATTCGGAGGGGATACTTTGTGGAACTGTCTTTTCGACCTTATTCGATTAGTATGGCGAACCGAAGTTATGCCTGATGAATGGAAAGTGGCCGCGATATGCCCCATCTTCAAGAAGGGAGACCGCTTGAAGTGTGAGAATTATCGCGGTATAGCTCTCCTTTGCACAGCATACAAGTTACTGTCATACATTTTATTGGATAGAATCACTCCTCTGGCGGAGGGCTTGGTTGGTGACTATCAGGGAGGATTTCGTCCGAATCGATCAGTCACTGATCAGGTCTTTTCGCTGCGGATGATTCTATCTAAATATTATGAGACATCCATCTCCGTACATCAGGTTTTCCTGGATTTCCGGCAGGCCTACGACTCGATCAATCGAGAGAGTTTGTGGTCTGCCCTGGAATACCTAGGAATGCCAACAAAATTGGTACGACTGTGTAGGATGACAGTGACGCAGTCTCAATGCTATGTTAAAGTTGAGAACAGGCTATCGACAATTTTTGCAGTTAACTCGGGTGTTCGGCAGGGAGATGCTCTGTCCCCGATACTCTTTAATCTCATGTTGGAGTACATCTTTCGTAAAACTGAAACACCTCAGCGCAACATCTTATATCGCCAGTCCAATCAAGTGCTTGCATATGCAGATGACATATGCGTGATTGGACTGAATAGCAACGGAGTGAAAGAAATACTTGATCCGCTTGTAGAGTTTTCAGCTTCTGTTGGACTCCAGATCAATGAGTCCAAAACGAAATACCTGATCTCTGGTTTTAGAGACAATGGCACATCAGATTTTAGTAGTGGCCACCACACGTTTGAGGGAGTGAGGAGGTTCAAATATTTGGGCTCTCTTATCACTCACGATAACAGTGTGGGTGAGGATATTAAAGTGCGGCTGGTAGCTGGCAGTCGTTCTTTATATCCTCTAAGGCCACTGCTAAAATCTAAACACTTATCAAGTGCCGTGAAGCTGAAGCTTTACAAAGCGTTGATCAGGCCCGTTGTTATGTTTGGATGTGAAAGTTGGGCGCTGACGGATGAGTACGAGAGATGGCTCCTTACATTTGAGAGAAGAATCATGCGTGTGATTTACGGCCCTAAACGCGAAATAGATGGTACATACCGAGCTCTGTACAATTTCGAGATCAGAGATCTGATGAAGATCCCCGATATTGTACATGAAGTTAGATCTCAGCGAGTACGCTGGCTCGGTCACGTTCTGCGTGCTGATCCGGAACGAATTGTGCAGCGATCTCTGAAAGGAGAGCCACCATATGGTAGGCGCAGAGGTCGTTGCAGGCGACGATGGCTCCACGATGTAGAGAACGACTTGGCCTCTTCAGATTGTCTTAGACAGTATGAAGACCAAGCTCAGGATCGAAACCGTTGGAGCCAGATTGTTGATTCAGTAAGGGGCCAGTAATGGCCTTTAACACTGTTATTATTATTATTATACTCATATTAACAAATTAATAAGATAAACAATTAATTCAATTTTTTCTAAATTTATGAAACCTTATAGCACAGAATGAAAATAAGTACATACATACATATATCTAAATCACACAAAATAAAATATGTAAGCATATACAGACAGTGATCTTTAAAATTTAAAAGCCAAAAGTGCACTAAACCTATTGCAGTTTTTTTTTTTAAAAACAAAAATAAACCTACATCTTGTTGTGTTTTAGATTTACGACATAATTAAATTGCAAAGAAAATTTCTAAGAAACAAATCCCAATAAAAAATAGAATCATAAATAAATAATTACCCTATTAAAAGTAAAAATAAAAGGATCACGTAAATAAAACCATATCCCAAAATAGTAAAACGATCCTAACTAAAACACAAAAAATAAAATATAGTTAACGTAAATAAACAAAATGATCTTGCCCAAAATATCAAAGAAAAAATAAATTACTCTATTAAAAATAAAAATAAAAGGATCACGTAAATAAAACCATATCCCAAAATAATAAAACGATCCTAACTAAAACACAAAAAATAAAATATAGTTAGCGTAAATAAACAAAATGATCTTGCCCAAAATATCAAAGAAAAAATAAATTACTCTATTAAAAATAAAAATAAAAGGATCACGTAAATAAAACCATATCCCAAAATAATAAAACGATCCTAACTAAAACACAAAAAATAAAATATAGTTAGCGTAAATAAACAAAATGATCTTGCCCAAAATATCAAAGAAAAAATAAATTACCCTATTAAAAATAAAAATAAAAGGATCACGTAAATAAAACCATATCCCAAAATAATAAAACGATCCTAACTAAAACACAAAAAATAAAATATAGTTAGCGTAAATAAACAAAATGATCTTGCCCAAAATATCAAAGAAAAAATAAATTACCCTATTAAAAATAAAAATAAAAGGATCATATAAATAAAACCAAAATTCCACATATTGTAAAGGAGACAAAGAAAATGAAAAGAAATAAAGCAAAAAACGGATATTAAACTCTTAGTCTCCTCCCCCAAAATTCTGTATATAAACCCCGAGTTTTATAACAGAGGTTATCTTTATTGTAATAGTTTTAAATCAACCAACATCTTTTATTGTAGTCAATCCTTAAATAAGTAACATCTTTTATTGTAGTAAATTCTAAAAGAGCAATTATATATCATATAACGTAAAATCATTTTTATTTTTTAAAATAATAAAACTTAAAATTAAATTTAAATTAAATTTTTTATTAAATTAACAAGTGAAGGATCATATCCAAGCCGTAAGTATACTTTATTATCACATACAAACTTCAAACCCTTCGGACGGTACTGGTGCAAGGTGTTCGTTTAGCCATGGCAAAGGTTAAAGGGTTGAATTGAAGATAATATCAAAAAAAAATCAAAATACTTACTAACATTGGTGCATCCCACCACAAGTCAACTGAATACTGACATTGATTTTTTTATAAATTTTATAAAATAAAATACTATCCCATATATAAAAATTTAACAAGTCATTCACAAATACAAATTACATACTTTCAACATATCAATATATAATAAATATATATCACAAAACATTTAACACATTTATTTATAACACTCTTATATTACAAAACATCTTAAATTATAAAACATTACATCACACATAATTTCTTATATTATAAAACATTTACACTCGACAACAACGATACATTTATCATACATCTATTACACATCATATCCTTCAAATATTATATAATAATAATATATAAAACATTATAAACTAACAAATAAAATATTTTAAAATAACAAGTAAAACAATCTCCTTGAATATTCTTATACATGATCACGAAAAATTCATTATACATAGCTAGTTTGTAAAATTAAATTATGTAAATATGTAAATGAAAAATGAAATTGTCCGTCGATTAAAATTAAAAATTATTTGTCCTACTCATTAAATATCGTCAACTATTGAAAATTAGGAAAATGTAAAACAAATTGTTCCTTTTATAAATTTCCATAGAATAGAAAACAATTTTTTTAAGCCCATCATCGCAAACACAAATAAATATTGTTGTTGTTGTTATTATATAAACTGCCTGTACGAGTATGCGTAGATCAACAGAAAAAAGAAATTTAGAAAAATAAAAATATAGCAGGCGATCGACGATCGCACAAAAATTGACGAAAACCAACCGAATATCAAATGTGTTTGTGTTTTTATATAAATGAGTATTAGATATTCTTTGATAATACTCTAGCCCAGAAAAACTAATTTAACTTAAAAAAATGAAGATCTTCAAATATTCAACGATTATCAACTGGATTGCTAATTTAACTATAGTTTTTTCAATTCAAGCTATAATAAGAATTTTCTTCTTTCTGTGATAATTTTACACATATATGAAAGCTCAAATATTTTTCTTAATTAAGTTAACAACTATGCGCCAAACGTAAATCGGATTCTTCGTTTTAAGAGGCGTGTGATTATTATTTAGAACGTGATTGCTATACTACAGTAGTATATGCTCGTTCGTGACGTTCCTCGTGCTGATCCGGAACAAATTGTGGAGCGATCTCTGAAAGGAGAGCCACCATATGGTAGGCGCAGAGGGCGTTGCAGGCGACGATGACTCCACGGTGTAGAGAATGACTTGGCTTCGTCTATGGTTGTCTAGGACAGTGTGAAGACCAAGCCCAGGATCGAAACCGTTGGAGCCAGAATGTTGACGCAGTAAGGGGCCAGTAATGGTCTTTAAACACTGTTTTATTATTATTATTATTATATGCTCGTCCGTCCGATAGTTGTACGACTAATGTAAAGTAAATATGAATTAAACCCTTATTTGTATCTTGTTTACAGTAAATGGTTCGGTATATAATATCCCAAGTACAAACTATATAAATTAATAAGAAAATAAACACTTGTTTCTTATTACTATATATAGTTTTTGGATACCATTCTTATGTTTCATAAAAATTCACCTATATAGTTAAGGTTAATTTTATTTTCTGATTAATCAAAAGGATGTACTATAATTTCTATCATAAATTTAATACTATTGCTCACATTAATTACCAATAGTTCAGGATATTAAACCAATAGTACGATCTAATTAATATAGCTTGCTTAATAATATTACTTCAATAGTATTTCTAGTTACTTTTATTTTTTTTATAGTTTAAAAACAACAATGCAAATCTTATTAAACCAATCGTATGACACTTTAAGAAACTTTGATTTTAGTATGAAAAACTTATCATATCAAATCAATAACTGTACTATTAGTCTTTTAATAGGATCTATTTTTCTGAGTGTGTTACATGTTTTTGTGGATTGCTACACTTTTTGTTTAATTGTGTAACTACACATATTTTATTTGTTATACTGTGTAGCTACACTTTTGCTATGTGTGGAAAACTTCACACCGGTTATTTAACTTTTTAACCGATTAACACATAGCCTTATGTCAATTTATTCCGTCTAGATTAGTTTTCACCAAAATATAAATATTTCATAATTCAACCATAGTATTTAACTTTCCATGAATTTATTGACAAACAGCAAATAAGCATTTTTCATTTCAATTTAAGCTTTCACTGCTGTAGAACTTGTAATGATTTTAAAACATCCAAATTATTTTAGTTTCATTATTATAACGCTTTGATTAATTAAAAGCTCATTTAAAGCAATAATGAATTTAATTTTTTAATTGAAATTAACAGAAACATTTGATTTTTAACATTACTATATATAAACAAATATAGACATCTCATCTTCTGCACATACATACGTATCTATATATGCTATACATAATTAATGATACAATCAATGGTTTGGAAAATTTATTCAACCAACAAACAAAGTAAAAAAAAATAATTATTTTTGACAAATAGGTTAAAAGTTGAAAGCACAAAAAAAATTATTACTGTTTGATAGGAAATTGTGAATAAATTTGAATAATCATCGTGTATACTGGATACCCTCGCTTGATATAATTCTCGTATACCCTCCCGATTCGGTTGTTGTTTATTTTTCCCGGGTTTTTCATCATTTTTGTATATTTTTGATGGGCTGAGCGTTGTATGTATATAATAATTCTAGAAATTTTCAATTTCATATATTTTGTGTGTGTACACTACCATATCGTCTTTAAATGTTTGCTTAATATAACTGATAAGTATCTGTAGGAGAATTATACAATTTTCTTGCTCGATTTTTCAGTTTTTCAGTAACCAAAAAGGTTACCTATACGTAAAATATTAGAATATATCGATATTTTTTTATTTATTCAATCGAATGTTTATTTTAATGTAAATTCAACCATTTGTTATTGATTATTGTTGTTGGTCTAAAAGAAAGATACAAAAATGGACCGGGCAGTTCGGAAATAACTGAGGTGCGTTGAACTTATACCGTCTGGATAATTTAGCATACAAAATTTAAAAAATCCTTAAGAATTGTTTAAACCCATTTCTAAGCTATTGGATGTATTTTAATTTAAAAGAAGCTACTCTGCACTTAATACACTCTGCTTTAAATTATTAATTAAAACTTTAGAAACCTCTGTCAAACTCTTATTCCCTAAGCTTATTCCATCAAACAACCCTACACCTTAGAAGCATCTTTATTTATTGTGAGGTGTGTCGTCAAACAGCATCCCGCTTTTTAAAATCAGAGGTGGCACGCCCTGAACTGTTAAGTGGTACATAATTTAATAATCTTTAAATATAACTAATAACTATCTTAGAATCAATTAGTAATTCGATTTAAACGAAACAACACCTTCATCTGATAACAACTTTATGAATCAAGTATGCACTGGATCAGACAGAATCCTGGAAGAGGTTCTAATTATTTCCGGGATATAGCTTCCTGCTGTTCTGAATTAGGTAAGATATAACGAATTTAATTCTCATTCAAAATCAGACAAAAAGGTTAAAACTTTCATTTAAATTAATCCGGGGAACTTTAACTATGATCGTGCCATAAATTTTAACACACCCTACTCCATGGTAAAATGATTTCGAGTTCAGGAAGGCTATAAGTGCTACCGAGTTATTATAAAGCCAAACCGTTCAGATAACCAATACTTGTTCGATAGTATGTGCCAGACTGATGACAAAATTTAGCTGATGTGTTTTGATGAATGTAGAAACGTACATGAAATTGGTTTTGAAACACTTCAAGTTAGATATACATTTGCAAAAAAATGTATGATTTGGCCAGCAATTTGCAGTTGTGGAGCCAGATTTTTGTCACATTTTTCACACAACAAGATTCAGCAGTAAAGTGTTGGGCATATAGCTCGTTGACACAACTCTAATTCCAATAGAAGCCATAAATTTGCACGAGATTAATCAAATCAATGTTATCTCAAAGAGGACGACTGCCTACACTACCTTTGCAGCTGTCCGGCCTTTGTCGAAGCTAGATCCCAAGTGTTCTCGTACGGATTAGTTATTATCCATCTCTTGGTTCAAATGTTTACAGTTTGCTAAGGCTGCAGTGCGTTTATGCGAGTAAGGATAGATCTTCAAGGTTTGCACCATGGGCCCATTGTGGCAATGCCTCTGTAGGTTCCAACCGTTTAAAAAAAAAAAAAAGAGACCACAGGTTTTCGATGCATCGAAAATTTTTGGGGTATAGTGGAAAGAGTGCTGAAGTGCAAAAGTCACACCGGTAGTTATGCCAGAAACAGGAAGCATCAAACAACATGTGCGTGATTTTATCAGTAATGGAAACTTTATTATCATTCGAAAGAACATTTCTTGCCATTTATTTTTTAAAGATTACTTCTTTCTAATGGTGGCCGCAACCGTGATGGTTCTTTCTCAAAGTCCAATTTTTGATGACACGTTCGAGAATATCGAAAGGTATTTGGTGAATGACACGAGTAATGTTGGTTTGCAATGCCTCAAATCATAGCTGATTTATTTACATATCGACTTTGGACTTTGCGTAGCCCCAAAGAAAAGAGTCTAGAGGTATCACACGATCTAAATAGCCAATTCAACTATCCGAACCGCGAAATTAATTGCTCGTCAACATGATTTTTTAATAAGTGCACTGCTTCGCGCGCTATATGGCAAATAGCAACGACTTCTTGAAACCAAATGTCGTCGAGGTCGGGCTTTTATTTAAAGCAGCAAATATTGCGTTATCACGGCGCAATAACGAGCACTATTCACAAGTACAGCCCGGCCGTTTTCTTTTTTGAAGAAATATGGACGAATCAGTTTACAGGCGCATACACCACACCAAACCGTCTATTTATTCGCGTATCATCCAATACTGTAAACTGGGATTCAAACTTTTCGATGGTATTCCAAATAGTGTTCTCGACAGGCCGATTATGTTAACCGTCACCTGGTCTAAGCGCACGAAACACATTCCTCACAGAACGCTGATTAACGTAATAAAGCCAAACAATTTGTAGACGCTATGCCGGGCTCAGTTTTTCCATGATGAATGGCAAACAATACTGAATAAATAAAAACACAATGACAGTTTTGAAACTATTCATGCGTCATTTGTCACAAAGAAACCAATAAAGAAATCACCTATAGATGAACGCTTTTACAAAATACTACCGTGAACTGCCGCATTCGATTTCAAATCGCTAAAATATCGTAGGTGGTTGACATTATTTTAATTGTTGACGTTAACAAAAAACACTGCCAAGTAATCTACGTTATATATTACGGATCGACAACCGCGTAGATTACATAGTGTAATCTAGCTCGCCCATCTCTGTGCAGTATGCGAAAGGTTATAATATGGTCTGTTTTGGAAGAAGAAGTTGCTCTTGCAAATAACCTTTCATGGCAATAAAAACTAATGCTAGAAATGGACGTGCAACATTTTTAACGCACCAAAATTAGAATACACTAGTTTCAATATGTAATGATATAGAGTTCTGCAATGTATCTCTATTTCTTATTTCGTTGCGCATCGGTAGGCTAAACTACATAAAAGATAAAAAATATTGCTAGCATATATTGCTGGAAACAGCTGTGCGGAATTTCTGCATTTAAATGCTGCTGCATAGGGAGATCTGCAATTGAAACACAAGTGCAGAATTTATTTGACATTAGTTTGCTTTCAAATCGACCACCACAGACACTTAGGTTTGTGTCCATGCTTAAATAAAATACTCGTAGCTGCTTTATCAAGTGTTGCTAATAGAGTAATACCTTATATATTGAAAACGGTAGTAGGCCATCGGAGGATGTAATATGCGCAACAAACCAATCGTTTCAAATAGCAACAATTACACAACCTGAGCAAACCATATTACAAGCGGACAACTCGTCTGACATTGCATTCGGAAACAGAAACAACGACGCTCAAATGGAAGAATTTTATAAGAAAAATGATTTCGAAATCCCAAATGACATTCCACGAGATTCTGAAAATCATAGTTTTCCATATAGATTAACTAAAAAACTATTAACAAATGACGAAAGTTGTAAACGTGATTGGTTGTGTTGGAGTGCAGTAAAAAAATCGCTGTTTTGTGTTCCATGCTTTATATTTAAGAAAAATAATGAGCAATCATCTGCCTTTACCACACAATCTGGTTGAGATGGAGTGCCATCTCACGAGAACTCGATAAAACATAAAGAAAACTATATGGCCTGGAAGTCTGCAAGTAAAGCAGCTATACAAGCAAATCGACCATTGGATTTATAGTTTTGCAAGAATTAGAGGAAGAATCAAGATATTTGCGAAAACTACTAGAGCGGTTTCTCGAAGTAATTCTTTTTTTATCCGAACGTGGTTTAGCTTTCTTTGGCTCAAACTAGCGAATTGGCGACAATCAAAATGGTCATATTCTTAGGTTAATTGACCTATTGAGTCTATACTCGTATACACAAAATTAATTTATTGAATTATGCGGATTATCTGTGAAGAAAACCATTCTTCCATAATGAAAATAAATATTTTGCAATTGTCGTCGATGCCATTCCTGCTGACACCGAGAACAAGCTACGTTGACCATTCGGTATGTAAAAATGTGTGTCAATTCTAAATTTGACATTGAAGAGCGTTTCATTTGCCTCAATCCATTCTCTGAAAAAACAGGAGAAGTATTTGCTGCCAGAATTCTTGATGTTTTGTTGGAAATAGTTTGATTTGGCTGAATCTTTGAAGGAGGCTGTATAATTTTTTAGAGTTATACAACCAATTTAAAAAATTTTTCACAGCAGTCCTCGGAGATGGGAGGTTTTAAAGAGTTCACAGAGTTTCCAGAACTAGGTGGTCGGCTAGAATAGAAGCAGTAAAACCAATGGCCAAAAATCTACCCTCCATTCGAAATGCTTTACATGAAATGCATTCCTAATCCAATTTACCACCACACGGATGCGTTGAATTGCACTGAATTGAGAAATATTTGAACAAATTCAATGGTTTGTTTTCTATCAATTTAAGTGAAATGTGGAATGAAATATTTGAGAAAGCAAAAATTAAAGCATAAATAAATGTGTTTAACGTTATAGTTAATTCCGCATTGGCTGGATTACAAATACGATTTGAAATCTTTACGAAATATCTGCAATCTTTTCGGTTTTCTTTGGATATTTCCAATTTTGACTGATGAACAAATTGAAGCTGTTCCAAATACACGAGTGAATTTCAATGCAGAGCCGATCCAATTTATTAGAAAAACTTCTCAATAAAAACTTAGCTGGTTTATTGCCAAATCTTGTCGTTATCTTAAGAATATTTTTAAGTGTATTCCGGCATCTGTTTCTTCAGCCAAGAGGAGTTTCAGTGTACTGAAAATAATAAAAAATTACCCTCGCTCAACAATGACAGAACAACGGTTAAATGGATTGGCAATGTTAAACATTAACCACAACATTGCAAGAAAAATTAATTTTAAAAAAGCTAATTATTCGAGATTTTGCTAATAATAAAGCAAGACAAGCTTTAATTTAATAAATATTAACGGAAAACATAATGTGTATTCAAGGTTGTTTTATTTTATTTTTACGAGGCCCTATTTCAATTATTTGGCCCAGGGCCCCAGCTGGCTCTGAAAAGGCCTGCAAATCACGATTGAACCATATATAGCTCTAGATATCTTTTCTCTTTTTATCTTGATTATGTTGTGCATACTATACTCGATTAAACCTCATTCTATTCCTTTGTGAATCAAGTGGTGCTTATATATTTGAAGCCACTGTATACTACACCAAAATAATGTTTAATAAATTAAAAATATAATTATTAATTTTGGGGTGTGTTGGAGTTAGACAGAACGGTGGTTTATGGTTAGGTCACCCTAAATGGGATGGATTTTAAAGAAATCGTTCACCCTGAATATTTATTTTTACTTATATACAAATAAATCCATTTAAATTTTCATTTAATTTTTATTACACTTTAATTTATGACTTTTAAACTTTGAAGAAATTAAAAATAAGCTTTTATTTTTAAATACAACTTTTAATATTTTAAATTTTTTATGAAAATTTTTTGCTAAAAACAATAAATTTACTTTAAGTTTTCTTCTCGCGCACAATTTCCGTTTGGTATATACGTATATGTACATACATACATATTTTGTAGAACTTTTTCAATCAAAGCTTAAAATATTTACATTTTGTGTTGATCGCTAAAAGCTAAAAATTAAAACAAAAAATATGATTTTATGAATTATGTGATTACAGATATGTATGTATACTCTCTAGTACGATATATATACGAGCATATACATAATATATAACTTAAATGGATTCCATTTAAGAGTTAGATGGATCAAAAGCTTTCCGTTGTTGTTTTGTATGATTTGTTGGGGGAACAAATATTATGAGTTATAGCTACTGCTTTGTAGTTGTTGTGAAAACTTTTAATTTTATTTATATTATTACTAAACGTTTAACATTTTTACGAATTTTTGTTTGTAATGTAAACCATATATGGTACATATGTCCATATATATACAATACAATACATATATGTACACTGTATATATATATACTTAATGGAATTAAATATGTAAATTAGAATAAACATTGTAGATATTAGGTATGCATGAAAAGTTGTATCGGATTTAGTATATAGTACAAATTATGAAGAGAGGACAAAACTGTATATCAAATATACTGATGGGATGCAACACTGGTTCTATGGTAGTTGACGATATCTGACTGATGATTAGAACAGGAACCCGCGACTATCCAGCCGAATTTTGATGACTGTAATATCGGCAACCCATCCACCTTACGTTTCTCTGGATTTAAAATTTCGAAAAAGACGTCAGCTCCGAGTAGTAGATCAATTTAGCTTGATTTATAAAATTGCGGGTCTGCTAGTTGCAACTGTTCAATTTGCCCGTGAAGTTCAATTGCGGTCTTTGGTAATAAATTGGTTATATTATACCGATGACATGATCCATTACGTTTATGGTATAATGTTTGTCAATACGCGAATGAATGGTCATATCGAGTTTTCCTTTGGTTTTCCAGCCGATGTTGATGATAAGCCGTGTATATGTATGGAAGAGTAACTTCGCTTTATGCCTAGGCGTTGTGCGCATGATTCGGTCAAAATTGAGGATTGTGAGCCTGAATCCAATAATGTTCGATATGGTTGGAGTTCTCCGTTATACGTGTTTTTATCAACACCACAGCAGTTGATAGTATGGTGGTAAGCGATGAATACATCGTGTGTAACGTTTTGGTGTGTGATTTGCCAGTTAGTGGTTGTGTCGATTCAATTGTGCTCTCCGTTAATGATACTGCATTGTTTGAAACTATCCTGTTTCATTTTATCGGTTGAGGATTCGTTTACTGTATTTTGACGACTCGTTGAAGGGTGACTGGAAACTGATTGTATTTCAAGTCCATCCTGATGCAACAATGTGTGATGACGTTTATTACAGATCAAACAGGTAAACTTTGAAAAACATTTCATGTTAATGTGACCCTTTTTTAGGCAGTTGTAACATAACTCATGTTCATTCAATATATTCGATCGTGCATCCACATTTTTATTTTTAAATACGGGACATCTAAACAACGGATGTAGTTGTCTACAAGCTATACATTCGTCCTTGTGAATTGAATTGGCAGTTACAAACGATTTTGTTGTTGGTTTTGAACTAACTCTTTTGGTGGTTGCATCGCAGATTTGATTGTTTGTCAGCTTGTAGTAGCCACCAACAATTTACTTCTAATCATAAAACCAAATTCTATGGAATCGTAATTGCTCACGAACCCTTTAGCAACCTAACATTCGAATTACGTTCCTGTACTATACAGATATAAGTCAATAGCTCTGCTTCGTATAAAATTTATAACTAAACGCATTGAAATCTTTTACACTTGCATAATCTTACAGGTAAAGTATATTTACACCATTTCAAGTGATAAAATCAGAAAATTGTAGCCAATTACCCCAACATCAAATGTGCTCAAGCTTTTCTCCCGAATGATGAAAGCATTATTACTTAATTTGGTTGCCATGATTGATGTAAGCAGGTCATCGAAGAGAAGCCTTTTTGACGCGGTAACCGTTCGAAATAGTATAGAATATCAAATTGGGTGACGTCACTCGTCAAACCGTTATTTCCTATTATAAGCATTACAGCTATGAGTTAAATGCGCATACGAGAGACAATGCCGACACTTCCATAGGTATCAAAGTATAGTATATCCTCAAATTCAACTCACTGTTCAAATTCAAACACAATTTCGAATTTTTTCCAATTTTGCTTAAATCATTTAAGATTGCGTAACAAATCTACGTTGAAATACTCTTTAAATTATAATTAAAATTTGATTCAAGCACATACTAGAATTTTAGCTGGAATTTTACTTAAGAAAATCCACTCAACATAGTTCAAAAGGTGTACATATACAAATACAAACACGATTAAAAATAATTTAAAATGCACTCAACTTTTGTTCATATTTAGCTGAAATATTAATTTATACATATCTCACTCTAAAGTGAAATGAAAACTTGAATCAAATTCCTTCACCTTAAATGATAATTCAAAATCTATACTCAAACTCAAATAACACAAAATATTTCTTTCAGCCAATGTTTGGTTTTTAACTCAATTTAAAATTTAAAATACACTCAAAATTTGGTAAAAAATTGTTTTGACTAATACAATTCATCAAAAAACCATTACAGATTTTGGCTGAAATTCATACTAGAATTCTATTCTGGAATTTCACTTAAGCAATAAATATGAGTAAATAATAATTTAAATTGGACTCGAAAAATCTATAAATCGCGTTTAAAATTTTACTCAACTTCATAGTACAAATTGCCAACAAAAAATTATTTCCTAATCTCTCTATCCGTTAAAAAGTCTGCAACACGCGTTATTTAACTCAACTCCATAGTACAATTCCACCTTGAATTTCACTGATAAAAATCCACTCAAAATGTACAATTTAATATCTACTAAAATTCAAATAGTTTAAAAACTGAAATTTTGAAAAGCGGGCAAAAGCGTTTGGTAATTTTACTCGGTATCTCTTGTCATATGCTCGGTATTCTGGGCAACCATTATATAGATCAAATTTATAGCCTCAAGTGGATCTAGCCCTGGACACGATACCTAACGCCATTGCTTATAGGATGTCCATGTAGGATGTCCATGATGTCCGGGCAGAGCATTAGTTAACATTTTTTTCATTATAATATTTAAGCCACTATATCGGTTGCTAGAAGAGCTGGGTCTTCAATCGCCCATGAGTTCGCACTCTTTTTACCGAATCTGGTGATTGCGTTTGGTTTTATATTCATTTATTTCGCTAGTTAATTGCGTTAACATAGATATGGTTACCACCAAATAAATGCAAACTTCACTGTAATATTATAAAAATTGCTACACATACGCCGGTCGATTTGTACAGCTATGCCTGTGCAGGTATATTTGACAGGTCTACTTGAACGTGTGTAGCCGACTTAATGCGACCAGAAGCAATTAAACTGTGGGCAGCAATAAGCCTTCCAAGAAATTGAAAACTCCTACGATAAAATACGCGTACTAAGAAATTGTTGTAGTAGCTAGAAGGTCATCTTCAAGGGTTTACTACACTAAGGGACTGGTATAGCAGATTAAAGGCATCCGAACGGTATTGTTTCGTTCGAATCGAAGGTCGCAAATAAGATTGACGCAACTGTACACATATTGTCAATGTTCACAAACAATGGTGACAACCAGTAGTAAAAGAGCTTTTGATCAAATTCATTGAATATAAGGAAAATTTCGCTACATTTCTTCGGATGAAAGTCGTTATGGTTATTTATCTATCCAATTTGAAGCATCGGGCATATTATTTGCATTTATTAAATCTTCAACTGCTATTCTAAGAGGTTATACCAATAATTGTTCAAAATAAATAGAATATTCAGAGTCCGACAGTATATGTTAAAAAATATACAGGGGTAAATGGCAACTGATTTCAAGAATATGATTACCAAGTTAAATTCTGTGAATTATTTCAACTGGCGATGCAAAATGATGTTGTTAAGCGACAAATGTGCGTGGAGTGCTATAAAAGATGCAGTGCAAAGTCTAGTTACCGCAGATTGGACTACAAAAGATGAAAAGGCACATAGTTGCATTACACTCTCGGTAGAAGACAGATAAATACAACATATCCGATATTGTAAATCAGCGAAAGGTGCGTAAGACGCGCTCATAGAACTCCACAAAAAGCACACTCCTGGTAATGGTGTGTTTGTTCTGCGAACAATTATGGGATAGCGATTAGAAGAAGGAGGTACTGTGAAGGAGCATGCAAACGAAATGAACGAATTGTTCCAAAAGTTCTTGTCGCTGGGGGACGAAATTAAACCAGAATTTTTCATCAGTGCAATACTGCTAGGATCGCTGCTGGAGAGTTATGATCGGCTAATAACCGCATAGGGGCGCGATTCGAGGAGGAACTAAGTTCGAGTTTGGTTCGATCAAAGATCATAAGCCAGGAGTGAATCGGTCGACATATGGCAGTGAAGAAGCTGCATTAAAAGTGTCAATGAAGGCGAAACCAGAGACTGAATATTACTTTTGCAAAGAGAAAGGACATGCACGTAAATACTGCATTATATTTCGCTCTCCTAGACGCAATGAGCCGAAGGACTACAAAAGTCAGAAAGCAAGGAAAGAATCGAATTACGAATTTCTGTTTATAACAGGAAAATGCGATGGTTGGATACTAGATCCCGCAGCAACATGCCATAACGTCGGCAAGAAGGAATTATTCATAGAATTTATCGCATTGTGAAAAAGTGCGCGTTGCAAATGGTCAAGAAATTGTCTCTGAAGGAAAACGTTCTGTTGGAGTAGCTTTTCTGGATGTCAGCTGGTACAAAAACATGTGTGAGGTTGGGAAATGATCAGTTTATGACTGAAATCGATGGAAACTTAATTTCAGTGAAGAAATTAACAGAAAAAAACACAGAATTAGCTTCGATGAAGGAGATAAGGCAGATTGCCGTTGGAGACATTTGTGTAAATTATATAAGTTAAGAGAACCACAAAGAGACATCGAACTAGTTAAGTCTCTCTCATCAAAAGGTCTAGTCGACGGCATTGCGATCCAAATTGCAAAGATGATTCCAAAAAGAAGGTAAACTGTGAAATATGCCTAAAGGGAAAGATGACCAGAATAAAATTCCCTAAAGAATCGGAAAATCGATCGAAAGCTGTTCTCGATTTAGTTCATTCTGACGTTTGCGGGCCTATGCAAACGCAAACAGCATCCGGTAAGAAATATGTAGATCGTTAGATTCCTTGATGTTTTTTCGAAATTCAAAATAATCTACCTGTTGCGGCATAAATCTGAAGTATTTGGAAAATTCAATATATTTATCGAAATGACCAAAACGTTTGAAAATAAAATAAAGTTCTTGCGGTCGGATCGAGGAGGAGAATACTGAGGTGAGATATTTGAAGAATAGACAGCTCCCTTCATCGAACCACCCGCACCCCCGCAAAATGGGGTCGTAGAACGCAAGAATTGTATATGCTTATTAAAATGGCAAGATGCATACTGTTAGATGCTGGTCTAGGGTATTCATTCTGGGGAGAAGCCGTGACAAAGGCAAATTTCATACTAAACTGATTGCCGACAAAAGGAGTAGAAAAGACGTTTGGTAAGCAACCATGTGTTAAACATTTTCTGTTTTGTACACGTACCAGACGAAAAACGGCATAAATTTAACTCGAAAGCAATCTCAAGTGTAGCTCCTGTCCTAATTGTTCTAGAAAATCAGGTCGGATCAGCAGATGCTTCATCATCTAAAAATGACAGTGAAGTTTATTTTAGTGACATAGATTTACATTCTGGATCGAAAAATGGCGATGTTACGATGTATTGATAACAACGATTCTGATAAGCTACGGTGTTCGAAAACCAAACTTGGGTTTTGACTGATATATACCTAAAGGACGAAAACCTATTGGATGTAAATTGGTATTTAAAGTGAAGTACGGAACGGACGGTCGATTCAAAGCTAGGCTAGTGGCACAGCGATACTGGGAAGATTATGATGATGTCTTTGCACCTGTGGTAAAGCAAAGAACATTTCAAATTCTTTTATTGATTGCAGTGAAAGAGAAATGGCTTAAAAAAAATGTTGATGCAATGACGGCATGTTTGAACGGAATAATTGAAGAAACTTTATTTATGAAGCAACCACCCGGTTTTGTTAAAGAAAACTAAGAACATATTGTGTCCCGTCTGAAGAAAAGCTTATGTGGATTTATGGACATTTGGATTTATTGAAAGTAAGTCCGATCCATGTTTGTACATAAAAAGAGACGAGAATGGAGTTTGTTACATACTTGATTATGTTGACGACCTTGTGGTCGTCAGTAACAGCACTTCAATGATTAAACAAGCAGAAAATGTAATAAAAAGTACCTTGGTTGGGAAATAAATAAGTCAGCAGCTGGAAATTATTTACTTTGGTATGACCGATGCCAAGATTTCTATTATTCCACTTGGAGTGGGATATTTCAAAGAAGCAGACACATCGGAAGTTCTTCCGACGAACAATAACTATAGAAAACTGATCGGAAGCCTATTATATATTTCTGTTAATAGCCGCCCAGATATTTCGGCAAGTGTTGCTATATTTTAGCACAAAAGGTCGATTTTAAACTCAGACTAGGAGGAAACACAGATGAGCCGCTGCTAGGCTATGCTGATTCCAATTGGGTAGAAAAATCAATGCTATATTTTCTTCGTGTTTGGAGGAACCGTCAGCTGGAGGGGTAAGGTACAAGCATGCGTTGCCTTATCATCACCCGAGGCCGAATTCTAGAAGAAAACCAAAACTATCGTAAATTAATTGAAGAAGAAAAGATGTCCGATAGATCAAAGCATATATTGACACCCGGGAATTTTTCGTAAGAGACAACATGGCCAATGGACAAATGAGATGCGAATACTGTCCAATTGAAAATATGTTGGCCGACATGCTAACAAAACCATTAGCTTCGGTACGACTATAGAAGCTCCGCGAACTATGTGGCCTGCGGAAGTTCATTGAGGAGGAGTGTTAAATTAAAAATCATATTTAATTTCTATGTAACTACATATAATTCAATTGTATTTGTATAATGTGGCAACATTTTTTTTTCGTTTATCGACCCTGTACTGTGGTTAATTTTATACAAAATAAATATAAAATAGCCACTTGAATTATCGGATTTTCTATTCGTATTTATTAAACCATCAACTGCTGTTCTAAAACAGTCGTGTTTCGGAAGTGATGTGTATATTTAAACACTTCATTCGCGGCCTGAATATTGGAGTATACAAGATATAAATTAAACTGAAATCTAGGATGCAGAATCGCGCTCTCCAATACATAACCAATTCCACCCCTTGCATATTTTCAAGACTATATATCAATAAAATTAACACTTTTTATTTTTTGTTGAAGCTTTAGCTAATTTTAGCTAATTTTCGGTTTGGTTGGATTATTTGTGATACTTATGCCCTTTTGTAATTTATATGATTTCTCTTCTGAAATGAAATACGGATTAGCCCGAAATGAATAATTAAGTCAAAAAATCGTTAAAACTACGAGGGAGACGAAATAACGCACATTCATAGAATCAACTAATAATCGGCGTTTAATACGGAAACAAAGAAAATTCGCCCAGCCCATTACCCAAACATAATGTACCTGTATTAAAAACGATTTCCAGTTGAATAACATTAATACTCGAAATTGAAGAGATTAAAAAAAATTAAAGAAAGTGGTTATTATAGTTGATGAGGGTAGATTGTTTCACAGCCAACAAAACATAAAAATTAAATGTAATTGAAATAATCCGATCCTTTCGCAACAGTCTATTTGAAAAGCTCAAATGGTATGGAACGACAGGAAAATTTAGAATTACACTGTCAAACATTAACAATTGGAAATTTATAATAATAATAACAATAACAAATATAATAAAATTGGAGAAGGAAAAATTTGTATTCTTTCGTTTGTTTCAAAACCGAACGAATCGAGGGATAAGCGCGAAACCAACTTTTATTTTATTTTAAATGAAAACAATTTATATTTACGTCAAAAAGCATCTTTTAGACGTTCTCAATTCATACATCATTCCATCGTTGTGTTGTTATCTTACTCCAAGCATAAAAATTGGAATTATGACGGAATTAAAAGAAGAAAGCTCTACAAATGTACATAGGTATATACATACATATATACATAACGATAAATAATAACTCGCACAAAAACAAAAGCATGCGGTGGCGGGAAATGATTCTAGTAATTTTATTCCATTCCAACTGTTCTTCGTCTATAAATCATCACACAAGTTGGTGTTTTGGGTGTATATGTATATAGACATAAGAACAAAAGATGATGGCAACAAATTTTAGTGGGAAGTAAATATATATCTTCCCATGCGCCAAACCATTCCTTATATATACACGCATCTATATCGCATACGTTAATCATAAACAACCGCGGGGTATCATATATTTCACACCTCTAAAATAAATCAATTATACAGATTTCCCATACAACATCGCACCGACAAGGTAGGATGAGAACGTCACAGAGTGAAACAAATGATAAATTATTTAAATGAAGAAAACCAATTACTCAACCTAATTGATCTCCTTACATTTTCATTATAAAATTTCCGAATTTAATGTTTTGGTTTTAGACAGCAATACAAACAACCATTTTTGTGTGCATCCCATCGTATATATAATGTTAGCACCGGCCATCTCGTTTTTTAATCTGGGCTCGCGAAGGTTAATTTTGTGATCCATGTCCTCTTAGAAGGAACCTGTGGAGCACACCTGATGCTTAAACCTTAATTGCACGAACATGTTTTCCAAGAATACCACCACAGTATCTTTTGCTTGTCGTAAGAGGCGACTAAACTATTTAGCCAGCCCCAAGATAATAACTCATTTTACAATGACCTGAATGATCTGATCGGATCTATACCCGAACACGATGTTAGAATGATAATTGGGGACTTTAATGCTAGAGCTGGCGGAAATCAAACTGACTTGTGTGAAAACATAGGATCGTACTTCCGTCATGAAACTGCGACCGATAATGAGAGGATGATGTTCTTTCTAATTGCTCACAATCTTAGAGTAGCTAGCGCATTTCCCCCTTACAAACCGATATACATTTGGAAATATGGAGACATCCTCGCAAAATTTCCCGCAGCCTACTTGACCATCTGTTAATTTCAATAGGGCGAGCAACCAATTACGTAGGCAGCAGTCATTATTTGATGAAAGTCAGATCCAAGAAAGATTGGTTTGATAGCGAGTACCGATAGTGAAATGCAACAACGTCTCATATTCGCCATGATAAACCAGACTACTCTTACTAGGAGGCCAGCTCAGCGGATTTGTAGACGGAAAAAGCGAGAATGGAGGAACGTCGAGGTTCTGAAAGTACAACATAAAGTACAACAACGCGTAATTTCTTTAAAGGAATTGCACCATATTGTCAGGCCTGCGTCAACTGCCATTTGAGATCGGGATGGTAACTTCTGTGTCACCATCAACGCCGTACTCGACGCATGGAATGGATACTTTACCGACCTGCTTGGTGTTCATCATGCGTTACAGGCTGTTGTTGAGTCATCTCAAATAAAGACATGTGGAATTCGCTAGGGCCATGCAGAGACTAAAACGAAACCGCCACGAGAAGTAGACTGCTGTTTGTTTCGGAGCTCTTGATATTCGGAGGGGATACTTTGTGGAACTGTATTTGTGACCTTATTCGATTAGTATGGCAAACCGAAGAAATGCCTGACCAATGGTAGGTGGTCGTGATGTGCCCTATCTTCAAGAAGGGAGACCGCTTGATGTATGAAAATTATCGCGGTATAGTTCTTCTTTGCACATCATACATGTTACTGTCCTACATTATATCGGATAGAACCACCCCTCTAGCGATGGGCCTGATTAGTGACTATCTTGGAGGTTTTCGTCCGAATCGATCAGTCACTGATCAGGTATTTTCGATGCGGATGATTCTGTCTAAATATTATGAGACGTCCATCCCCGTACATCAGGTGTTCCTAGATTTCCAGCAGGCCTATGACTCGATCAATCTAGAGAGTTTGTGATCTGCGCTGGAATACCGATAGCTCCATGGTGTAGAGTAGGACATGGCTTCATCAGGTTGTCTAAGACAGTATGAATACCAAGCCCAGGATCGAAGCCGTTGGAGCCAGATTGTTGACATGGGGTTACTATAATTATTCAAATTTTATTCTAAAATTGAAATTTGAATAATTTTACACATTATGGGCCGCTGATTCTAGATTTTTCCTATGGTTCTCGTGAACATTTTTGGATAGTTTAGACTTAGGCCAACTTTCAAAAGATTGAATTTTAATAAGCTTTTCTATTTTTTTACAAATGATTTGAAAGTTTCGTGATTTTGAACTGGAAATTTGGTAAACTCCACCCTAGGGATTTCCACAGGTTTGTGGACAACTGGACACTTTTTGGATAGCTTAGTCAAAATGCTATCTTTATGGTTAAGGGGAAACAATTCTGATGGAATTTACTATTATTGTTTTTACAAAATTTATAAAATTCTCGATTTTTTAAATTTTGTACCGCCAATCCTATAGAGATTGAGATTATAAGAGGACTCTGTTGGATTTATTTAATTTGCGTGATTTTGTAGGATTTTTAAATGTTGTATCCTCAACTCGAACCAATAGACATGCCCACTGAAATTTGTATAGATTAGACGAAAGTTGTCAAAAAGACTAAATCTTGATTGACTTTATACAATTTTCTATAAAACTTGCGTGATTTTGGACGGGTTTTAAATTTTAATTCATCGAAATCGAAAGTTCTAAATTCTGTATAGTAAATTTCACAAAACGGTTGGATTACGATTTAAAAAAATGCAATTAGCATCTCTATTGGATTGGAAATGAACATTAAAATTTGAACAGTTTTATAACCGGTTCTAGAGATTTCCACAAGTTTTATAACTTTACAAAGTTTCAACCACTCCTGTACATTTTAATTTAAGAATTGAGTGGCAATAAGTTTCGGAATCCCAAATGGCACTAAACTATAAATTAATTTTATAAAATATGTAACTGATTTCCGATATTGCAACTAATTGCTCCCGTCATTTTAAATTCTCAAATTGTTATAGTCAGCTCTTATGAATATTTAATGGTGAGTCAGTAGACTTTTGAGTTATTTAGACTGTGTCCGAAACCCATCGTATTTATTATTTTCATATCGTAATGTTTGACATTTTAATACAATTTTCTCCTATGTTCACTCAAACACTTAAACTTTATAATCTATGAGACCCATAGTATTCGATTTATGCTGTATAAGAGGGGAACATTTTATATACTCCCATGAAGTTATCCCAGCATTTATTAAAAATACATTTGAAGACAGAAGCGTAAGTTATCCCAGACTTTTTTAATATGTAAAATTTAGTTGGTGGAAAATAATTTCTTCTGGGCAAGTCGTTAAAAAAACGGCTATTTTTTCTTTGCGATTAAGTTAACGACCCTGTTAGCAACCACTACGCCACCTTTGATAATTTTTTGACCGTTGGATTTTCCGCAATATACATAAATGTGGCGCGTTTACCAACGGTTCAACAGGTTCAAACTAAAAAAGGACATCCCAAGGGTTGGAACAGAAAGTTCTCGATGGGAGGGAATAATTGCAAAATTTAGAAGAGATAGTCCTAGAAAGCAAGTAGGCCAGCCAGGAACCTCGATGAAATTTAAGCCACCGATATTTGATGGTACAACACGTTTACGGTTTTCTAGTTTCAATTTGAAACAAAGGTCAATCAAAACTGTTGGAACGACGCAAAACGTGGAACAGCGTTAATAGTATGGCTCTAAAAGGAGAAGCGGCTGAAATATTGCAGAGTATCCCTGAACATGACCGAAGATACTTCTAGAATATTCATTAGCGGTCTGGCATAGATCGAAAGGAGTCGTTAAACTACAACGAGTCAGTCTAAAGGAGCAGAATCTGCTCCCACAACCAATTGCCCCATAACCTCCATCCCTATTGACGAGAAGAGCTGTGATATTACCCTGGATACAGGAGCGGTGCTCACATAGGGGAAGTGTACAACCAGCCAATGGGTTGAAATTACGCACAGGAGAGAGCGCAGACATAACGGGCATTGGAAGATTGCGAGAATTAGGATAGGCAATACTCAATATTCCAATACGAAGTACTGGTCATAAAAATAGTGGATCCAAATAGTCATCTTGGAGATGGACTTCATGGCGAATGGCGTCGTGGTGGATGCTGGACGAGGGGTATTGGAATGCAGTAATTCCGAGTTACCACTGCGAATAGACGATGTAGAAACAACAATTTAGCGTGTAATAATAGTTCATCGGGAAAAGCTGCCACCGAACTCTGAGACAATTGTGTGAGAAAATTAAAGGGAAGTGGTAGGTTGTAGAAGCCAGTGAAGAAGAAAGCGAAACCAACGAAATTATGATAGGGAGGACGTTAGTAAAATCAGATAACGAATATAGGGTACCGGTTAGGACCCTAAATCTCTCGGATAAGACAAAAACAATTAAGAAAGGAACTGTTATCGGTAAATGTGAAGAGGTGTCAACAGTAATGAAATGCGAACAGAACAATCCGATTAGAAACACCGATACGCAAGGCCAGAAACAAATAGTAGAACACCTCATGCAGAAATGGACTGGAGATCTAACCATAAACCAGAAAAATTCAGCATGTCAACTGTTCGAACAGTATAAATCGATCTTCTGCAGTACATCGGATAGTAAAGGGAGAGCTAACATGGTAAAACATAGAATTGATACCGGCACGGAAACACGTATACGCCAAGCACCGAGAAGGTTACCATTAGCAAAACGAGAAGAGGTAGATCGAATGGTAACGGACGTGCAGGCAGCTGAGGTATAGTGTTGGTCGAAAGGAAGGATGATAAAATGTACTAAAATATTGATTACCGAAAGCTTAAATCAGTGGCGAAAAAGGATAGCTACACATTACGAAGGATCGATGACACGTTAGAATGTTTTCAACATTGGACATTAGTGGGTATTAGCAGCTGGACGTCCAAGAGCAAAATCGTGAAAAACGGCGTTCAATGTGGGTAATAAGCTATGGCAGTTTAACGCCATGCCATTGGATTATGCAATGGCTCGGCAATTTTAGAACGACTATACTGGAAGGCATGACTCGTATATTTGGATAACATCATAGGTATGGGAAAAAATTTCGAAGAGCACTTAAGAAATTTGTCAGAGGTATGGGAGCGATTACAATTAGCCGGTTTAACGTTAAATCCGAAGAAGTGCTCTCTGTTTAGAACGGAAGTTAAATTTTTGGGCGACAAGGTAACAACAAATGGAACCCACGCCGAAGAGGGCAAGATATCAGCGAATTGTGCACTTATTATAGGTGATATGTGCCAGGATTTGCCAACGTGGCATAAAGCTTACATGATTTGACCCGGAAGAACAGAGCATTTGAATGGAATGAGACACAGGAGGAGTCATTCAATGAATTGAGAAGGCGATTATGTACAGTACCATTATTGAGATACCCTATACTCGGTGTTAAGTTTATATTTAATACCGACGCAAGTAATTGTGTGAGAAAATTGAAGGGAAGTGGTAGGTTGTAGAAGCCAAGTAATGATGGTATCGGAGGAGTGTTGTCACAAGAAATGAAAAGTCAAGAATGAGTGATAGCCTATTACTCGAAGGTGTTATCTAAACCAGAACGTAACCATTGCGTGTCTCGTAAAGAATTATTAGCGGGATGTGTGAAACATTTTCATAAATACCTCTATGGCCAAGAATTTCATATACGGACGGACCACGGAGCATTACGTTGGTTGCTACAGTTCAAGAATCCGGAAGGGCAAGAAGCACGATGAAGACGGTCATGTCTAGTAGAATACAAGCACTGCGGGCAGAGTGGACAGATGAAACGGTCAGGGACGAGCAGTTAGCAGATCTGGATTTGGCAATAATCATGAAATTTAGGGAGAAAGGAAATGGTCCTACTTGGAGTGAAATTGCAGATAAGGGTCCCACAGTAACGGCTTACTGGGCACAATGGGACAGCCTCCAAATCGAGACCGGATGAAAAAGTCAGTAAACGTGGTGCCTAAGTCTAGAATTGCCGAAATATTATGTAGAAGACAATCTGTAGTGGAGTGGTGTCAAAGACGTGACCAATGTGTGGCGGTACAAGGTCCCACACGGAAAAGTCGGGTTGCAGCAGTATAACTTTGGAGCGCCATTCGAGAGAGTTGTAATGAATAAGGCTGGCCCGTTTCGGACTACAGATGTTGGTAAAAGTATGGCTAATAATAATGGACTATTTTAACAAATGGCCAGAGGTGTATCCCATACCCAATCAGGTGGCAACAACGATAGCTGATTCACACTGGCCAAGAAAGAAATTTTGAGTCAGTCGTATTTCAAAAAGTCTGTCAGTTGCTCGGTATAAATAAAATACGAACAACGCCCTTTGCTTCCACAATCGGATGATATGGTGGAGAGATTCAATTGGACATTGGAAAAATATTTGACAAAGCTGGTGGATAATAATCAACGCAACTGGGATCGACATATTTCGATGTCCGTGATGGCATATCGATCAGCAGTACATGACTGAACGGGAATGACAACAGCGAGAATCCTTTTCGGAAATAATCTGCGATTACCCGGAGGTCTAAAGTTTGGGGCTGTTCTATCATCAGCTTTATGTGGGCAGAATCATGTTGATCAGATGAAAGGAGAATTCGACGAGGTATATCAATTTGTACGAGAGAAGATACGAGTTTCAAGTGACCGGATGAAGGACATACAAGCAAACAATAAAGGTTTTGAGAAGAGAGATTTAGTATGGCTTTACAACCCACAACGGAAGAATGGTATATCACCGAAGCTGCCACCTTCATGGGAAGGACCGTACACCATTATTACAAAGATAAATCAGAAGGTAGTAGCACTTAGAGCGATTAGCATTCTATAGAGGAGGTGAGATGGATCCTGTTCGGGACGATTCATTATTAGGTAGGGATAATGAAACATGCTATAATTAATTTTTTTCACATTCGAGAACATCAGCTCTACAGCAAATTAGATCAAATCAAAAAAAAAATTGCCTCCATTAGGGGCTATTGTAACGATTGTTGCAACATCTCTATTTGAGTAGCGACGCTGCCGTAAATGTAAACTGTAATAATTCGATGTGTCTAGACTATTCAAGAATAGACTAGACACTCTCGAACATTGTGGAATATTCTAGAAGATTAGAGTGTTTGGTATAAGTACGAGATACAATTTTAGAAGTAAGTTAGTTGTGTTTTAACCGTGTTAGTAGTAGTAATAAAAAGGAAAAAGTGAAGGAAATAAATAAATTTAGTGTTATCTAGAATTTACATCGTTTGTTTTATTCACAATCCAGTGATTGAACCTTGTTTGACAAGGTAAAAACGTAATAATATTAAAAAAATCTGGGATGAGTATACCAAAATACTGCATATTTGATTATTGTCAGAGGTATCGTTAAAAAATCCTGGGATAACTTCAAGGGATTTTTTATATTTAAATTATTAAAATGTCGAAAATCACGATACAAGAATAATTATGATTGGTTTCGGACGTAGTCTTATAGAACAGTTTTTAATCATAGGATTCTTCTAAATTCTGAACTTATATGAATCAATTTTTTTTTCAAATCATCATTTTAGATCTTCCGAATCGTTTCTAATCGTTTCTAAGTAGAAATAAGAGAACCGAATAAACTAAATGTGCATGAAGTGAGAATGAGCCATATATATTGATAAAGATTTTAATTAATAATTCATGCAATTATTTGTTAATAACTTGCGTATACTGCACAGTTTATAAAAATACCTTTTATTTGGTATATTATATGACCAATATTTCAATTTTAATTTGAGCATTCCCATTCTCTCGGCGGAGTATGTAAACACCGCTAGAGAGCGCGTCCTCTGGTGGCGGATAGAGGAGTGCTCATCGGTTTCTACGGGTAGCGAAGGGTAGGGCGGAAATAAAATACTCCCCATGGACCAAACATAAAGGAAAATGCAATGGCAGCAACGGAAGGAAATATTACCCGAGGTGGTAATCCAGGTTTTAACTTGGAAACTCCACCCTTCTCGAAGAAGGCCGGTTCCATGGATTCTGGGGGGAACCAACCATTGCTAAAGGAAAGATCACGATTGGAGAACTTTACCGAAGAAAACCCCGTTACTAACCCTTTTGGAAAGAGTTCCAAATTGACAAGATTACCAACAAGATACGTTAACGAATATGAAAAGGAAAATTTTGAACTACGCAGAAAGCTATGCGAATTTGAAAAGATCACAACTAAGCTAAGTAATGATTACATGATACTTAAAAAAGAAAATGAGGAACTTATAGAAAAGCTCTAACACCTGCTGTAACAGAAGAGAAATTAAGAATAGAAGAGCAGAACGTAGCTAAAAAC
Organism: Tipula unca; assembly: GCA_951394425.1. NCBI lineage: Eukaryota > Metazoa > Arthropoda > Insecta > Diptera > Tipulidae > Tipula > Tipula unca. Next base: position 158,538,126 of record OX596380.1, on the reverse strand, counting down.
GTAGCATTTGGCGGAAACGTAGCCATCGGCCAGAATGAATATGTCACGGACTCAGATGAACTTAATTCTGAAGTGAATTGGGTGCTAAAAAAAAAGAAACAAGGAAAAAAGCGACGACTGAGCAAATCACCCTTTGTATCTCCAGAACAAATACAAGAAATAAAGGAAATAAAAAATCAGAGTAAAAAGGCGCAACAACCCAAACCACCACCAGTCATTGTAAATAAGATTGAAAACTACAATGATATACGAAATACGATGGATTCAAACCAAATACAATACCAAACAATGATGCTCAGTAGTGGAGATCTTAAAGTCAATGTCCCAGACGAGGAGAATTATAGAAAACTGACCTTTTCACTTAATGAAAAGGGAAATACATGGTACTCTTATGAGGACAAAAGATCCAGGCCGATTAAAGTTGTGGTAAAAAAGCTACACCCATCCTGCCAGCCAGAAGAAATAAAGGAAGATTTACTTTCTAAAAATTTGAAAATAAAAGAGGTTACACAAATATTGAAGAGAAAGGATAAAACTCCGCTATCATTGTTCATGTTAACTTTTGATAAAGATGAAGACATACAAAATATTTATCAAATAAGGCATATCCTCAACATGAAGGTGGAGATTGAAGCTTTACGAAAATCAATATAGCTTCCGCAATGCAAAAAGTGCCAATCATTCGGGCACACTCAGAACTACTGCAATAGAGACCCAAGATGCGTTAAGAGCGCAGCTAAGCAATCCTTCAAAGAATGTAGAAAAACCAGAGAAACTCCGGCCAAGTGTGTAAATTGTAGAGAGTCACACCCCGAAAATTATAGCGGATGTATAGTTACCAGAGAACTACAGAAGATGAGAAAAAATAATAATAACAAAAAGAACATACCAAAAGGCAAATTAAAGGAGCCAAGAACTCAAATAGAAAAGATAAGAAAACCTGCTTATCAAATAATTCAAGCTCCAGGTATCTCATATGCTGAAGAACCCAATGGGTTATTGCAACATCAGCAAGAATTGCAACTATTATTGGACGTTCAAAAAATTTATATCTGTCTCATATCCGAGACCCACTTTACAAAACAATCGTTTATAAAATTTAGAGGTTATCAAGTATACCATACAATACACCCAGAAAATACAGCCAGAGGAGGAAGTGCGATAATAATAAAAAGTGATATACAACATTACGAAGAGTAAAAATATAACGAACGGCAATTTATTGCCCACCGCGATATAATCTTAAAAAATTACACTATGCAGACTACCTGGAAAGCTCGGGCGATAAATACATCATTGGCGGAGACTTCAATGCGAAACATACTTATTGGGGATCAAGAATAATCACTACTAGAGGTAAAAAGCTTCTTGGAGCAATGACAGAAGTTGGATGTAATTGGCATTCTACTGCCAAACCGACATACTGGCCAACAGATAATAACAAAATACCTGATCTACTAGATTTCTTTATAACTAGGAAACTTCCCGCAACCTATGTTAAAATCGAAGAGGGTTATGATGCGAGCTCCGATCACTCTTCAATACTACTTACTCTCAGCGAAAAATAATCTCAAAAGAATGCAACCCGACTCTGACAAATAAATATACAGACTGGGAGGGATTCAAAGAAGAGCTGAATAGTAGAATAAAATTTAATGAACCGTTAAAAACAGAAGAACAACTGGATGAAGAAATCGTAAAATTCATAAATGACGTACAACAGTCAGCATGGAATAATACGCCGGAGTTCAATAGAAGAACAATAGGTACAAATTATCCAAAAGAAATCAGGGAACTTGTCGAAGAAAAAAGGAGAGCCAGGAAAAAATGGCAATACACCAGGATGCCTGCAGATAAAAACAAACTGAATAACCTCTGACACAGCGACTCAGGAGGGAAATCCAGTACATTAAAAATGATACAATAAACTCATATCTACAGTCAGTAACATATGAAAAGGATACTGACTATTCTTTGTGGAAGACAACCAAACGAATGAAAAGACCAATAACTCAAATACTACCCATAAGAACAAGCAATGGGAATTGGTCCAGAAGCAATGAAGAAACGGCAAACGCTTTCGCTGACCATCTAGAAAGTGTTTTTCAGCCTAATGAGGTACACGAGAGAGAAGAATTCCAAGAAGTAGAGGAAACTATTGATCAACAAATCGCTCTGACCACCCCTGCGGAATTGACTAATGAAATAAAAAAAAATGTAAATTCGAACAAGGCCCCAGGCTATGACCTGATAACAGGAAAAATCTTAAAACAGCTATCGAAGAAGGGCATTAAAAAATTAACAACTCTAATCAATGCAGCTTTCAGGATGAAATATGTACCAAATGTATGGAAGTTCGCGGAGGTGATTATGATACCTAAGCCTGGAAAACCACCAAACGAAATAACATCCCATAGACCGATTTCGTTTCTGCCTATTATGTCAAAACTATTTGAAAGACTTCTCTTAAAAAGATTGAAACCAATAATTGAAAGGCAGGAATTAATCCCCACACATCAATTTGGATTTCGAGATAGACACTCTACAATCGATCAAATTCATAGAATAACAGATATCATAGAAAGATCACTCGAAGAAAAGAAAATCTGCTCAGCAGTCTTCCTTGACGTGGCTGTTCTGCACAAACTCCAGAACATTCTACCTTCACAATTCTGCCAAATGTGAAGTGTCTTAGGACCCATTCTATATTTAATATTCACAAGCGATATTCCATTATCTCAGAATACCACAATTGGCACATTTGCAGACGACACTGCTATTTTGGTAGTAGATGATACCATAGAAGGAGCTACCAATAAGCTTCAAAGTGCGATGAACAAAATTTATCGATGGACGAAGCAATGGCGTGTCAGGTTAAATGAAACAAAGTCCATACGTGTTGACTACACCAACAGAAAAATAAATCATTTGCCTGTGGTATTAAATAATGTCCCATTACCACATGCTAACTCAGCAAAATATCTAGGAATGAATCTAGATACCAAACTTAGATGGAAGGTCCATGTCAAGAAAAAAAGTGAAGAACTCAGACTCAAATATAGAAAGATGTATTGGCTGATGGGAAGGAACTCCAATCTATCAATAAACAATAAATTGATGCTATATAAGCAGATATTAAAGCCCATTTGGATGTATGGAATTCAGCTGTGGGGTTGTACTAAACCAAGCAACATGGGTTTCGTTCAAAGATTCCAAAACAGAGTGCTAAGGGATATTGAAAATGCCTCCTGGTACATACGTAATAACGACCTCCACAGGGACCTTAGAGTGGAAACTGTCACCAGAGAAGCAAACAATGCTGCACGGAAGCATGAAGTGAGGCTCCAGAATCACCCGAACATTGAGGCCAACCAACTACTCGACCACAGGGAAGCAGTGAGAAGACTGAAAAGAGTAAAACCTTTTGACTTAGCACTATAGTCAGCGTAAGGCAGTAACACCAGTAAATAGAACATAAGGAAAACCAATGGGGATACCTTAATTAAACACAATTTAGCAAGTTAGGTCAAAAAAGAAATGTTGTTATATAGACTAGGTACATTGTAAAATTTTATGTGAATAAATAAGATTGTCAAAAAAAAAAAAAAAAAAAAAATGTGCTATCCCATTAAAAATAATGAATTTTCATTAGCCGGCTACAAAAACTCACGGAAACACACCTCCCAACAATAAAAATTTAGCTGAACCGAACTAAATTTCAATCAGTAGATTTGTGAAATACGCAACGAAGAGCTACTACCCTATTTATACATTTATAATGAATTCGGGAACATCATCTGGCTCTATAGCAAATTAGATCAAATCAAAAAAAAAAATTGCCTCCAGTCCATTAGCCGAATAAAATCCAAAAAGTAACAACAAAACATAGTACTGCGTATATATGTATATACAGCGTGATTGATTAACTTAACCAATCAATAAATATCCTATTAAGATATCATTAAAATAAATTTGACCTGCAATAAAACATTTAATCCCGCATCTCAATCCATTGCCACAAGAAATTCGTAAAACAATTTTTTGTTTCTTTCTATTATGTACTGTGTTCGATCCGACAAACTTTTATTTTCTATATCGCAAACTTTTATTTCCCTCGCAATGAAAATGAATGGTTCAAATCGACAACAACTAAGAAAACTTTTTATTAATTTTCAATTTTCTTTTTTTCCCTTCGAAGTAATTTTTTGGTCTTTAAAGTTTTTGGGACCGATGAGAAAGACAGCAATAATAATACATTAATTGTTTAGAAACGGGCGAACGCAACAAGATGTCCATATCAATATAAATTTAGAACAAAGGATCAACGGTACATTTTCACGACTCCCAACAAAATGACGATATACATATCATATAGATTGAAGTGAATTTTGTCGATTGGTTCTTTGTGTACAATGTTCGTGCTGTTAGCTAAACTGCTATTAAAGTAAGATGTAGGTATTTGTACAATGGCAAACGCTATTTTATATCCTTTTACGGTATTTAAACTCTTTACTTAGGGTTTTCTATTGTTATTTGCTTTCTAAAATTCTTTATTTTATATTTTATTTTAAAGAATTTCAAAGAGTCGTGGGATTGGGTAAAACATATTTTGATTTTGTTTCTTTTATGTACATGAACTATAGAGCAGATCTCATGTCCCGTTTATATACAACAACAACAACAAAATACGTATTTTGTCTTCTAGACTCATATGCTATTGTTGTATGTACTGTGTGACATGATGTGGATTATGAAATCTGCTTTGTAACTAAATCTGTGGGGATCGATTTTATGTCCACCTTAATAGTCTTAATATGTATAGCACACAAATTATAGTTCTATTCAACTGCATATAGTGCGTTGATTTCAATTTTTTCAGGGTAGGTGAACGCCTTTAATATACCAAGTAATTGCAACTATTTCACTTACATAGTCATACAAAACGAAAAATAGATAACGCCAAAACAACACCGGACCCCCGCTCAAGTACCCGGACCGACTGGAAATCGTTACCATTCAAGAAACTTGCTGGCCTAAAAGTTGAGACCACGTGTCCCAGGTTACGTTGTTATAGAGTGGAGATGACCTCGTAAATCTTGGAGTTGGAATTCTTCTTGAGCCGCAGGTAAAGACGGCTGGTTTGGATTTCTAAGCAGTCAGTAACCGTTTGTGTAAGCTTCGCTTGCGCATGTAGTTAACCAATCTGCCGATAATTTGTGTACATTCGCCCACAGAAGTCAGCCATTCCCAAAATAAACACTTTTTTTACAATGACTTGGACAATCTGATGAGATCTCTACCGGAACAAGTTGTTAGAATGGTAGTTGGGGGCTTTAATGCTAGAACTGGCAGAAATCAAACCTACTTGTGTGAAAACATAGGTGGACTCCCGACAAAAAACTTTGACCGGTAATGGTGAGAGAATCATGTACTTTACAATTTATTGCTTACCATCTTAGAGTAGCAAGCTCATTTTCCCCTCACAAACAGATACATTTGGAAACATGGACACCTTCTCGCAAAATTTCCCGCAGCCAAATTGACCACATAATCGGTCAGCAACCAAATACGTCGGCAGCGATTATTATTTGGTCGCTGCAAAGCTGCGATGGAAGTTTTCGGATAGGTCCGGGAACACAGCGCAATGTATAGAACGTTTCGACTATGAAGGTCTGATAAATGAAGATCAAAAGAAACTATATCAGTATCTTGTCGGCAACAACATTGAGGAAGCTGACCAGTCTGACTGTGTGAACTCTGTTTGGGAGGTACTGAAAACTTCGGTTGTCAGTGCTGCTCAAAAGAATTTAGGTATAGTAAAAGTCAGACCCCGAAAGTTGCGCAACTGTCTTTTCGACCTTATTCGATTAGTATAGCGAACCGAAGCCATGACTGACGAATGGAAAGTGGTCGTGATATGCCCTATCTTCAAGAAGAGAGACCTATTGTAGTGTGAGAATTATCGCGGTATAGCTCTCCTTTGCACAGCATACAAGTTACTGTCCTACATTATATTCGATAGTATTACCCCTCTAGTGGAGGGCCTGGTTGGTGAATATCAAGGAGGATTTCGACCGTATCGATCAGTCACTGATCAGGTATTTGCACAGCGGATGATGACAATTCTTTAAAGATTTAATAAGAGTTTGGCGAACGATTTTAAAAATTCATGTGCAAGTTAAATCCCAATAAATGTCTGTCAAATATTATCATGTTTTCAATGACAACGTAAACGTTAGTTCCGCAGTGGGTTGTGCCTTTTATTTACTTTATAAAGTAAAGTTATATTCTAATTATTTACAAGGTTTCATGATCAACAATTTAGCATCAGTTTTCATATCTCAACCCTGTTTAAAGGACGAACGATTAAAGCTTACTAAGCGAATGGTTAGACGAGTTGTAAACGTGGATTGGGATCAATTGGGATGGGTTGTTATGGGGATTTCTCTTCTTGATTCCGACTAGGGTGATAATGACCAAATTAGAACTCTCCGCGATTCTAATTTAATTCTATACACGAGCTTTTGCCCTCAGTAACAATTACCGCAAGTATGCTTTTTTAGAATATTTTGGTAAGAAAAGTTAAAGCATTTATTGATAAGAATTTTGATGAAAGCTTTTACGATAAACTATATGGGCAATGTGTAAGTGTGTGCATGCACTTTAAAGTGTGAATAACCAAAGATCGAACATTTAACGGCTGTCTCTATGATCAAAACTTAAAGTTTGACTCATATAAAATTCCTTGGACATTCGAAATGCATTCATAAACCGTCAGAAAACACGGTAATCGTCAGGAGTCAGGGCAAATCGCTGAGTAGAAAAACTGGTTCAGATAGTGCTGCTGGCCCAAAGTAATGCGCTGCAGGTCATGTAATGCCAGAATAAATGTATTGAGAAATCGGCGGGTTTTTATTAAGAAATACTTGAATTAAGTAAAACTGAAATCTGTCCAAGTTATATTTTTGGAATTCCTGTTTAGATTGAATTTCAGAAAATGAGATACAAATTTCATTTAAATTTTAAAACAGCGATCTTTAATCTTCTATGGTGTTCGTGCTTGATCTGACGGCTGTGCCCATTACTTTGATATATCAACTAATTCCCGTACTAAACTGGTCATCGCTTCGGTTTATTATTCATCTCCTCCCTCTGAGGAACTCACTAATCTTGTAATATGAGCATATCAATTTGGTGATTCGCTGTGATGCTATGTAATGCTCATCATTTGTTCTGGGGTAGTACGAACATTAACCACCGGGAATTTTCCCTGTTTAACGGTTTACTCTTCTGAACTTGAAATTCTCAATACTGGATGCGAGCCTACTTTTGTTAACTCTGTCCGGCAAGAGGTGATCGATATTGGTTTCTGCTCCTCATTTAATTTTAGACTGGGAGACGGATGGTATTCTCACCTGTGCTCATCGGTGTATCTGGTTTAATATTAACCGTTTAATTACACTGGCAATTTCGATAGCCTTCGAATACTCGTGGCCTCTTATTACTAATCAAAAGACTCTAAACAAACCTTTCTGGAATTTCCACTTTCATTGGTGGGCTGCTTATTTCTGTTCATTTTCCTGGTTGTGATATCGTCAACTCGGATGATGTTTCTGCCGAACTCATTACTCCTGTAGCAAATCTCGATTGGAATTTGGCTCACATAAGCTGATCAATCGTGATGTTTTGCGCTGGAGCCCTTTTTCCTTTGCATCTTATAATAAGGTTGGCAGTCTTGATGGTATTTTCACTGCTGAGTTACAGCATGGCTTTCCTCACATTCAGCACCATTTGATTTTAGCACTGTTCTAAAATTTTGGAGCAGGAGAATAGTTGTATTTTTCCCGAAAGCTAGAAAGTCTGTCCTTATTTTTTCTTAACGAGTCTTAACGAATCGGTAAGTCCTGTGAAACCTCCGTACATGAACTTCCTGGATATTACGGGAGCTTCCGATTAAACCTCGTTTACTACACTCATTTCTGCCTGTACCAATTTTAGTATTGAACGAAACATCCATGTTCAAGTCTCGCATTGTGAGGGCGGAGCTGGATGGAGTGTTAGTTTCTGTCAAGGCTGCTGTGGCTTTTGGTCATTTACGATTTACCTGTTAAGCCACAACAATTTGGCTGCATTGCACAGAGTTACGCTGATGATCTTTTTTTGACAATGTCTATTTTTAGTGTCTAGTCCGACTTAGCTCAACATGCCTTAACTATTGTGGAGACATGGTGTGTTGAAGCGTCTACACGTCAACCCATCTAAAACTAATTTAATTGTGTTTACTAGGCGTAGGAATTGACCTATCTACTCAATCTATTTTTGGGAGAATGATCACCAAATTTGACCGTGTTAAGTATGTTGTTGTGTTCTTGGATAGTAAACTTTCCTAAAAGAATCACCAGGACCGAAACCTTCAAAAAAAGAAAGAGCTTTTGGGAAGTTCAGGGGTTTAAGCCCCAGGATGTTGCCTTTCATTTATAAATAGCTGGTTTTACTAATATTATCGTATGGTGGCCACTGGCTGACCTGAAAGCTTCTTTATCCAAGCTTAATGGTTTACGAAATCTTGTTTGTAGAGCCATTACTGGGGCTATGTCCCCGACTCCAGTTTATGCTATGAAATCCAGCATTTCACGATGGTTTGTATTGGGGCGTGGGATGTTTTCGGTTCTAACGAGGAACATACAATAGATAAATTCTTAAAAATGATTCTTCATGTTTAACAGAAATCGATATGGTTAAGGACTGTCCAAATTCCACTTTTTCAATTTATTTTCGCGGGTGGCTTATTTTTCGAGAGATTTGTGGATTTCGCAGGATTTTCTCAACAAATTAGATGAGCCCAAATTTTTTTTTTCTGATGGCTCTCGTGCTAGCCTCGTAGTGCTGGTTTTGGAATCTAGTGTCCTTGGTCTGAGACTTTTCGGTAGTCTCGGTTCGCATTGCAACATTTTTCAGGTGGAACAAATAGCGCTGACAGGTAGTTATTGAGGCTTTGAATTTTAGTGTTAAAGACAAAATTATTTTTCTCTGTACAGATAGTAAATCTGTACTTAACTCTTTAAGAAAACTTTTGACTAGCTAGGAAATCGAAACTCCTCAAGGAATGCCAACATTTCATAAAATTCTTTGTTCTAACAATAAAGTTACGGTCATGTGAGTACCGGCTCATTGTGAAATCGTAAGAAATGAGATCGCGGATTGTTTAGCCACAGCCGGTTCAACTACGGGAAGACTTTGCTCTAACGGACTTGAGACTTCTATAGCTGTCTATAGCTGTCGTAAGGCGAAATACTTCGAAGGAGCCCGATTGGAAGTTAACGAAGTGTGCTTTATCATTAAAAAAGGACCCGTTAAGAATCTTGGTAGCGATTCTTACGGGAAAAGGCTGTTAGTCCAATAAATTTACATCGTTTCTGTACTTGAATAAATAAAGCTTCCACGGTTGTTGATATTTTTTACTAATTCAACATAAAGGGTAAGCGCCTTTTTCTTTCGTAATTTAATTTGGATGACAAATGGTGCCCAGTAAAAGGTAGGTAAATTCATTGAGCCCTTTACTCATTGGTTTGTAATAACGCCAGAGCTCATAATATGTAGAAAATTATTCCTCTCTTCCTAATCTCTTTATGTGTTTCAATACCTACATTTTTGTTTAATTTTTTTTTCGTTTTGATTACGGGTGAATCGCGAAAGTTCAATTGTGGTACGATTGTGTAGAATGACAGTGAGACAGTCTAAATGCTGTGTTAAAGTTGAGAACATGCTATCGAGAATTTCTGCAGTTAACTCGGGTGATCGGCAGGGAGGTGCTCAGTCGGGTTTTGTATCCTCTAAGGTCACTGCTAACATCTAAACGCCTATCAAGCGCCGTAAAGCTGAAGCTTTACACAGCGTTAATCAGGCCCGTTGTTATGTTTGGATGTGAAAGCCCAACTTTCGTTGACGGATGAGTACCAGAGATGGCTTCTTACATTTGAGAGAAGAATCATTTGTGTGATTTACGACCCAAAATGCGAAATAGATGATACATTCCGAGCTCGGTAAAATATCGAGATCAGAGATCTGATAAAGTCCCCGATATTGTGCATGAAATAAAATACCAGCGGGTACACTCTGCTTGCTCTGCCACGTTCTGCGTGCAGATCCAGAACGAATTGTGCAGCGATCTCAGAAAGGAGGGCCACCATATGGTAAACGCAGAGGTCGTTGCAGGCAACGATGGCTCCACATTGTAGTGAATGACTTGGCCTCTTCAGATTGTCTTAGACAGTATGAAGACCATGCTCATGATCGAAATAGTTGAAGCCAAATAATTGACTCTTTAAATTTTCTAATATGCTCAAGCTTTTATCTCTTAGCACTCTTAATGATTCTAGAAATAATAAATTATGCTTAACAGCTCCAAACCTCTTAGCGGTTCAAATCAATCTTAAAAAATATTTTTAAGTTGCTCACTGGGCAATGTGTCAAATCGTATGTGGAAGGATCACATGGTATCTTCCACTTACAGTCACCGATGAAAAAGATATGAAACAATTATATCCTATATGTTCCTTTTTTATACACATCCGGTGTTTTCCAAATTTTGTCCTTTCATCACGATTCCATCAAAATTAATTTTCGATTTCCAAACTAAAAAAAGAGGAGGAATCTAAAATTAAATTATGTCTACATAACAATGAAGGATGTGGACAAAGGACGATTTCAATGAAAAAAATTAATTGTTAAAGGAAATACAAATAAACAAGACCAGCAAAAAACCAAAAAAAAAAGGAAATTTAATTTGAGTTCCAAATAAAAAAATTAATTAAAAATATTCGGTTTTTGCGGTCAGGATTTCTTTATGTGCGAGTTTTGAACTTTTCTCCTTCCGTCGTGCGTACTCGAAACCATTCATCATTCCTAACAATGGAAAAACAAAAATCACGACAAAATAACATAAAAATGGTCATTCTATTGGGGTCGTATAAATATCCTTTTTTTTGTGATGTCATTTTGTGTGACTTATTGTGGTAAAAATTTAAAATTTTTTATTAGACTCTAGGACCCGATTATTAAGTCTAAATATAGCGCTTTTATAATTGTGTCTTTGCTGTATGTTAATTATGTATGTATTCTCGGTTATGTAAACGCACATACACACCTTTAACGCAAATTAATTAGATTTAATTTGTTGTTTAACTTCTTGTCTTGCGTTCGTTCATAAATTAGAAAATTAACTTAAATGAATATTTATGTTGAGTGAACAAAAATCACTGATAACAAAAAAGCAAAAAGGATTAAAAAGCTTAAAAAACGTTTCATTTTATTATTTTTGGTGTAAAGTTCTTAATTGAAGGTATATATTTTAACTTTAAGATTTATTTTTTGTTTCTTCTTAATTACGTTATTATTTATACATTTAGCAGGGTAGTTAAACTCCTACGAACATGTTCTAATATCGAATCTACCAGATTCACTACGACCATTGCTATAATACCAAATAAATATATTTATTTATATTATGCCAACAAAACTTTAAATTAACTTAAATCTCGAAACGAACTTTATTATAGAAAAATATAAAACTTCGTTAAATTTTTCTCGATAAAAAGCACACACATACACACATAAAAAATATTCTAGATAAAATTCCTGATTTGATTATAAAATATATTCCTTTTATGAAAAGATAACAAATCCTATCAATAAAATTAAATTTGATTCATAAAATATAAACAACAAACTTGTGTATATATGTATATAGAAGCGACGGTAGGCATAGCAGTTTTAACAGCGGTAGGTAGTAGAAGTAGCAAAGTTGACTTGATCCCGACGACCCTAAAAAATATATTATGTATATCGAAAAATAAAATCGTCTGAATATTTATTTTATTTTATATGAATATACGTACGTACACAAAATGTGAGGACCAAAATTATTATTATTACTCTGAATATTAATCCCTTGGGCAGAGGGATGGGGCAGGTTTCAGTACCATAAAAAAATTTGATTTGACAACATTTTTTTTTATCGTTATCTAAACTAAAAATAAAAGATTTTTGATAACGCCAGCCATGGCCATTAATTTACAATCGTGTAATTAACATACAACAATGTAACAAGGATAACACAAAAAGGTATATATGTTGTACATATATTCAGAATTCGGGGTTCGTACGATGTTTAATTTTATGTTAATATGGTTTGTGGGTATACAATTTAGGAGTTTTATCGTTAACCAAGTTTTTTTGTGTTGCTATAGTCTGTACGGTTAAAAGCGATTATTGTCATTTGGGAATTGGTATGAGTATGGAATAAGCTTTGACGATCGTCTTTAATGTGACAAACTGTCTATTGTCGGCGATTAATTCTAATAATAATTCGCTGGCAAACATAACTTGTTGGCATGGAATATTAAGATAATACACGTTATGTACTAGCCCTTATCGGGCTGAATATAAGCACTTTACGGTGTGGTGTGTTTGAAATCTGAACGAGTCCTAATATCCGCAGTAATCATCTGGATAAAAATTATCGAATATTTTAAAAGTAAATTAGTTCTTGTATTTGCTACAAATTTTTAGAATAATAGTAGAAATAGCCAGTTTTTAAAGGCCATTATTTTTACTGGCCCCCTTACTGAGTCAACAATTTGGTTACAACGCGGTTTGATCCTGAGCATGGTATTCATACTGTCTTAGACAATCTGAGGAGTTCTCTTTGCGCCTACTATATGGTGGCTCTCCTTTCAAAGATCGCTGCACAATTCGTTCCGAATTAGCACGCACAACGCGGCCGAGCCAGCTTTATTCGTTAATATTTTATTTCATGCACAATTTCGGGGATCTTCATCAGATCTCTGATCTCGATAGTGTACAGAGCTTGGTATATATGCCATCTATTTCGCATTTTGGGCCGTAAATCCCACGCTAGACTCTTCTCTCAAATGTAAAGAGACTTTTTTCGTACTCATCCGTGTTAGCGCCCACCTTTTACATCCAAACATAACAACGGGCCTAATTAACACCTAGCTTCCTCCGCAGGGATGGGCGAGTTAGTTTACGCCGTGTAATCTACGCGGTTGTCGAAACGTAAAATATTACGTAGATTACTTGGCAAGATTTTTTGTCAATGTCGACATTTAAGATAATGTCAACAACCTACGATTTTTAAGAGATATGAAATAAAATGCGGTATTTTGTAAAAGGGCGATTCATTTAAGTCGTAAGAAGATATGAAAGAAAAGGCTCAAATTGAATCGAGAACCCCATACCATACAATAACTATGGAAATATCTGTTGAAATAAAACAACCAAAAGGTTTAATTAAAGAAAGTTTGTGCACTAAACGTTCGGATTGGTCTAAAATTCAAATTTTGTAATAACGGATAAAGTCAAGCACATGATGATGCTCCCCATGAGATTCTACGCAATATCGGATTTGACTTTGCTAGCAATATTAATTGTTCCAATCTTATCGCATTCGCCAACCTATCCCAAGCAGTTCATCGCAAGCAATTTACCGTTACCATTTCAAAATTCTGATATTTTTACTACTAGATGAGGATTAGGCTATTTCTCAAGCTCAAACAACAATTGAGAGTAGGGATTTCTCTATGCGAATTATTTTGTTCGAAGTACAATTCGCACTCAATTTTTGATTTGCCAATCCCATAGATTTTCAAAAGATTACAAGAAAAAATTAAATTGGCCAGCCAATAAATCCAAGCCCAAACGAATATCCGAGACATGGGATTTTTCGATAAATTATTTTGTTTGAAATGCTAGTCACACGCAATTTTTGAATTCCCATTAACGGTCATTTCCAGACATCTTGAACATGCTGCGGCTAGTACATGAAAATTGGCTTTAATTTGCCACCAACCAGGACGGCAGAAAAAATTCAACTGTTACTATTTTGATTTTTTTTTTGATGGGTCACGATTTGAAACTATTTAATGGTTGCTTACCACAAACAACTAATTTAGTTGTCTGGTAATAAAATTCACTTTTGCGGTATTTGACAAACCCTCAAATATTTAAAAAAGAACTTGAATTTCCAATGTATGATTCTACATTTTCTTATTTGAATTTTATTTACACATTCATCCTCCATACATGAATACTTCACACTCGAGTTAGAGCTTGAATTACCTTAACTTAAGAAATTTTATTTTACATAAAAACGTGGCATTTCTTTGAAGCTTTAAGCTATTCCTAAATTGTCTACATTATTACCGTTGTCTACGTTGTCGATGTTGTCTACGGGTTGTCGGCACGTCGACGTAGAAAATAATAGATGACGCGTAAATGCCCATCCCCGTTCTTCGCTGAAAAAATTCTGATATCGTTTCATTTGATCTTCATTAATCAGATATATATTCACATTCGAGTACGGACCTATGTTCTCACACAAGTTAGCCCCTGATTCCTGCAAGTTCTAGCTTTACCCAATTAATATTCTACATCGTGTTCGGGTATAGATCCCATCAGATCGTCCAATTCATTGTAAAATGAGTCTTGAAGCTGGCTGACTGCTGAGGGCGAGTGTACACAAATTATCGACATGTTGGCTAACTTCATGTACAAGCGAAGCTTACACAATCGGTTATTGACTGATTGGAAATCCAAAACAGCCTTCTTTACCTGCGGTTCAAGAAGTAATTCAGCTCCAAGATCTCCGAGGTCATCTCCACTCTATAACAAAGTATAGCCGTGGTACACATGGTCTCGTATAACATGGGGTAACATGGATTAGGCTTTCCAACGATCTTGGCTTTCTAAGTTACTGCACGTTTCACGTGACGATCCTAATACACCTACTACGACAAGCAAAGAATTCAGACAGAGAATTCCATCAATTTAATCCAACAACTCGCTTGCATGATAAACTATACTACCTCTTTAATAGATACCAAAACTTGCTGAAACCTTCACACCAATTCATGAACACTTGGCTACTACTCAAGAGGGGATGGGCGTTACGCGTCATCTATTATTTTCTACATTGACGTGTCGACAACCCGTAGATAGCGTTATTGGTGATAATTTTGTAGAAAATCGTGTTCAAATACCATGAATCTACTTCAGCGTCATGTTTATATACATTACAAAATTATTAAATTGACCCAAAACAACGATATATAGCGTTATATATAGAGTGGGGCCCTCTTTATAACGGTGGAACGGTATAGAACAGCTCGCAAAATCGGAAAAACGGCTCACAATAAATCAGACAAAAAGGTCATAACTTTCATTAAAAATAATCCGGGGAACTTTAACTATGACCGTGCCATAAAATTTAACACACCCCACTCCATGATAAATCGAATTCTAGTTCAGGAATGCTACCGAGTTATTAAAAAGCCAAATTGTACAGATAACCAACAATTGTTCATGTGTTTAAAAACCAACAACTATCCTATTATTGTGGCAGGATTAGTCCACCAAGACATTCTTTTAAAAACAAATAATATTCAGATTTCTTCAAGCGTCTGGGAAAACGGTTCATAATATGTGGTGACTGCGCAATGCGAAGAATACTCACTGGGGCCTTGATTAACTTCAACTAAAGGAAAAGAATTACTGATTGCCATTAAAGAAATTGGATGTGAATCCATATCAACTGGAAAACTAACATATTGGCCAACTGACCCAAGAAAATACCTGATCTGATCGATTCTTTTATAACCAAAAATATTTCTGAACTCTTCTTATTTGACCATTGCCGTACATTTTCATTGCTGCTATATCCCTCTTTTATACTTGGCAATTAATTGGAAAAATTGGAAGATTTACCAGAATCTGAATTGAATTAATTTGCATAAGAAATTAAATTAAATTTGTTTTTAGTTTTAATCGAGACTTAAACTCAGTACTATGACTTAAACTTAAAACTTGTATGGTCAGTAGTCAATATTGTGACCCGCTTAGAAAATCGCAACAAGCATCATTGACATAGGAACGAAAGTTTTATAATTTTTAAGAACATAAGGGGGAATAGCTTGTCAGATTTTTAACTTCTTCGAATGTCATCGTATTAAATGTTGCACATGGCACTATGCAGTTCAGTTAAGTTTCAATCGATATTAATGTTGGGACATTTTTGGTTCAACGCAGCTTCTGTTAAAAAACTTCCCAAGTTTCTCAATTCAATTGGAAAGTATAAAAGATTTGCACAACATCAAATATATATATACGGCGGTAGCCGAGCTAGTACGTGAATTGACTTTGGATTCGTGGACCTAGGCTCGAGTCTGATTAGCAACGGTATTATTTTAATTTAATTTCTTCTGTATTCTGTGGTTCAAGACACAGCTTCTGTTAAAGTAGTGGTATGTATACAAGATGGGTATTAAGCGATGGTTTCAATGCAGAGTTATTGCCTTTGCTAAAATTTTCATTATTTTCTATTCAAATGACGGATATAAAAGATTTGTGCAGAATGAAATATATATACGGCGGTGGTCGAGTAAGTAAAGTCAGTGAATCTGGATTTATGGATCTAAGTTCGATTCTCATCGAGCCACACATTTTTTGATTTAATTTCTCCTGTCGAATTGGTGATAGTGAAAATGACTCAAATCGAACTCTGCTTCTGTTTAAAACTTCAATAGTGGCAAGTATATAGAAAATCGGTAAGGGTATAGAGAGCGGTAATGAAATTATACGGCGATGGTCAAATAAGCAGAGTCCATTGCCGTTGCTAAAATTTTCAATTTTTTTATTCAAATAGCAGATATAAACGATAGGAATATCACTATTTATATGTATGGCGGAGGCTCGGTGGTAAAAGAAGCTTTGTGATTGGATTGTAATTATCATTCATGACTAGTGCAAGCCTTACAATATGTATTTTTAAATTTAATTGCAAATTGGTACAATTTAAATCAAAAAGCGATTTTTTTTTTAAATTTAATGAGAAAATGTGTGGAAGCCCGGGCTTAATTTGCTACCGTTAATCCAGGTTCGAACACTGCACAACAATCCACGATTACAAATCCTATTACAACGCTTTCTTTACCACCTTACCATTTCCATATGTAGATTCGGCGCTATACTCATCCTTTATATTTGTCAATTGGCGGGAGAAATTAAATAAATTAAATTAAAAATTATTTCATGCCAAACCGAGGATTGAACTCAAGTTCACAATTTCAAGAGCATTGACTCTGCTTACTCCACCACCGGCGTTTTAAAAATTTCTGCTGAACGATAGAAATCTTAACATAGCACAACCGTTAGAAATCTTTACAAAAAGGTTATAGCCTTCATTAAAAATAATCCGGGGAAATTTAACTATGACCGTGCCTTACAATTTTACACACTCCACTCTATGGTAAAACAAATTCGAGTTCAGGAAGGCTATGAGTGCTACCTGGTTATTAAAAAGCTAAATCGTTCAGATAACCAATACTCGTTCGATAAAATATGTGCCAGAGTGATGATAAAATTTTCACAAATTTTAGTGGATGTGTTTTGATGAATGACGAAACGTACATGAAATTGGTTTTGAAACACTTCAAGTTAGATATACATTTGCAAAAAAATGTATGAAACGTTTTTGTCACATTTTTCATAACGACGTATTTTGCCGCTAACTCTTCAACACGATTTAGCAGTAAAGTTTTGGCCATATAGCTCGTTCACACGACTCTAATTCCAACAAAAGCAATAAATTTGCACGAGATTATTCAAATCGATGTCTCGAAAAATTTTAGGGTATAGTGGAAAGAGTGCTGAAGTACAAAAGTCACACCAGCAGTTATGTCCGAAATTCGTAGCATCAAACAATATGTGCATGATTTTATCCGTATAAACGAAATCTATTGAGGTGATTTGTGCAAAAATTTAATTTAATCGAGAATATCGAATGGTCTTTGTCGAATGACACGAGTAATGTTGGCTTCCAATGCCTCAAATCTAGCTGCGGTTTATTCAAATAGACTTTGGACTTTGCGTAGCCCCAAAGAAAACAGTCTAGAAGTATCACACGATCTAATTAGCCAATTCAACGATCCGAACCGTGAAATTAATTGCTCGCCAACATAATTTTTCAATAAGTGCATCGCTTCGCCCACTATATGACAAATAGCGCCGACTTCTTGGAACCAAATGTCGTCGAGGTCGGGCTTCAATTTCATGCAGCAAATATTAAGTTATCATGGCGTAATTTTTTTTGAAAAAATATGGACGAATGAGTTCATATACGCATAAACCACACCAAACCGTCTCTTTAGGCACTTATCATCCAATACTGTAAACTGGGATTCAAACTTTTCGATGGTATTCCAAATAGTGGTCTCGACAGGCCGATTATGTCAACCGTAACTTGGTCTACGCGCACGAAACACATTCCATACAGAACGCTGATTTTCGTAATAAAGCTGAACAATTTGTAGACGCTATGCCGGGCTCAGTCTTTCCATGTTGAAATGGCAAACAATACTGAATAAATAAAAACACGATGACAGTTGGAAACTATTCATGCGTCAAATATCAAAAAGAAACTAATGAAATCACCTCTATAGAAGAACGCTTTCACAAAATACTTTGACAAAAAATACTACCAAGTAATCTACGTTATATTTTACGTGTAAACAACCGCGTACATTACATGGCGTAATCTGCCTCGCTTATCCCTGCTCAAGATGCGCAATATACAAAAGAGTTTCTATTGACCTAAGCAATCCCAAAATAAACTCACACATCTGGCACATCCACTATATGGAATGTAAAATCAGTACAGTAAACAGTTCTGGAACACGGCCATCGGTACAATTCTGCATCGGCACTACAAGTCGCTGACATACTTTCACACTGACCAAATCACGAAACTGCCTCAGTTGCAACTCATAATTTATTTTCTGGTTTCAAATGTCATACTAGTTCATCAATGAAACTATAAAGCTTTTCTAACTACCCAAGAAACAATTGTCCTTAAATTGCAGAACTCTTATACGTCGAACTATTCTCGAGACACTGCATAACATTTCGTATTCAATTATCAGTGCTACACGTAACTTGATCACATCTCGATGCTTTTAGTATAACAATGTAACCCGGCGAGCAAAATCTTGTTTATCGTTTCTAAAATACAAATTACACAGAGACAGTAAATCACCAACACTCGCTACTCCATTTGGTAAGTTCAAATAAGATATCGTATAGCACTACTTTTTTTTTTTAATACAGTTAGACTAATACATTCTATACGTCGATCGTACTACTCCATAGTCCGCATAAAGTGTATATATATATATATGGATTTGGTATATAGGTCATCATTACGACCGATCAAAACTAAGTCAAGAGCTCACAAACTCTTTTACGGCTCGAAGTAACACAATAAACTGAAATTCGGAAATCCTTAACGTTTTACTTGGGTTTTACGCAAGTTACAGTGAAAGAAAAAATGCTGACCGATTGCCATATTTAGCGGTCAAACCTTTTCGTTCCCGGTGAGTTTTTCGTCGAATATCCTTTTTTAACATGGCCAACCAACGACAGAATTACTGACAAACTTTGTACAATGATGCAAACACTTAATACTTTTATGGACCTATCGCGACATACAAATTAAGAAAAACATGACACAAGTTCAAGAGGCAGTTGAAAGCCGCGTTCTCCTCTTTTACGGCCAACCAGACGTTGATGCCAGCGAAGTAAATTTTTTCATGGATGCGTGCAAACGTATCGAGAAATTATACGCTGACAAACCGGACAGTTTGGCTACCGCATCAGAGGAAACAGTATTCAGACTACGAGAAATAACATATGAAATATTCCATGACATTGAGGTTAATAGCTTTAAAGAATTTTATAGCACCTTAACACGAACATTTCTGCCTACCTACACAGTCGAGATATTATCAAATAGACTCAGCAATGCAAAACAAAACAAATTTGAAAGCTGCGGAGATTTTGGAAGCCGCGTCCAAAGCGACGCATTAGATTATAAAGCAAATACCCGTCTGCCCCCATATACGCAGCGGCCCAAGTGGATTGCCTCTGATCTGAGGCTGCTAAAGGGCCTTTCTTTATCCAAGAAAGTTATCATGGAATATTCCTTACATACAAGTGATTTCTCAATCGGGCCAATAATGGATTGGACAGCTGTTTCCAGCGATCGTCCCATACACATCACGTGTTGGGATCCTGGCAGCTTGCCCGCTTGATTGAGCCTCTGATGTAAGCCTATATTTGCCTTTCTAGTGATTTTAATAGAAAAAAGGATAAGCTTATAGGCCTAAAGTTTTTGGGATAGCAGTGAGAGCTTTTATTATATAGGTTAAGGTTAAGTAGGGTAAGGTTAAGTCAATAGTTCGCTGGATTATAATCCGGAGGTATAATGCCACAAGGCCCTGCCGACTTATATGGCTTAAAGCTGTTTATTGCCCATGGGATTTTCCGCCTATTACTACTACATGACTTACGAGGCCTACACCCCTATTTATCACATAGTACCGAGCAGTCCGGAAAATGCTTTTCTAATAGTTGTTCCCGAGATTTCTTACTACACGGACCATATAGTACTTTGCTTAGCAAGTGAGATGTTTAGCACTTCTTGTCTGTTTTTAGTAAGGAATATTGGCTTACGCCCGATATTACACATGTTTAGGTTAGTGCTTAAAATAAAATCAAGGAGTAACTCATTTGCACTTCCCCAAATTGAGTGATACGCATAAACATCCCTGCCCATGATGACCCCTACTTTTCGTCTTTGAGCAATCGTTATTGCACTGCTCAACCTACCACCTGGTGGTATTCTTTCCTCCTCGTATGGTAGGTATGCCGATATTAGCCAGAGATTTGGCCCATCCATCTCGATGCTATCCACCACTACAGCAGCATTACTGTAATTTTGTAGTATTAAAATATTCAAAATATTTCTAGCGAGAATCAGTGATATTCCAGACCTACAGCAAATGCTCCAGATCATCGCGCTTATGTACACCTTGAGTGTGATCTCTCTAAATTTTGCCTAAAACTTAAAATTAGAATATAACCTTTCGTATTTAATCTTAATCATTCAATTTAAAGCTTGATTAGCGCAAAATATAAGTCGATGTGTCGAATTAAGATTAGGCTTTGAGCATGTGTCTAATTTGTTCAGTCGAAAATTCGGTTCTACAAAAAATCGTTAGAAATCCACAACTTTCAGCCTGTTCATAAATTAGGACCTGCGCCATAAGAATATCCGGAGTTGACCCATTTTTTGAAATTTACGAAAAATATATTTTGATTGCTGTTCGATTGAGCGATCCAATATTTGATGGCTATACCAATAACCGCAGACAATGTTGAACACATCTTAGGAATTTCTATACATAATGATACATATTATTCGCGACTCTTTAATCAGAAAGCCATTTTCATTTTTTTGTTATGTCGTATATGGAAAATGAGAGCAATAACAGTTTATATAGCAACATAAATTATGTATTTCCTTTATACTAAATTCAATGTACACAAAATACTTTATATGTATATAGAAAGCAACATTAGAAATAAATCTGTAAATGATACATAATAAAAAAAAAATCGTTAAAACCAATAAAACAGCACTAAAATTGGATCCACCGCATAAATGTTAGTATCTCGGCACCAATTGATTTTTATTGCAGGGGAGAAAAATAAAAATTACTAAGGATATGGAAAATAAAATTTCGAAACGATCATCGCTTTTAACGCCGAAAGCTTTTAAACTTTGTAGCATCTTTTGTGTATATTTATTTTTATATCTTAATAATATGTGTTCCATCTAAACAAGAATTAATTAAATATAAGATGATTAATAAAATTCGTAATATGTTTCCGTTTATGAGAATGTATTGTGGTTTATGTCTATATTTGAATTAGAGCGCATATACATAGATGCCAAGATAATCTGTGACCAATTATGGTCCATAACAATATTTTATTGTACTTAATCTATGTATTTTCAAAAATGTTCTATCGCTATATACTTGTTACATACTTGTTATAATTGAAACAATTGATGACCATGGATAATAAGGAATTCCACAAGCCAAATTCCCTGGCAAAAAACGAGTTATTTAAAATTTTCTTCCGATTTTTTGCTAATAACATATTTTTGGTACGTTGAGATCTAAGATAAAAAAATTTGTTATGGAGCTAGAAAGGCTTCTTATTACGTAGTTCTATGTAGACTGTGCGAGGAAAATCTCACGTCTATCATCGAAGCGGAGAAAGACATAGTACGGCGAGAAACCGGATTACCTGAAAAATTTGAAATTCTCACAATGAGAGTAGTGAAAAAAGCATGTGACGCGTCGATGCCTATAAGAGATGAAGCCCAACGAGAAGAAAAGCCGCGGTTTATTGGTGATCCGACGAGATAGGAAATCTCAGGAGGAGCTGTCTACGCCTAAAAGACGCACTCACTAGGGCAAGAAAAAGTGATGGGTACAAGTCAGAAAGAGATGGAAACATGACGAATACAGGCTGGCGAGAAGAGCACTGAAACTAGTAATAAATAGAAGCAAACCTCTCAAATGGAAAAACTTGAAAAGAGATGTCGATACGGAACCCAGCGGCTTGGGATATAAGATTGTGATGCGTAAGCTAGGATCACAAACGCCCAGCCCAGTAATGGAAGCAAGTCAAACGTGGTACATTGTAAACGCACCCTTTTCCCGGATCACCAAAACGGCAACCGGCCACCTTGACCCGGTAAGTCGGAGGGTGTACCAGTTTCCACGCAACGGAAAACGCAACGGTTAAACCTCTGTGTATGCTAAATACAGCGGGTAAACTACTTGAGTGAATGCTAAAACGCCGCCTTACAGCTGAAGCAATACATTCAGGAAGTGTCGGTCTGCTATTGGCGCAGTAGAAAAAGTTTTGAGAGCTTTCCTTATATAGTACAACAAGGGAATCACTATTCAAGGAAGCTAGTGTTACTGGCTACACTGGATGTTAAGAACGCATTTAATTCGGGGAGATGGTCGAATATGTTATCGGCGTTATCAAACGCTTTCGGCGTATCAGATTATTTTTTGCGGATAATAGGCAGCTACTTCCAAGATAGGCAGCTACTGTTCGAGACCACAGAAATACAATGCAGTGAAGATATCTCAGGTGGTCCCGCCTAAGGGTATATATACTCTAGGGCCTGATCTATGGAACGCATTAAACGATGGCATCCTGCGAATGGAAATGCCAGACGACACGTTCTTGGTAGGGTACGCATAACATATTGCAGCAGTAATAGTTACCCGGGACATAGACGATGTTCAACGTAAGCTACAGATACAGCCCAACACGACAGTCAAATATCTCGGGGGGTACATCTGGATACAAAACACAATTTTGGGGAACAAGTTAAGCGCCCATCAGAAAAGGCTTTGAAAGGAACCCTTGCTATGAGCAGACTGATGACAAACATCAGAAGCTCAACGTCCAGAAAAAGGAGACTTCTATAAATGTCAGTGACAAATATGAATGCGAAATATGGGCAGACACTATCAAAAATGAAGTATGCCGCAAAAAAATGTCGACGGAACAACGCCGGGGGGCTGGAGTGATCCCCATCAACCTGATGGCGGACTAAAAGAAAACATATATGATACCAGAAGCGATCTTGGCATCGTAGAAGCAAAAAAAGCAGCCAGAGAACATGTCATGCACTGCTAGCATGAGAGGTATAGATACTAGATCGGAAATATAGCCAAGTAAATTACTTCTTGACTCAATTCCTTACGGGCCATGGGTACTTTTGCAAGTATCTGCACACAATGGGCAAGGTGGATAACTCCTCATGTATTGACGGCGATGATGCAGAACACACTTTTTTCATATGCAACTAGTGGAAAAGAGGACGTGAAGAACTTGCAAGAAAAGTCGGCAATTTGACACCCGAAAACATCGTAGCCATCATGCTTGACTTGAAGTCAAACTGGGATACTGTGGCGAGGTTCGTAGGATCGATGGGCAACCACCACAGAAGGTGAAAGATGTTGTCTCGAAGACAAAACCTATAGAAAGGCAATATATGAGACCACCTTGACGTAATATCAAAAGAAGTTCCGGGGTCGATATTTTGTCTGGCAAAGAGGAGGTAGTTAGTGGGTGAAAGTCCCACACATCGTCCATAAAAAATATAAAAAAAAACTTTTTTAACTTTTGAAAAATTTACTTTTAAGTGACATATCCACATTACTCGACAGACTCCACAATTTACTCAAGCTAAACGTGACTTTCCTTCTTATTTCACTAATGTGCTTGTCAAATTTCAGCTGTCCATCAAGATGCATACCGTAACTCTTACGAAGTATATTGCACAAATTATCTTTTCTATCACTTACATTTATATGAAGGTGTACGACATATAGGTAGTAATTAGAGTGCCTTAAGTATAACGGAAGATCCGAACACTATGGCACTCCAGACAAGATCGGCGAACGGCATAATATTGTATTGGTATGAATTTCTTGTAAAGATGAGAAGGTAAGACGAGATTAAAGTACAGACGGTGGTATCAAAACAAAAGAGATTCTTTAGCTTATAAGTTAGTAAATAGTTTATGGTGAACTCTGTCAAAAGCTTTACTGAAATCAAATAAGACAACAATTAATTTCATCCGTATCCGAATTTCTGCAAAAAAATACTTCGCGATCTGATTTTTAGATAACCATTCAATAGATTTGGACAAAGAAGGTACAATACTGATAGGCCGAAAATATGAAACGGACGTGGGGCTGGATACTTTACAGATTGGAATAATATTTGCTACCTTCCAAACTTTTGGATATATTGATATCGTGAAAATGCCATTGAAACCGTCCAGAACATAGTCAGCAATTAATGGACAAATGATTTTCAAAATTTTCAGAGAGATACGATCTAGACCAATAGCATTCGATTTAAGACCTTCCAAAGCTAATTATTTTTTGCGTTTAGGAACATTGATTTAAATGAACTTATGCATTTAAATCAATGTTCCTAAACGCAAAACATTTGTCATGGAACAATTTGTAATATTTTGAGGAAATTCTTGAGGTACTAGACTGTCATCATAAACACTCACAAAATTTCTGTAGTAATCGTTTAGTTAACTTTAAGTCACAGTCCAAGTAACCGGCTACTTGTGTATAAGTAGGGCCCCCAGGAGCACATCTACCCAAGCCTTGGATCTGGCGGCCAAACAGCTGCATCTTGAACTGCCATTCGGCTCAAATTCATAACTATGTATAGGGCATTCATCTATCCTGTGCAACATAGGTATTCTTAAAACTACCGGCTACGATATCTTTTCGCCCTCTGTTGAGGTGAGATTCCAAACTTAGTTTCCCATCAGAGAGGACTGGTTGAATGAGACGGTTATGGGCAATTAGGTGCTAAGCCTTCTTCACAGATGGCTCAAAAACGGATAGAGGAGTTGGCGGTGGAGTATTCTGTGTGGCCCTAGAGGACAACCTCTGTTTTCGTCTTATGAACTGGTTGAAGTATAATGTAATAACTACGAGGGATATTCTCATTTTCAGGGATGGGCGAAGTAGATTACGCCGTGTAATTTACGCGCTTGTCGACACGTAAAATATAACGTAGATCAGTTGGAAATATTTTTCGAGTTCGATTCAGTTAAGCCGTAAAAGAAATTAAAGCAAAGATTCAAATTAAATAACTTTGGAAATATATGTTGACATAAACAACCAAAAGGTTTAATTAAAGAATGTTTATGCACTAAACGTTCGGATTGGTCTAAATTTCAAATTTTGGTATAACGGATAAAACCAAGCACATGTTGTTCAATGCTCCCCATGAGATTCTACACAACTTCTGATGTGATTTATTCAGGCCAAAACTTTGGTTTATCACAGGCAGTTCTTCGCAAACAATTTATCGTCACCATTTCAAAACACGGTAAACAATAGTAAAGCAGCGTCGTTTATCACGAAAATGTTCTGATATTTGGACTACTAGATGAGGATTAGGCTATTTCTCGATCGATTAGGATAAATCTCAACATATTGGATGGAAATACGATTTTAAATTGATTTTTAAAAAAAGTTCTGGATGACTAATTTTGATAAAACTCAGAATGTTGAAGGGCAATGGGATTATAAATCATCATATGACATCCGGCATGTTGGACTGAAATGGAATTATAAATTGATTTTTGGATAAAGTTCTGGAATATTACTAACTGTGGAGAATAAAAAATTAATTTTGTATCTAATAACTAGGCTATTTCTGTAAAAGTTAAGTTAAGGTAAATTTAATTTAATTTAAACATTTACAGGCAAATCTGTCCCGGATAATATTTATTGTATTACACTAATTTTAAGGACAAATTTTCATAAAGATGACATATTTTGTTACATTAACCGAATGCAAATTCTTTTAGAAGTGATGAAATTTAATCTTAATCAGTCAAACCCACATTCGAAAACTATTCTAATTCATATTCAAAAACTTATCT
This sequence comes from Tipula unca, assembly GCA_951394425.1. Classification (NCBI taxonomy): domain Eukaryota; kingdom Metazoa; phylum Arthropoda; class Insecta; order Diptera; family Tipulidae; genus Tipula; species Tipula unca. The sequence goes on along the minus strand of OX596380.1, from coordinate 158,511,695 downwards.
CAATAATCATGTTAGAATTTTCATTTCAACCGAACATGTTGAAATTCATCATAATCGGTTATCTAATAATCTCAAAATTCATTTTTAAATCCTGTTTCTATCGAACAGATAAAGTTTCGTCATAATCGGTCGAGAAATAGACTTGCTTTATACTAGTTGGCCATATTCAAGAATTGTATTCAAATAATATTTAATCCCACTTTTTTCAAATCAAAAATCACTTAAAAACCCTATTTGCATCCAAAATGTCGAGTCTCCTTAAAATCGGTCAATACCTTTAAAATATCATTTATATATCCAAAATGTCGAGTTCTATCATAATTTGATAATAATTTAATAATTAATTGCCGCGCTGAATTGCCATCACGATTCGCAATGAATTGCTTGCGATGAATTTCTGTCGCGATGAATTGTTATCGCGTTGAATTGATTGCGACGAATTTCTCATAATAAATTTGATACGATAAATTGGTTGCGATAAATCGACCGGTTACCAAAGTTTCCTGGTGAATCGTGTTAACGAATTATAATCAAAATATGTTTCTGTAACTATTCTTTTCTGTCCATACATTCGACTCTACTGTTGAGACTGTCACAAAGACCTACCAAAAACCGTGAGTCGACAACTGTAAATCGCTTGCCAAGTATTTTTGCAAATTTATCTAATTTGAGGTGCTTACATTTAGCGGGAGCGCATTGTCACTTTTTTTGGCAAGATATATATTTTGACCTGCTAACCTGTTTCAAATCCACTTTCACGCACGTTTCGTCATCCATCAAAACCAGGGATGGGCGTCATCTATTATTTTCTACGTCGACGTGTCGACAACCCGTAGACAACGTTGACAACGTAAATATCGTAGACAACGTAGACTATTCGTAATAGTAGATATGGCGTTACTTGAGCCAGATATTTTGGTGACAATGCAGTAGAGCCACCAAATTTTAGTGAAAATTTAGTACAGTGCTCTGTATTGCTTCTAAATGTGAACTGTTGAAGACGCGCAAACCAAATTATCGAAGACGCGTCATATTCAGCATGCATAGTTCCAAAATTCAACACTCATATTTGTTGGCCCAACTGCATTGTCAGCAAAATGTCTGGCTCAAGTAACGCCATACCCGATTTCTTTAGGTTTAATGCGATACGGATGACGTCAGTTTTATAATCCCTTTCGATGCATTTTAATTAAAATATTTTCATAATCTATATCTCTAGAAATTTAGAATCACATTTGAATTTTCACAAAATAAGATTTATCTTTTAAAATTCTGACATCAATGTCAACTAGGGAAGAAAAAATTAAAACTGAACCAGTCAAATTAATACACTTGAATTTTGTCTTAAATGTGTCTAAAAAAAATGAGGATTTTTTTAGGACAAACATCACCAATCCTAAGGTATCCGAAATAAATTAATTTTGGAAACAATTGGGGATTAGGGGGTTTAGGACAACCAAGTTTGGTATTTCGATTAAATGATTTTTCCGGGTTTTCTTGGGAAAACCCTAGGAAGCTAAGATCATAATGCCGAATATTCCAATATGTCATTGTGGGTCTACGCTAACCGAAAAATATTGCAACTTTGAAAAACACGAGATTGGGAGGTTTAGGACACCAATTTATATATCATCATGTATTTCGATAGAATGAATATTTTCCGAATTGTTGCCCTTGTAATTCCCAACTATTTTAAAAACTAAATTAATTTTCGGATGACCATTGACATCGTGGTATGTGTGTTATTATGGTGTTATTATTAAAAATTTCATTTTAAAAAATTATTAAAAGAGGATTCCGCGCTCAATACCACAAAGGCCCATGGTGCAAGTATTATGGTGTTAGTTTGGAAATTGTTTTTGTGGCTTTAGAGGACAGATTTAAGGCAAATATCACTTACGCGTCAAATTATTATTTGACATACGGCTTCTCTGAATCGTTAGCACTAACAGCTTCACATCCTCTTAAATTTAAAAAGTGTAACATATAGCATCTTCTAGCAATAATTTTTAAGCCTGCAGCATCCGATATTTTATCTAATTTAGCCAAATCATAAAATCCAAAATGTGTTATATTCGAACAATCAGATACGCTTAGTTCACACAGCGCAACACACAATCTTGGCACCCAATTAAACTAAAAACAATTGCGAACGATTTTTAACGATCACATTTAATGCATTATCAACGACCGCCGAGCAGTAAAATTATTGCAGTCTTCTATTTGTAATTTCAACATGCCAAAATATCGTAAGTTTTTGACGTTGCCTTAACTGGCGACGTTGATAAAAAATATTGCCAAGTAATCTACGGAATATTCTAGGTGTCGAGAATTGCGTAAATTACATGGCGTAATCTGCCCTGCCCATCCCTGATCAAAACACATTCATTAAATGTTGTCAAAACTTGGACATAGAGCAGTGTGGCAGTTTTAGTGGACAAAGTTTTGTTTATCTGAACGATTTGAATATTTAATAACTCAGTAGCTCATAACCTTCCTGAACTCGAATTTGTGTTATCGTCAGAGATCTCCGAATTAATTTTCATGTAAGTTAATTTTTTTTATCTAAATTGCGTAATTTTCCCGATTTTTTTAAGCTACTCTTTCTATGCTGATGCCATCTGTATACTATTTTAAAACAATTTATATCGCTGTTTTGCATTTATCCTAAAGAAATTTGGTCACCTAGTTTAGAACTAATTGACAAAATCACTCTATAGGAATTGTCTACATTATTGACGTTGTCTACGTTGTCTACGGGTAGAAAACGCGTAGAAAATAAAACGTAGAAAATAATAGATGACGCGTAAACACCCATCCCTGCTCAGTTTAACGAACAGTAGCAGGCTGCTATTAAAACGCTACAATCACACTTCCTGAAGTCGTAGGTAGTCCAGAACTGTCTGGCATGTTTAAATAAAATGTCTGATCAGTTCAACATCCGTTTGACGTTATGGTGCCAGGATACTTCAATATCGTTGGGGATGTAAAGGCAGATGAGCTGGCCCGCAAGGGCACATCGCACCTTTTATCACAAAGCAGGCTGGATATAAAGATACCGCTTGCCTATACTGTAAACTGTTGCTGCAGGAGGAAGCCATATAAAAGCGAACGATAGGTCATGGTCTAACGATAGTTCGTATTTTGAGTTTTGTTTTTTACAGTGACACTGTTAATTGATTCAGTATCATAATTGAAAAAGATAATATCGTGATAGGAAAATCCAACAGAAACCTGATGATGTTATCGTTATTACAAATGCTATGATATAATTGTTAAGGGTTTCTACTGTTTTTTTTTTACAAATTTTGGTAAATTAATTCGATAATTTAATTTCATAATTTTATTAAAGTAATTTCAAATTCAAAATTCATTTAATCTGCATAACTATATCGCATGTACACAATTTGCATCAATTATGAGGCTTTATCGTACATGACCTACATTGTTACTATATACGTATACATAATGAGATATTTACAACAAATCATCGTTCCATTACGATTATGTTCATCACACAAAAACTTATAACTTGAAAAAATATATTATTATGTTATGTAATCCGAGCGCTTAGAAATTTTAAGCACACAAGACAAAAATAAATTAAAGTTTATTTCAAGTTACGTTAGTATGGAAAAGAAATGTTAAAAAGAAGAAGAAACGATAAAAGTTTCTAGAGTACACAAAAAAATTCTATTAAAATTTTAAATTATCGCTAAACTCGAAAGTGAATCAAATTTATTTAAACTTATTAAATTCCATGTAAATTTGATCTAAACTGCGGTGTGGCGAAGATTGTGTACAACTGTAAATTAAGTTACAGCGCATACATATAATATTATTCAAATTAGACATCCGCGCTTCTTCTTACATACATAACAACATAATCAACTAACTGTGACTAACTGTGTTTTATATTTTATCGTGCGTTACGAATTCATTTGGAAACAAAAATGTTAATTCGCACCACCACCCTTTCTTTATCCATGTATGTACATATATGTATAAAACGTCAGCATATCGTATTCGCAATTTGGTTATATGCGGCATCAAATAATTTCCGTATTTGTCTCGCGTGAAATTCATCAAAAAATCATAAAAATGTTCAACTTTTCATCTCGACAATAAAAAAAAATTTCAATAAGTTCTTCTTTTCTTTTACTTTTTTAACTGATAGGTTATATAGGAGGGTGAAACTTTTTTTATCCTACTTATATCAAAATACGGCATACGTCTTTAAAGTTGGTTTAAGACATTTTTTGCGTTTTTGGTTTAAATAAAATACTGGTACGACATTTTTCATTTTCCACCAATTACTTGGAGGCACAGACGTATACACACACACATACTAGTACAAAAATATTTTTCTATATCAAAATTTCGTATAATCTTAATATTTAAGGGATATATTTTGAAATTAGAATATTACGAGCATTCCATTTTGCTTTTTGTCCTTATCTTATTTTATGTTCAAAAATATAAATTGAGTTTGGATAAAACGTTTTGACAGTTGCGTGTGCGGTTGAAAATTAGTTTAGGAACACTTTTGTTTTTCAACCACTACCATAATTTTTCCATTGCAAACTTACAAATTAGTATTGAGGCACAAATAAATTTCAAAAGTCTTAAATTGGTTAATGGGCCACAACGGCCCCTGTGGTCGGGGACACTCACATGTCTCGTAACTCTAAATTGCACGAACATGTTTTAAAATAATACCACCACAGTATCTTTTGCTTGTCGTAGGAGGCGACTAAACGGTTCGATGGGCTGACGACCCGAATCCATAAAAATATTAAACTGTTGCAAAGGAAAAATGGATATCGCCAAACCGATACCAAACCAAAACCCGAGATTTAGGATCGGAACGTGGAACGTATACAGTTAATTAGGAAACAAGGTGCGTTGGAAGGCCTAATCACTTGCACGAACGAGTATCGCCTGGAACTCGTTGCTCTTCAAGAAACTCGCTGGCCTAAAAGTGGAGACCATGTGTCCCAGGACTAAACGTTACTCTACAGTGGAGATGACCTCGGAAATTTTGGAGCTGATGGGATCTATACCCGAACACGATGTAACAATGGTATTTGGGGACTTTAATACTATAGAGGCAGAAATCAGACGGACTTGTGTGAAAACATAGGTCAGTACTTCCGACACGAAACTGTGACCGATAATGGTGAGAGAATGAAGTACTTTGCTATTGCTCACGATCTTAGAGTAGCAAGCCCGTTCTTCCCTGACTAACAGATACATCTAGAGACATGTACCCATCCTCGGGAACTTCCCGCAGCCAAATTGAAATCATGTTTGTTGTCGGGTCGTGCAGGATGTGAGAACTTATCAGCAACCTAATAGGCAGTGATCATTATTTGGTCGCTGCAAAGTTACGATTGAAGTTTTCGTACACGTCTGGAAGCACAGTGAATCGCATGGGACGTTTCGACTGCGAAGGTTTGATAAATGAAGATCGAAAGAAAAGATATCAGGGTCTTATCAGCGACAACATTGAGGAAGCTAATTACAAGTCTGACTATATGAACTCTATCTGGGAGGTACTGAAAACATTCTAACCAGACTTTAGGTATAGTGAAAGTCAGACCCAAGAATGATTGGTTTATAGTCAAATAATGAAGTGCAATAAGTGGATTATTATAAGTGGATTTGTAGATGGAAAAAGCGTGAATGGTGGAAGGCCGAGGTTCTGAAAGTACAACAACTCAGCAATTAGTGCAGTTCGCGTAATGTCTTTAAAGATATTTACTGGATTGAACCATGATGGAACCCTCTGTGTAACATCGACGCAGTACTCGATGCATGGAGTGGACACTTTGGACCGACCTGCTTGGTGTTCATCATGCGGCACAGACTGTATTTGAGCCACCTCTAATACAGAGTGTAGAGATTTGCACTGAGGATCCATCCCATGAGGAATTCACTAAGGCCATGCAGAGATTGAATCGAAACCGCTCACCTGGGGTGGATTGCATTAATGCTGGAGCTCTTGATATTCGGAGGGGATACATTGTGGAACTAACTAAATACATGATCTTTGGTTGTAGGGACAATGACACAACAGATCTTAATAGTGGCCACTACACGTTTGAGGGAGTGAGGAGGTTCAAATATTTGGGCTCTATTATCACTCACGATGACAGTTTGGATGAGGATATTAAAGTGCGGCTGGCAGCTGGCAGTCATGCTTTGTACCCTTTATCGTACATGACCTACATTGTTGCTACTCGTGCTACTCTTAAGTGCCGCTAGTAAACCATATACGAACAAAAGATGATCAACCAAGATCTCTTTATTAACGATGACGACGACATCTCCTCAATGTTGCTAGATATAATAAAAAAACGCCATTGGTGAGAAATCTATTAAAATTCGCCTGAATGGGTAAATTTAAATATTTTTCCATCAAACTCAATCAAAGCACGTAACTCAATAGCAAGTTTCCTATCATTGTAGTCCCCAGTTGTTTCATTCGGTTATTCAGTATTGCAATTTTATAATTATGACATTTTTCAATTTGAGTGTTAGCCGAGAAATATTTTCACGATATGGTAGATTGTTGTCATAATTCCAGCCATCTACCCGAGCGATGTATGTACATATAACAAAGTTTTTTTTTGAATGCTTTTGATTCGGCTGTTATGAATTTAATGATATGGAGGCAACACTGGAACAGCGAATACAATTTAGGAACTCCGTTCTTCGTAGAATTGCGTTGTTAATATGATACTAGGAGTGCAAAGGGCTTTCGAAAGGATGACATAATTTTACACTTGTTTATATTTAGTCGTAATCCATTGGATTCGCACCAGCTAGTAAGTCGCGGTCTACATCATTTTGCAGTGCAGATGTATCGTCAATGTTTCTAATTACTTTGAATATTTTCATGTCATCAGCATATAACAGCTCATCACAATTTTGGATAACAGTTCATGATGGTGCATGTGTAGCGATTTTTCGTTACAATTTTTATGGCAAATTATCATTCATGACCATTGTCACTTGGTTATTGAATTCTTAGAATTTTCTTGTACAATTATATCCAAAACGCCTGGATGATGGTTGCGTATCAATTGGTGCATTTTGCTCATTTGCATTTGGATGTGTATGTGTTGAATAAAAATAAAATAATAAAAACATCATTAGTACACCGAATCAGATTAGTATATCATCCGCCATTTCCATAGTCAATTCACCGTTTATACCATTCTGCTAATCATACAGGTGAGTTGAAAATGGGAGGGATTTTTTTAATGGATGGATACATAAGTAATGTAATATTTTGGAAAATGGAGTTGATCACAAACAATTACCACTAGCCGCTTGTCATCCAAACACTTATTAATTAATGCGTTCATTTGGTGGATTTCTGGTGAGGTTGACCACCAGCGAACGCTAGCTGATCTCAATTGAGAGATTCATTTCTACACAGATTTCAAGATCAAAGAAGCGACACTGGCAGTAGAAGATTAATAGATAGTCGGAAATAGAAGACACCATTATCCTTAGCTCTACCATTACAAAGACCATTAGATGATAGCGAATTACTCGATATGCTGCAAAAGAATCATCATGATTCATGTTCTTTTAAAACACCTCGCTGGTAGATTCTTCACCAATGTCTCAAAATTAGTAAGTGTACGTATATCGGCAGAAGATACATGGAAAGCCATTAATTATACTAACTAGTTTCCTTTAGTAGTCGTTCTCATAATATCAACAACATTTCTACAATACTACGAGTATATTTTCCACCAAACATGGAACAAATTTCCGGAAATATTAAACAAATAATGGGCTTAACACCGCAATCTCAGACAGGTAATCCTTACCGTACCCGAACTTGCTGATATGGAGGGAAATTCGTTAGGCATATATCATTTAAAAGACATTAAAATAAAATAAAAATTTTTTAGAGTATGAGACTGCTCAGGGATAGGTCGTTCCCACGATTTGTAGTGAATTTTTGTTACATAATTTAATGTGATTTATCATTCATGACCATTGTCACTCGGTTATTGAATTCCTCGATTTTTCTTGTACAACAATATTTTTTGTCCAGTTCACAGGGAGGTGGTTTAATGATTAATCAGGGAGATTAATCCTCAGCCCTCAACCAACCTGTAATAAATGCTACTATATTATAGTAGCTTAGTTAAGTGACCGTCGAAAAATGTTTATTTTAGTTGATCGAAACCAAATACCTTACATCGACAGACTTAATTACGGCTACATGCTTTATTTTGATGCAAATAAGTTGTCAACAAATTCTATCCATCTTAGTACAACGTATAAATCGCCGGACGTAGTATACATGCATTACAGCCAATACATGATTAAATTTGTAATATTCCAGTTATGCCGGATACGCTCTAACTTGTATAAAATTGGACAAAAAGCAATTAACTGTAACATATTGAAATTATCAGAATCGAGTAAACTATTCATGGCTTAACATCCGCGAACGTTTTTTGTGTTAGGCTCTCTGAGAAAGAGATTAAACTTTTTGAGAGCATCGACATCATCCTAATCACGGTGAATGAAAAAATTATAATAAACTCTTGACCTCTAAATGTTAATTAAGAAACAGTGTGTCTTTTAATTGTTACCGTATGATAAAAATCTGAGTCAAATTTCCGAAATCAAATTGAAAAGACTTTGGGAAGAAAATTCAACGCTGAGATTCCATATTTCAATCCTAGGATCATTGACTTAAGAAGAATAACTTAGTTGTTTCAAGGGACCACTCCATACAGAATTGTTAGAGAAAACGAAAAAGTTCGGGATAGTAAACACACACATATATATAGCTTCAATGACTACCATTTGGAATGGCCAGCAGTCCAAAGAGTTTTCAGTGGCTAATGAAACAAATCATGCCGCGCATGTTGATCATCAATATCTTGATTGTTGTTGGAAGTAATCGGTTTCCGAAATAGAATTCTTGGGATATATAAGATCGGCCGTCGAGCGATAGCGCCATCGAAAAAATAGTGAAATGTTGCTGAGTTTATTCAATCCACGGTTTATTAATAAACGAATTCTCAAAATGGTCAATGCTTTCTTGATGTTATTTGAGATTGAGACAATAGACTTTTCGATTTATTATTTCGTCAGTTGCTATGCTATTTTATTTTTCATTATTTGACAGGGAACAGGCCCCAACGAAGGTGCAAGGGTTATTGTAGGGTTTTTGGACTCGATTTCCCTTCCAGGAATAGGATTAGACAGCAAGGGCAACTGTTAACAACAAAATGGCTAAAGGAATGAAGGAAAAGAGTTTCGCAAATAATCTGGATAAATTAATGGATAAAGATTGTTTTATGGAGCTGCAGTGTATCAGCCGTTCGCCCAAAATGGATCGTTTGTATATAGGAACTTTAACACTAGGTGCAATATCAAATTAAATTAATAATTTTTTTTAGTTGTGCCATATCTTGCCTGTATGCACCTTATAGCCCTCGACGCTTGATTTGAATTTCAATTGTTTTGAAAATAAACTTACGTTCTGAAATTTAAAATGCTTTCAACTATAAACTCAGTTCTTCTTTCTGTAGCATTTTCAAAAATGTTATGTCTAATATACTAACTAGATTTAACAGAGAAATGTTATTTAAGTTACCATCACAGTTTAATTTGAAACTTAATTTTCAATTTAAACCCATTACATTTTTAAACCCAAAAGCTTTCAATTTTCTTCTTTAAATGAGAAGAACCATTTCCAAGTATATGTAATACGCTTAAATTGATTATTTATCTAAACAAAGATTTGATTACAAATTCGAAAATGTATCGTTCCAATTATGACATGATTTTAAATGGTAATCCGATTTGGTTAAACAAACGTATTTGCATAAAGCTCAACAACAATATATGAACAAAGTATGTTCAATCAAAAATTTCTCATCCCATTTTTTTGACTGAACTAATTTCATGTGGATTTTTCATTATTAAAGTTTTTCAAAAGATCAAACTAAAGATAATCGAAGTTGTTACGAATACTTGTAACCTGGCTTGTTTACCGGCTAACTTTACTCAGCGAGGTCGTGGATTATTGTCAATTGAAACATTGAAATTTTAAATTCAAATTTAAATAGAAATTTATTTATGTACAAATTATTTACACACTTATACTTAATCTTAAATTAATTATTTTTACTTACCTTAATTAACCTACAAAATTGTCACCAGACAACCTGCTTCAGGAACTTGATGAGCTGCGCTGATTTTCTGCTTGTTGTAACTCGCTTTTACGATGATCTGGTCAGCTTTTAACACTTTGTTGTTTTGGGTTTCTTCCCCTTTTTACCACGCTCTTATTAGCTCACTCCGTGTGTCCGTTTGTATATCGTCAAATTTTGTAATCAATTTTTCTACCACTTGCGATAGTACAATTGAGCTGAATTTGAATGCAGGCTGAACTTCGATGACAATACAAGATTCTAACATTTTTTCGGCCTAAAAGCTTTGAAAAGCCTGAAAGGCGTTATTTTCAACCACTTGCAACCAGTTGACCCGAAATTTTGCATGCCGGCTTAACTCTGATGACAATACTAGATTCTAACATTTTTTCGGCCTTAAAAGCTTTGATAAGCCTGACAGACTTTTTTTAAACCACTTGCGATAGTCCAATTAATAGGCATGCAGGCTTAACTCCAATGACAATACAAGAGTCTAACATTTTTTCGGCCTAAAAGCTTTGATAAGCCTAAAAGGCGTTTTTTTCAACGAGCCGAAATTTTGCATTCAGGCTTAACTCCGATTACAATACAAGATTCTAACATTTTTTCGGCCTTAAAAGCTTTGAAAAGCCTGAAAGACTTTTTTTAAACCACTTGCGATAGTCCAATTAAGCTGAAATTTTGCATGCAGGCTTAACTCCAATGACAATACAAAATTCTAACATTTTTTCGGCCTAAAATTTTGATTAGCCTAAAAGGCGTTTTTTTCAACGAGCCGAAATTTTGCATTCAGGCTTAACTCCGATGACAATACAAGATTCTAACATTTTTTCGGCCTTAAAAGCTTTGAAAAGCCTGAAAGACTTTTTTTAAACCACTTGCGATAGTCTAATTAAGCTGAAATTTTGCATGCAGGCTTAACTCCAATGACAATACAAGATTCTAACATTTTTTCGGCCTGAAAGGATAAGCCTAAAAGGCGTTCGTTCAACCACTTGCAACCAGTTGAGCCGAAATTTTGCATGCAGGCTTAACTCTGATGACAATACTAGATTCTAACATTTTTTCGGCCTTAAAAGCTTGGAAAAGCCTGAAAGAATTTTTTTAAGCCACTTGCGATAGTCCAATTAAGCTGAAATTTTGCATGCAGGCTTAACTCCAATGACAATACAAGATTCTAACATTTTTTCGGCCTAAAAGCTTTGATAAGCCTAAAATGCGTTTTTTTCAACGAGCCGAAATTTTGCATTCAGGCTTAACTCCGATGACAATACAAGATTCTAACATTTTTTCGGCCTTAAAAGCTTTGAAAAGCCTGAAAGACTTTTTTTAGTCGCGATAGTCTAATTAAGCTGAAATTTTATTTAAATTTAATTTAAGCTAACATTTTTTCGGCCTAAAAGCTTTGATAAGCCTAAAAGGCGTTTTTTTCAACGAGCCGAAATTTTGCATTTAGGCTTAACTCCGATGATAATACTAGATTCTAACATTTTTTCGGCCTTAAAAGCTTTGAAAAGCCTGAAAGACTTTTTTTTAAACCACTTGCGATAGTCCAATTAAGCTGAAATTTTGCATGCAGGCTTAACTGCAATGACAATACAAGATTCTAACCTTTTTTTAGCCCAAAAGCTTTGAAAAGCCTAAAAGGCGCTTTTTTAAACAACTTGCGATAATCAAATTGAGCTGAAATTTTGCATTCAGGCTTAACTCTGATGACAATACAAGATTCTATCATTTTTCCGGCGTTAAAAGATTTGAAAATACTAAAAGGCTTTGAAAAGGCTTAAATCCTTTGAAAAACCTAAACTGTTTTCAAAGCCTTTTAGGCCGAAAAAAATGTTAGAATCTTGTATTGCCATCGGAGTTAAGCCTGCATGCAAAATTTCAGCTCAATTGGACAACACAAGATTCTAACATTTAAACTAACATAGAAGATAATATTTCTTTATTCGGTTTGATAAAAAAAACAATTATGAAACAGCAATAGCTCGTTCCAAAGTAAGCTTTTGGTAAGCACAGCTATACTCAACTTATGAAACGTCGAAACCATGGTAACCACACACGAATGAACAAGGAACGAAAATAATAAAAATTCAAACTTTTCATTTTTAGTTTAGTAATTCAATGCATGTCGATGCGATTGGATACACGTAGTCGGTTTATGGATGAAAAATGTGTGATCCTTGTTCGTAATTTTCTTCAGCTTTAGAAATCTTATATTATAAATAAAATTGGGCCTTAAAAATGTCATAAAGTAGATAAATAACCTGAATATTTAGTCAAACCATATTCGAATGTCTTCGAGATAAGACTTGTTGTTGACATTAGTAAATATAACTTCAAAATTTCATTACAAAGAATTTGAATACACGTCGAATTTAGACGCGTATATAATCTGCGAGACATCATTCAACGACAACGTCTTGAGCACAGAATTTCCCCAATAATTATATTATGCATCGATGTGACCAGGGATGGGCGGGATAGATCACGCCATGTAATTTACGCGATTGTCAACACGTAGAATATTACGTAGATTATTAACGTCAATAACTTACGATATTTTTGCATGTTGAAATTACAAATAGAAGACTGCTCGGCAGTCGTTGGTAATGGATTAAAAGTGATCGTTAAAAATTGTTCGCAATTGGTTTTCGTTTACTTAAGGCGATGCATTAATCAAATCACAGATATTGGCCGAAAACACTTGCCATGCTTTTGCGTTGCTCTGCAGCGTGAATTAAGCGTATCTGCGATTGTTCGACTATAACGGATTTTGGACTATATGATGTAGCTAAATTAGGTGCTACTTTAGGATATTTCTCGGTCGTCAAATGTAATGAAATATCGGATGCTAGCTTAAAAATTATTGCTAGAAGATGCTATATGTTATGCTATTTAAATTTAAGAGGATGTGGAGCTGTTAGTGAAAAGCGATTCAGATAAGCTGTTACATTGGTTCTCACCAATTTTTAATGATAACATCATAATAGTCTTTAAAAAAGCAGGAGATTAGAAGGGCAACAATTGACTTTTCTGATCTTATCTAATTTGGTGTCCTAGACCTCCCAATCTTGTGTCTTTCAAAATTGAAATATTTTTCGGTTAGCAATAATGATATATTGGAATATTCGGCATTATGATGCTAGCTTCCTAGGATTTTCCCAAGGAAGTGAGGAAAAATCACTTAATCGACATACCAAACTTGGTTGTCGTGAGCCCCCTAATACCTTAGATCAAATGACATCTTGCAATACACGTTATTATGGTGTTAAGTTTCTATAGGGATTTCCCAAGAAATTTTGAAAATTTATTTAATTGACAAGAGTTGTAGAAAATTCACATAATGCGGTTAAATTATAAAATTTATGGGTTTATCCGAATAAACTTCTCAGTTGCACATGTAATTATTTTTAGGATTTAGGACAAACTTTGTGATGTTTGTCTTAAAACAATCCACATTTACAGGCAATATAGAGCACTGTATTAAATTTACACTAATATATCTGGCTTAAGTAACGCCATACCTACTATTACGAATAGTCTACATTGTCTACGATATCTATGTTGTCTACGTTGACTACGAGTTGTCGAGACGTCGACGTAGAAAATAATAGATGACACGTAAATGCCCATCCCTGAGATCTAATTTTGGTCAAATCATCTATCCCAAACGAAACTGTAGCCGTCAAAAAGATTGGGAACCACTGATCTATATGGTGAAGTAAAATATGTTGTATTTCACATCGAATCAACCTGATGTTATCGTGAAAATTAAAAGAACTCAAAAATTTGTAAAAACTTATATCAAATAGAGAGCCCCCTTATACTCTTCTGTGTCTATAGTTTTTACTATAATCTATAACATCATTAAAAATTCTTAACGGTATTGGTTACAAAGGAAAAAGTTTTTCAATAATTTATCAACTTTAATTTAGTTGTAAATAATTAATTTGTAAAATAATGATACTAAGTATTTTTAATATTTGGTTGATACCTCAATTAAAAAACATTAAGCTGTGCTTAGTATATATAAGAAGCTACCTGTTGAAAAAAAGTTTTCAAAATTAATAAAAAAATCGTATTGATTTTAAGAGTTCTTGTAATGTGTATTAAAATTATAGTTTTTCCAACCACTAAACCATTCCCAGGTGTATATGTTTTCTACTTATTTATTTATTTTGGGGAGTTTTTTTTTCTACGCACACATATTTCAATTATAAGTTTTGCTGGAAATTTTTGTTCTAATTAAGTTTCTGTCAGATAACGGAAATAAAATTAATCGGATTACAAAAATCGTGAACAAAATAATAATATCTGTAGAATTAGGAGATATAAATTAAGGATTATCAACGATCCTAATAGATATGTACATATATAACATAAATATAGTTGAATAGGTCATCATACCGGCAGGCAGACAATACATTTGACAAAAAACAATAAAAAAATGAAAAGCTGTTATCAACCAATCTATACATTTATTTAAGCACGAAACCTGCCTATTCACAGCTTTTTTCGCCTTGCTGAAGTTAATTTATATATTTTTATTTTTTTGGTACATACTTTGTATTGTTTAAAAATTAATAAGAGAAGCACGTTTTCCCCGAACATGAAAAGTTTTTTTTTGGGCAAATGAAAATCTCTACATTTTCATTACAAGGCGCGTAGAAATGAAATTCGTTAAGTGAATTGTATATAGGATTTTGTGCTGAAAATACGAGATAAGATTTTTGTTCATTGTTTGCTTCAAAGAACAACGCCAACAACAACAAAAATGCTTAATATAGGTAATTAAAAATTTAATTCAGTTTAGCACTTGAATATGTTATTAGTATTACATAGTTGTTGTTGTTGGTGCCTGCCATATAATTAATATGGCTTTATCCAGACAGAGTCTTATATGGAAATTAATTGAATTTGATTTCGAAAACATATTTTAAACTAAACACATCGTTAATATTGTTACGAATTTCGAGCTCTTCTAAGCATGATCAACAACATTCCGTTGAAGCGGAGAACGGATAGAGATAAGGATACGCTTGCGTGGGCAAGACGTATCACTGAGCCGAAGCAGGTGGATTCCACTGACATCTCACAGTCGAAAAGGCAGAGATCTGTGGATGAACCACTTACATGAAGAGGATGGGAGCATTACGGCCCTTAACTGGAGGTAGGTGGATAATGCCTTAGCCGCCACCTTCCTAAACATCGTGAGGGAGAATCCGGGACCAGCTCCGCCCTGTCGAGATGGAAGGTGGCATCGGGGTCACGTTAAACTGACTGCCTGTGCCGACGAAAGATCTGTGACTCTCTATAAAAAGGCGATCGGCAGCCTGGGTGAAGTCTGGCCGGGGGCCAAACTGGAAGTGCTGACGAGTGAAGAAATTACCTGCAGGCCTAGGGCACGAGCTTGGATTCCTGCAGAGCCAAGCAATCCGAAGGAGATCCTGGAAATGCTGATAATCAGCAATCAGGATATGCCAACGGCCACCTGGAAGATTGCCAGGTTAGAGGATGTAAAGGCGGAAGCAGATCACAGATCGGCCGTCATTATCATTAATAGAGAATCCTCTAGAGGGTGCTCTGACAAAATCTGGAGGCCTGATCAGGTATGGATGTGGAGCAATTACGCTCAAAATTTAAAAGCGCGATGAGGCCGACATGATCTGGGGCATCTGCAGCAGGTGGGGAAACCAGTTGTGGTGTCCCGCCTGGTGTTGGTGATCTAGAACTCAGGAAAAACCATCACTGGACTCGGAGATGTCTAGATCATTAGGGCTACACTGTGCTCTCCAAATGGACGAATCGCTGTCAGAGGAGGAGTCTGACTCAACAGTGGTAGGACAGCACTATCTAATGCTTAAGATCCTTCAGATCAAGCTCCACCACTGTAAAGCTGCCTAAGCAGACCTTCTGCCCAAAATAGAACTGAGTCCATTGATGTGGGTCTGATCCAGGAACCTTGGGTCAGCGGTGACCGGGCACTGGGGCTCAATACTTCCAAATATAAAATACTACATGCGAAAAATGAAGATGAGCTACGTTCCTGCATTCTCACTAGAAATAATCTAAACATTTTTATACTACTAAATTACAGCAACGCTGATGTAGTGGTGGCTAGCAACAAGATGGATGGGCAAAATCACTGGGTTATATCGGCCTACCTACCATACGAGAAGGAACATATACCATCAGGTAGGTTGGGCAGTGCAATAACCGAGGCTCAAAAACGAAAAGTAGGAGTCATCATGGGCAGTGATGCTAATGCGCATCACTGAATCTGAGGAAGTACAGATATAAACAGGCGAGGTGAGTTACTCCTTGATTTTATTTTAAGTACTAACCTAAATATATGTAATATCGGGTGTAAGCCAATCTTTATTACTAAAAATAGACAGGAAGTGTTGGACATCACACTGGAAAGTGTCCGAAGACCATTCCTTTTCTGACCATTGTTATCTCTAGTACGAAGTGGATACAAAATCCATTAGCAAACCATCCTTCAGGAATAGGAGAAAAACTGATTAAGGTTGCTTCAGAATAATTCAGGGTAACTCATTACCGGTATCGGTTCCATAGCCACCTGCATCTACACAGGAGCTTGATGTTCTAGTAACCAAGATATGTGATGCTTTTAAAAAGGCCATGTTAAGTATATGCCCTATCAGTAGGCTCTTGGGTAAGTCTCGGCCATGGCAACGAAAGTACTATGTTCTAGTCCTTCCATCCCGAGTTATCTACAACCACCGTATGGTTCATGGACTATGTGTAGTGGGGAATTCCTGGAGCTATTACTAGAAGCACATTTCCCGGAGTGCTCGGTACTAGCTCCGGAGAGACCCATCATAAATAGGGGTGTAGACTTTGCAAGTCATATAGTCAATAGGCGGAATATCCTACAAGTCGGCAGGACCTGATGGCATTATCCCTGCGGAAATCCAGCGACCTATTGACTTAACTCTACCCTGGCTGGAAGTTATCTTCAAAGGCAGCCTAGAACTCTGTCACATTCCTAGAAAACGGACTGAAGTAAAAGTAATATTTATACCTAAGGCGGGAAAAAGCTCTCAATGCTATCCTAAAGACTTTAGGCCTATAAGCTTATCCTCTTTTCTGTTAAAATCACTGGAAAGACAAATAGAGGCTTACATTAAGCCGGGCGATCGGTGGAAACAGCTCTCCACTCCCTTATAGGCCCGATTGGGAAATCACTTGAATACAAGGAATATTCAATGGTAACTTTCTTGGATATAGAGGGGGCCTTTAGCAAGGTCAGACCGGGGGCAATCAATCGGGCCCTTGCGTGTCTGGGGGTCACTCAGAGGTTAGATAGATCAAATGCTTAGAGGCAGGATCGTGACAGCTTATCTGGGTGGGACGTCTGCCGGCAGATATGTGAGCAGAGGGACACCTCAAGGTGGGGTTTTATCCCCACTTCTTTGGAACTTGGTCATTATTGACCTGTTACTAAACCTGGAAGGGCAAGGCTTCAAGGTGGTTGCCTACGCGGATGATGTTGCTATTGCGGTCTTCAGTAAATATCCTAGTATACGCTGAGTGAGCACATGCAGTGCGCACTTGGCTACCTCTCTGAGTGGGCACGCGGTTGCAGACTGAACGCAAACTCACAAAAAACGGAGCTGGTCCTCTTTACCAGGAAGCACAAACTTCCTCAGTGTGACCCGCCAACATTAAATGGTACTCGCTTGTAGTAGTAGCTCGTACTACTTTTGGACAGCAAGCTAAGCCGGAAACCAAACATCTTAGAAAGAGTAATGAAAGCTACTATAGAGCTCTACTCCTGCAAAAATGTCATTGGAAAGAGACAGCTTGGCATGGAGCCCCACATAGTACACTGGCTCTACGTCTCAGTGGTCAAACTTATACTGCGGTATGGGGTTATCATTTGGTGGCCAGCGTTGAAAATTATGGCCAACCTTAAACTATTGATGAAAGTCCAAAAAACGGTTTATTTCTCTGGAACGCATCTACTCAAGCTTGAGATTCTGCGTGCAGGAAATTAACACAGCCGTTATTCTTAATGAGGATAATCTGCGTCTTTTCCGTTAAAAGCTTGGTCGTCGAATTCTCGAGACTAAATCTTCCAGTTTTCTACCGCAATTGCTACCTGGCTGATGGTGCCATCATTTGCAAAGCGAGCTATGATGGGACGAACGTTTGGTTCTGTGTGGAGATCGACAGAATCAAAGACGTCTGGGAGGGTTGTCAACTTTCGGTTGGTGAGCCTCCGAAACCTCTAATATTGCACTCATGGATTCCTGGGCCACCTGAGAATCCGAGTGTAGTTATCATGATCATCGGTGCATAATGAATTCAAATGTATCGACCACTGGCTGGAAGGTTATCCGATACAAGTGAGAGGCTAATCGCCAATCGATTGTTTTCAGGGTTGACCAGAAGTCCTTTGAACATATTACTGGGTTCGGATTGTCGTTGCAATACGTCCTTGAGAGGATCAATTTCAGGGTTATCTCAGTGCCGTAGGATTTATATTATTATATTAATAGTTCACGGCTGGTCTTCATGATGACGTCCTCTTATATGAGTTGAAGAGGCTGCTTGCTGTATCGCATACAGATTTTTGTCTAATCCAGGAACCGTACCTTATTAATAGCGCGGTCTTTAGTTCAGATTCGAAGTTCGGCAGGATTTTTCTAAAGTTGTCATTGCATCAGCCTATTGACCCTAAAAAAAATGTGGTGTAGGTGTGGTGAAGGGTCATCAATCTACCTCTTGTAATTGATTGTGACGCTAATGCTCATCATACCATTTGGGGTAGTTCTATAGAACAATAGAGAATCCACACTGTTCAATTATATTTACTCCTCTGAGTTAGAGATTCACTTTGTTGGTTGCGAGCCAACTTTTATCAACCCGGTTCGTAAAGAAGTTTTTATCTCATTTTTGATTGAAATCGATTTTTGATAGCTCAAAAATCCTAAGATCCGCGCAGAGGGCTGTGTGAAAAAATTTCTGTGAGGTAATTGATAGTTTATCTGTTCTCGCTAGGCTTAAGAAAACTAGAATCGAAAGATCACTTAATTACAAAGAGTTTCTTGTAGGTACCTTCCTGGACATTCCGTGAGCTTTTGATATAGCACTTTGTTTTCTTCTAATTTTAATATTAATCAAACCATTGTTAGATTCGTCGATTCAATACTCAAGTCCGTATAATTGAGACTAAGTTAGATGGCTCATCAGTGTCTGTCAAAGTAGCCAAAGGCTGCCCGCAAGGCGGAGTACTCTCACTCTTTCTGTGACTCATGGTTATTGATGAATTACTTGTTAAATTGCATCGATCTGGGTTCATCGTGCAAAGCTACGCGGATGATCTCGTTTTGACAGTTTCTGGTAAATAACTGTACGTCTTATATGTCTTGCGCGCTCTGCTGTGTCTCGACTTTGTGTCTCTTTTATCCAAGTCAGTGCAGGGTTTGGTTTCATTTGTCCAAAGTATGGGCTCAGATTCTCGGGTAGTCGGGGTAAACACTGCACGGTTTTTCAAGCTGAATTAATTGCACTTACCCATAGTGCAATTGAGGCGTTTAAGTTTGGTGATTTAGGCCGCAGGAATTCGAGTCTAATTCGAGAGTAAGGGTCATGTGGGTGCCTGCTCATTGTGGCGTTGTGGGAAAACAAGTTGCTGACTTTTTACCGGAACCTGGATCGCGCAGTAAATTTTGTGGCCCCGATCCACTATCTGGTTCACTATTTTACTTTATCTCACTTGTCCATTGTAAATTTCATTTGTAAATTTGAACTGATCTTCTCTGCATCCTGACCCTTCGTTATCACACCATGTTCTATAACTACAACTCTAACCACTACGCTAACGACCATACTGGTATTACTGAGTTTAACGATATGCATAATCATCACAATATTATAGCGTCGCGCAGGGCATGAAAATGGGAAACTCTTCAAAATTATGAAAATAATCAAAAACAATAAAAAAAATGACACAAAAAGTTTTACACCAATTAGCATAAAGCAGAAAAAGTTTAATAATTAATAATTACGACACAAGCACAACAAAAAATTATTTAATTTAAATTGAATTAATGATTCTACGAACTTGCTGAATTTGTAATGTTCACTTTTGCTTTTTCTTTGCGTTTTTTGGTAGAACCAAATTTTATATTTTCGGTTTCGTGTTATAGAATCCCACTTTTAATTAATTAAGTTTTTATTTGATTTAATTATTTTTTCGATTAAAATTTAAAATATAATTTAAATTGTGAAAATATGCGCGACTTTTGTTCAGTTCATTTTTGTTTGTTTTGGGAAATTAAAAATTCCATATTTAAATATTTAGATACTTAAGTATCTCACTGTATAGCCATCAGCTTAATATGCTTGAGAATTGGAAGTGATGCTTCTTATCATCAAATGTAATCATGAAGATAATATACGACGGTAGAACTTTGAGAGTTTGTTTGGGCCGATGTAACTATTGCCTCGATTCAACTGCTATGGAACGGTGGCCATACGAGGTCTGGAACAGAAGTTATTTTTCTCAGTTCTTTAATCTTACGGAATGTGTTAATAAATTAGTAGTAGCTTTAATAGTCTGCCTAGTTAATGCTCTTGGTTCTGCTACTGATGTGGCACTGCGAGAATTGTTGCTGTTGTTGCAGCACATTGATGTTTAAATTTACTAGAATTAGTTGCACTGTAATAAATCTATCCGTTCTGCCCCAAATATGCTCTTATTGAGTACAAGAATTATTTTAGCTTCTATTTACTGGACTATATTTAGAACGTTCGGCTCCAAGGCGGCCATTGCTGCATCCATTTTTATAGATGCAGCAGCGAGGCATTCCCAGATGTTTTCATCGTAGTACTCTACGATGTTTTCATTGGTCCCGTATAATAAACATTGGAACTTAACTTTTTTGGAGAAGCGTACAGAGTTCCATTTATCGAATAACGTTTACGCTTTGTTCTCTTCGAAAATAACACAATAACTGATTCTTTTGGATTGATTCCATCCTGCAGATAAAAATGACCACAACAAAATGAGTACACCGTTCATAAGATCAGAAATAATTTTTCACCGATAACTCTTTCAATCTTAGTGACCAAACCGTTGATGGACTGACCACACTGTGGATTTTGCAGTTTAATAAGCAAATGGGGTCATATCCTAAAGAAATAACGTCTTGTTCTTATATGTGTTTTGGATCAAAACCAGTTCCATCGTTTTTAGAAGAATCGATGTGAGTGTAACTGGTCGATATTTATGATAGATGTCTGCACGATTTCCCCAGTTTAGTAGAAAAGCTATATTTTTATGCCCCTGCCAAGTTTTGGAATATATATGTAGTTTACCTTTTACGGGTTCCAGAAATCCAGAAATATCTGCAGGATTTGAAAGGTTCCGATTAGATTAAAGCCCATATTCCAACTTTTCGAGAATAAATATATTAAATAACTGACATGAACGGTATGTTTGAAGGAACTTTAATAAGACTCTAGATCGAATCTGATATAT
The DNA here is from genome assembly GCA_951394425.1 of Tipula unca. NCBI lineage: Eukaryota > Metazoa > Arthropoda > Insecta > Diptera > Tipulidae > Tipula > Tipula unca. Next base: position 158,489,981 of record OX596380.1, on the reverse strand, counting down.
ATGTACATATGTTCAAATTCCGAGTTCCCTTCAGATTTATCCCAGTTAGCCAGTAATTGCGTACAAGAAGCTTGGCACAATCGATACGAGAATTTACAATATGACGTTAAACAAATGCGAATGCTATATCTCGTCGATGATCAAACCGTTGAAGTTTTAATAAATTACTGAGGTGCTGGTGAGGTGGCAGAATATAGTCAGTTACCCGTAAAGACGGTATACATCGAAAAATATATAAAATAAACTGCTTTTGAACACATTCACTTCACTTGGGTTGACTGTGATAAGATGGTCACCATACCGTAGAGATGCGGGTTCTAAAGTAGGACGAGCGTGGATACGATAAAATGAAAGAGTCTTACACTTGCTCACATTCAGACCCAATCTGTTGTAAATTGGCCAAAACTCAAATCAACGGGAATAAACTGACAGTTTAAATTCTCCAACTTGGTGACAAAAATTCCTTAGCAAAGTCTGTGTAGACATAGACAACGTCTGGAGTTTAAACTATTAAATAAATTACCACAGAACGAAACCAGATTAGCAAAGTATTGACCAACCGGGTTAAAATCGATGGTGTACAGGAGAAAAAAATTGTTTACTATGAAGAAGCACGACTCTATAAACCATGGATTCAAAGAGTTTAGGTATGATGGAGAGAATGGCGATCCTTCGATAACTGCACACTTCGTTTCTTCTACTCGCTTTGAAAATTGGATGAATATTTTGGATTTTTTTCCAATTAATTAATCCAATACGAACTTTTCAAATAAGTGAAGACACAATTACACCAAATAAATATTCATTTAATAATCGTTTATAATTTATTTAATTATTTATTTATTATTTATATAAACTATATTATTTATTTTATATTCCACAAATTTATTTATTTTATTCGATTACAATTATTATTAAATTTATCAACTTTATTTATGTTTATTTTTAATTTTCACCACCATTTGTTGTGACGCGTGTCAAGACGTGTTGTCGTTTTGCTTGTCTTTTTGGTAATGTAAAATCGTAATGGACGACTAAGTAATTTTGCATTGTGTTCAGTGTTGTGACTTGTGACGTCAACTTCGTGTCCAAAATACATGTCGTATTTTGGAGAGGGAACAGATGCGCCGGCGGCGGTCAACATTGTACTTATGTTTTTAGTATTGCATCACCGAACATTGTTAGTTCGTGGTGATGTTGTTAGATGGCGACATGCTTTACTATAAATGTTTTATAGTAGTGGTTCGGTTATTGGATAGTGGTGGTTCGGCTATTGGATATGTGATGGGGTTAGTGAACGCTTAATTCAAATAAGTTGGTTTATATTTGAATTTCACTAATGGTTTTGTTTGTGGCAGTATCGAATATCGGTGAGTTGAATATTCGAGCTGCTACAGTACCCCCTCTCCAGATGAGAAACCATAGGTTTTGAGACGTTATACGTTGAACCGGACGGTTTTAAATCGTTTGCTGGCTGATATTTGATCAGCCGTCTTGAAAATACCGTAGGCCGGTTTCAATCTGTCGATGGAGATTGAGTGGTGCTTGTCTTTGATTGAGACAATGAATTGCTTGCGTAAGCGGCGTATAACTTTGTATGGCCCATCGTATGGAGATTGTAATCCAGTTCGAATCTTATCAACCCGGACAAAGACGTAATCGCAATTGTTGAGCGATTTAGGAACGAAAATGTTGCTTTCATTCGTTGGTCTTGTTGCCGTGGGGATAAGATTTGGCATGGTGGTGCGGAGATGGTCGATGACTGTGTCGGTTGTGGATGGAGACGGTAGAGGATGTTCGATGAAGAACTCACCGGGTAGCTTGATGGTTTGTCCGTAAACCATTTCAGCTGGTGAGCACTTCAGATCTTCTTTAACCGTTGCTCGAATACCAAGTAGAACGATTGGTACTTCGGAGCTCCAGTGAATTGTGTTGCCTCGGGCCTTGAGAGCAGCTTTGAGCTGGCGATGGAAGCGTTCAACCATGCCATTGGCTTGCGGGTGGTAAGCCGTTGTACGTATACGATACGAGCCGAGGAGTTTCGTTAACTCCGAGAAGAGCTTCGACTCGAATTGGGTTCCTTGATCAGTTGTGATGTCAAGTGGAACGCCAAATCTTGATACGTAGTTTTGTATGAATGTGGTGGCAATGGTTGCTGCAGACATGTCGCTCATGTAGAACGCTTCTGGCCATCGAGTGAAACGATCGACACAGGTGAGTAAGTATGAGTATCCATTGGATGGAGGAAGTGGTCCTACGACATCCAAATGAATGTGCTCAAATCGACCAGGTGGAATTGCGAGGCGATTTTGTCCAAGAGACGATTTTGTGTGTCGCTGGACTTTCGATTTTTGGCAAGATAAGCATGTTTGTGCCCAATGGGTCACGTCTTTGTTGATGCTTGGCCAAAAGTATCGAGCAGTAATCAATTTACGAGTTGCGCGGACACCAGGATGTGAGATACCGTGTAGTGTGTCGAAGATGGTTCGACGTAGTTGCTCTGCGATGTACGGGCGATTTGCACCCGTAGATGTTTCGCAGTAGATTTTGAGGCCAGGTAGTGTGAAAAGCTCTAGTTTCAGTGATGAACTGGCGTGACAAGCAGGACCAGAAAGTAAATTCTGAAGTTCCAAGTCTGCTTTTTGCGCTTGTGCGATTTTCTTGCAGTCGAAGTGAGTCTCGACTGTGGCCGTTTCGTTTGTTGTTGTTCGCGAAAGTGTATCCGCGACAACGTTGTCGGTACCTTGAACATGCTGGATGTCCGTGGTAAATTGACTAATATAATCCAAGTGGCGTGCTTGCCTTGGATTGCGTTCAGTTTTAGACTGAATTGCTCGAGTGAGAGGCTTGTGGTCGGTGTAAATTGTAAAGTCCCGACCCTCGACACAATATCTGAAGTGTTTTATTGCTAGATATATTGCGAGTAATTCCCGATCGAATGCAGAGTATTTCTTTTCGGCATCCGAGAGCTTCTTTGAGAAGAATCCCAGGGGCTCCCAACACTTGTCGTTGTAGTGGTAATCAGTAGTAATGCTGAGCTTTGAGTCGCTCAGTGGATGTGACAAGAGTGTTGTGCGTGCCAATTCAGCCTTGAGTGACGTGAATGCGAGTTGACATTCGTCAGGCCAAGAGAAGTTCTTGGCGGTTTTGGGCTTACGTAGTAGTACTGCCAGGTGGCTGTGAATTGGGTTGAGTATTTCAGCGAGCTTTGGTATGAATCGGTGGTAGTAGTTTACCATGCCGATGAATCGCTGAATACTCTTGATTGAGGTTGGAGCTGGGAATTCTTTAATGGCATTGATTCGGTCTTGTGACGGAAGGATGCCATTAGCGGTGATCTTGTGGCTGAGGAAATCAAGAGTGGATGCGCCGAAGACGCATTTTGAGCTCTTGGTGTGAACATCAAACTCGACAAGTTGTTGGAAAAGTGTTTCCAGATGGAGTTTGTGTTGTTCCTCAGTTTGAGATGCCACAAGAATGTCGTCTATGTAGACGAAAACGAAGTCGAGATCTCGAACGACTTCGTTCATGAAGCGCTGAAACGTTTATGCGGCATTGCGTAATCCAAATGGCATTCGGGTGTATTCGAAGAGGCCAAATGGAGTTGTGATTGCCGTTTTGAAAACGTCTTCAGGTGCCACGGGAATGTGGTGATAACCTCTGATGAGATCAAGTTTGGAGAAAACTTTGCAGCCGTGAAGTTTTGAATGTGGGGTATCGGGTAGCGATCCGGTATCGTAACCGTGTTTAAACGCCGATAGTCCCCACATGGCCTCCAGTCTTGATCTTTCTTCTTGACCATGTGTAATGGACAAGAGACGGAAGATGTCGATGTTCGACAAATCCCTAATTCCACCATGTGTTGAAATTCTGCTTGTGCAGCTTTGTGACGCACCGGATCTAGTCTGCGTGGTCTCGACACGGGAAGATGGCCTTCTGTGACGATGTGATAAACCACGTTGGGTCGAACTGGCATTTTGTAGTTCGGCTCTGCTGTAGGTAGTGGGTACTTTTTGAGCAGAGTGCCATAGCCGTTGTCGATGTTAAAATGGATCGGTGTTGGTGTGTTAACACGAACCATTTTGGCGTTTATTGACAGCTTTGTAGCTGGATCAATCAGCCGTTTGGTCTTAACATCAACAAGAAGTCCAAATTTGCTTAGAAAATCGGCGCCAATGATCGGACGGTTCACTGCAGCTAGTATGAAAGCGTGCGTGAAGGTTCGTTTGAGTCCGATATCCACGTTAAGCAATTTTGTGCCGTACGTGTGGATGATTGAACCATTGGCAGCCGATAAGACTAGATCTGAATTTCGATTTGATAATAGTCGTGTTTTTTAATTCAAAAAATTTTCTTATTGGAATGAAGTTCTGGATAGAATTTTCTCATTTTTTCAGTTAAAATCCAAATGAATTTAATATTTTATCAATAAATAAGATACATTTAATGTTAAACTACACATTTTAATTCACTATTATCGAAATAAAATCAAATTTAACTTTATTTTTCAATGTTCTGGATAAAACATTGGTTTTTTCAAGTTCGCGATAAATTCATAGTACACGAACTCGAAAAAAAAGGGAAATTTTAAAAGGAAATATTTTAAACAAATATTTTTCATTGTTTTATGCTTGATACTTGTATTATTTCACAATAGACGTCAAAAAATATAGTTAGAAGTTGAAATTTATTCAAATAAATAGAACTTAAATTAAATATATTGGTTAAACTAAAAAAAAATTCCCAGTATTATTCCCGATGTTCTTATAGAACTTGAAGTTCTGTTAATAAAAAAACGCACTTAATGTATATTTCAATTTAAAATTCATTGCTGGAATAACCGAAAGGTCAGCGCCAGTGTCGACTAGGTAGGTGAGTTTGTTGTGTCTATCGTACACAAACAAACGGGACGTATAGGTTTGTGTCAGGGGAGGTGTGATACTCTCAACCCGTGACTTCAGTAGTTTTTTGAGTTGTCAATGTCCATTTTTACGGCGGCCGCGGACGTCGATGGTTGCGACGTGTTGAAGTTGCACGGTGGCGTGCATTTTCGCGCGGCTCTACCAAACTTGTTATGAAACCAGCATTTACCATGTCGGTATGTGTTGTTGCTGGAACTGCGGGTTCTGTTTCGTGAGGGAGCTCGTCGCCCACGCGAACGGCTTCGACCTCGGAATAGCCCGTCGAGTCTGGACTCAATTCTCGACAATCTTGATTCGAGAGAGTTTGGTACTGTTGTTGTTGAACGGGGAATTCTGTCTCCACTGCGTTCCCTTGATTGCCGGTATGGTACATTGACGCTACTGACGCTCGGTTGGGTGGTGATGTTTATGACATCATACATTTTGTCGGCAATTCTGGCTAACATTTGTGTCGTGGAGGATTCGGGCTGTGCCACCAGCGCTATGCGAATCAACTCCGGCATCTTTCGAATCCAAAGTGATTTGATGATGTTCTCGTTAAAATTGTTGTTAGCCAGTGTTTGTATGTGTCGTAACGCGTCAGATGGTGTGCGGTCGCCTAATTGCTGGCCAAAAAAGCAATTGTTCTAGTTGGCGTTCGCTCGATGGTGCTAGTCGTTCTAGCAGCGTTTGCTTTAATTTATTGTATTGGTTTGTCGTCGGCGGATTTAGTAGGAAATCCGAGATCACATCGCACGTTTCTGGTTGCAAAGCTGATAGTGTTTGTAAGTATTTTATTTTATCAGCGGTTATGCCTTGTAGCCCGAATTGAATTTCGGCGAGCTGAAACCATGTGTTTGCTCTTTGTGGCCAGAAAGGTTGTATTGCGATTCGTTGATGTGATGCCGCGATCTCTATTTGTGGACTAGCGCCTTCAGGCGTGGTGTCCATGTTTTGTGATAGATGTTTTGCATCTTCTGTCATTTTTGTTCTTTTGTTAAATACAAACCAATACAATAAAAAAAATACAACAATACAATACTTTGAGAAACCCCCGAATATGGAGTTCCTTTCGTCCTACCTTATATTGGGGGGGGGGGGGGGGGGGGGGGGGCTCGTTAAAATTTGTAGCAAACAATTCAGAAGGTGAAATTGGAACAGCGGATTTTGTGTCACCGTTGGCGGGAGGACTTACAGCAAGATTCGACCAGGGTGTGAAAATTATGGATGGTAAACGAAGTGGTGGTGAAAAATATATGTAAAAAATTGTACAATTAAAATGATTTTACGTTAAGTTGAAATAAAAATTGATTCTACGTTAATTTGAAAAATGAATAAAAATTGAGTTTACGTTAATTAAAAAAAAGAAAAAAAAATAATTAAAAATTTGAAATTTAAATTTTTAAGAAAAAAAAATGTATATAAAAAAAAAACTTTGTACCGGTTTATTTTTTTTGTTGTATTGCCGCTGTTGTTTCTGCTGTTGCTGATGGTCCTCGATGCTGTTGTTGTTGTTACTTCTGCTGCTACGTTGCGGTGAGGGTCGGTCGCTTCACCGTTTATTTATTGTCCCTCGGTGTCCCGCGTTGCGTGGGTGGGTTGCGGTCCCTTCGCCACGTGTATATTATTATCCCCACGTTGGTACGTGGGATGGCCCTACGCACTTGCTCCTTTTATTTGTTGTGTATTTCCCGTATTTCTTTCTGCCCGCGGTATGTTGGCGCGTTTGTTGTTTTTACTGTTAATTATTTTTTGCGGTAAAAACCGACGTCGAAGGTCACCAATTTTGGATTTTTTTTCAATTAATTAATCCAATACGGACTTTTCAAATGAGTGAAGACACAATTACACCAAATAAATATTCATTTATTTATAATCGTTTATAATTTATTTAATTATTTATTTATTATTTATATAAACTATATTATTTATTTTATATTCCACAAATTTATTTATTTTATTCGATTACAATTATTATTAAATTTATCAACTTTATTTATGTTTATTTTTAATTTTCACCACCATTTGTTGTGACGCGTGTTGTCATTTTGCTTGTCTTTTTGGTAATGTAAAATCGTAATGGACGACTAAGTAATTTTGCATTGTGTTGTGACTTGTGACGTCACCTTCGCGTCCAAAATACATGTCGTATTTTGGAGAGGGAACAGATGCGCCGGCGGCGGTCAACATTGTACTTATGTTTTTAGTATTGCATCACCGAACATTGTTAGTTCGTGGTGATGTTGTTAGATGGCGACATGCTTTACTATAAATGTTTTATAGTTGTGGTTCGGTTATTGGATAGTGGTGGTTCGGCTATTGGATATGTGATGGGGTTAGTGAACGCTTAATTCAAATAAGTTGGTTTATATTTGAATTTCACGAATTGTTTTGTTTGTGGCAGTATCGAATATCGGTGAGTTGAATATTCGAGCTGCTACAAATATATAGAAAATTTTTAAAGGCCAAGGAAAAAAACCTGTGCGTAGACTTTCATTAAATATAAAAGTAATCGGAAGGGCTAAACTCTCCGCACAAACCCGAACTTCTTGCTCTGTAAGAGTTGATAGTATGGGCACCGCTGCTGGTTTGTACAGTTTCTTTGGATAACTAGCAAAGAATTTACATATTTCATAGGTGTGACGTGACTAGCGATTGAGCCCTCGTAAGTAATGGACTACGGAAAACCAACTTCTTTTTGATCATAAAATTGCATAACTCTTTAAGACTTGATGTCAGTTCCTCCTCGATTCCCACTATATATTGGTTATACAAAAACCAGGCCACACTTTTAAACTCTTTACGGGCTCTATCAAAATCGGAGTAATACTCCACACCGTATGGGACCTATATAAGGAATGTAGCTTATTACACCGTTTCTCGAGATACACCAACTCATTACTAAACATGTTGAACCCAATGTCGTTTAAATTTACGTCGCGTTGAAGAAAGTCCCAATCGGAATTGTTGAGGAAATCTTTCAAGTAAGTGTAATCGGCATTTCTAAAATAACATTGAAAATATTTATCGTAATGTGGTGGATGCTCGCACAGCAAGTGAAATCCAAACATGGAGAAACCCCGGAATGTATGGCGTCAATTGCAAATAGTAGGCCCTAGAATTTACCTCGACTGTTATTAGTATACGGTTTAGCTGAGTCGTAGAGATGCTACCAAAGTAGATGATGATGGGCAATATTCTTTCGTCATTGGAAGGTGGTGTAAATATGTCTTCGACATTAAGCCAATCTATATCGACGTTACTAAAGGCAGCACAGCTCACTCAATGAAATTGATGATCATATGTTGTAATAATCCAAGTCGGATGCGTAGAGCGTGTACACGGCGATGACAATACTCGATCAATTGGCCACAATAACTCGAACAGCTATGACATCGAGGCTAGGATGACTGGCCACAAATTTAGTAGGAACCGAGTCTTTCTAAGACTGATATTAAAGTCGAATTTGAAAAAATATTCTTCGAAATTCATATTAATGGTAAGCCAGGTCTCGCAGATTATAATACGATGTCATAATCATTGTCTAGCACGCCTGAAATGAAAAGGTTTGGATTTACCGCGAATACTAGAGTTATTGTGTTAATAAATCGAGGTGATACAATTGTTATCAGTACGATCGTGGTTTACTTCTCGGTTTCCAACACTGTTTATTTCGCTGTAACCACTGGAGTATCCTGAGTGGTAAGGTGATGGTTTAAACATGATAAAAATTCGTGTATTTTAAATAACATGTATTGTGGACATGATTTTATCTTTTATTTACACATGATCAGATAACGAGGTCCCAGTTAGTCAGTATTTTACTATAGTAAGTTGGAAAGGTTACATAATTCTCGAATAATCCGAATCACATTTACAACGGTAGGTTTTTGTCCTCTATTGACCGTGTGTGGACTGACAATGTTTACTTAATCAAATATCCAAAAAAAAAAAGTACAAACCCATCGTTTGAGTTAAATATACAGCAGCAGTTCGACACATGCATTTATATCACAGCCAATATGGAAGCTCAGATCCTTCTCCGCAAAGTCGCGTTTAGAATTTGAGTTCTAGTATTAATAGATCTGACCTGAAAACAATTCTGAAAACCACAACTTTGGGTTATTTCTTAGGAGAATTCTACTATCGTACGTCCACAAGAACTGAAATTTAAATTTTCTATTTGTTTCACGAATAGTCCGAAGTTATTTTTAGTATGACTATCTTTTGTACGCTGATGATCTTTTTTTGATAGTCTCAAACAAGCGTCCCAGTGTGTTATCCGACCTAAATCAGCATGCCTTAACTATTATGGAGGCATGGTGTGTTGAGAAGGGTCTGCATGTCAATCCTTCTAAAACTGTTTTAATTGTATTTACAAGGAAGAGAAATACTGTAGAACTATTCTGTCCCCTCTCTTTTTAGGAGAACGATCACTAAAGGTGACCATATCAAGCACCTTGGTGTCGTCTTGGATAATAAACTTTCCTGGATGAATCACTTGGACTACAAGCTTCAACAAGTAACTGCCATATTTTGGCAATGTATAGAAGAACTTTTGGGAAATTCTGTGGTTTAAGCCCTAGGATGCCTTATTTCATTTATAAATTATTGGTCTTACCGCCACTATTTTACACTTCAATTTTGTGGTCGACAGTGATGGACCTAAAGGCTTTTGTAGCCAAGCTTAATGGTCTATAAAATCTTGCTTGCAGAGCCATAACTGGAGCTATGTCCTCGACTCTACTTCTCGCTATGAAATACATTCTTTCCTTTCCTCAGTTACGCACCTTTATTTTAGGTACAGCCTGTTCTGCAGCATATCGCCTGAGGTGCATTGAGGCATAGAATGTTTTCGGTTCTCTTGTGGGACATAGACAAATTTTAAAACATTATTCTTCATGTTTACCAGAAAGCGATAGGTGTAATGACAGACTATTTTTTTCTCGGTGGCTTATCCTTCGAGGGATTTGTGGAGTTCGCAGGATTTTCTCAATAAATAAATTTTTTTTCTGATGGCCCGTTCTAACCTCAGTGCAGGTTGTGCGGTTTTTGGTTTTTTCAGGCGGAACTAATAGCGCTGACACGTAGTGTTATTGGGGCTTTGAATTTTGCTGTTAAAAAACAAAAGCATTCTACTGTGTACAGATAGTAAAGCTGTATTTAACTCTTTAAGAAATCCCTTGACTGTTTCCAAACACGTCTAGGAATGCAAAAATTTCATGAACCTTCTTTGTTCTAACAAAGTTACGGTCATGTGGATACCGGCTCTACATTGAGAGCAGTTGTCCAGCTTTCAGTTCTATCCGGCTTCCGGTATTCAACTTTAGTTCTCTAAATTTAGATCAGTTGTCCACTCTTCTTTGGTCTAAACTAATTCAGTTTCGCAAAGACAGGAGTGTGCGTTTGCGAATTAGGATAGAATCTTGGGTTTGCACCATGGGCCTTTGTGGCATTGAGTGCGGAATCCTCGTGTTGTTTTGTTTGTGGCAGTATCGAATATCGGTGAGTTGAATATTCGAGCTGCTACAAATATATAGAAAATTTTTAAAGGCCAAGGAAAAAAACCTGTGCGTAGACTTTCATTAAATATAAAAGTAATCGGAAGGGCTAAACTCTCCGCACAAACCCGAACTTCTTGCTCTGTAAGAGTTGATAGTATGGGCACCGCTGCTGGTTTGTACAGTTTCTTTGGATAACTAGCAAAGAATTTACATATTTCATAGGTGTGACGTGACTAGCGATTGAGCCCTCGTAAGTAATGGACTACGGAAAACCAACTTCTTTTTGATCATAAAATTGCATAACTCTTTAAGACTTGATGTCAGTTCCTCCTCGATTCCCACTATATATTGGTTATACAAAAACCAGGCCACACTTTTAAACTCTTTACGGGCTCTATCAAAATCGGAGTAATACTCCACACCGTATGGGACCTATATAAGGAATGTAGCTTATTACACCGTTTCTCGAGATACACCAACTCATTACTAAACATGTTGAACCCAATGTCGTTTAAATTTACGTCGCGTTGAAGAAAGTCCCAATCGGAATTGTTGAGGAAATCTTTCAAGTAAGTGTAATCGGCATTTCTAAAATAACATTGAAAATATTTATCGTAATGTGGTGGATGCTCGCACAGCAAGTGAAATCCAAACATGGAGAAACCCCGGAATGTATGGCGTCAATTGCAAATAGTAGGCCCTAGAATTTACCTCGACTGTTATTAGTATACGGTTTAGCTGAGTCGTAGAGATGCTACCAAAGTAGATGATGATGGGCAATATTCTTTCGTCATTGGAAGGTGGTGTAAATATGTCTTCGACATTAAGCCAATCTATATCGACGTTACTAAAGGCAGCACAGCTCACTCAATGAAATTGATGATCATATGTTGTAATAATCCAAGTCGGATGCGTAGAGCGTGTACACGGCGATGACAATACTCGATCAATTGGCCACAATAACTCGAACAGCTATGACATCGAGGCTAGGATGACTGGCCACAAATTTAGTAGGAACCGAGTCTTTCTAAGACTGATATTAAAGTCGAATTTGAAAAAATATTCTTCGAAATTCATATTAATGGTAAGCCAGGTCTCGCAGATTATAATACGATGTCATAATCATTGTCTAGCACGCCTGAAATGAAAAGGTTTGGATTTACCGCGAATACTAGAGTTATTGTGTTAATAAATCGAGGTGATACAATTGTTATCAGTACGATCGTGGTTTACTTCTCGGTTTCCAACACTGTTTATTTCGCTGTAACCACTGGAGTATCCTGAGTGGTAAGGTGATGGTTTAAACATGATAAAAATTCGTGTATTTTAAATAACATGTATTGTGGACATGATTTTATCTTTTATTTACACATGATCAGATAACGAGGTCCCAGTTAGTCAGTATTTTACTATAGTAAGTTGGAAAGGTTACATAATTCTCGAATAATCCGAATCACATTTACAACGGTAGGTTTTTGTCCTCTATTGACCGTGTGTGGACTGACAATGTTTACTTAATCAAATATCCAAAAAAAAAAAGTACAAACCCATCGTTTGAGTTAAATATACAGCAGCAGTTCGACACATGCATTTATATCACAGCCAATATGGAAGCTCAGATCCTTCTCCGCAAAGTCGCGTTTAGAATTTGAGTTCTAGTATTAATAGATCTGACCTGAAAACAATTCTGAAAACCACAACTTTGGGTTATTTCTTAGGAGAATTCTACTATCGTACGTCCACAAGAACTGAAATTTAAATTTTCTATTTGTTTCACGAATAGTCCGAAGTTATTTTTAGTATGACTATCTTTTGTACGCTGATGATCTTTTTTTGATAGTCTCAAACAAGCGTCCCAGTGTGTTATCCGACCTAAATCAGCATGCCTTAACTATTATGGAGGCATGGTGTGTTGAGAAGGGTCTGCATGTCAATCCTTCTAAAACTGTTTTAATTGTATTTACAAGGAAGAGAAATACTGTAGAACTATTCTGTCCCCTCTCTTTTTAGGAGAACGATCACTAAAGGTGACCATATCAAGCACCTTGGTGTCGTCTTGGATAATAAACTTTCCTGGATGAATCACTTGGACTACAAGCTTCAACAAGTAACTGCCATATTTTGGCAATGTATAGAAGAACTTTTGGGAAATTCTGTGGTTTAAGCCCTAGGATGCCTTATTTCATTTATAAATTATTGGTCTTACCGCCACTATTTTACACTTCAATTTTGTGGTCGACAGTGATGGACCTAAAGGCTTTTGTAGCCAAGCTTAATGGTCTATAAAATCTTGCTTGCAGAGCCATAACTGGAGCTATGTCCTCGACTCTACTTCTCGCTATGAAATACATTCTTTCCTTTCCTCAGTTACGCACCTTTATTTTAGGTACAGCCTGTTCTGCAGCATATCGCCTGAGGTGCATTGAGGCATAGAATGTTTTCGGTTCTCTTGTGGGACATAGACAAATTTTAAAACATTATTCTTCATGTTTACCAGAAAGCGATAGGTGTAATGACAGACTATTTTTTTCTCGGTGGCTTATCCTTCGAGGGATTTGTGGAGTTCGCAGGATTTTCTCAATAAATAAATTTTTTTTCTGATGGCCCGTTCTAACCTCAGTGCAGGTTGTGCGGTTTTTGGTTTTTTCAGGCGGAACTAATAGCGCTGACACGTAGTGTTATTGGGGCTTTGAATTTTGCTGTTAAAAAACAAAAGCATTCTACTGTGTACAGATAGTAAAGCTGTATTTAACTCTTTAAGAAATCCCTTGACTGTTTCCAAACACGTCTAGGAATGCAAAAATTTCATGAACCTTCTTTGTTCTAACAAAGTTACGGTCATGTGGATACCGGCTCTACATTGAGAGCAGTTGTCCAGCTTTCAGTTCTATCCGGCTTCCGGTATTCAACTTTAGTTCTCTAAATTTAGATCAGTTGTCCACTCTTCTTTGGTCTAAACTAATTCAGTTTCGCAAAGACAGGAGTGTGCGTTTGCGAATTAGGATAGAATCTTGGGTTTGCACCATGGGCCTTTGTGGCATTGAGTGCGGAATCCTCGTGTTGTTTTGTTTGTGGCAGTATCGAATATCGGTGAGTTGAATATTCGAGCTGCTACAAATATATAGAAAATTTTTAAAGGCCAAGGAAAAAAACCTGTGCGTAGACTTTCATTAAATATAAAAGTAATCGGAAGGGCTAAACTCTCCGCACAAACCCGAACTTCTTGCTCTGTAAGAGTTGATAGTATGGGCACCGCTGCTGGTTTGTACAGTTTCTTTGGATAACTAGCAAAGAATTTACATATTTCATAGGTGTGACGTGACTAGCGATTGAGCCCTCGTAAGTAATGGACTACGGAAAACCAACTTCTTTTTGATCATAAAATTGCATAACTCTTTAAGACTTGATGTCAGTTCCTCCTCGATTCCCACTATATATTGGTTATACAAAAACCAGGCCACACTTTTAAACTCTTTACGGGCTCTATCAAAATCGGAGTAATACTCCACACCGTATGGGACCTATATAAGGAATGTAGCTTATTACACCGTTTCTCGAGATACACCAACTCATTACTAAACATGTTGAACCCAATGTCGTTTAAATTTACGTCGCGTTGAAGAAAGTCCCAATCGGAATTGTTGAGGAAATCTTTCAAGTAAGTGTAATCGGCATTTCTAAAATAACATTGAAAATATTTATCGTAATGTGGTGGATGCTCGCACAGCAAGTGAAATCCAAACATGGAGAAACCCCGGAATGTATGGCGTCAATTGCAAATAGTAGGCCCTAGAATTTACCTCGACTGTTATTAGTATACGGTTTAGCTGAGTCGTAGAGATGCTACCAAAGTAGATGATGATGGGCAATATTCTTTCGTCATTGGAAGGTGGTGTAAATATGTCTTCGACATTAAGCCAATCTATATCGACGTTACTAAAGGCAGCACAGCTCACTCAATGAAATTGATGATCATATGTTGTAATAATCCAAGTCGGATGCGTAGAGCGTGTACACGGCGATGACAATACTCGATCAATTGGCCACAATAACTCGAACAGCTATGACATCGAGGCTAGGATGACTGGCCACAAATTTAGTAGGAACCGAGTCTTTCTAAGACTGATATTAAAGTCGAATTTGAAAAAATATTCTTCGAAATTCATATTAATGGTAAGCCAGGTCTCGCAGATTATAATACGATGTCATAATCATTGTCTAGCACGCCTGAAATGAAAAGGTTTGGATTTACCGCGAATACTAGAGTTATTGTGTTAATAAATCGAGGTGATACAATTGTTATCAGTACGATCGTGGTTTACTTCTCGGTTTCCAACACTGTTTATTTCGCTGTAACCACTGGAGTATCCTGAGTGGTAAGGTGATGGTTTAAACATGATAAAAATTCGTGTATTTTAAATAACATGTATTGTGGACATGATTTTATCTTTTATTTACACATGATCAGATAACGAGGTCCCAGTTAGTCAGTATTTTACTATAGTAAGTTGGAAAGGTTACATAATTCTCGAATAATCCGAATCACATTTACAACGGTAGGTTTTTGTCCTCTATTGACCGTGTGTGGACTGACAATGTTTACTTAATCAAATATCCAAAAAAAAAAAGTACAAACCCATCGTTTGAGTTAAATATACAGCAGCAGTTCGACACATGCATTTATATCACAGCCAATATGGAAGCTCAGATCCTTCTCCGCAAAGTCGCGTTTAGAATTTGAGTTCTAGTATTAATAGATCTGACCTGAAAACAATTCTGAAAACCACAACTTTGGGTTATTTCTTAGGAGAATTCTACTATCGTACGTCCACAAGAACTGAAATTTAAATTTTCTATTTGTTTCACGAATAGTCCGAAGTTATTTTTAGTATGACTATCTTTTGTACGCTGATGATCTTTTTTTGATAGTCTCAAACAAGCGTCCCAGTGTGTTATCCGACCTAAATCAGCATGCCTTAACTATTATGGAGGCATGGTGTGTTGAGAAGGGTCTGCATGTCAATCCTTCTAAAACTGTTTTAATTGTATTTACAAGGAAGAGAAATACTGTAGAACTATTCTGTCCCCTCTCTTTTTAGGAGAACGATCACTAAAGGTGACCATATCAAGCACCTTGGTGTCGTCTTGGATAATAAACTTTCCTGGATGAATCACTTGGACTACAAGCTTCAACAAGTAACTGCCATATTTTGGCAATGTATAGAAGAACTTTTGGGAAATTCTGTGGTTTAAGCCCTAGGATGCCTTATTTCATTTATAAATTATTGGTCTTACCGCCACTATTTTACACTTCAATTTTGTGGTCGACAGTGATGGACCTAAAGGCTTTTG
Organism: Tipula unca; assembly: GCA_951394425.1. Classification (NCBI taxonomy): domain Eukaryota; kingdom Metazoa; phylum Arthropoda; class Insecta; order Diptera; family Tipulidae; genus Tipula; species Tipula unca. Next base: position 158,474,224 of record OX596380.1, on the reverse strand, counting down.
TAGCCAAGCTTAATGGTCTATAAAATCTTGCTTGCAGAGCCATAACTGGAGCTATGTCCTCGACTCTACTTCTCGCTATGAAATACATTCTTTCCTTTCCTCAGTTACGCACCTTTATTTTAGGTACAGCCTGTTCTGCAGCATATCGCCTGAGGTGCATTGAGGCATAGAATGTTTTCGGTTCTCTTGTGGGACATAGACAAATTTTAAAACATTATTCTTCATGTTTACCAGAAAGCGATAGGTGTAATGACAGACTATTTTTTTCTCGGTGGCTTATCCTTCGAGGGATTTGTGGAGTTCGCAGGATTTTCTCAATAAATAAATTTTTTTTCTGATGGCCCGTTCTAACCTCAGTGCAGGTTGTGCGGTTTTTGGTTTTTTCAGGCGGAACTAATAGCGCTGACACGTAGTGTTATTGGGGCTTTGAATTTTGCTGTTAAAAAACAAAAGCATTCTACTGTGTACAGATAGTAAAGCTGTATTTAACTCTTTAAGAAATCCCTTGACTGTTTCCAAACACGTCTAGGAATGCAAAAATTTCATGAACCTTCTTTGTTCTAACAAAGTTACGGTCATGTGGATACCGGCTCTACATTGAGAGCAGTTGTCCAGCTTTCAGTTCTATCCGGCTTCCGGTATTCAACTTTAGTTCTCTAAATTTAGATCAGTTGTCCACTCTTCTTTGGTCTAAACTAATTCAGTTTCGCAAAGACAGGAGTGTGCGTTTGCGAATTAGGATAGAATCTTGGGTTTGCACCATGGGCCTTTGTGGCATTGAGTGCGGAATCCTCGTGGGTTCCAACCAATTTTAATGAGTTAACTGGTTTTATGTTTAAGATATTTTCAATTTTTATTTATTTTATCCATCTGATTCAAAATTGACAAAAGTTAGAATGAGTTTCTGTGGAATTAGAATGTATGAGAAGTAATTCAATTATCATGTCAATCTTTATTTTATATTATTCAAAGTGTTCCACAGAACACACATAAATTATTAACTACTGATTGTATTATAAGAGTACAAATGACATAAATGTGTCGTACCGGACACAATTCATTTGGAAAATATCGTAAACAATCAAATAAACGTGTCGTATATAATTTGAATAGAGTACGATAATAAATATATCAAAACGCCTCCGTTACGTCTTCGCCCAGCACAAAAAAAAAAAAGATTTATAATTTTAATTTTATCTCCTTGACATTGATAAATCACATAAATTCTTCCTTTTGTTCTTCTTTTTATTCTTGGTGTTCGTATTTATTTCGAGACGGATTTCTTCTTCTTCTTCTTCTTTTAATCAAACAATAAGCATATAACTTGTGTAAAGTTATAATTTGATTATTTTTTATTTTTAGATTTTTTGCTCCCTTGCGCTAAGGAGCGTATAGTAATAATAATCATTAGAATAATTCTTCTGATAATAACAAGAATAATAAGAATATATATTGTTAAGGAAGGCGAAAGATAATTTTCTTATGGCAAATTATTATGTGGAATGAGTCAAATTATCTCTTAGGCTATGTAGAATGGTATATGATTAGAGATTATCAACATTTTTTGTACATAGATAACATATATAACAATAATACTCAATCAACTCTATATCCACATATATAAACAATAACAATATAAATTGGGCGTCGAGGGAAATTATTTGATTTCCCTAAGAAATGTTAAAGTTAATCAAAAACAAAAAAGTTATAAATAAATTTGTCTTATTACATTAATAATGTCTAATTTTTGTGTAAATAAATCTTTTTTTTTTTGACAAAAAGGGGTTGTAAAACCGTGGGGAGAGCTTTGATTAATGAACTTTCAGTCTGTTATTGTCAATAATTGATTAAAATAAATTTGAAATTGGATGTATGTAGTCAAAATGTTGCATAAAAAAATAATAAATTTTCTATTAACTATAAACAAGTATAAAACTGCTCGGTCGCCATGAAGCTGATCCACAACGATCGAAAAATTCATCCCGAGCTCATTCGATAGTTCACTATATAGTCGTAGAGATTTTAACTCTCGCGCTAAATACTACGGAACAGCATATGCCAAAAACTGAAAAATAATTTAATTTCCTCATCTTAAAGAGGAAGATTATATAGGAATAAAATTAAGTGGCAGATAAAATGAACTCCTTAATTAAATCAACGGTTTCACTGATGAAGAAGCAAGTGACTATAGTTATAAATAAATTGGAATAAATTAAATACACGATCTCAACAAAACAAATGACCACTGAGTCAGGTCAATGCTTTTTAAAGCAACTGTCATATTCCTTTTCCAAACCGACCAGTAGAAGTTGTACTGTAAAAACAGCAAACAACAACTACAACTACTATATACCATATTCAAAACCACTTAGAAAAATTTCCGTCAGTCATTTGTCTATGTATGTAAAAAACCGGAATATTTTATCTCGCAACTATAAAACGTAGTAGGCATTGCCGTACACCAATACCAAAAATAAAATGACATGTGCGTTCAGTCGTATTTTGGACATTGTGCATTAATTGGTAATTAACCTTAAATTTTAATTTTTTTATAAATTAAAATCCTGTAAAAAGTGTTTTCAATTTAATATTATGACTAAATGGCCAATTGGTCAGAGTCACAATAGTAATTCAAAAAATCTTCCATATATTATGGCCAGGCTAATGGAAATAAGCTTCCAATCAAAGGTTAATGTTTAGCTGATATCGGATCATACTATCCGTAATTCTATATGTTGCGATATTCGAAGGCCGTTCTCTTTACGGATATGGGATGAATCACACTTCCATCTGAGTACAAGTGGCAGATGAAGTGTTATTTAATGGTTGGACTACTGTGACCAAGAAAAGAACCGATTCGAAAGAAGATAATTTGAAAGTTGAAATTAACCTGGTGACGAATGACAAAGGATCATTAAGTGAGAGGTATGTAAAATTAATCCTGAGACAAGGGGTCAAAGATTTGTCAGAGAAATGAGGTATATTATTATGGAGGATTAATCTATTATATTACTTATTTTGATACAATGTAATGTTACTCCGGCTATAATACTCCCGACTTGGCCCTAATCGAACACGTGTAAAAAAGAAAGATTTGAGCGAGAGATAACCATTTTGTACATCCACGTAGACAATGGATTGACAAAGCAAACGACTAGCTGTCCACTGTTTTGATTTGAGTAGCATATACAGGGTGTTCCAAAAGATTTGATTTCCAGTTAATAATTATCATACATATGATTATCTCGATGGTTTAAACGTAATTTCTATTTTTGTGTTATCGCCTAGTGACTCCACTAAAAAATTATTGTTTAAAACAATGTGTCATCTTTATTTTAAATATTATTTTAAATATATTCAATTCATCTTTCCAATAAAATTATTTTTATGAACTCCGTGATCTTCTGCCAAATAAAAGACCGTTTCGTAAACATTTTTTGTTTCATTGGTGGTATTGGTTCATGATCCAATTTTATTTGGTTAGTCCTTATTCAGCTTGCAAAGGGTTTCCACTTACGAACATGCTGTGGCGTTGATATGTTACTACATATTGTATATCCCTGCTTCGAGATTCAAGTCTCTCTGAAAAATTATCAACAATGATGTGCTTTTCTTAAAATTCTATGAGCTGCAAATATTTGAAAGCTGGCTATTAAACTCCTTAAATTATCGAAGCCTAAATGCTTAAGATTTTAGATCTAAAACTTTTAATGATTAAATTCTCAATTTCCCCTGACACTTCCAAATGGTTAACAATTCAAGGTAATGTAAGGATTGATGAAACTTTACGAAAACTCCGATTTGTAGTAGTCGTTTTCGTATTTTGAAAAAAAAGCTCACATTTTCGAAAATTTCCCTAACTGTGCATTCCGCCTCAATCTAACCTTTCGTCAAAAATGTCAACCCCCGGGTTTCAACAGGAACCCACGCTAATTGAAAAATCTGTGTGTATATCTGTCTGTCTTTCTCTCTGACACACTTTCTTGGAAATATGGGCGTCTACAAAACGACGGAACAGAATTGAATGAAACTGAGCACTGGAATTTGTTATTTTTAATATGGAAAATATATTTACAAGGCTTGATCAGTTTTGTCGAAGTCGGCTACCGCGATTCGGCAGTAAAATACCCCCATAATCAATTAAAAACGTATTTTACATCTAATTTTAATAATTCGATGAGGCTCGCCTTCTTTTACACTTCGCACTCTCAGTGTCATAGGTATGTAGGAGCAGTTTATTTGTAAATAATATTCGTCTATTAATATTGTCGTTTAGATCATGATATTATTTTTGCGCCTAAGCATCGTATCGAACAACGCATTCTTTACTACCAGTAAAGTTTGTATTATATCTACATATATATAGATTAACACATTTATTCAATTCTGAACATTATCGATCGGTGCGTTCTATGTTATAAAGCCACTGCCAGAAAAATTAATTTGTTTATGTAGCCCTCCGAATAGCCCTTGTAGGTTTAACTGACTTTCACTTGTAAGTCTTTCGAATAATTGTGTAATTTTCTAAACGATGTTTTCAGTATACACGACTCGATTGTTACGTACGAAACGATTTTCGGTTTAATGTAGAAAACGGATTTTGAATTCAAAGAGGAAGCAGTCTAGCACAAGACAATTTCATTTTCAGTATAGCCATTATCATAAATTTATGCTTAAACTCTTCAACCAATGACCTTCAAGTTACGGGTTTGAAAAGGTTGTTTTTCCTACCTTTTTTTAAATATTCATTGGACGAAATGAACCTTGTGGTCGCAGGGTACCTACGTGTCTTCTAAATAGCACTAAAATGTTTTCCAAGAATACTACCACAATATCCATTGCTGGTCGTAGGAGGCGACTAAATGGTTGGATCGCTGGGCTGACGACCCACATCCGTAAAAAAGCAATCTTTTATAAAATAAACAAAAGAAAAACTGGATACCGCCAAAAAACATCGGACCCTCGCTCAAGTACCCGGACACGAGATTAAGGATCGGCACGTGGAACGTGCAGTGACCTATAAAACCAGGAGCGTTGGAAGGCCTTATCACGTGCATGAAGGGGTATCGGCTGGAGCTCGTTGCTCTTCAAGAAACTCGCTTGCCTATAAGTGGAGACCATGTGTCCCAGGGCTATACGTTACTCTATAATGGAGATGACCTCAGAAATTTTGGAACAGGACTTCTTCTTGGGGCGCAGGTAAAGTAGGCTGTTTTGGATTTCTAAGTAGTCGATAACCGATTGTGTACGCTTCGCTTGCGCATGAAGTTAGCCAACCTGTCGATAATTTATGTACATGTGCCCACAGAAGTCGCAGCCAACCCCAAGATAAAGATTCATTTTACAATGACTTGGACGATCTGATGGGTACTATACGCGAACGCAATGTAAGAATGGTAATTGTGGACTTCAATGCTAGAGCTGGCAGAAATTAGGCCGATTTTTTGTGAAAACATAGGTCCGTACTCCCGACACGAAACTATGAGCGATAATGGTGAGAGAATGATGTACTTTGCAATTGCTCACAATCTTAGAGTAGCAAGCACGTTCTTCCCTCACAAACAGATACAAAAGATACATGGACCCATCCTGGAGGAATTTCCCAAATTGATCACGTGTTAGTTTCTAAGGGCGGGCTAGGGTTGTGCAGGATGCGAGTACTTATACACACAGCGAGACATGGCACGTTTCGACTGTCGAGTTCTGATAAATGAAGATCAACAGAAAATAAATCACGATCTTGTGAGCTAATTACCAATCTGACTGTGTGAACTCTGTCTGGGAGGTACTGAAAACTTCGGTTGTCAGTGCTGTTCAACAGATTTTAGGTTTAGTGAAAGTCAGACCCAAGAATGATTGGTTTGTCGAGCAACAAGATATAGCCCATAGTAAAGTGCAACAACATCTCACAATCGCGGGGACAACCAAGGCTACTCTTGGTATCAGGGCAGCTATGCGGATTTGTAGACGGAAGCAGCATGAATGGTGGAAGACCGAGGTTCTAAAAGTACAACAACTTAAAGGAATTACCGGATTGCACCATACTTTCAGGTCTGCGAGAACTGTCCAATATTATATTAGATAGACCCTCTAGCGGAAGGTCTTATTGGTAACTATGAAGGAGGATTTCGTTCGAATCGATCAGTCATTGATCAGAAGTTTCCGCTGCGGATGATTCTATCTAAATATTATGAAATATCCTTCCCCGTACATAAGGTGTTCCATAATTTCCGGCAGGCCTATGACTCGATCAACCGAGAGAGTTTTTGGTCTGCCCTGGAATACCAACAAAATTGGTACGACGGTGTGGAATGACAGTGACGCAGTTTTAATGCCGTGTTAAAGTTGAGAACAGGATATCAATAAATTTTGCAGTTAACTCCGGCGTTCGGCAGGGAGATGCTTTGTTTCCGATACTCTTTAACCTCATGTAGGAGTACATCGTTCGTAAAATTGCAACACCTCAGCGCAACATCTGATGTCGCCAGTCCAATCAGGTACTTGTAAATGTAGATGACATGTGGGTAATTGGACTGAATAGTAATGTTTTCAGCTTCTGTTGAACCCCAGATCAATTAGTTGCATACGAAATACCTGATATCTAGTTATAGAAACATTGGCACATCAGATTTTACTAGTGACCGCTATACGGGTGTGGGAGTGAGGAGTTTCAAATATTTGAGCTCTCTTATCACTCACGATAACAGTGTGGGTGAGGATTTTAAAGTGCGGCTGGCACCAGCCAGTCTTGCTTTGTATCCTCTAAGGCCACTGCTGAATACTAAACACCTATCGAGTGCCGTGAAGCTGAAGCGTCGACTGGGCCCGTTATTATGTTTGGATGTGAAATTTGGGCGCTAACGGATGAGTAAGAGAGATGTTTCCTTACATTTGAGAAAAGAGTCATGCACATAATGAGCTCTGTACAATATCGAGATCAGAGCTCTGATGAAGTTCCCCGATGTGGTACATGAAATAAGATCTCAGCGATTACGCTGGCTCGGTCACGTTCTGCGTGCTGATCCGGAATGAACTGTGGAGCGATCTCTGAAAGGAGAATCAACATATGGTAGGCGCAGAGGTCGTTGCAGGCGACGATGGCTCCACGATGTAGAGAACAACTTGGCTTCTTCAGATTGTCTAAGACAGTTTGAAGACCAAGCTTAGGTTCGAAACCGCTGGAGCCATATTGTTGACACAGTAAGCGGTCGGTATGGGCTTAAAAAACTGATTGTTATTACTATTACTGCCTTATCCAAAGTGGTTTCATAAACATTTCTGTAGCTTAATTTGATTTATCGATTTATTAAAGATCGTTATTTCAGGATAATAATTAAGAACGGATGGTTCATAACTTTTAGGGAGTCAAGATGGTTCATAACTTTTAGGGAGTCATTTTCCCGACCATTTTTTAAATGGGATTCAAAATGGAAAAAATCCAGGGATCTCGGGATTCGTGATTTTTTTTTTACAAAAAGTCGTTTTTTACTCATAACTGACTGATTTGCCATCATTTATTACGGGTATTAACAGCATGGTTGTATCAATTTCATTCTGCAATTTTGTTGCCATAGATGACGTGCCTGGCTCTGCGTTAGATGGATCGTATACGGATGATGATGGTTCATCGACGCCAGCTTCGTCTTCATATGAAAAAAGCCTATCCAATATAGTTTTTGCTAGATTGGCCATTGTATATTTTGATGATGTAGCTAAAACATCACCGCAGTTTTTTTCGTTTAAAATTTGTGGGTTTTGTAAATACCTAATTAGTGATACCAGATCTTTGTTTCGTCGTTCAGTCATTTTCTAATGTTTGAAATAAAAATTTTAAAGTGCCATCACTCGAGATTAGGGTTGCGTCTCTTCTTCCCAGAGCCTTCACCGCAAGTTGAATGGGTTGAAATATGCTTAATATTTCTTGTACTTTTGCCTTAATCTCTTGTTTGTATAACTCCGCAGCTTCCAAATCATTTAAAGCGTGTACTATGCTGTTGTTTACCTTAAGTACTGTTTCTAATATTGGACCAATTGTTTTCCAACGCGTTTTACAATCCAGTGATCACGCAATTTCTTTGCCATGCTACATTACAACATATTTTTGCAAAACTGAGTTTCTAACTGACGATTTTTTAGAAAACTTCACAGTTTTACGAATATTTGCAAAAACCATCCTGATGCATATTACTGCTATTTGCATTTGAGTCAGACTGAGAAACAACATCTTCATCTTCACTTTCATCAGTTGAATCGACAAGTTCTAATTCTAAGTTAGTAGGTCTTTTATATACCACATCTAGCACAGCAAGATGTATTGAATGGTTATAGCATTGCTGGTAAATATACAACGGACTTTTTCCAAATTTGGTCATCACCGATGCTCCGTCTGTGGTTGCTGCGGCTATATCGTTGTCTTGTATATTTAACTCTTTTAAATTTTCTCATAATACGCATCGATCAGTTTCATTATGTTGTATTTATCTTTTGGTAATTTGTAACCCCGTGCACTCAATGATTCCCTGATGAACTGAGATTTCTGAATGCCATGAATCGTAAATCCGTCTAGTGCGACCAACCTTGAACAGATTTCTTGTATTGTCTGACGCTTTATAAATGGTGTGATTAACGACTGATTTTTCGAAGTTTTTGATGAGGATGGCATAGGGACGGACTCTTCACTACTACACGCTTTACGTTTATTTGTAATTATTTTAATTTCATCTAGTGATTCCAAATGCCGAAGAAGTCCGCTTGTGGATGATCCCGTAATGCTAATTCGTTTATCACAAAGTTAGTATGAAAAATATGTATACATAAAAAAACCGTGCAACGATACAAAACACAAAACCTACAAAGTATATTAAACAAAAATAATAAAAAGAATTCCGGGAATATCTATTATCAATCCCGGGATTCGAAATGCAGTTACTATGTGAAATCCCGGGAGATCCCGGCCCGGGAAATCCCGAGAATGACCCCCTAAACTTTACATTTTATAAATATTTAGAACTAAGAAATTCAACAAACCAGTTTCAAGTGGAAATTCAGTATTCAGCCTTTGATAAAAAGATCGAAATTTGAAACCAAATGAATATTGAGAGCAGATACCGGTGACGCTCGAAATTAAGTTGGCGTGATGAACTACATCACGAATAAGTCAGATGAAATTGGTGAAATAACAAATTTTGTTGACTCTTGAAATAAGGTTGCGATGAGAAGTGGGTTATTCTATATACATACTAGTATATGTAGTTAGCTTTGTGATTCTCTATAAGTTTACTTTACAATCAGTAAATCAGTACGATTTCGGACACATATTGTATATAAAACATAACCCCATACAAAGTGTTGAAAATAAAGTAAATTCAATTTGCGAACAGAAATTTTCTATCACCTCGAATTTTCATGAAAAAAAAAATCCACTAAAAACGATTATAAATTATTTTGATAAAACTCAACTTTGATGTTCATAAATAATATTCACATTCGTATATAATATAAGCGTATATTGCGAACATTTTTCCAAAATGCTGATGAAAAGTAAAATAAATAAAATGAAAATTGATAATCACAACAGTAATAAGATTTCCAATCATCGCCCCACATTCATTATAGAATTCCCAAACTCATAACGAATTCTATACACACAATTCAGGTGTATTATATATATTGAATGTGTTCAATTTACAAACAAATTGATGTGTTTTATTTTTTGTATCATCGAACCTCAATAATAATCCGAAATTGATTATGTGTTCTTATACAAATCAAAGTACAAGAAGAAACAAAAAAAAAAATTTACTGCTGGTTTCTTGGATTTTTGATAAAACGGCGGCGCACCACACCAACAAGAACAACAAACGAATAATTTATTATATCTCGTTAATTTATCATCGAGTGCTAATACCTTTTGCTATTTTACTTCCTTCACCTTTACTTATTGTTTTACATGGCTTGATGAATTTTCCTTCTTTTCAGTTCTTCTTCTTGTGATTATCTGTTTTTGTATATGTACTCGGAATTCGAGTTTATATCGTTTTTCCTATGTATGTGGAAATATTTTGTCTCACCTTTCCATAGATTCGGATTGGTTTGGGAATGGGGAAGTTTTCCCATATATGTACATACATGTTTCCAATTCGATATAAATTTTCTCATGAAAATGTATTTTATTAGTTTTTTGTTTTTGCTAATAGATTTTTATGTGTAACATAAAAATGTTTTAGACGAAAATTTGTTGATTTTACGATTGCATATTTGTCCGATAGATATGAAAATTTTATATTTAGATATTATGGTTTATCATATTTATGGCCAATAAGTATTGTATTACGAAAACAAAAAGTGAATTCAATTTCCGTTCGAACCGATATAAATACAAATATGTACATGGGAAAACCAAGCCTATCAAATATTTTATCGTAAATATAAAATCATAAATTGGTGCCACTAACATATAAATATATGTACATATGTATGTAGGATGAGATATTTGACATGGAAATATTTTCAAAATTTATGGTCGAAAACATAAATTTAGCTTTGAAACATTATGATCACATTTCGTTTCCAATTTGCATGTTTCATAAATGAACAGCTATATAGCAGTTAAATTCATATGTGTATATAGGTTTATTAGCATGGCAAAAATTTCATTAAATACGGATTTTATCTGATAGATTCAATAAACAAAACGTGGAAATAAAGCAGTAGAGTAGCAGGGACTGTGTTAGAGCCCAACTATGTTTTATGGCATTGAAAAAGGTAAATCCGCTCCAGTACTAATAAGGATACTAAAAAATACTCAACTGCATTATGTAAAAAGATGATGTGAATGGTATATGGAGGTCTATAATATGTAATATATAATAAGGCGACCCATGCCTATGATAGAAACAGATAAAGCGCTCAAACCGTGGTTGGGCACCAAACTTTGAACCAAGGAAGAGAATATTTATCTGCACAGAATTAAATGACCAAGACCAACCTAAAAGCAGATAAGGTTAAAATTCAATGCTAGAATGTACCAACAAGAAGAATAGAGCCGGAGGAAATGAAACCATTCGAAATATCATAAAATCACAGATTTTGTAGAGGACACCAATGTAAGAAGGTATAGGAGGTTTTAATAACTAATTATCTGTGCACATAAAAGGTTCCTATATCTCCACGAGGCAGAGCTCGAAGTGAAATATATTTTATCAAGAAAATACCCAAAGTTAAAAAGGCTTGTGCAAATGGACAGAATCGACCCCCTTAATGAGAATCTGGCCCCTAAACTGTTTTACTTCTGCTGGATACCAATGGAGAAACAGCTGGATCAATAGATCAGGCTGGAGTTATTAACGGCCTCAGCACTCAGCAATTTTACAATTTTCTTATAAAACGTTTAGATACGATGGTAGTTCTTATGAAGTTTATGAGCATTTAGAATTAGCTTTATATAGAAACTTGCAGATGCTTTAGATTTCACATATGGGATTAAATTAAAACGGACGTACTAATACCAGTGCAAAGTTTTTAGTATGGCAAAACAGCTTTACTTATATGCATATAGTTGGACATCTGTTAGCTATAATGAAGTTCCAAATTATGTATCACATGATGACAAATTTTCTGGACTGCTACAAGCTGCACATTTTCTATTATTTGCCCGTGAAAACCAATTTTACTAGATAATAATAGATCATGTGTTGGATCCGACTGTATAAAGAGCTTAGGATAAGATTTATGTTCCTATTTTCAGAAGTTGTTTTAAATTTGGGATATACCTAAAGGTATAGGGCGTAAACTACATGGTACAGCTGTACCATTAACAGCATTTCAAAAATTAGTAAATTTCATATACTAATCTGGCCAGACGTTCGATTTTCAACAGGACTATCCTTTTTTTTAAACAATTGGAAAACTACTTCAATTAAAAAACAAATTTCTACAATAAGCTATACACTTGAATATAAGCTCACTATCTTTCGCAATTTTTTGGGATTCAGTTGAATTTTTAAATCTTTCTTAGCTCTCAAATGCTCAGAAAAATGTAATTTGAATCAATCTCATTTTTCTGGTAAATTCAGCTGAATGTTAAATTAAATCCTTTGCACTTTTGGAGAACCTTGAAATTAAGAGAATTTTTTTTTTGTGTGAAGCACTTTATGCTTTCTGACTCAGAAAAGAGATGGCAACCCAGAAACACATACGAGTTGGGAACGATTCATACGATTCAACTTTTAATTAAATCCTTCACATATTTGGAGAACTTCCTGGCCAAAATAGCTCTAAACCTAATGAGTGACACATGGAATTTCTTATACTCACAAAATGAGCAGGGCTACCTCAAAGAAGGAAGTATAGCTCATTATTGTTGGACAAGCTGGACCAACCAAAGGAATCTAGACACTAATTAAAGTAGTTGAAAGTCGTTGAAAGGATGCCTTGCCCCACTTAGATTTCATTGTATTTGATTCGGACAGCTCTGGTTTCGAATCTCCAAAGGGGAGCATAATGAATACATCTATAATCTCCAGTGGCATGCAAATTAATTTAAGGTTGGTTGTTTCTCAAACTAAATCTGTTGTTCAGATTTGAAGTTTGTTTGTACAATGCAGGCCTCAAAAAATATATTATTTTTAGAAAAGAGACCCAAGTCAACTTATTAAAATATGTATTTAATTTTTGAGTTTTAATTATGGATATCTTTCTATCAAACAAACAACTACATCTTTCTATTAAGGTTAACTATCTGCTTATATCTGCACCCGTGTTACCATCTCTTAGTAAGTGTTGTCAACTCCTTTTACGTCACCGGATGTTCCTCTATTTATCATCAATTTCTTGTTGTATTCGGCGGCTAATATATTAGCATGTCTAAAATATACGAGACACATCCGCCAACACCTGCATTGCATAGAATGTCATTTTAGAAAAACAATTCTCTATAGGAATGAGAATTGGGAAATATGGAGGAGAAAACCCTTAAATTTAAATTAAATGATTCGACCAGCTCTCTGACCTGCGTTGTTTTATGTATAGCTGCATTATCCATATTGAGGCCGCATTTAAATTAGTAGGCGCAAGTATTAATTTTTCATTCAATTCCTGAAGCTCAGTACATAACTGCGGGAGTCAGTCGAAAAAATAATCACACTTTACTCTCTACCAATCAAAGTACGCCATTTTGACATAAGCTCCTCCTTTTTCATCACACTCGAGTTGAAAATTTCCTTACTCGGACTCCTGCACTCCCGCACTCCCGCAGTTATGTACTGAGCTTGAAAAAATATACAAAACTTACTGGAATTGCAAATGTTATTAGAAATTATTTTATAGTGTACGACGCCGTGGTTGTTAATGGCGCAAATAATTGTTGTATTTTGACCTCTAATAGATGGAACCTGTACCACAGCTTTTGTTCTTCGCTATTATCGCACGTGACTCAATCGTAAATGTATCAGTGAATTTGGAAAAAAGTGTAATCTGTTTGGAAATAGTTGCGTTCAATTTGGATACTCATCATCTACCTGACGGTCAACTTACCTCCTGTCATAGAGAAGTTGGTGAGCTGATTCCATCTGTTCATTTCACTGGTATTGTGCCATTTTCAACTCAGATGATGTTACTACCGTATCTTCTAAGGTTTCTTCTGTGGCTCCTGATTGGGACATGGCTTACAAGCTGATCAATCTCGATGTTCTGCGCTGTAGTCTATTTTCCTTTGCACCTTATAAGGCTGGTGGGCCTGATGGTATTTTCCCGGCTGAATTACAGCACGGCTTTCCTATCATTCAAGAACATATATGATAAACCTTTTCCAAGCGTGTATTGCTTTCTGCGCTGTTCCTAAATCCTGGAACAGGAGTAGAGTCGTTTTTATTCCAAATCCGATTATACGGATCCCAAGACTTTTCGACCTATTAGTCTGTCTTCAACTTTTCTTAAAGCCTTAGAAAGAATCGTCGACAGATATATTAGAGACAAGCACCTAATTACCATCCCGCTCAGTAACATGCAACATGCTTACGGAGTTGGTAAGTCCTGTGAAGCGGCCCGTCATGAACTTGTAACTAGGATTGAAAGATCCCTCTGTAATAAGGAGTTTCTTGTAGGTACTTTCCTCGATATAGCGGAAGCTTTGATAGCACCTCGTTTATCTCGATTACTAATTCCTGTAATAATTTTGGTATTAATCACAGCATTGTCAAATGGATTGAATCCATGTTCAAGTCACGCACTGTAGAGACTGAACTGGATAGCGTCGCAGTCAAGGTTGCCAAGGGCTGTCCCCAGGGGGGTGTGCTCTCACCTCTGCTGTGGCTTTTGGTCATTGACGGTTTACTGGCTTCATTGCACAGACTTATGCTTATGATCTTATCTTAACAGTTTCAGGCAAACACCTGAATATCGTATCCGACTTAATGCAGCAAGCCTTAGTTATTGTGGTGGCCTGGTGCATTAACAAGGGTCTGCATGTCAACCCGTCTAAGACTGATTTAATTGACTTTACTAGGCGTAGGAGTGGTCTGGATTTATCAGTACCTTCTCTTATTGGAAGATCGATTACCAGATGTAACGAAGTCAAACCCCTTGGTGTTATCTGAGGTAGCAAACTTTCCTGGAAACCTCATCTTGATTCTAAAGTACAAATAGCTACTGCCATAATTTGGCAATGTAGAAGGGCTTTTGGGAAGTACTGGGGTGTAACAGGATGTTGTTTTTTATTTATAAATCGCTGGTCTTACCGATATTATCTTACGCGTCTGTTGTGTGGTGACCAGTTATTAATCTAAAGGGTTCTGCTGCTAAACTTAATAGTCTTCAAAATACGGCTTGTAGGGCAGTTACTGGAGCTATGTCCTCGACTCCACTTCTTGCTATGGAGTCCATTCTTTCCTTGCCCCAGTTATTATTCCAAAATCTTCTTTTCAGATGGCTCTCGTTCTAGCCTCAGTGCTGGATTTGGAATCTACTGTCCTTGGTCCAATCAGAGATCTTTTGGCAGTCTTGGTTCGCATTAAACTGTTTTCCAAGCGGATTTCATAGCGCCGACGTAGAGTGTTATGGGAGCTTTGAACTTTGCTGTTAAAAACCAAAATATTATTCTGTTTCTGTGTACTGATAGCAAAGCTGTGCTCAATTCATTGAAAAAACCCTTGACTGTCTCCAAACTTGTCAAGGATTGCAAACACTTCATTAAACTTCTTTGCTCCAACAATACCGTTACGGTAATGTGGCTGCCAGCACATTGTGATATCGAAGGGAATGAGATCGCGGATTGTTTAGCCAAATCCGGTTCCCAGCTAACTATAATTTAACCTGAACCCGCGGCTCCATTATCTTTAAAGTTATAAAGAACTACGCTTTGAAAGATCTTAGACTACAGTTGCTTGCTACTTTTAATTGTCGTTTGACGAAGAACTTCATTAGCGAGCCCAATTTGAAATCAAGTAAATAGGCTCTATCTTTGAAAAAGCACCAGCTAAGAATCTTTGTTGCAATTCATAAGGAAGATGATGACGGCTTGCACTTTATGCTGAGTTGTGCAGCTTTCAATATTATTCGGCTTCAGGTTTTCAGCTGTAGTTCTATTAATGTAGATCAGTTGTCGTTCATACCTTAGTTCAAACTTGTACAGTTTGCTGGGGCTGCAGTGCGTTTCTGCGAATTAGGATATAATCCTGGGTTTGCACCATGGGCCGCCTCGGCATTGAGTGCGGAATCCGTATGGGTGTTCCAACCAATTTAACAAAAAACAAAAAAAACATCAGACTACATGTATTCTTCTTCTTTTGGATAACCGAATCTATGATATTTATCCAACCAACACTCATCCCCCCAATAAATTCTGAAACTGTACTTTTCCATAATGATTAAGAAGCACGGCAAAGATAACAATTAATCATGTTACCATTAGTCTTACAGCACGAAAAATATTTCAAATTTGATTAAATCAAATTTTTAAATTACATGAGAATTTAAAGCTCACAACCAAATTATAATATATTCTGGCTATAAGATATTCATAAATTTATAATTTTAATGAAATTATTATTTATATTTCTGAAAATATAACAGATGCAGAGAATAACAATAAACACAGCAGGTGATGATATCATTGTGTTCTTTTTTATGCCTTACAAATATATTTCTGAACTTTTTGTTGGCAGATAAATAATTCATTTTGTTACATTAAAAGCTCTAAAGGTTTTCCAAACGAACAACAAAAATATTTATATTTCAATTTTCCAAATTGGGATGAACGATTTTGTTGTTGTTGCTAGTATTTTGGCTGTTATATATTAATGTGATTTATATTCCCAAAGAAAGGCGATAAGTACCGATTGATGAGAAGCTTAATACGTACATATATGTATATAGGATGTCTTAACATGATAAAGATACGCGATTTATATTTTAATGGTGTTGTCCGTATTTCATATATGCGGATATGGGTTTACAATTTTTATTAGCTGCAGAAATGGGTGAACATTTTACGATAATTCCATAATAAAACGTGAAAGTTTATTATACGTTAAGCAAACAAATTTAACGGTACCACGCAATTGTGATGTTTGTTTTATTACGGATAATCCTGCTTGTAACAGAATAACAACGCATATGTGACAATCCGTCAATTCATTAAACATTAAGGCATCATATATTGGGTGTATTTCAAACACCTCTACAACAATTAAAGCAACGTCCTCATATGTATATACAATATATGTACCTAATCCCAAAATCGATTTAAAACTCATTAAATCTCGAACATAAATATGAACTCTCGTAATCGAACACGAGTATGTAAAACACATTATCACAATCACAGGTGTGCTACCGCCATTAGCTAATTTTCTACCGTACCGCACATTTACTGCCCCACGCCCGTTGATATTCATTATTATTCGACTAATAAAATTGATTTCGAGCACGACGTACGTATATATACAAAAAGCAGATTCTATATATTCTGTAATCTTTTGTGTAATTTAAATATTTTAACAACACATGTGACACAATATTTATTTTAAAATATAAAAATTAATTTAACAAAAAAAAAAAAAAAAAAAAAAAAACCAAACTAAACCGAGATATCAGGGCGGTGAGAAATATTTTATCGACTACCTAGCCAATTTTATAATATGTTGACATTCATCGCAGAATATATCGTACCATCCGCACACATTTCGATGCCTATAAATAAAATATTTTTGATAACGCAGACAATTTTAAATAAATAAAAATAATAATTTCGGTGTTATCAATTATTTAAATTTTTTTATCTATTTATCTAATATTGATAATAGATTTTTGAAAAAAAAAAATCGTTTTACGAAATAAAATTAACAAATTTAATTAATGTACGTTATATTTTGTGTATGTGTGTGTGTGTTTTTTTACGTAGGAAGATGGAAATTTTGAGAAAAACATTTGAAAAAACAGCTAAGAGTTCACGCGTATAATACCAACGTAATAATACGTTCGTTCGTCTTTCCCGATTCTCTGCATAATGCTTTGTTCCAATTTTCTTCAGAGCGTAGCATATATCGCACGAGTCCATGTGATGTTATTGGCTCTAGTGCATAACGCTCAATCAGGCTCCGTTCTTCGTCAAATCTTATACACTCCATTAGCACATGTTCTGCAGATTCGATTTTATTCTCGCAAAAAAGACAGTTTGTCTATATGTTTGTACTTGTATCATTATACTTCCGAAAACAACCATGTCCCGAAAGCAACTGAGTTAGATGATAATTGACCGAGCAAATAAATTGGAGTCATTATTTATTATAAGTAGTGAAGTGGAATTAGTACCAAGTGGTTTTAACGGCACCTCCATAACCACTTCAATTGGAGACCCCGACGTGATCTTGTGCCCCCAAATCAGAGTCGAATTCATCAGAAATTTCACTAGCGAGCCTACAAAGAGCTATATACCAACTTAATGCTAAATTCATTCGTGAACTTAGTGGTCGTCATCGTTTAAGACAACGATCTAATACACGATTCCAACAGCGTTCCGGATCACGTAGTAATTCACGTCAACGCAGTGGATACTGGCTATACTGGTACTACCGCAAATTTAGAGAGAGCGCTAAAAAATGTCATTTGTTGTTCTTTTGGACAAAAACCATCCACGCATAACAATGGTTCATCGGAAAACTAAATCGTCCCAAAGAGAATGCGACGACCGATGGGACGAGTCACAATCGTAGCTTAACAATTAAATGTCGCATTACCACACTCAGTTTCCTCATCGACACGGGTGCAGACGTTTCCGTCGTACCAAAAGTGTATTTCAGAAACTTAGTAAATGATTCGGAGAGTCGCTTAGTGGCAGCTAACGGCTCTACCATACCTTGCGTCGAGACATTCGACACCCTTTTGTTATCGCATCAGTCATCATGCCAATAATTGGTGCTGATTTTTTAGTGAAATTTGGATTGGTAGTAGATCTAAAATATAAATGTTTAATAGATACAAGTACATCTCTATCAGTGAGGACAGTAGATGTTCCTACGAATTTGGTACCTCGTCTATTTTCTATTGAAGGTCCATATGGTGAACACACAGGAAGCTCGGTAAAACACGGTAAAAAACAATATAGTGCACCGAATAATTACAGAAGGCCACCTACCATTTTCACGACCCAGATGGTTGGATACCGAAAAACATAAAGTCGCACGAAATGAATTTGAACATATGATGCAACTCGGCTTATGCAGGCAAAGTTCTTCCAGCGCTGCTTCAACTTTACACCTTGTGCCAAAGCGTGACGGCAACGACTGGCAACCTTGCGGGGACTATCGCCGATTGAACGCGCTTACGGTACCAGACCGATATCCTCTCCCGCACATCCATAGTTTTTCCCTTAACCTACAAGGTTGCACCATTTTCTCCAAAATAGATCTCACCAAAATAGATTTACGAGTTCACTAGGAAGCCGTATGCTTTACGAAACGGTGCGCAGACATTCCAGCGTCTAATGGATGAAGTTACAAATGGCTTGGATTTCGCGTATGTGTATATTGATGACATATTAATATCCAGTAGAAACTAGGCGGAGCACCACGAACATCTAAACATTCTGTTCTCTCGTTTGGCAGAATACGGTTTAACAATTAAGCCTTTTAACAATTACTAAGTGTGAATTTGGTCCAGTTTCCATCAATTTCCTCAGCCACGAAATCACCAAAGGGAACTCCTCGCAATTTATTGTTCCATCAAGAATTTCAGGTGTTTGGTCGAAGGTATAGAATATTTTATGTTAATACTGATCATAAGCCTTTGACTACTGCGATCGCGTCAAAGTCGGAACGTAGCTCACGTCAGAGTCGTCAGCTCGACTACATTTCCCAATTTACAACCGATTTAAGGTATGTAAAAGGTGAAAGCAACGTAGTGGCAGATACATTGTCTAGGCCCGAAGAATCACAAGTAGCTACTATTTGTAATACAGGAATAGACTGCGGCAAGTTGGTCAAATTGCAAGAATCAGATGACGAGTTGGAAAAGCCCTTGTCAGAGACTATGCAAAAGCTACAAATTCAAAACGAAAACTGAAACAAGTTCCGGGCTATGCGTCAAAATTTTGAATTTGGTGCGAAACATCAACAAGCACCAAGGGCCCATCTCCGGTTATAGTGTGTGTCTTGGGCCCCGCTTCGGTGTCATACATCAGGTTCCTTCCTTCAAAGTAACTGGCTGTTATCCGGATTAAATAATCAGGAACATCCATTTCACCTTGTGTGTGTGCTTTTTTTTGGGGGGGTTAGGTAAAGTGTGACACCTCAGCAATGGTAGCGGATTCTTACCACCTATAAACCACACCCCTCGCTTTCACATCCTCCTTGCGGAACTATCGATGGACTTACTTCACAAAGAGGTGACTACATGTTGCTCTTCTCTTGCACACTCTGAGCACCTCAGCTCATTCAATACCACTGTTTCCATATGGCTTACAACATTCCATCCTTCCCCAGAGTCCAGCATTAATTATGTTATGTTTTCTGGTGTTGGACGTTGCCCTAACACTGCTGACTGTTCTCTTCGATTATTTTCAAACCGTGGGCATTGGAAAAAAATGTGCGCCACATCTTTTTGTGTATCTTTGCAAGCAAGACAATCTGGAGTATCAGCGTGCTTCAACCTGCACAGGTATATGCACCAAAACAACCATTTTTCAATGGATGGTATGAGACGGTAAGTTCAGCGACCCTTTTCCGAGCAATCCCATCGTCTTTGTCATTCTATCATTCTTGAAGCGTTCTAGCGCTCTGCTTCCTGCGCTTGTACACAATTATGAGGTAACATTTCTTCCTTTCTCTCGCAAGAAGTTCGAGTGTCGCGTAAGTAGATACTGTGCGGACGCCAAATATCACTCTTAGATCACTTAGGCGGTACACCGATACCAATAGCAGATACACTGACAGCTTTCCTGCTGACTGTCCTTAGGTGCTCCTTAAAGTTGAAACGCGTACCTATTTCCACACCCAAATATCGTAATGAGGGCTGTGAATGAGTTGACATTCCGCCTACATTAATGGTTACGGTTTCTATCACCTTCCTACAGGTAGCTAAAATTGCTTCGGTTTTATGACCAGCAAGTTCAAGTCCAAATGACATCAAACACCTTTTTATAATTATGATTGTCAATCTACTTATCTCCATTATTTCATATGTGGTTTTTACGACCACTACGACTGCAACGTCGCCAGCGAAACCCACGATTTCCACATCATCAGATACGCTCCGTGTATACCATCGTATATGATATTCCACAGTAGCGGCGCCAATTGTGTGTCTTCGCACCGTCATCCGTGTCATATGTCAGAACTGTATCATTCAAATTGTCTGTAATGATACTTGTTAAGTACACTGGTACTTGTGACGCCTGCAGTGCATTTTGGATACAACTCCATTTGGCCGAGTTGATGAACAGCACAGCAATTTTTTGAGCCTTGAGGCTCGCCTTTCCATCTTTTTCCATCTGCTGCTTCTTGGCTATTTCAACCACGTATTGAATAGCGTCCAGGGTTAGTCTCGTCTTTCGTAACCCGTACTGCCTCTCGATTTCTAACGTTTTGCAGAGCTTGCTCCAGTCGGTTGTATATGATTCTCCCCAGCACTTTACCAGCCGTATCCAGCATGCATAATGGTCGATAGGAGGATGGTTCAGCCGGTTGGTTCCTCTTCTTTCCAACAGGACCAGGCTCTGTCTCTTCCATCGTTCGGGGTCAATACTCCTTCTCTGAAAAAAAGGAATCATATATAATCCCTCAAACTCATCGGGTCTGGCTTGTATTACAGCCTTTAGTGCAATATTAGGGATGTAGTCAGGCCCAGGACCCTTTCATTTCATGCCGGAGATCACTACATCTTGCTGCAGAAACAGAGCAGTTACAATTCTAGGTAATTTCACTGGGCAGGTGGGCGACGATTCATTTGCCTTTTTAAGCCTTTTAATGACTTTGAAACGTACGTAGGATCTCCTCCATGAGTGACGATCCACTTCTTTGCATAGCTATTTCTATAGCATTGGTGTTTCCTCACCTTAACGGCCTCCTTAAATTTATTCCGGGTATATAGGTCTCTGTATCCCAAAAAATTAAAGTTGTACGGATTTTACTCCAGCACTCAATGCCACTAATGGGCCCACGGTGCAATACCCACATTCACACTAATTCATTCAACCCATTCATCCCATTCACACATGTACAGTATACCATCTGCGCATTGCATAGCTCCATGTCACCCTGTACAGTGACATGGAAGATGGGTCGGCCCATGAGTTCTACATTCCAACAGAGGGTCATAGATGTTTTCAATTTAATCACCGATCGTAATCGGGAGTTGGGAATCGAACCCGGTACCTACCGATCCAAACGTCGCAGCTTTAACCACTGTCTAGGCCGCTTATGCATTAGCACACCCCGATAGGCTCGGTTTCTCCAAAGATAGCAGGTATAGGTCCTCTTCAAACGTATTTGCCTTCTAGCCCGCCGATTTTCTTATATTTTTTTCAGTTTACTTCCCTTAGCCAGTTTTATTTCGAAGAGTATGGCTCTCATCAAGCAGCTGCTACCAAATGTGGGGTCAATTACGGAGGAGGAGCCACCTTTACGAAAGGTCGGTGTATCACCAGTGTTGAACAACACAACGACTATGGAAGAAAATGCCCCGAGCAGTGCTGTTCCTCTTCTATTCGTTTCTTTGCTGCCTCATTCAGTTGCTCAGGCATTGAAATCACCAGCAATGACACCAGGGCTTCGCCTTAAGACATCAGTGACCAGTTGATCCTGGAAGTATTCAAACTTCTCAATTCAACTTCTCATATAGCCACTATAGATATGTAAGCCGTCAAGTTCTACTCGTACGAATCATGCGGTGGGATTAATGTTGTTCTCCTGCATGGTCCGTCTGCTACAGGTCAATATGGCAGCTTTACCAGTTTGGTCAGTTGCCCAATTGTATCCCTCCATATTTTTGTGCTGTTCGCACAAAATGGCGGCATCTACTCTTGTTTCATGTACAGTTTGGACTAATACTTCCTGTGCAACTTCACAATGGTTTAAGTTGAGATTGGCAGACTTCATTGACGGCATGCTCTTCTAAGTGCCAATATGTAGGCCATGCACCGGCCACTCTCTGCTATGTGATTAACGTTCGTCCTTCGCTGGCAAAGCATACAACTCGCTTCTTCCTTTCTCCCATCCAGTTCGTACCTTCCCTTCATTTTTCATCACTTTACTGGCTGTCGAGATTCATCACTTTGGCTGTCATGGTACAGCCACCACTGCTGTTTGGGTATCTCTATATAAACAGCTCTCAGTGACTTGATACATTTTATCGAGGTGTCTTTCTCGCCCTGTGTGTAATCGCCTCATGTACCTCTTCTTTTGTTGTCGCCTCATAAATATCATTAATTTCGACTACAAGCTACAACCTCGTCAATCTGCGTAAGTGTTTGGATTTGTGCATCACTACCAAGAGCGTTTTCTATTGCACTTTGAAATCCAAATTCCTTGGGATGTACATCTTTCTCAAACTCTAGAAGAAGATCGCCTTTTTCGGATCTACGAATCCAAACCGCCTACCAAAGAGGTCCATAACACTTGGATCCAGCCTGATTTCTGCTAAGTTTAGCATTGAAGTCCCCAATTACTATTCTTACATCGTGTTCGGGTATAGATCCCATCAGATCATTAGAACGAAAGACAACCTTTTCAACCGTAACTTGAAAGGTCAAAAACGAACCATTGCTTGAAGAGCTAAAGCATAAATTTATGATAATGGCTATACTGAAAATGAAATTCTATAGCACAAGACTGCGCTCTCTTTGATTTAAAAATCCGTTTTCTACATTAAACCAATAATCTTTTCGTGCGTAACAATCGAGTCGTGTATACTGAAAACATCGTATACTATATCCAAAACATCGTATATACTATTTACCGCCCTCGTTGGTACAGTTAGTATAGGGTGCTTGCTGTGTTATTCGAGGATCTCGGGTTCGATTCCCGATGGTGACCCAAAATATAACGGTTGGTTGTTTTTAATGTGTAAGTATATGTGTTTCTTAGATGAGTCCATAGTCTTTTTTTCTGATGGCTCTCGTTCTAACCTCAGTGCAGGTTTTGGAATCTACTGTGCTTGGACGGATCTGAGACTTTTCGGTAGTCTTGGTTCGCATTGTACTGTTTTTCAGGCGGAACTTATAGCGCTGACACGTAGTATTATTGAGGCTTTAAATTTTGCTTTTAAAAACATTCTACTTTGTACAGATAGTAAAGCTGTACTTAACTCTTTAAGAAATCCCTTGACTGTTTCTAAACTCGTCAAGGAATGTAAACGTTTCATGAACCTTCTTTGTTCTAACAATAAAGTTACGGTCATGTGGGTACCGGCTCATTGTGACATCGCAGGCAATGAGATCGCGGATTGTTTAGCCAAAGCTGGCTCCCAATTGACTTTTGTTGGTCCTGAACCAGCGGTTCCTGTTTCTTTCAACTACGGGAAGAAAGTGATGAAGGACTACGCCTTGAAAGACCTAAGGTCTCAGTGGCTTGAGACTTTTAGTTGTCGTAAGGCGAAGTACTTCATTAAGGAGCCGAATTTGAGGTCAACGAAGTATGCTTTATCTTTAAAAAAGAACCAGTTAAGAATCTTGGTAGCGATTCTTACAGGACATGGTCGTTTTAAAGATCATCTACATCGTATGCGGTTAGCTCATGATGTTATTTGCGAGGACTGCCTTGAGGAAGATGATGACTGCCTTCACTTCGTCAGCAGTTGTCCTGCTTTCAGTTCTATCCGAATTCAGATATTCAACTTTAGGTCTTTAAATTTAGATCAGTTGTCTTCTCTGCCTTGGTCTAAACTTGTTCAGTTTGCGAAGGCAGCAGTACGCGTTTGCTAATTGGGATAGAATCCTAGGTTTGCACCATGGGCCTTTCTGGCATTGAGTGCGGAATCCTCGTGGGTTCCAGCCAATTTTAATAATAATAATAATAATAATATGTGTTTCTATGGGTATTGCACCGTGGGCCCATTTGTGGCATTGAGTGCTGCTGGAAGTGAGTGATCCGCCCAATCTTTATTTTAATTTTTTATATCCGAAAAAACAAATGAATAAGAATAGCCTTACTATAACCCTGAATCAGAGGTACTATGGTCAGATCTTAGGAGAAACTGAAGTTGTTTCACAACAAGTGGCTTTTCGGGATATAAAAAAATAGAGACCTGATCGAGAGGCAATATTACATTCCTAAAGCTATTGTGTAGACAACCGGATTAAACGCACACTAATCACAATTAAAGTACCGAAGGGCAACGAATCAATGAACTGACAAAAATTCAATTGTCCTAAGTATAAACGAAACTTCTTAGTGGACGGTATCCGGATGAACGATCTAAGCTTAGAGAAAAACTACAGGAACTTATTGAAGATCTCAGTATAGTGGAAGCTGTACCTGATAAAGTTATTAAAACATTTGCTGACGAACATGCTGAAATTAGATGGGAAGTGAAAGATGATATAATAAGATCGTATATAGGGAGAGCAAAAGGGAAGCCACAACAAAAACGTCACCTGCCATTTTCTACAACCTGAAGTGACAATCAAACCCATACGCACTTCGTGTCAAATAATTCTACTAAACGCCAAATAATTCTACCATTTGACCGATACAAAGTGTATAACGTAGGATAAATTGCGAAGGGTCAACATCAACTAGCTCTCTCTAGAATTAGTGAATTAAAATAATTCAGTTCAAATTTTAATTTGAGATCAAATTGTGATTTCACTCCAACCTAAAATATTGGAAAATATATTTAAAATAACAAATTCCAATGCTCAGTTTCATTCAATTCTGTCCCGTCGTTTTGTAGACGCCCACTTCCAAGTAAGTGGGTCAGAGAGAAAGACAGACAAATATACACACAGAATTTTCAATAAGCGTTCGATTCCTGTCGAAAAGGGTTGACGTTTTTGACGAAAGGTTAGGTTGAGACGAAATGCACAGTTAGGGAAATTTTCGAAAATTGGAGAAAATTTTCAAAATAAGACGAACGACTACTACAAATCGTAGTTTTCGTAAAGTTTCATCAATTTTTACACAATAATCGATATGGAAAGAATTGTTAACCATTTGGCAGTTTCAGGGGAAATTGATAATTTAATCATTAAAAGTTTTATTCTAAAATCTTAAGCATTTAGTCTATGAAAATTTAAAAAGTTTAACAGCCAGCTTTCAAATATTTGTGACTCATAGAATTTTTTGAATAGTCACGAATGCTGATAATTTTTAATACAGATCCACTATCACAAAAAATCAATAAATCTAACTCAAAGCATTTGAAAGCTGGATATAAGGTATACAAATAAAGAATATATTTATTATATGGACGCGAGCTCAATGATTAAATTGATATTCGACTGTAAGGCAACACACATCGGCCATAAAATTTGCACCTGAGTATATAGCATCAAACAACCAAAATAAAAAATTATGTTTAACTGCTGCTGGTTCAGGTTTTTTGAAAGGGCAGGTATCGGATTCAGCGAGCATATGAGAAGCTGCTTTGAAAACATCACCATAATTTCAGGGTTAAGAGTCGATGGACAACAACTTGTCAAAGCGAGAAAAGCTAAAATCTACGTGCCAACAACTAGTGCTCTATAGTGAGCATATGTTTGTCTTAAATTTCGACTGCTTACAAAACTCTAATTATGTTAAAACCTTCGTAACATCTACGTATTTACTAACCGTTTTGCTTCCAAATACAAATTAATACTAAAGTTGTTGAGTTTTTCAATACATCAGTTGTAATCGTATACGTACTCGTAGATGTTTGTACCATTCTGAGGACACTGATGAATTACGGTTCACTCTGAAAAGTATAGCATTTAAATGAATGGCATTAAACCCAACCAACCGAGAAGGCCGGGTCAAGTCAGAAGAACACCAGTGACGTCAAGAGATCTACGTTTAATAGCATGTCCAAATTCAAAATTGGACGTAATGATTGCGACATTCCATTTGTTGACATTCCAAAATCATTAACAATTGATTCAACGGTTGTTAAAACCGCCTCAAACCGATATTCTTTCACCAAATAGAACCGATCCAAAAATAGAATACATTTATTACAAAAATTAAAACTTACCGCATACATTCAACATATTTAAATTTTCGTAATGTCTAAATATATATTTCAGTTCTTAACTCCTCAAACTCTCAGAATTTCTAAAATTCGTGACCAACAAATTTGAATTTGCTAAATTTTTACAATTTTCTAAATTTGCTTCAAGTTTCTGAATTTGATTTAAAATATTTACCTTCAGATTACTTACCTATTTCGGCTCCAAAAAAAATGTTCATCAAAACCAAAAATTAACAACTCACTTGCATAAGATTTTTTTAAAATGTTTATTTTTTAAATAAATTAAATTTTAATTAGTTCTTCTTTATATTTTTAATTTTAATTCACTAGATAATTTTATAAATAATTTAAAGTTTATCATCATATGGTGTTTTAACAAAATATGTCGTCAAGATTCCTTTCCCCTTAACATAAATTTGTCCTCGGCTTTCGCACGCGTAACCAGCGGTCATTAAAATTTTTGATGTATTTTCCGTTGCCTGTAGACGTCCCATTACACCGCACGAGTCCATCCGCGATGCAACATTCACCGTATTACTCCAAATATCGTATTGTGGCTTCTGGGCACCAATAACACCGGCAATGACGGGGCCATGATTCAAGCCCATGCGCAAACGGAAGCGTTGAAATGATTCCCGATTGATTTGGTCTAGGGTTGACATTAGGGCTATTGCAAATTCTACTAAAGTGACAACATTATGTTCTTCAGTTCGTTTCTCATCCTAAGGTATGCATACATACACATAAATATATTTTATAGATTAATGACTCTACCATAATTAATTTTATTTTTACATAAGATAAATAATTTATGTATAATAAGAAGTTAGAAACTTACAGCTCTACTCAACTTTAGTATAACAGATCCAATCCAATAAGCGTTAGGAAAATTTTTAAAAACCACATGTTAGTATTTGATGAGTTTGACAAAATATGTAATTTCAAAAAAATATATATAGCGCACACCAAATTAACTTACCGTGGCCTCTTCTTGTCCCGGTCGTAATCCTGAAGCAATCATATACGTGCTGCCAATTGTCTTGATCTTTTCAATTCCACTGTACTTTGGCTTCAACAGCAGCTTATCAAAATCACAAATAATTTCGTTTAGAAGCCGTAAACATTCCAATCCTTGTTTATTCACATCAGACTCATCGTAAAACTCTTTGTAGTTGGGAATCGATGCAAACATTACACCAACACTTGTGTAACTTTCGTGGTACAGATCATTTGATCGATCGTTGCGCAAGAAATGCTTGGCCACGTGAGCCGGTAAAATATTTTCGAGCAGAATTTTATTTATCCCTCGCATTGTTTCCACCTCTTCCTGTTCCACTTTCAATTTTGCCTTCCACAGAAAATCAGTACGCGCCACAAATTCACCCTGTCGATCGAGCGTGTGAAGTACGGCAATTATTAGTAAATTAAATAAGAGTCCTTGTAGTGCCAATGGTGGGAATTTATCGTTATTATTGTATTTTTCGTAGCTGACGAATAGGTCACTGTTCCACAATACCGAAATTTGAATGATCAAATAGATGATCATCGTGAAAAATTTCAACACAAATCCGGCCCGCAAAAATGCTGATATTGCGGCTAAGCCGAGGGCCATGCAAAATAAAAAACTAGGCGCTGATTCTAAATTGTGGACTTCATATATTGGGTCACGGTCGTCGATTTCCGTATAATTTATTATTGTCAAATTCAAATTACTACTAATATTGCTTGCTGGAACAGCATCCTCATTAAAATTAATCTGCAAAAGATAAAGAAAGAGAGAGAAAGAGAATTCAACGCCACACATTTCATCTTAAGCTAATCCAATTACCATACTAAAAATCGCTGTAGTTGATATTAAAGCTGTAGAAATTAAAAATATTGCTAAACGTATTGTACGACTACTGGCGATCACTTGCCCAGGCCCATTATTGCCCAGTGGTGATTCGTCCGACATCTGATAATGACTTAAATATAAAAATAATGCTAATGAAATACCCGTGGCAGCAACCGATCCAATCACTGGTATCGAATTTTTCACAATAATGAATTGTATAAAAGCAATCGATAGGAACATGATCATGGCACAAATTAAATCGAACCGAAAATGTGGATCCGGCTGACAACGGTACATTGTTTCTCGTGCCGAATTCCGATACCACATCGTTATTGGTTTTAATTCTTTCGGCGGGCCAAAACAATTTAAATCCGAACACATTTTTTCTGGCGGCAACAAATTTGATTCAATCATTGCGATACTTGCTAGGCCAATATTTTTAGCCATTTTTGAATCAGTTATATTCGCAAATGGTTTATCAGCGCCCCAGCATTCAACATACTTGGTCATTTTCGATGAAGGGCGAGCACGAGTTGGTGCACCACCCGGAGTTGCTATCCGTATACTATCACTACTTGTCAGCGACATTTTTCTCATGTCAGTGATAAAATTACCGCTCGATTTACGACGTTCTGTGAACGGTGCGATGAGACCGTGCACCGATAGTTTTCGTTTCATTTGCGATTTCGGTAAATCACTTCCCAACTGATTTTGTGCTTGATCTTTGACGTTATTGGCTGTACCATTTTCGATTGGGACTATCAAAGATATTTTTTTATTTTTTTCCATCGGCTCCGATTTTGATTCATCGCCGCTCGTCACAACGTCCTCCGCATCACTAATCACATGGTCCTCATCCATTTTAGTCAGTATGGCCGCCTCAATAACTGATTTTGGCATCAGTATGTCGTCATCGGTTGTGACTGGTGAAGCTAACAATTCTTGTACCTCTGGATTGGGCAGTTTTTCATCAACAACGTGCACCTCTGTATCGGGTTCCGTTATGCTAATGTGCTTTGAGTTATTGTTACTAATACTATTATTAATATTTGGAAGTATTTTGGTAAGATCAGTCATTGATTTTTTAGGTGGAACAATCAGATACGTCTCAATTTTGTGATCAGCCAGGTATGCTTCTCGCGATTGGCCATTTCCCGGTTCTACCTCGAATTTATCGCCTAAATAGTCGAGTGTCGATTTTGTGATATGAACTCGACCTGCAACCCCACCACTTTCCATGTGATTTGCCAGAGAGACATCATCACTCCATACATCGAATTGCCATTTACGCAATCCAAGTACACCACACAATACATTCCCGGTATGGATACCAATTCTCATGTCGACATTAAAACCAGTCGCTTCGCGAACAAAACGAATTGCCTCGATCATTTGAAGTCCCATATTAACGCAATTTGCTGCATGCTGAGGTCTTGATACCGGCAGTCCAGACACACAATAATAACAATCACCCAGAATTTTAATCCTAAGACACTGATTTTCTTGTGCGATTTGATCAAATCGACCAAAAAGTTCGTTTAACGTTTTTACCAGATCACTGGCACTCAATTGCTCCGACAACGGGGTAAAATTTACAATATCCGCGTACAATATCGATACATTGTTGTGACGCTGAACATGCAGTTCGTGAAATCGAGTTTGTTGTCCTCCCGGACCAGCCCGTTGACAAGCATCCGCCATTTTCAGCATAATGCTACGTTTTACTTCAGCTGCAATATACGCCGGAATAACACTTAGCAATAATTGTTCTTGTTGCTCTCGTTCACATTCCAATTTAACTCGCTGCTCAATACCCGTTTTAGTACCATCCACAGTACGCTTATGTGATGCATCTGACATAATTCGATAGTATAGCCCGGAGAAACTTGCAGTCGACAGTAGAATTAATTCACTCAAAACTTCTTCGACAAAAAACGAATTGTAGTCAGAATATTGGTCCCATATTCGGTAGCCAACGTGTATAATACCTAGAATAACGGCAAGAATACACGAAACGGGCCATGATATCGGCAGCATTGTATGTATTCCTAATATTAGGGCAAATAATGGTAATGGTGCAACCATTCCACCAACTATAATTCCAACCAGGCCTAGCACCCCAGTGATTAGCGCCGCAAAACCAAGTGCCGCCCATGGATAGTTCATAACTGCCGGCACATGAAGCGCGATTAGAACGCCTAATATAACAAGACATCCGAGCGCCAAAAGCGTGAAGTTGGTTGCAGTCTGAAATAGAAAAACAGATACAAATCCATCATTATATTTAAGTCAGCCGCTATATAGCATATACGACGACGAACGAATTGAAATTATTTGAAATTTGCAATATACATTTTGGATTCCCACCTAACCTGAGTTCCGATAATTCCAAATAATATTGCGCCGAAACATCCGATCAGCGCAATATTAAGCCCAGACACAAATAAACTTTTTCGCAACCTCTGGCGATATCTTTTATATAAATCGTCCAATTGGAAATTGTCATCGCCTGGAAAGATAAAAATAAATTTGGATTATGTATGAGAATATGATAAAAAATAAAATTAAAAAAATTTGTTTGCTTTACAATTTATCTAGCAGCTAGCTAGTCTGTACAGAAATCGGATCGACTAAAAATAAAAAAATTCTAAAAATATTTTATTTCTGTATGGGAATGGTTTATGTGATTCTTTCTCACACCAACGCAGACGACGACATCATAGTTTTTATTTAGTTTGTCCATGTCATAAAAAAATAAAATAAATAAAAAATTTTATGTACGAAATGCCGAAAAATTAATTTAATTTCCCGTCGTTAGTGGTTGTTGTTGTTTATTTCTGGTATATTATAAAATTAGACTACACAGCACAGAAAATACAATTCTAAGACGGAATTATGTCTTAACGTTCAATTTTTAATATTAACTCTAGTCATGTTTGGGCGGATTACGTTGATTTTTAATCCGTTGATGAATTTTAGGAACGATATGATGATGAGGATGACTGACTATATATATTTATATTTTTAATTGTATGTATGACTAACAAATTTTTTGGTCAGTTAGTAGTCAGTTAGTTATATATGTATGTGCCATAGATAGTCCTGCTAATTTTCTTAAATATCCTCACAAACAATGCTAAATCTGAAGACGTCTTGGGAGCAATTGGAAGTCATTTACGACACTGTTTGTTAGCTAAGATAGGATCTAAGCAAATTGTATTAGAAAATATTAAAATATATCCAAATATTCAATTTTATTGGGTCAGTTTTACATCTCCTCCACATTATTTGAAAATATTAATCGATATTTTAAAACTTGATACGGCGAAATATCTTAATGTAACTAATTCTCAGGCAATCCTCGGAAGCTTCGACCGAAATTTATAAAATCGAACAGCTGTTTTGGGCGGCCATATACCCATGAATTGATGATGTGGACAGGGCCGAAAAGATCGAGGCAATTAAAGGAGCCTTAATAAAACAAAGCTCTGAATCAATTAAGATCAAGGACTTGAAACGAAGTTTCATGCGACTGGGCCAAAAGAGGCCAAGTCAGTCCATTGGATGATAGAGGTATTCCCAGCTGCCAGAAATATCCACATTAGAAACCGCCGTGAATATCTAGGCTGGTCTTCATCTAGAGTGTCAGACTTCGTCAGGTTCACAAATGCCAGACATTTGAACACATTGCCAAGTTATGTAAGGAACAACATCACATTTGTAGTCACTGCGGCGACAATGGGCATGACCAAAAATTATACACAAAAAAGACGAAAGACGCTAAATGTGCTTCTTTTGCTTCGGGCAAACAGGACTATTGACCATTCCTCACGCAGTAAAATTTGTACCTCATACAAAACGGCTTTGAAACTAATGATGAAGAGAACTGTTTATGACAGTTAAAACTAAAAATAGTTGTCGATTGAAGATCGCCCAACTAAATATGCAAAATGCTAAAGCGGTTGGGCATGAGATCAGACAATCTATTGAAAAAGAAGCTATTAATATACTCTGCATGCAGGAACCATACGCGGCGGTTAACTGGGTTACAAGAATAATGGTTGGAAACAATGATAATATTAAAGTAGCAATTGGCATCTTCAACAACTATCTTGAGGTTCTTAAAACTTCACAGTTCTGCGACACACACTGTGTGTGTGTAGAGGTGAGATCTAACTTAGGAAGTTTCTATCTGGTCGGTATTTACTTCCAATATTCAGACGATCCAGTGGAATATGTAAGTAAACTTGATAAAATCTCTTAAATATGGTCTTAAAGACCATCCTATTATCATTACTGGCGATTTCAATGCTAAGTCTAAACTATGACACAAAAGGACACAAACGAGAGAGTGTCCTCGTTGAAGAATTTATAGCAAGAAGTATCCTATTCGTCATCAACGAAGATGTGCAGCCAAGTACATATTCTCACAACGGGGATTCGAATATTGATCTCACTCTCATGACGGGCGGTCTGTTAAGAAAAATTGAACATCAAGTGATTGCCTCGATCTTGGGTTCGGAAACTACACATAATGATTCCCAAGCAGTAAAGAAAGTTCCACGGTATGCCTTAAGGCATGCCAATTGCGAGTGTTTCTACAGCCAACTAAGTAACATCTGGCAAAGCCTGGCAAAAGGCCTGGAAGTATTGATCGATAGCGATATCGATCGAGTTGAACAAATAAAATCAAGTTCAATTATCAAAGTCGATAGCGCTACTATACCACGAAAACGTGCTCGTAAATCAGAATTGTCTTGATGGTCTCAGGACTTAACCGAATCAAGAAAAGTGGTTTGTAAGTTGCGCAAGTTATATCAAAGAGGTCAAAATCCCGAAACTCGGGAAAGCAAAAGGCTTATCTATGTGGTACACTGAAAGGCGTATTTTAAAAGTATTAGAGACAAAAGCCAAATGAGCTTAAAAGAGTTCATCCCAGAGCATGGTAATGCTGAACCGTGGGGCTTTGTCTATAAGTTCGGCACAGGTAAATTGAAAACGAATGAGGTACCTGCTACCTATAGTACCCTGGTGAGCAGTGGTGGAACACAATTTGTTCGGAGCTTAATGGTTGTTTAATACCAGACTACAGTAACTCTGTACCAACTACACCAAACGTGAGCCCCTTCATTGATGAAGAGGCCACTTTGGCTATCATGTCTATGACAGCTGGTAAAGCGCCAATCCTAGACAATATCAAGGTCGAGGTGATACAACGTGCTTGGCCTATTATAGGGCCCTGTATCACCAACTTTATTAATACTTGTCTTCGTAAAGGAGTATTTCCCAAAGCTTGGAAATTTGGTAAATCACAATAGTTATCATTAGGAAAACCGGAGATAAGTGTCAAACCGATCCCAAATCTTATCGACCTATCATGCTGTTGCCTGTCCTAAGGAAATTGTTTGAAAAATTATATGCAGTCAGGTTAATGGACATATTCCGAAAAAGTCGCACTTATAGTGACAAACTGTTTGGGTTTAGAGAAAATAGGTTACAAAGGACGCTATGATCAAAATGATCAGAATGGTCGGCCCAGAGGACAATTTTGAAGTTTTCTTAGATGTATCTGGCGCGTTCGACAACCTGTGATGGCCCAGCATAATGTTGGAGCTATAACATCACTAAAAACTATTTTTCTGAAAGAAAGCCCACTGTTATTTCAAGTCTTAGCATAATTGAAAAAATTGTCAATAAAGGATGTCCGCAAGGTTCCATCCTTGGTTCACACCTTTGGAATATTGTATTCAACGGAAACTCATACCAAGAAGTCCAAGAAGTATCATTCGCGGACGATAAGAATGCTCTTTGCTGAGAATTCAAGACAAAGTATTCAAGGAAAATCGCAATTAGCCATAGAGAGGATGGTAGACTGGTGCAAAAGTTACAAAACAGAGCGATCCTCTACAAAGTAACTTCCCATGTCAAAAGGGTCGCGGAAAATAGTAAGAAGGTTTTTGGTGTGCTGAAACGAGCTGCTAAAGAGACCTGGGAACTCAAGCAACGTACTTTGTCAATAATATATGAGGGTCTTGTGGTCTCTTCATAGAATGAACTGTCACCATCGGCGTACACTAGTTAGTGCACAAAGTATCTTGCTCGAAATTACCGAGGCATACAGAACAGTGTCAACTGACGCCGTTCCTGTCTTGGACGGCATGGTTCCTATTGATATACTCTTAAATGAGAAAATTGCCAACTACAAAATAAGAAAAAGACAAGACGTAGGCTACGGAAACGTGATAATAGAAGACGATTGAATTCGGACAAAGGAAAACGAGAAAAACGTCTATAGCAATATGGCAAGATAGATGGTCGCATTCAATGAATGGTAAAATAGCATATAGTTATCTGCCAAACGTTGAAGCGAGATAAGAGACAAAGATTCCCTTAAGTGTATGGTTCTCCCAAATGTTAACGGGGCATGGAAGAATAGCCTCTTATATGTAGCGACTTAGTCTAGCGAACTCAAGCATACCATAGAACATATCATGACTGTGATCTAGCTCAAGAAGTTAGAGATCAACTAATTATTGGCTTAAGAGTTGAGTGGCCGGCAAGGAAACTTACTTTAATGCTGATAATAGAGATAATAGAGATAGAAATAAGAAAGTATTCGAACACAACATTTTAATCTTAATCAAAAATTTAAAAGCTAGTAATAATAGTAGACAGGACAGGATTAGGGTAACCTGGCTAAGCATACCAATATGTAGTAATATATTTAGAACTGAAAGTCATCGTTGAATACGTTAAAGACTTGACCACCTGGGAACATGTTCTTCTCATCAAAGTGACATCTGAAATGAAATGAATGAATAAATACCCATGGATATATATCTATTTTAAAATTTGCCGAATTATAGATGAGACTAGAAACGTTGTAGTTAATCGAATTGACTTATATCCAGAAATTTTAAAATTCCGATAAATTTTCACAATTTTTCAATCAATGCACAATTCAATTCTTATTGCCGCTTCAACACACATATTACAAAAAAATATTCATACAAGCTATTGCACAATGTTTCATTAACTCATCCACCTTGAAAATGTATATACAGTTTTCTGACCAACCACTATATAATGTTATACAATAATACCGTACATGGATTCATGTCACGTTCCGCAGCTACTAAAAGATTTTTGTTCCTAATATGCTATACAATATAGAGATCAACATTATTTGGTTCGTGTGTCTATTTTCAGCCTAGCTTTTTGTGTTACGTTTTAAGACATGAACAATTTTATGTACGATATTATTAAGCCTTAAAACCAAAAACTACTGTACTAAAATTTTTAATTAAGTTTTTTATATTGTTGTAATATGACTTTAGGTTATACGCATATATTTTACTGGTGCGACTTATGTTGGCGTTGGTCCTTTTAACGATAACATTACACGCAACCAAATTACACTCGAAAATCAAAACACCGGAAACGAAAAATCACCAACATGTAAATTTGATTTTGACTGTGATTTGCGATATAAATTTTTGTTTAATTGGAATGGACTACATGCGGCGTCGTCAATCTATATAATATTTATCTGCAGCGATAGCCAATATCAATATACAAGCCATTTGTTATGATTCGCGATAAAAATATCAAATTTTTGATTTATTTAAATTAAATTGTTTGTACTGTGCCAATTTTCCGATTTTCCCTCGTATTTCCAATTTTATTTATGTTGTTGTTGGTTATGTATCGAAAGTAAAAAAAATACTGAAATAGTATCACAACACGCGAATTATGAAATTGTAAATACACAATGTTATTACTTAATTGGATATATCATATTTTTCGGTTGGAAATGTGAAAAACATGATGAAAAATCCTATACGTAAACATATATGTACATTATGAAGGTAGTGCGGTGGGATTGACAAAACACAAAACTTGTTTGAGTTGCGATTGCATGTTAACGTTTCATCAATTGTATATCAACGACTAAAATATGGGAGTGTGTTTTACAAATATCCAATATTTTGTAAAATCCAGAATTGTATATAAACAAATACAGATGTATATAAATTCAATAGTTGGGCAGCAATGTTCTTAGCTTATAGTGTGAGCCCGCACGAGCTAATTGCCACAATTTGTAGAACATTAATTAAAAGCGTAATTAAATAATTTTTATAATTAATGACCAAAGTAATATTTTCTTTATCGTTTGGGCAGTTTGCCATATGATATACGCACATGTACTATAATGTATATAGGGGCTACACATGTAACATGAAATGATTGTAGTAAATATCAAGTCCGATACAATTAACTTATGATTGATTGTTGTTAATGACTTCAAACTTACAGAGATATGGGAATTAGTTGGCATATACGGTATGTCGAAGGTACTACCAACCTCAAAACCTGTAGTGACAAAATAAACTTCGTTAACAAATATATAATAACAACATATTTATATAATTCCGGAGCTCGATATTAAAGAATTTGAAAAATATTCACATGAACTGAACTAATTTTCTCTCCAAAGAAATCATGCAAAATGTTTTACAACTAAAAGCTCCAGAAGCAATAACACACATTAACATGAGAAGCTAAAATAATTTAGGTTACGAATTTTAAAATTACTCAGTTTTGTAAAATTTTATTAAGTTGCATTGTCCAAATGTCTTTGGAACCAACATATTGGCCATACAAATGGCTCCTATAATGGTTCTGCGTCAGTATTAATAAGAAGTGTAAGTAACATCCTGGTAATATAGAGAACTTCATAAATATATTCTCACGTTATGCAATAATGTGAAAACTATATGATAGTTGCAGAAATATTCACTTTCTATCATAATAAACATCAACATTGTGACAATAACAGTAGGAAAACGTTGAGTGTTGTAAATCAGGTTTTAGGTAATAGTTTTGAAGATACCATTCTCAAGATTTGGTTGTGTGATTCTAAAACGATTACAGACCTCGAAGTTATTACTAATGATTTTGGTAGAAAAGATGATTTTAAAAATGCGGCCAATTTAAAAATGGTAACATTGTGCGACAATAAACTATAGAGGAGCTACCAAATTCGGTGTTTTATGGTGCCATCCAATTGGGCATGATCGATTTATCCAGAAATAAATTTCGAAAATTAACAGTGGTGCATTTAAAGGTTTGACAAATTTATTTTTGCTCGAATTCTCGGCCAATAAAATAAAAGTATTACCCGATAATCTGTTTGCAAATAATTTGAAAATCGATTATCTAGATCTAAGCTATAATTTAATACGATCGTTAAGTAAACAATTAATTGCACATTTAAAATTGAACATATTTAGTGTACATCACAATGGATTAGAATATTTAAAATTTGATAATAATGTTGCTGTGTTAGATGCAAGTGATAATAGCTTAACGAACGAAAAGTTGCGAATTGCCAGTAATTTCAATATTTATCGTGGTTCAAAATTATCCAATAATCGATTGACTATAGTATTGATTTTATTGAACAGTTTACCAATTTATATGAATTAGATGTATCTAAAAATTCGTTATACAGTGGCACTATACGCGGTGATCTATTTAACAAATTAACACAATTGAAACGTTTAAATTTAAATTCAATCAATTTAACGCAACTAAATTTTCGAATATTTAGCAATTTACAAAATTTAGAAATATTAGATCTATCCGATAATCATAATATAAATTTAACCAATTTTAACACCGGTCGTGGTTTAAAAAAATTACAAAAATTATTTTTAAACGGTCTTTTTTAAACGTCGATAATATTGCAATCACAAATTTTGAAATTCTATTTCCTGTATTACTTGAATGAAGTTAACCTTTAGAACACGTTAATTTTTTTAATTCTTTATCGCTGTTTTAACTTTCAAAATTGTTTAGTTTTTAATTTTTCTATTCGAATTTCTTAATCTTATTCGTTCCAATCGGAATTTAACATTAATTTTGAGAAAATATTAACAGAAATCTGTATCAATCCGAATTAATAAATTTTCAAATTTTGACAAAATTAATAAAAAGATCTTTGAAATGATATAACGTCGAACTCAAATTTCGATGTAGTTTATCGAATTGTACCCAAAGTTTTCGTTTAACATCAAAATTATCGAATTATACATTTTTTTTAAATTCTAGCTTTCGTTGGACATAATTAGTAAAAATATAACTTTTGGAAACTGCCCGTCGTCAAAGTAAATCTGAAACGATGTTTTGAAATTGGAAATTTTGTTATATAAATGAATTAATGGAATAATAATTTTTTAGAAACTTTTCTAGACATTTCTAATATATTCAAAATGTTTCAATTTTGTTTGCTTATGTAATTCAGTTTTAATAATATAATTTTGAATTTGAGAAAAAAAATTAAATTAATTAATTGACATAAATTTTAAAAGTTAAAATTATACGTCGGATTTTAGATTTTCCAATTTTTTAATTTTCAAATGTTTGCGATCGTTGGTCCCTTTGGTCGGGGTTCACTCACATGTCTCGTAAATCTAAATTGCACGAACATGTTTCCCAAGAATATCACCACAGTATCCTTACCTTGTCGTAGGAGGCGAATAAACGGTTGGATCGCTGGGCTGACGTTTATAAAGTCAACAAAAAGAAAAATGGATACCGCTAAAAAAACAGCGAACCCCCGCTCAAGTACCCGGATACGAGATTTAGGATCGGCACGTGGAACATGCAATCACTTAAAAAACCAGGAGCATTGGAGGGCCTAATCACGTGCATGAAATAGTATCGGCTGGAACTCGTTGCTCTTCGAGAAAATCGCTGGCCTAAAAGTGGAGACGATCTGTCTCAGGGCTATACGTTGCTCTACAGTGGAGATGGCCTCGGAAATCTTCGCCGCAGATAAAGAACGCTGTTTTGGATTTCCAAGCAGTCAATAACCGATTGTGTAAGCTTCGCTTGCGCATGAAGTTAGCCAACCTGTCGATAATTTGTGTACATGCGCCCACAGAAGTCTGCCAGCCTCAAGATAAAGACTCATTTTACAATGTCTTGGACGATCTGATGGGATTTATACCCGAACACGACGTTAGAATGGTAATTGGGAACTTTAATGCTAGAGCTGGTAAAAATCAGACCGACTTGTCTGAAAACATAGGTCCGTACTCCGTATGAGCTTAAAGTCAGACATGGACATATCCTTGTGGAACTTCCCGCAGCCAAATTGACAATGTGTTAGTTTCTAAAGGACGGGCTCGGGTTGTGCAGGATGTGAGAACTTATCGGAACGTTTCGACTGTGAAGGTCTGATAAATGATGATCAAAAGAAACGATATCAGGATCTTGTCAGTGATAACATTGATGAATCTAATTACCAGTCTGACTGCGTGAACTCTGTCAGAGAGGTACTGAAAACTTCGGCTGCTCAACAGACTTTAGGTATAGTGAAAGTCAGACCCAAGAATAATTGGTTTGATGACGAGTGTCGTCTTGCGGTTGAGCAACAAAATATAGCCCATATTGAAGTACAACAACGTCTCACAATCGCGAGGAAAAACAAGGCTGCTCAGTTCGCATGGAGTGGACACTTTACTGAGCTGCTTGATGTCCATCATGCGTCACAGACTGTTCTTGAGCCACCTCTAAGACAGACTGCGGAGATTTGTACTGAGGAGCCTCCCATGAGAAACTAACTATCTCTGCCATGCAGAGATTAAAACGAAACCGCTCACCTGAAGTGGATTGGATTAATTCGGAGATCTTGATATTCGGAGGGGATACTTTGTGGAACTGTCTTTTCAACCTTATTCGATTAGTATGGCGACTCGAAGTTATGCCTGACGAATGGAAAGTGGCCGCGATATGCCCCATCTTCAAGAAGGTTGACCGCTTGAAGTGTGAGAATTATTACGGTATAGCTCTCCTTTGCACAGCACACAAGTTACTGTCATACATTGTATTGGATAGAATCACTCCTCCGGCGGAGGGCTTGGTTGGTGACTAACAAGTAGTATTTCGTCCGAATCGATCAGTCACTGATCAGGCCTTTTCGCTGCGAATGATTCTATTCAAATATTATGAGACATTCTTCTCCGTACATCAGGTGTTCCTGGATTTCCGGCAGGCCTATGACTCGATCAATCTCGAGAGCTAGTGGTCTGCACTGGAATACTTAGGAATGCCAACAAAATTAGCACGACTGTGTAGGATGACAGTGATGCAGTCTCAATGCTGTGTTAAAGTTGAGAACAGGCTATCGACAATTTTTGCAGTTACCTCGGATTTTTTGCAGGGAGATGCTCTGTCCCCGATACTATTTAATCTCATGTTGGAGTACATCTTTCGTAAAACTGAAACACCTCAGCGCAACATCTTATATCGCCAGTCCAATCAGGTGCTTGCATATGCAGATGACATAGGCGTGCTTGAACTGAATAGCAACGGAGTGAAAGAAATACTTGATCCGCTTCTAGAGTTATCAGCTTCAGTTGGAATTCAGAACAATGAGTCAATGGCACACCAGATTTTAGTAGTGGCCACCACACGTTTGAGGGAGTGAGGAGTTTCATATATTTGGGTTCTCTTATCACTCACGATAACAGTGTGGGTGAGGATATTAAAGTGCGGCTGGCAGCTGGCAGTCGTTCTTTGTATCCTATAAGGCCACTGCCAAAATCTAAACACTTATCAAGTGCCGTGAGGTTGAAGCTTTACAAAGCATTGATCAGGCCCGTTGATATGTTTGGATGTGAAAGTTGGACGCAGACGGATGAGTACGAAAGATGGCTCCTTATATTTGAGAGAAGAATCTCGTGTGTGATTTACGGCTCAAAACGCGAAATAGATGGTACATATACCGAGCTCTGTACAATTTCGAGATCAGATATCTGATGAAGATCCCCAATATTGTACATGAAGTAAGATCTCAGCGAGTACGCTCTGAAAGGAGAGCCACCATATGGTGGGCGCAGAAGTCGTTGCAGCCGACTATGGCTCCACGATGTAGAGAACGACTTGGCCCCTTCAGATTGTCTTAGACAGTATGAAGACCATGCTCAGGATCGAAACCGTTGGAGCCAAATAGTTGACTCAGTAAGGGGTCAGTAATGACCCTTAAAACTGTTTATTATTATTATTGCGATCGTTTAATTTTTGGAAAACTCTTATTTATATGTGGGGCGTTTTCGTCTTCAAACAGAAAAATCACATTTCATAACTGAATACGTATATAGAAATCTGAAATTAAAATGGTATTTTGCATCTCGAGAATTATCCGTTTTTGAACATTTGGGTTGTTGCTTGAAATTTCAAAATGTCAATGTAATTTATCGAATTCTAATTTTTTTCTGAAACTTCGGCAATGGATTTGCTGCAATATTATAGACCCTGTAAACAATGGAATTAGTGTGGATATAGAGTAGTTTTTGAATAATAATTAATCTTTTAATAACGCAAGGTCAACATTTGGATTGTTCTGATTCAGCCAACGTAGACCTTTTATTAAACAATTTAGACATTAACTTAATTAGAAACTATAATATATTTTAACATGAACCAACACGATTTGTACATATACATAATAGGCCCTTTGTATAGAAAACTATAAAACATGCGAACACAACAAAATTCAAACAAACCGAAAAACGGAAGAAAACTATGTTTTGTTAATATTTCAGTTACTCATAACGTCATAAGCTTTTATAAATTCAACCATACTGAACTCCAAGAATGTTACATGAAAAGTAAAATTCATGAAATATATTCGATTCACTTAATACACAACAAGGATATCCAAATAAACTGCCTCCCAAATGATTGAAATTTGTTCATATCTTCGTCAGTACCGTATTTAAATAAAAGATTTCCCAGAACACGAAATTGTTTTGATTTGCCTATCACAGTTTTTAGTTTTGATGTCGATTTTTATTTTTTCTATTTTAAATAATATAACTCTGTCGTTTAAACCATTCCGTTTTTATAAGCAAAGTGTTTACTTTTATTTATTTACCTTATGTAGGTATGTATGTATGTAACATATACGTATAAAACAAGAAATCAAGTTTTTTCACAAACCAAAAGAAAAATTCTTATTTTTTAAAACAGTAAAAAAAAAATTATTTAAACGATTTTTAACACCCCCCCACAGCAACAACAACAATACCATACTAAGAAAGGTAACATAATAAAGTGGTGGAGCGGAGAAATAAAAGGAATTATATGGATTAACTTCACTCAATCAAAATGTACCAACAAAATTTATATGTATGTATGTACATTGTACATAATATATAAAATACTTTTAGCTTCAAAAGTATGACTTTGCCAACGGACTTATCAGTGTTAAATTTACTTCAATATTCTTTTGTAAATCTTTATAGGAAATTTACAAATAAACATTCATTTCATGTTCACGTTTTCTTTTGGCATTTCCAACTTTTTACGTTTTTCGTTTGTTTTCAACATAAATCATTTTTGTTACGTACAAAAGAAGGATTACCTACGATTATGTTACATAAATTTTGAACATCATTCTAGACTGAAATACGTAAATATGAATGTACACATATCCATATGTGTATACACACGGTAGAATAAAACGACTCTTCTTATGGGGGGATTGGCAAAGTTGTGATCCAGATTTAATAAATACGAAGAAAAAAGTTAGATATGGAGTCATCTTTGTCATCACCTTCGACATGATGACGGAATCAAATCTCTTTTCAGATTTATGTGTATGTATGTTATATACATATATCTCGCGAAACTCGAACTTTTAAATTTAATTAATCATATTAGTATTAAATAAAGGGTTTCGTAACAAATTTTTACTAAAAATTATTAGCCTCCATGTTCATTCTCGCAATTTGTTTTGATTACAGGTTTAGTTCGAATCCCGTTTACATCCTACCTTTTTGGGGATTTAGTCCCGGTACTTCCAGACTCAAACTTCGCTGATTTCAGTCACTATACTTTTTGCTCGGTATAATTCGAGTGATATGCCGGATTTCTATAAATAATCTTAATTTTGATTGAAAATTCAAAATTTGAGAAATATCACAAATTCACCATAGTTAACTTTTTCTAAATTTGTGAATTTCGAATATTTGGAAAAATTGGAGAAATCCTCTGAAATTCAAAACACTACCACCATAAATTAAATATTTTCATTAGCGTTTAATACTCAAATTTCAATATTTAACAATTAAAATTTTAATCTTCTAAATGGTATACATGAAAAAAAAAAACTCAAAACTTTTCAAATTTTCAAATTTTTTAGAAAATTACAAACAGGTTTGAACTGGTAAATTTGAAGAATTTTTAGTTTTACAAATCACCGACCAACCACTTTTAAATCATAGATATACGTTGGGAAAATCTTGGATTGATTAAATCAATAAAATTAAACTAATCATTAAATTCGAAACCGAATTTTAAATATTCTGGATATTAGTTTTTTTTGAAATTCAATAAAAAAAATCAAATTGACGAGGTCTTTAACGTGTTATACAAATTCAATGTCGTGGATTGAATTAAAACTACAAGCTTCCAAGTTCTTAGGAAGTTTCCAACTAAATTTAAAAATTAGTTATTGTAATTCAAAGTTTTGCAACTAAGACAAGTATGTTGTGATTACCTCCTTACAAAAATAAATTAAAATAATTGTTGGAAGCATAACGCATTTCTCACTTTTCCAATGAGCGTGGTATATATCTATAATCCATCATGCATCGCCAATTATAATGAAGATGTGGAATAAGATATTCAATTTCAGTCCTTTCACACCTACTAATTGGGTTCGGT
This sequence comes from Tipula unca, assembly GCA_951394425.1. Lineage (NCBI taxonomy): Eukaryota > Metazoa > Arthropoda > Insecta > Diptera > Tipulidae > Tipula > Tipula unca. Next base: position 158,429,994 of record OX596380.1, on the reverse strand, counting down.
ATGTATGTATATTATACAACCTTAATCAAAATGTATTTGAAAAAATCAAATCAACTAAAACTAAAAAAATATTTTTCAAATTTTTCAAATTTAACCCAAATTCATTCAATTTTAAATCATATATACGAGACATATGTTCAAACCATAGAAGTGGTATAAAAATTAAGGTACCCTTTAATACATTTTGTAAAATTGATAAATTTTTAGGTATTTTGGGGAATCTGAGAAGTTTTCTAATATTTAAAATAGAAGTTCACAGAATTTTATAAATTTTTGAAAGTTATTTTATTTCCGATATTTTCTTGGAAATATCGGATATTTCTTAAAAAATTACAAAATTTGTAAAATATTCAAAATTTTGTTTACATTTTTATAATTCGAAAAATTTAGTTAACTTTCTCTAAATTTGTGAATTTCGACTATTGCAAAAATTGAATGAATGTTTGACTCTAAAATTCATAAAATTTCCACCATCAATTGAAAATTTTCATGAGCGGTTGTTTTTATTTTTATTTAAACACAATGGGCTCACGGTGCAAACCAAGAAGATCCATCTTAATTCGCAGGAGCGTACTGCAATCTTAGCAAACAGTAAAAGTTTGAACCAAGGAATACTAACTGATCCACGTTCAAAGATCCGGAAGAGAATACTTGGGATCTAGCTCCGACAAACGCCAGACAGCTGCAGAGGTAGTGTAAGCAGTCGTCCACTTCCTCTAGGCAGTCGTCACAAAGAGCATCCTGTGCTAGTCTAATTTTTATTTTGTTTTTATTTTTATTTTTGTTTTGTTTTAATTCAATTACTATTAAATTATCATTTTTATTAGTATTTATAAAAAAAAATTATTTTTGATTATGAAAGGTGTAATTGAACCTCATAAATGCTATTTTTGTATTCAAAAATTAGTCATCAAATTTTTCTATTACACTGATCATTTTTATTTTTTGAATTTTATTTACTATTTAACTCGTAGCTGTATTTTATCCATGATTATATTTGAATGCGTAATTATTGGATTGACATCGTTATGCATTATGATGTGCTGTTTTGGAATTTGTTTTGTGATATATTATATTTGTGTACATTATAATGGGGCGAAAGTATAATGTTTGTGAGAACATTGATGACGATTCGGTTGTGAATTTCTTGAATAAGAATATGAATGGGTCAACTGATCTTTTGAATATTGCTCATTTAAATGCACGTAGCATTCCTGCTCATATTGATGAAATATCTCATTTAATGACATCTACCAATTTAAATATTGTGGGAGTTTCTGAAACTTGGCTTCGTGACGGAATGCCTAATTGCGTATTCCAGGTACCTGGGTTTTCACTACTAAGGAATGATCGAATCAATGATAGAACTAATATTGGTGGTGGCGTTGGGATATATGTACGCAATAATTTGAAGGTCAAACTAGTTAATCGATCTTATCAAGAGCGATTTGAGGCACTTTTTCTGGAAGTGATGTTATGTACAGGGAAATTGCTAGTTGGTATTATGTATAATCCTCGTGTTTGTTCTATAGTGCAAGCTGATGAGTTGATTGAGTTTTTATCCAATTCGATGGATGAGTACCATCGCATTGTCATTATGGGCGATTTTAACCTGAATATGACGGATCCAGTTGCTGCAGCTAAACACTTTGTTGATTCGATGACATCGCTTTCCATTGACATTTTGCCTTTCTCTAATACAAGATTAACGTCTTCATTGGATTTAATGATGATTGGCAGCATGGATTGTGACAATATAATTGCGCTGGGGCAAACGGCTATACCAGGTATCTCGGATCATGATTTGATTTTTATGTGCTACAGATACAGACATCCTCGCTCTAAAATTAAATATCAGCATGTTAGAGATTTCAGCAAATTAAACGAGGCTGCATTTTTAACTAATAGCTTGTCGCTGGACTGGTTTAATATTTACATGTGTTCCGACATCAACAGTAAAATTAATTATTTTAATTTCAATTTTATTAAACTATTTAATGACCATGTTCCAATTAAACGCAAGTTATGTAGAAATAAGTCAACTCCATGGTTCAATAATTTCATTTTGGAGTCCATTAAAAAACGAGATCGTACGTTACTACTCTGGCGCAAGAGTAAAAATCCTGCAGATTGGTCGGCTTACACTAAGTTACGGAACAGAACTACTTGCCTTATACGGGATGCTAAACGAAAGTACTCTTTTGATAAGTTGAACAATGGGCATAAAAATGGTAACATTTGGAAGCTTATTAAGAGTTTGGGAATGATACCTACAAACGATTGTGCAGTAAATTTATCTGCTGAAGATTTTAAGAATCAGTTTTCCATGGTGGCTGCAAAGCCTGTTGCTTGGCCCATAACTGAATCGAATATTGATTTTTGTAATGAATTTAATTTTATTGCATTTAGTGAAAGTGAGGTTGCATTGGCGTTCAACCAAGTTAAATCAAATGCTACTGGTCATGACAATATAGTGCCTAAATTAATGAAAATTTTATTGCCAGTAGTTTTACCCTACTGTACTCATATTTTTAATCACATACTAACAACATGCACTTTCCCGGATTCGTGGAAGAAGGCTATCGTGATTCCTGTACCAAAAGTTTCAACACCATCTCAAGCATCAGACTTTCGCCCAATTAGTATTTTACCCTACTTATCAAAGGTCTTTGAGAGTCTTTTATGCAAGCATATGAAAAAATATTTATATGATAATAATCTTTTAGACCCATTCCAGTCTGGTTTCAAGAGTAATCACTCCACGACTACTGCTTTAGGAAAAGTATATTATGATCTACTGCAGAGTATGAATCAGTCTTACTTTTCTGTTTTGGTTTTACTGGATTTTTCGAAAGCGTTTGATTGCATTGATCACGTTTTACTTGCACAGAAGCTCAGACTCTACTTCAAGTTTTCTGATTACTCTACACGTCTTATAATTTCATACTTAGCAGACAGACAAGGTGTAGTTAAATATCAGGAGGAACTATCATCCCCAATGTTAATTTCTTCTGGTGTACCGCAGGGTTCTGTTTTGGGTCCATTATTATTTTCATTATACATCAATGATTTACCATTGCGCATTCAATACTCAAGATACCATGTTTATGCTGATGATTTACAAATATATTTAGCTGGTCCTGTGGATAGCATGGATGATATTTGTAGAAATTTGAATCAAGATTTAGCGTCAATTTATAGCTGGACCGAGACTAACGGTTTAATTTTGAATGCAGTGAAGTCCCAATTATTACCAATATATAAAAAGAAGCTTAATGTTCAGTTACCTCCTATAGTAATTAACGGTGTAAACTTAACGGTATCTGATACTGTCCGGAACCTCGGAGTAATGTTCAATAATACCTTAACCTAGAGTGCACATACAAATCTGATCTGTAGAAAAGTTAACTATGTGTTGTATTCACTTAGAAAACTGAGTTGCATAACTCCTGTTACAATCAGGTTATTGTTGGTCAAGAGTTTGATAATGCCCTTATTTACTTATGGCGAGATATTTGTATATAATGCCGATTATCAGTCAAAGTATCGTTTGACGTTGGCTTTTAATTCGTGTATTAGATATGTTAATTCTCTGCGGAAGTATGATCATGTTTCTTGCTTTCAGAAAAGTATACTGGGTGTGCCATTAATGACATATCTTTTAATTAGAGTTCTTTGTTTTATATTTAAGCTATTGCACATTAAGCATCCAGCTTATCTGTACTCATTGTTGTCATTTAGCTCATCACCGAGAGTTTTTAGAATCACTTCCTTGTCATCTAGATTCGCTTGTCATCAGTTTTCATCATCAGCTTTCGTTCATAGAATTATTCAGTTTAATTCGCTGCCGGAAGCAATCAAACTTTCAAAATCCATTAATAAATTTAAAAAAGCGTGCTTTGAGTTTTTTCAAGACAAATAACAGTATAGCGAACTATTGTATCATGATGTCAATGTAATTTTTACTAGTATTTATTATGTATTATGATAATTGTATTTATGGTTTGATATTATGTATGGTTTGATATTATGTATACCATAGTATTAAAACTTTAATTGTATTGTATACTGAGGCATACATCGACAAGGCTTTTGGCCTTACGCGCCTTGGGTGTGATGAATAAAATAAATAAATAAATAAAAAAAAAAACTTAAAACCCAGGGATCATCTACAGAAGTTCACATAAAATAGGTTGTTGTAGTTACTTTTTTTTAGGGACGGATAAAAGTTAATATGCCTTTGATAAAATTTAAATTTCGATTAGAGTCAAATTTTGAGTCAAGTTTAGGAGGACTAATTCAGCTGCTCCTGCTAGTCTAAGTTTTAGGTAAAAGACTAAATCGTACAAAATAAAAATACTCGTAGATCGACGATAGTTTTGAATTTTAATTTTTTTTTTTTTTTGATTTGGATAGAATTAACACTCAGTACGATTAGCGTACAAACCATTTTAAACGTCGTATATTTGTTTAAACAATGGTGTTCTACAAATTTGAAAAATTCGGAAGTTAAAATTATACTTTTCTAACTTTCTTTCATATTCTGTAATATTAAAAATTGGCAGAACTCCAGGATTTGTGTCATTTGACGATACATTGCAACACATTTTAGATCTATATAGGATAAATCTACTTTGAATCGATATAGATTACAAGATTATACAAGAATTTTAAACATTTAAAAAATTTTGCTGAGAAAGATTGAATCATGCCTTTTTTTAATGTCTATTAATAATACTTAACATGATATTCTTATTTCTTATATACTTATCAAGTCACGATACTATAATTATTTCACGGCTATATAACATCGTAATTTTATGATGCCACCTACCACTCATTTTTAATCTATATATACAACAGTTTATTGCTAGAATATAAACTATATAGCGTCAACTTAAATTTATGAATTTGACGAAAACGTATAGAATTCGTTGTGGTCAATATTTTTAACATTCATGCTATGATCGCGTGAAATTTATTAAGAATTAATTTCACACAACATACCGCTTTAAAGTATTTTTATTTTTTTAAATTATAGCATATAAGTGTTAATTTTAATACTCGTACATCAAAAATATTTCCCGACATCTTAGAACAATAATTTCATTTTTGTTTTATGAACAAACACCCGGTTCCATTAATCCATTAATTACGTATCGCTATAGTGACATAGTAAGACAGTATATATCCAAGAATCCAATTCAGATTACAAAATCAATTTAATTCTCTAAAGTTTCTCTGTCCACCTGATTGGTTGTTTCCTTAAATTTATAAAGATAAATAAACGGTGATAAAAACGTCTTAATAAAATGTTCCTGGTAAAAAAACACACAAAAAACCGATTCAGGTTATCGTTTAAGTTGCTTATGTATAAGAAACATACTCGTATCCAACATATAAGGAAAAATAAAAAATTGGAAAACATTTATTTTTGTCACCTGTGAATTGGATTCATCTTAAAGAAGACCAGAAACATACTCGTACATAGAATATTTCTTTACGAAGAAATGTTATAAAAAAGAATATTCTTTTTATAGATTTTGGTTCCAGGAAATTGTTGAAGCATAATAAATTTTCTATTTAGTTTCTAGTTTTTCATTTTCTGGTTTCTTCATCTGCTTCTTCAGCATTTTATGTACATACATATGTATGTGTTGAAAATGTGTTTGGTTTGGTTATAGTCGATCGGACATGTAAATAAAAAAAAAATGTTCCGAGATTTTACAAAAAATGAAAATTTATTTAGATAAATTGTAATCGATTTCCGTTGATACCCTACGAGTGAGGATGCTCTGGACATCGTTTTATCGAGATACACATGATGCAGTTTATGTTGTGAAAAACTATTGTGTTTAAGGGATAAGATTTTGTATTATCTGTTTTGATGTTGTTACTGTGTTATGGTGGTATAGAAAATCAATTTCCTAACCATATATCAGTTTATTTTTCTAACACTTCAACTATAAAAATATTGCTTAGGGAATATAATACATATCGCATATAAATGTTTATTTGATAGATGTTGTATATAAGAACTTGACCTCCTTTATTCCATTGAAGTGGAAACATAAATACGATTTTCGCAAATCTTATATCCAGGGTAAGATTGTGTTTTGTGTATTCTAATTTCTGAATATGTTTACCATGGAATACATTCAGAGGCGCTATGTTATACCATGGTTTTGAAAAATTGACATTTTATTAAACATTTGCTAAGTCGGAGGTCAGGGGATTACAGTTATATAACATAATGAATTGAAAGAATGAAACACCGATAATTTTCCATTTGTTAAGAAAATTAGGTTTCATTTTTAGGAAAATCAGATTTAATTATAAATTTAGTCGGCTGGAATACTGCTAGGAATACTCTTGAACTATCTGTTCCCTCCCTTTTTGGGAGAACGATTACAGAATGTGATCACGTCAAGCACCTTGGTCTTGTCCTGGATAGTAAACTTTCCTGGAAGAAGCACCTGGACTACAAGCTTCAAAAAGCAACTGATACAATATTTTTTGTGAATGTAGAAGAGCTTTTGGGAAATACTGTGGTTTAAGCCCTAGGATGCTTGCTTTCATTTATAAATCACTGGTCCTACCGTTACTATTGTCCGCTTCTATTGTGTAGTGACCAGTGGTTGACCTGAAGGCTTCTGCAGCCAAGCTTAATGGTCTACAAAATCTTGTTTTCTATTTTTTTCTACAACAACCCGTAGACAACTTCAACAACGTAGACAACGTCGATAATGTAGACAATTCCAAATGGTTGTATAAATTAATTTAAAACTGCGGTAACCAAATATCATTAGGGTCAATGTGATACGGGAGGGGCGACCAGTTTATAGAATTGCTCCTTCAATGCATTTTAATCCACATTTAAAAAAAAAAAAATCTTTCTAATCTGCATTGTCTGCAAAGCTTAGTTAAAATCGGTTTTGATAGTAAAATTTGTTATTTGTTTTATCACATTTTCCCCAATGACGTTGATTCTATGCAAGTTTAGGAGAAATCGACTAAACTACATTATAGTCAGTTGTTTTATTCTTTCAACGATTAATTTAAAAAATAGTGTCGAACGCCGAAATGAAATCAAACAATCGTCATAATAATTTTGATTATGGTATAAAATTGTATATTAAACCTGCACAGAAATCCTTTATTGAGTTAGCTAGTTCACAATAATCTAAAAGCACAATGAATTGGTACGAATTACCATTCCTTTTGGCTTATACGATTCCACGCGAATGCTTTTTGGTTTACGCAACGCTGCTCAGACATTTTAAAGGCTCATGAACGAGGTAGTTATAGAGGACTGGATTTCGTGTTTGCATACAAAGATGATATTCTTGTAGCTTATCGAAATCAGAATAAGAGCACAAATCGCATTTGCAACTACTGTTTGCAGATTTTGATATCAATATCAAAACTTCAAAATGCATTTATGGTGTTAATGCGCTTAACTTTCTAAGTCACAGAATTACCTTTAAGGGAATATTCCCATCCGAGGAAAGAGTTCAAGCTATACCGGAATTTCCAGTGCCTACATCCATTCGACAAATTCAACAATTTATTGGCAGGGTTAATTATACCATCGCTTTATAACAAAATTAGCTGAATTGTTATCGCCGATTCCTGCCCATCTAGTTTTGTTACTCAGAAAGCCAAAACTGCAAGAAATTTTACATGGTCAGAAGAGTGTAATGAATCTATTTTATGGATCATAGTTTAGAAGACACAGTTTTCAGTGTTACTACTGATGCGTGGAACAGCTCAGCCGGATCCGTCTTGGAGCAACTCATAAATGCATAGGAATACTCTAGTGCATCTATCTCCAAAAAGTTACAACCAGCCGAAACGAAAATATGCACCATTTGGCAGAGAATTACACGCCATATACTTAGCGGTTAAACATTGTTAACTGAAAGTCTGTTACGCATAAGCTATAACGAAACTGCTTCTATCGAAAAAACACTAGATCTCAATTTTATTTCGGAATTACAGAAGCCTGGCGAGGAACTTCAGAATTTTTTTTCAGGTTTCACTCGTCTCACAACTAGAAAATTAAAAACGGATTAAAAAAGACATTAACATTTGAGCAGAGTGATCTGTCTTTCATAACAAAGATCTAAAATTCAAAGGCACACGAAATCGGTATTAGGACAATTTAAACAGCCTTTTGTTCGTTTTGAACACATTCATTTGGACATCGTTGGGTCACTTGAACCAATATATGCATACATTTCAACAGCCGTAGATCGTTTCACTAGATGGCCTGAAGTTTATCTTATTAAGGATATTACCGGCACAACTGTTACCAAAACTTTTCCGGAAAATTATATATCAAGATTTCGAGTACCTGTAATCAGTACTACAGATCAAGGAAGCCAATTCCAATCTAAACTGTTCTCAGAATTAACAAAGCATCCAAGCACACATCGAATTTGGACCACTCCTTATCACCCGCAATCTAACGGAGTGAAACTGACAATATTAAATCTTCCCCGGCAAAACTAGCTTATGAACAACCACTTAAATTACCTGGAAATTTTTTTATGGAAGCACCAGATCAACAACCAGCAGACTCCGATCAGGTTATTAAACATCTACGGAATACAAAAACACATAATTGTGAATTCGTTTTTATCAGGGTAGATAAAATCCGTACTAGGCTGATATCACCTTACAAAGGCCCGCATAAAGTAATTTGACGATTCAGAAAATATTTTGTGGTGTCCTTCAATGGAAAATGCAGATCCGTATCCATCGATCGACTTAAACCAGCTTTTGGAGTATCGATTAATAATATCGCAAAACCACGTTTTCAATTAGAAAACAAAAAATGTTTTTCCCGTTTCATTTACTCGAAGGAGTATGATGTGAAGTCCATCTCCATAATGTTGCAACCCCTGACCGCGATGAATTATTCACGAGAAACAATGAAAACAATTAAATTGGTACATAATAATCCAGTATGTAAAAATTCATCTGTTTATAAAAAAAACCGTGTTTTTGAAGAAAGAGATTATAATTCTATTCAGTTAACAATTGCATAGCAACTACCGCTAACACTTACAAGCCCACCGGCTTTTAGGTTATCCAAAGATATTGGGGAGTAATGAGAAGAATGGCGGATGCGAAAAGGTTGCTCAAAATATGCTTTCCAAATGGAATAATATTGCTACCAAAGAGCCATCTGAACTTGTGCGGAATCTCACGGGTGTGATTTTAAACGTAATAACACAATTTGAAATTTATGTCGACCAATTCGAACGTTTGGTGGAATGAATATTCTCTAATTAAATCTATTGTTTGTTTGTATTGTTATGGGACTTCCAATTTAATAATTCTTGTATTTCATCGTATACGACTTAACTGAATTGCCCTTTTACTAAATACAGCTGCAAACTAGAGCCTTTTATTAAAATCGTAAAAATATCGTAGGTTGTTGACATTGTCTTAATTGTTGACGTTAACATAAAACCTTGTCAAGTAATCTACGTAACGTTTCACGTGTCGACAAACGCGTATATTACACGGCGTAATCTACCTCGCCCATCCCTGGTCATAACTAAGGGTATGTCCTCGACCCCACTTCTTGCTATGGAATCCATTCTTTCCTTGCCTCAGTTACGCACCTTTATTTGAACCTTCTTCATTCTAACAATAAAGTAATGGTCATGTGGGTACCGGCTCATTGTAAAAGCGGCTTGAGACTTTTTGTTGTCGTACGGCGAAGTTAATGAATATTGGAGCCCAATTTGAGGTCAACGAAGTATGCTTTATCTTTAAAAAAGAACCAGTTAAAGATCATCTACATCGTATATGTGTTTAGCTCATGATGTTATTTGCGAGGACTGTCTTGAGGAAGATGATGACTGTCGTCGTTTTTTAACAGCTTTCAGTATTTAGTGTTCAACTTTGGGTCTTTAAATTTAGATCAGTTGCCATAGTCTAACCTTGCTCAGTTTGTGACGGCAGCAGAGCGCGTTTGCGAATTGGGATAGAATACTGGGCTTGCACCATGGGCCTTTGGGGCATTGAGTGCGGAATCTTCGTGGGTTCCAGCCAATTTTAATAATAATAGTCTGCTGAGTCAAATGATTTCATGCCGACTAACTTTTTACAAATTATTAACTTTGCATCTTATTTTTGTACTCGAATAGTTTTGTGTATATATAACAGCGTTTGATATGGCAGCCGCACGCATGGAAATGTGAATTCAATATTCCATGGCTTGCACCATGGGCCTTTGGGGCATTGAGTGCGGAATCTTCGTGGGTTCCAGCCAATTTTTATAATAATAGTCTGCTGAGTCAAATGATTTCATGCCGACTAACTTTTTACAAATTATTAACTTTGCATCTTATTTTTGTACTCGAATAGTTTTGTGTATATATAACAGCGTTTGATATGGCAGTCGCACGCATGGAAATGTGAATTCAATATTCCTATTTCCTTTATAGAGAACACTTGATATCAGGTTTGCCACTTCGTTATTGAGTTAGAGACAAGTTGCCTTCATCTCATTCACGCTTCTACAAAACCTTCAATTTTTGAGATATAAATAGTTTTTAAGGGTTTCATGGTCAATACATTTGTATGACTCTTGTTAGAAAGTCTATACCATACAATAGAATAATGTGCATCATTCCTCTAGCTCAATCAACTGTATATAGTTGGCAAAATTGTATAAGTATTAACTATAGATTGATTAATTTTATCGCACGTACTTTGAATGTAAGCCGCAGTTGAATTATTAGCTTTGGATTAGGTGAATGGACTAACGATGTTCTAAATAGTTGGTAGAACGTATAGTGACCTTGAATTTAACCTTCTTGAGTAATGTGGATATTTGTGACTACGAAATTGTGTCAAAAAATTGTTTTGTGTAAAATACTGGCTACGTAACTTTACAAATTTGATACACGAGGCAGTCGTGGTTGAATTAGATCAATTAACTTTTATGCGGTTATACAAATATCCATAAAATCTAGATAGCTTTAAGAAGGTTAAATCTAAATATACTAATCAAAATTCTATACAATATTGTGGTTATACATACATATATACTCAAATCGAAGTATATATGTATAGAAAGTTAGAAAACCCCATTTGTATTGTTCTAACAATTGACTTGTTATACCATTAGCTATAAATAGCTAATTCTGTATCTTTATTAAATAGATAATATATCGATGTAGAAAGTTTGTTGTATATATACGTAAAGTAGATTTTTTTTTACCACAAAAAGACAAATCTGAAATTTCGTTCATTCCACAAAATATACAAAATTGTTACGATGGCAAACAACAACAATATCAAAATATCATGACATTTCTTTTTATTTTATTTAATTTAAAATATTTAAATTAAATTTTATTAAAAAAAAAATGTTTATCAACAAATTGCAAACATGTTTTCTTGTTGTTGTATAATTTGTTTAAATTTTAAAAATAATAATGTTACAATTTATATTTTGAAATATAATGGATATGTGCATCCATATGACTGCATTGTGAAGGAGGATAATATCATATATGTATATTTATTATTTACAATGTATGTGTTTACTGTTCTATATATTATACGAGATAGCAAATAACATCTATCATTCAGGATTAGAGTAATAGTTATTACAAAAGGGTGAATTGAGTGAATATTTTATTTATGTAAATGTACATTGGGTATAAGTAGATAATACATAAATTATAAATAATGGAATTCATTTATTTGATTTTATTTTAATTGGTTTTCAAATGTGACACGAATTTGTAGGCGATAGTTTAAAATTAATTTAGTATACATATGTATATACATAGTTAGATTTTGTTCTAAAATGCCAAATGATTTTTTTTTTTTTTTTGAATTAGAACGAGTTAATTTCGGAGGTGAATGCCGCTACGGTGAATAGATTAAAGATTTTAGAATATTCAATAAAATATAATTTCTAAATCCCGAATGATGATTATTAATAAAATATTGTTAATTTTTAAATACCGAAACAGTTCGTCCCAATAATTAATAAAATTGCATTATACGCAAATTCCTGATTGCCAAAATATAATCGACCTCAAATTTTTTAAATTCACAGTACTAAGTTTAACTATAACAATTTTGGTTATCCTCAATTTTAATGTTTCTAAATATCCATAAATTCCTAAATTTTCGACAGCCAACCCCAATGGATACGAATATTTATCAATCTTAAATAAATTTCTAAATCTAATGAAAATTTATCAATTTTAATTAAATTTCCGAATTCAACAATTTATAAATATCTAGTTTTTTTAACTTCTTTACTAATAAACTTCAGATTTTAATTTTTTATCCTTTTTGTAGTTTAAGAATATTAAATTATAAATTTTATGAAGCCTTATATTTTAATCACTAATGTATAAACACTAAAATTCGTAATCCCAATAAATAATTGTACACTGAAAGTTCTACAATTTCTAAAAACGATATACTCTTATAGTTGAAAAATTTGAAATTTCTCAACTCCTTAATACAAGTTAGTTCATAAACGAGCGAGAAATTCTAAAAATGTTGCTGTTTCATATAGCTATTTATGGGTAATTTGCTGTGGTTCAATTTTTCTGCCATTGTATGCTAATCAGGTTCAATTTTTCTGCCATTGTATGCTAATCATGAATAGCGGTCGGATGAATAATGGTCTGGTTGCTGCGCAGTGCTAATTCCAAAAAAAACAAGAAACCAAGCAGAAAGTCAACTTGCATCCGTTGTTGATGACACAATTACTACTTGAAATAAAAAATTAGTTTTTCAGCTTGAATTTCAAATTTAATTAATTCTGAGAATCAATCCTATGGTAAATTTTTGAAATGCTTGAAAATGTGATTTAATAAAATTTGGTAATTAAATGTCAGCTTGTCGTATTTTTATCTCTTGAAACCGAATTTTACAATATTGGAAATTCTTCAATTTGAAATTGCAAAAATTTTTTTTTCGAAAATCTTTTGAAATTGAATTTCACAAATTTTAAATATCAATTTGTACTTTTAAAATTCTATTTTAACGATTTTAACTTTATTAACGTTTATTAAGGACACTTGCCCACCGACCAATGTATTTACAGTTTTCAAAATTCAAATTTATTTTTATATTTTCAAAACTGAACTTAAAGTTCAGAATTTGAAATACGCAATTTTGGAAATTGTATTTATAATTCTAAATTTAATGTGAAATTCAGGATTATATTTTTATTATTCGATTTATTGAATTTAAGGATATCTAGATACTTATTGAATTTTAAAATTCTGAATTTGAAATTTTAATTTTAATCATCAGGTTTCAGACAATTTTAGATTTTCTCGAAATTCCCGTTAGAAAAATTTGAATTCGAATTTTCCTATTTTAAAAACTATTGCTTCGTTTCCAAAATATTGAAAACTCACACTTCCAGTCAAATTTGATATGCCAAAATTAAAAATATGTATTCAAAGCTAGGACAACTAATCCAGTTAATCATGAATTAAAATAATAAATTTTACAAATTTTTACGAATTTCGAAAACGATTCGATTTATTCGTTTAACTAATTTTCAAGTTTAACCGTTTTATGATGTTTTTGATTTATATTTCTAAATTTTTAAAAGTCAAAACTTTTAGACGTGCGCTTACAATTTGACATACTTTAGAAATTTTATAATTTTAGGCGACTTTTAGAAATTCATATTTTTTAGAGTTTAACGAATCGTATTTGTCCGATGTTCAAACATGTTCATTATGTTTAGTACATAATGCTTTTCGAATTATATAAATAATTAAATTTTTTAATTATAAATAATTAAATTTAAATCTTAGCAACTTCAAGTATCAATTTGTGTGTCATCTCCTAAAATTTGATAAAAATGATTTCGTTTACCTATTCAATATGACGCCAAACTGGAGTTACAACGATGGAAAACTATTAACAACCGCTTATGGAAGGCTACATTTCTGTTAAATCTAAATGCATTTTTCATGCAATTTATGCGTAACTGTATATATTCATTATCTACACTATCGTTTGAGCATACTTATGACTATTCTCATATAGTGAATAAATGTTGTTGTACCACCAAAATATGAAAATAATTGTATATGAATTGAAAAACCAAAAATATCCTATATAAATTATTGATAACAATCACTTCTAATTTGGATATGACTGATGACCCACTTGTGTGAAAACATAAGTCCGTACTCCCGACATGAAACTGCGACCATAGTGAGAGAAGGCTGTACTTTGCACTAGACCACATTCTTAGAGTAGCAAGCATATTATTTCCTCACAAACAGATACATTTGGAAAGATGGACACATCCTCGTAAAATTTTCCGCAGCCGAATTGACCACGAGCTAATTTTAAAAGGGCGAGCTTGGGTTGCGCAGGATGTGAGTACTTCTCGGTCAATAACCAAATACGTACGCAGCGATCGTTATTTGGTCGCTGCAAAGCTACGATGGGAGTTTTCGTACAGGTCCGGGGACGCAGCGAAACGCATGGAACATTTCGGCTGTGAAGGCCTGATAAATGAAGATCAAAAGAAAGGATATCAGGTTCTTGTCAGCGACAAGAGATATTTTGTGGAACGGTTTTTTCGACCGTATTCGATTAGTGTGGCGAAACGAAGTAATACCTGGGGCCCTATTCCTGTATACGATACGAATCTTCATTCGATACGAAAATGATATACGATACGAATATGAATTGGTATTTCTGAATACGATCGTACCAAGCATTTTAATTTTTGAAGTGTAGACATAGGGAAATTTTTTTTAAGTGAAGCAGCCTTGAAAAGTGACAGTGTAAACCAAATAGTTGACAAATTTTTAAAATTTAAAAAATATAAACATTGAAAATAGAAAAAATAATTTAGTTTTCATTTATTGTCTGTGTCATAACACAAACATTTTTTTCGTTTCCAACAAAAAATAAATCGCCTCAATAACGAATTGCGATACAGTAAATTCAATAAGATAAGTATTTTGGACAACATTTTTTGTATATCTAATTTTAGATGAAAGATTTTATTAAGATTCTCTTCATGTCTTCCTAAATAGCTCAATTGGAATCAAATTTCGTGACTGATGCTTACAACCAATTACAATTAATTACAATCGATACGGCACTATTTCAAATTCAATGGGATTCAATGGCAGCTTCACAGTTGTATAAATAAGAGAATTAAATATTTTGTATTCGTAACAATATGTATGACAAAGTTTGCAAATTCAATAAAAAAAATTAAAATATTTAATTAAATTTATAGTTATTTCCTTAACACAATTAATTAAATTAACTAAATTATGTAATTATTAAAAAAAACTATTAAAAAATTCTTTCCATAATTTTTTTATATGGAGTCGTCAACTAATTCATCAACGTACAAAAATCCGTTCATAATCGAACAAAATTGGTTCGAATTCGTATTGCGGAATAAGGGAAATTTTACAACGTATCAAGTAGACACGAATTCGTATTTGAATTATTCGAATTCGTATTCAAAAATACCAATGGTACGAATTCGTACAATTTTTATACGAATTCGTATTCAGAAATAGGGCCCCTGATGAATGAAAAGTGGCCGCAATATGCCCTACCTTCAAGAAGGGAGACCGCTTTGTCGCGGTATAGCTCTCCTTTGCACAGTATACAAGTTACTATCCTATATTATTTAGGATAGAATCGCCCCTCTGGCTAGGGCCTGATTGGTGATTATCAAGGAGGATTTTGTCCGAATCGATCAAACACAGATCAGGTTTTTTCGCTGCGGATGAATCTAAATCTAAATATTATGAGATTTCCATCCCCATACATCAGGTGTTCCTAAAACGAACATACATGATCTCTGGTTATACGGACAATGGTACACCAGATTTTAGTAGTGGCCACTACACGATTGAGGGAGTGGTTCAAATGCTGAAGCTCAAACTTTACAAAGCGATGATCAAGCCCATTGTTATATTTGGATGGGAAACTTGGGCGCTAATGGATGAGTACAAGACATATCTCCTATACCATTTGAGAGAAGAATATTGCGTTATTTATGGCCCAAAACGCAAATTAGATGGTATACCGAGCTCTGTACAATGTCCAGATCAGAAAACTGATGAAGATCCCTGATATTGTACATGAAATAAAATCTCAGCGAGTTTGAGGTCGTTGCAAGCGCCGATGGCTCCACGGTGTAGAGAACAACTTGGATTCTTCAGATTGTCTAAGACAGTATGAGGATCACGCCCAGGATCGAAGCCGTTGGAGCCAGGTTGTTGACACAATAAGGCGCAGTAATGGCCTTTAAACACAGTTTATTATGATACAGTAAGGGGCAGTAATGGCCTTTAAACACAGTTTTTTATTTATGACTGATGAGAAATTGTGGAGGAACGCTAAACTTTAAATAGCGTTTCACTTAATTTAACAAAATTCGAACATTGCTGTGAAATTTTGAAGCAACTGAACTCGTCCCAATCAACAAATAATATTCGAATTTAATTTAAAAAAGTTTGCGAGATTTCAATAGCTTCAAAGAGTTTTTTAATTGCTTTAGTTGTTATATCACACTTAACTTGGTGATATGTGAGCTCGACTTAAAGTGAGATGTTTGAATAAGTTACTGGAGCTTTTTTTATTTACCGTGGCCAAGGACAGACAAGGGTACAACTGGGGGTGGTCTTACAACTAACTTATATTAACACAACACGCAACTTACTTCAACACTTAACTGCAAATTCCAATCAAAAAGGTTTTTTCTTTCTTATTAAATCTGACACGTACATATATTACTTCTATGGCGGTCTATTCATGGATCGGATAGCCTTTTTGGCTATGTATTTTTGATAATCAATAAACGAATTCAACCTTCAAAATAACAATATCTTAAAACATATTGTTTAAAACTTACTCACGCATTAATAAGTAAATTTAATGTTTTTCACAACAGTAACACACAAAGCCAAATTAATACAAAACAAACGAATATTTTAGTTTGACAATTCAAATAATGTTGTGTTTGTAAATGCAATTTTTAAACTGTTCGAAAATTTTAACAGTGTAATAATTACAATATTTTTCCGTTTATACATTATTTTAATTATCAACGCATGAATTTACATTTTAGAAAAATGTAGAGTTTTATTTATGTCAAAACTATTTAATACATACTACATATAAAACTAAATGTGATGCTTTGCAATCCCAAATTTAATGTATCATGTTAGATGTCACAGCCAACTGTTCGATAATGTGTCTTCACTAAAATCATATAGATTTTGTAAACAAACTTTTGCAAGGCCGTATACAAATTAAACTGAATGTTGGGGAAAAAATAAAAATGAGTCATGTCAAGAAAGTTGATGGAATGCAACTCATCGTATTACACAAAAAAAAAACAATAATTCTGAATCGTTTTGTTTTCTAAATAATTTTCAAGCGCTCATCATCTTACAAAAATTTCAAAGTGCAAATTTTTAATTATGTACATTAAGAATGTAAATAAAATCTGATAAATTTAATTAAAGCGAGAACAAATGTTTTGCGTTGCCCTTTCTCTATTTCACACAATATGTCTATACGACTTGGCTGTTCGCCAAACACCTGTTGCTCACAGAAACGGCACAAAAAAAAAAATTTCGGAAAAATTTACATTTTTGTATTTTTATTAAGTTTTCACTCTAAAATTTCACAACTGTTTCGCGCCGCTATACCACGGGATTGGGTGAAAGGAGATTAATATAATTTCTATTGTGACAACTATACACTACACTATACAGTCATTCCTGTTTGTTTATTGTGGTGGAAAATTATAAAAATCGATTTTCTGTTTTTATTTCGTTTACGAGACAAAAACTATAAAAAATTATATTATGCGAATGATGTAAGCGAGTGTATACGTATGCATAATTTATCCCTAACCGCTGCCGATGGTGCATTGATCCACATTATAGTTTGGAATTTTATCGCCGCAACTGAAAAATAACGACATACGACATAAAATTCAATCATTTCCAACTTACATTATTTTTAAATATAAAAAAAAGCTATTCACACCAAACCCTTTTAGTGACACTTAAACACATCTTTAGACGTTCGTTCGTTAGATTGTCATAGCAAAAAAATAAATAAAATTCTTGAATAAACTTAAGATTATTTTATGTACTCTTCAAATACAGAAACTTTTCTTATTTTGCTTGTTGTTCTGTTCTTACATATTTTAAATAAACCAACTGTATTTTGCATATATATACAAACATTAAACGCGTACATATATTAAAAAACATATAGATATACATATAAAGACAAGATGTGCGATAGGTAAATGTCAATAACAGATTGAAAGAAAAATCAATGGAAATTTTTGTTCTGTATACAGAGCTATTTTTCCATGATGTAAAAGTAAATTATTTTTGTACAAATTTGATGATGAACATCTTACATCTTACTGATGTTATAAATTTAATGCTTGAATAAATATACAATGGCACGGTACAATGTATGTATGTATACATACCTATATCGATCGACTTGTGAATAAATATATATATATATATATTCTTCCAGATCTGAGCAAATTCCAATCAACATGATTGTATCACACTGATTTTAGATGAAAATCATTGTGTTTAAAATAATGATGTGCAATACTTTTTATGGCAACCAGCCAAACGACGTCATAATTTATTACCAACTGCAATTAATTATTTTATGTTGGAGGTGGAAATGTCCAATTTAATTTGGTTTCATTCAAATTTACTAACTGTTATAAAATTCCTTAACCTTAAATATAAGTCAACTTTTTCTTATACGAAGTAAGCCGGAACAATAACCTCATTCTATAGTAATCTAGTAATTTAATCCATTCGCAATGAAAGAATCGAACATAATTTCGCACCTCCAGCACGAACATAAGCTTTATTTGTATTAGCTCGAACGTGTTAAGGCACGTTAACAACGTGAAAGTTTGAATTATTTGATAGTTTGGTTGGTCAGCGAATCGTAATCTCATTCAATTTAATGGGAAGGTGGCACTCCGGCCAAATAAGAATAGGGTTTTTGGAAGTCCAAAAAATGTTTAACATTTTGAGAGAGGGAACCAACCAGTGCCAATTTTTTTCGCTTTATGAATAGCAATAACCTCATTCATGGAACTATTAACTCCCGAAATTTCCCCAAACTCGTCCCAAAACTCCAATTATTTTGTATACGTGCAAATAAACCGGCGTGGCACCTTTTCGTCTACCTGACGGTCAGCTGACCGCCTGGCACCGAGAAGTTAATGAGCTGCTTTTGACTGTTCGTTTTTCTGGTTGTACTATTATCATCTCAATCTCAATAAGATTTCTTCTGCGGCTCCTGATTGGGGCTTGGCTCATCAGCTTATAAGGCTGGTGGACATGATGTAATATGTCCCGCTGAATTGCAACATGGTTTTCCTTTAATTCAGGAGCATTTGTTACACCTTTTCCAAACGTGCATTGCTTTTAGCATTGTTCCAAAATCCTGGAGTAGGAGTAAAGTTATTTTTATTCCGAAACCTGGGAAGTCCAATTATACGGACCCAAAGTTTTTTTGGCCTATTAGTCTGTTCTTTATTAGAGTCCATCACTTAATTACCTCCCCACTCAGTAACATACAACACGCTTACAGAGTTAGTTAGTCCTGTGAAACGGCCCAATACATGAAGTTATCACAAGGATTGAAAGATCACTCCAATAGTCAGAAGTTTCTTGTAGGTACTTTCCTGGACATAGCGGGAGCATTTGATAGTACTGCATTTGCTGCACTAATACCTCTACCAATTTTGGTCTCAATCGCACCATTGTCATGTGGATTGAATCCATGGTCAAGGCTCGCATTGTGGATGATGAGCTGGATGACATGACAGTTTCTGTCAAAAGATGCCAAAGACATTCTTAGGGAGGTGTGCTGATGATCTTGTAGTAATAGTATTGGGCAAACACCTGTGACTTAACGCAATTTACCTTAACTATTGTGGAGGCATGGTGCGTTGATAAGGGTCTGCACGTCTACCCGTCTTAGATTGATTTAGTTACCTTTACTATAGGCGCAATTTACTCTGGAGCAACCCGTTCCTGCACTTTTTGGTAAACCGATTAACAGATTTGACCAAGTCAAGAACTTTGGTGTTATTCTAGATAAACTACTAAACTCTCCTGGAAATATCATCTTGATCGCATACTTCAGAAAGCTACTGCCATATTTTGGCAATGTAGAAGAGCCCTTGGGAAATTCTGGGGCCTAACTATTATTTGGTAGCCAGTGGTTAATCTTAAAGCTTCTATAGCCAAACTTAATAGACTTCCAAATTATGGTTGTAGAGCCTGTTACTGGTGCTATGTCCCCGACTCCACTACTTGCTATCGAATCTATTATTTCCAAGCCTTAGCTATGCACGGTTGTTCTTGGCACTGCTTGCTCTGCAGTGTTTCGCTTGAGGTGCATTGAAACTTGGAATCTCGGTTCTATCATGGGGCATAGGCAAATGTTTAAAAATGTTATTTCATTTTTACCAGAAATTGATATATTGATATGGTTAAGATAGATTAGAGTTCTTTCCGAATTTAATTTTTCCAATTTAATCAAGGGATCTGTGGATTTTCTCAAAAAATTAGACGAGCCCATAGTCTTCTTTATGGACGATTCTGGGCCTAATCTAAGTGCTGGATTTGGAACCTACTGTCCCCTGGTCTGATCTGAGATCTTTAGGCAGTTTGGGTTGGTTTTGTACTGTTTTTGATGCGGAACTAATAGCGCTGTTTAAGGTCAAATCATCTTCATCAAACCTAATTGGACGTGAACCCGCGGCTTCCTTTTCTTTTAACTACGCCAAGAAACTTATAAAGAAATACAAAATTTGTGGCAATATTTTTTATCTTTCTTGGGCTACCAATGTTGAACTATTTTACCTATACATGTACCAGATTGATTCCAATGTATTTTGAGTTTAACAATTGCTAATTGATTTGGTTTTAAAGTAGGTTCAGTAAGACCTATGTGAAGTCTACATAAATATACAATATTTATTGTATATTTATATATATATATATTGCAGTATTGAAAGATCATCTGATTTATATCATCACAGTTTCACCAGCACTTAGTGAAGTTCTTTGAATCGAAAAAACATTTCCAATATAGATGCTAATACTATGCTTATCTATGTATATGGTTGCTTTTTGTTATGTACCTTAAATAGCATTTAGAATTCAGTCTGTCTGTGGTTCTTCTTAAATATGTTTGGCCGAATCATTGTAGTTTCTACATTTTAGAGCAAACCCACAATTTTGACCAAAGATCGGCCACAAGAACCATTTGTTTTATGCGTCTTTTATTTAATGAAGACATCGCAAGATTTATAAAACGTTCTCACATCGTACAAAGGGTGGGTTTGATATTCAAATTTACAAATGATTTATATTTAAACCTTATATCAAATTATAGAATACTTCCCAACATCGCAGATATACTAAGTTTGCGAACATTCAGATTACATTGATTTTTTCAAACTTTTCTAACCTAACTTATTTTTCTGAGATGGTAAGTTAGATAAAACATAAACTCCATTGTAGGTTGATTCACTAGAACGGATATAAACCCTATCTATTTCCATCTGAGCTCTAAACCAATGAAATTACGAAAATAATTCATCCATAACCAAAACATATCATCCGTTTCCAACTCTTTCAAGTTAACATATATTGATTTTGTATGGTCGGATGGAAATAGCTCGGGTAAATATCCAACCTCGTGATCCAACCTGAAAGAGGGGGAAAAAATACATTTTTTGGGCAAGCAATTTTAAGCGATTTTATCAGTTTGAGCTAGAATGTAAATAGCGAGGGTAAATATTCGTCCACGTGAAGCAACCTTCACTTTTTCCACCCTGCTCTTGTTTACTCTTTTCTTAAATGTTATCTTGAGAAACTAAGGGTCCTACTCGACTATTATTTTCAACGGCTGTCGTTTTATAATAGTATATACAAGGAAGAAAAGGAAAATAATATTTTTTACTATTGTTGTTAATCTTTTCCTTCCTTTGCTTACTTTTGCAAAATCTGAGCGAGTGACAACTGGGTGAAATAGCTGTTGCATTCGATAAATGGAAAAAAATTCCGTAAGCTTCGTAAAACATCAGATTTTTTTCATCTCATAAAAACCAAAAAGAAATTCATTTTTTCAGCAGCTACAGGGCCACGCACCCTAATGAATTTTGACTTTTTGAAGCAGTGTTCATATTGGAACCCAAGGAAATGGGAATGTTTCCGATAAAATTGAACTTTTATTAAACATTTCGCTCATTCGAGAATATAATTTTATTATTTGAAGCAATTTTCATTTCCTAGTCCTGAAAATATTGGCAAAGAAAGAGATTGTAACAAAATCGAAATCTTTTTGGTTTCAAGCTGCGGACCAATTCACGGGGAAAAGTCGAGCTTTACTTTTCGGTAAATTCATTTACCCTATCAAAAACTAGGGTAAACTGAATACGCAAAAGTAATGTTTAGGTTGTTCATTTTTTTATAATCTACTGATTGAGTAAGCTGAAAATTAATGAACCTCATGAGGTTGATTAATTTTCATCATGAGGTTTAATCATGAGGTTTTGCGTTGGAGTATATTCTCGTTCGCACCTTATAAATCTGATGGTCAGGACCATGGTTAGTTGTCCTGCTGAATTACAGCATGGATTTCCCATTATAAGGGAACATTTACTGCATCTGTTCCAGGCTTGCATTGCTTTTAGCTTTGTTCCACAATCTTGGAGCAAGAATAGAGTTATTTTTATTTCGAAAATTGGCAAGTCGAACTATACTGGCCCCAAGTCTTTACGGCCTATTTGCCGGTAATTAATCTTTCTCAAATCTTTAGAAAAGATTGTTAATAGGTTCAACAGAAATCACATTTTCAATACAGCTCCGCTCAGTAACATGCAACATGCTTACAGGGCAAATCCTGTGAAACTGCACTACATGAACTTATAACTAGGATTGAAAGATCACTGTGTAATAGTGCAGAGTTTCTTGTGGGTACTTTCCTGGATATTGCAGGAGCCTTCGATAGTACATCGTACAATACGATTACTAGTGCCTGAACCAAATTTGGTATCGAATCTAGCATTGTCAAATGGATTGAATTTATGCTTAAATCTCGCCTCATTATCTCTGTGCTAGATAAGGATTGATAAGGATTTACATGTGAACCCCTCTAAAACTGACTTAGTTCACTAGACGTAGGAATACTGATGCATTTTCTGTGCCATCTTTTTTTGGGTGTAAGATTAATACCTCAGCCTACGTCAAACACCTTGGTATTATTTTAGATTATAAACTATCTTGGAAGTATCATCTGGGTTACAAACTACAAAAATCCACAACGGTTTTTTGGCAATGCAGAAGAGCTTTTGGTAACTCTTGGGGCTTGTCACCCAAAATGCTTTTTTTTTGTATACAAATCAGTGGTTGTGCCAATGCTAACATATGCATCATTTGCCAAACTCAACCGTTTGCAAAATATCGTATGTAGGGCTATTAGTGGAGCCATGTCTTCGGCCCTGCTTCCAGCTATGGAGTCTATTTTATCTTTACCCCAGCTACAGTGATTCATTCTTAGCACACCTTGCTCAACGGCCTTTCGCTTGAAATGTGTTGGCCGTGGAACGCATTTGGTACTATATCGGGACATAGGTTAATTCTAAGTGTTTTTAAAGCAGCTGTGTCGGAAATTGACACGAGCAATGATGACCGGCTGTTGCCTGAATTTTCCTATTGCAAATCATTCGAGGTGGTTTACCCATCGAGAGAAATGTGGTTCTCACCAATCTTTCTCCAGCGAATATCTAAATCGCTAGCATTTTTTCAGATGGCTCGTTTTCTGAACAGGGTGCTGGCTTTGGTATCTGTTGCCCATTGCTGAGTCTGAGAGCTTCTGGCAGTTTGGGCACATACTGTACTATTTCTCAAGCAGAATTAATCGCGGTTACTCGCTGTGAAGATATGATTTTCTGTACTGACAGTAAATCTGTCCTCAACTCCTTAAATAATCTTTTGACCAACTCAAAACTGGTGAAGGATTGTAAGAATTTTTTGAATGTTCTCTGCCGTAATAACAAAGTTACGGTCTTGTGGGTACCCGCGCATTGTGATATTGAAGGTAAAAAAAAAATTAAGATTGGGCGGATTTTACTCCAGCACTCAATGCCACTAATGGGCCCACGGTGCAATACCCACATTCACACAACATTCATTCAATCCATTCATTCATCCCATTCACACAAGTACAGTATACTACCTGCGCATTGCATAGCTCCATGTCACCCTGTACAGATATGGAAGGTAATGAAATCACAGACAATTTGGTAAAAATTGTCTCACGTTCATGTTTCATGGGACCTGAATCTGCTGCTCCGTTGCCTCTTTACATTGGTAAAAAATGCTGTTTTACATCACTTAAAGCAAGCGTGGTCATCAACCTCCACCTGTCGCAAGGCGAAATACTTTATTAGTGAGCCCAACTCGAAGCTGACTAATTACGTTGTTTCATTAAAAAAGGATAACTTAAGAACACTAGAATCGATTCTTACTGGCCATGGCCGTTACAAGGGTCGTCTCCATCGCATAGGACTAGCCAGCAATGCCGTATGCGATGAATGCTGCCATGCTTTCGATTGTATGACAATTCCTGTGCATCTACTATCCTCTCCGTCTTGGTTAAAATTTCTCCAATTTGCTAAGGATGCATAACACGTGTGCGTGATTTAATAGAATCCAAGGTTTGCACCATGGGCCCTTTGTGGCATTGAGTGCGGAACCTTAATGGGTTCCAGCCAAATTTAAAAATCAAAAAAAATAAAAGCTGAAATTAAACAATAGCACGGATTTCTATAAATTAAAAACACTAAAAACTCGGCTTTCACCTTAGTAATTGATTTACCCGAAAATTGGTCCGCATAGTCTTTAGTCGCACTTTTAAGTAATTCCTTCGTAATTTTGGGGGCCTTAAAATCCCATGATTTTATAATTAAATTATTGGAAACCCAAAAAATTCAAGTTTTCTGAATTTCGTTGGAATTAAGTAATTTCTTGCAACCTTCCAAAATCTTCAATACCTCTTGTACGCCTCATGTGGCTCTGCAAGACTCTGTATGTTTGTAAAGGTTGAAGTATTTGAATGTAAAAATGTGTGATTCAACGTAGACAATGCCCATCCCTGACTCTGTCCAAGTTCAAAACATCATATAACAAGTGGCGATTATCGCATCAATGTTAAATACAAGTTTATTGTGACTTATCCAGCCGAACCGATTTATGAAAATTTAATAAAAATTATTTTAACAAAAAACTGTACACTTACTTGATGCCAAATTTTCCATGCTGCTCTCATCCACTTTGACCAGCTCATTACGGATCCGTGATTTGCCGCCATTTGAATCGGCCACCAAAAGCTTATGCATTCTCGAAAAGTATTTTTTTTATAAAATCTTTTTTATTTAGTTTCAAAATTGTTGCACTACTTCTTAATTAATTTTAATTTAAATTTCCATTTTTTCATAATAAATATTATTGTTTAATTATTGTTGTTGTTGTTACTTTTTACTATAACATAAAATATAAAATTATGATTTATTTATTTAGTGCTGTCGTATGTACACATTAAATCAAAAAAAAAAAATAATAAAACAAAGTTAAAATTTAATTTAAATTTTGAAATATCGTGAAAACTTTAATAAGATTTTTCCGGAAGTTATAAAATAAAATAGTAATAACAGTAACAAGATTATGATGAGTTTTTCGTGTTTCATTTTTTTTTTAACGAAAATAAAGAAAAATCGTTTGCTATTCTACTGTGTATATATATGTATGTACATAAATATTAAATCAACTTCCGTTAAAAACTTCTACTTTGATGATATCGTCTGGTGTAGTTAGTTAGCGTTAAACATGATGCTTACATACAAGTATATATAGCAGTATAGCACAAATCTGATGAAAATGATGTACAAATGTAAATATATACAAACCCTCATGGGCCACGTGTTGCTTACTAATCACAACTAATTTATCGAGTACTACAATTTTCATGTTATTTTAACCTTACTTGAACTGTCTGACACAACAAAATATTTGTAGTTTGCACAATTATATGAAACGATACAGAAAAATATTTGTTGATTTTGCTGGCTCGAATCCAACCGAAACGATTTTTATTATGTACATACACTTTATAAAACTCTTAAACCAAATAAATTGTTTAAGACTAAATAAACTTTATATGGAATGACCTAAAAATTAGGGGTGGCACCACTAAAATAAATCACGTACAATTACCAAATATACTAAATATTGACTGGCATATACATGTATGCACATATATTTGTTAGAGGTACGAGTACGTCAATTAATTTATTGACTGACTGCCCAAAACAATCAAAATACAAAAATGACTTTGATTACATATATGGGTAATAATTTCAAACCAATTTAACATTTCAGTTAAGTTCTAGGAAATTTTTATTATAAAAGGAATGAAAAAATACTTAAAGGATTCCTACATAAACTGAACAAATTCTGAATAAAAATCATAACAAAATGGTTCCAAGGAATATAATTAGGAAATAAATGTACGTTTTTGTTTGGGGGGGGGGGAGGAAAAGAATTGCGTTGAATGTCAATAATTACATGTATATGTGCCGTATTTGTATTTATTTATTGGGGCGAAAAAATCGATTTGTTGAAAATGACCTGACAGGTCGAATAATTAAATAACATGGCTGTAGTAGAAGTGCAGACAACTGACGACCTTCAAATTAAAAAATTTCTTAACATTTGTACTGTAGCGTTTCGTAACCACGATTTGAGAATTGTGTTAGGGTCATACTGTATAAATAGAATCAATTTCAATAAAACTAAGCAGTTCCAAACGAATTCCAACTTCATATGAGTTTGTATTTTGCAAGCTACAAGTTTTGAAAATTGCACCTAAATAGCTAAGTCGAATTTCCTTTATTTTAAGGCACCGTGGTCCATCTTCTTCAATATTTGATTTCCATTTTAAACGTCGAATTTCTTTATTAAATTACGTCAAAGTTCCTTATATAAAAATATCAGGGTTGAATACCACGTTTGGACTGTTTTTAGTGTATTTTGACAAAAAATGTCAGCTATAGTTTTGAAAATGTTTGATTCGAGAAAAACCATCGTGAGTAATGAGACAAAACAGTATATACCCGAAACAAGGCATGAAGCACATGTGCTACCTGACAGAATTGATATATAAAAGTGAGTTGACATATTCTCCTAATTCTGAATTCATGTCTCAACTGCACGAAATTCTTGAATTCTAGGAATTTAAAAAGTTTCCTTTTTTAAATGCATTCCGTCGGCTCTCTTATCCAGTTTCCTAAATTTTCCAATAAATTGAGTTTTAATCAATCAGTTCGTCAAAATTTAGGAGGGAATTGAAATTGAAATACGTCACACAATTCTCGATATATCTGGCCTGAAATTAAATTAAAACTTTAGTATTATCCTTTCAAATATTTCCAAATGGCGGTTCTAGGATGTCTAGTACCCGCACTTTTAAAATAGACTTAAAGCATACATAACTTCGAGCTTTTATTGATTATCACATTATAAAAAATTGTTTGTTTCAAAAAATTGAAATTTTAAAATGATTGTTAGATGTACATATGCATATAGTTCTGAAATTTAGCCAAATAGAATGGAACTGGCTTTTCCCTACCTAATACCGTTAACACTCTACGGATTAACTAGTTATACGATTAGTGACATTTTCGAGATTAGCTCTCGAAATTGTGGTGTAATTGGGATTTATAACCTTGACTCTTTAAAAAGACTAATTACGCCGGTTTGCAAATTTATTTAGAAGCAGTAAATTGGGGTAACATTTTAGATGCAAATATTCCAAATGTTGACAAATTTAATAACATGTTACACCAAGGCTTCAAACTCCATGTGTCTATTTTCAATAAAGGACCAAACATTCAACCGCCATGGTTTGATGACCTGCTAACAAATTTGAAAAATTGAAAATGTAAAGCCTGTACTAAAATGTTGACATCTCGATTGGAAACAGACGAGCTGTCCTTTTTACAATGCAGCAATGAATTTGAAGTTTATTTCAATATTAAGTACACAGGCCTTACCTTGCAAGTATCGAAGGTAAAATTAAAGAAAATCCTAAACAATTTTGGAAATACTTTCGATCTAAACGTGAAATCGAAGGATATCTCTCCATCATGACTTAATACTTGCACTTCGAACGCTAAAAAGATAGCAGACATGTTTGCAGCATTTTTTCAATCAGTCTATAGACCACATGATAATACTGGATACGCTGGAGATGTGGCGCAGATGATATACCCACTATATATTAAATACGTTTGCGAGGAAAATGGAAAATTAAAAATTTCAAACATCACACCAGATTTAAAGATATCAGGAATGCGGGATGATGTCTCATGTTACCGGGGAATAACCACATCTTCATCGATTCCAAAATTATTTGAGTTGATTGTATGCAAAGCTCTTAAATCAACATAGTTACGTCACATTTCTTTCTACCAACACGGGTTCATGCCTGGAAGGTCTACATCTACCAATCTGGTCGAATTTACCAGTAAAGTGTGAAATGAGATAGAAAAACATCATCAAGTGGACGTATAGCTTACACATATTTTAGTAACGCATTTGATAGCGAGCAAATAGCGCAGTGGTTAAAGCTGCGACGTTTGGATCGGGAGGTACTGGGTTCGAATCCCAACAGAGGCGGGATGCAAAAGGGATTTTTCATCTCCCGATTACGATCGGTGATTAAACTGAAAACATCTATATGACATCATCTCTGTTGGAATGTAGAACTCATGGGCCGACCCATCTTCATGTCACTGTACAGGGTGTACAGGCTGTACAGGATGCAATGCGCAGGTGGTATACTGTACTTGTTTGAATGGGATGAATGAATGGATTGAATGAATGTTGTGTGCATGTAAGGTAAGGCTATGGACCGTAAAAGTGTCTATGCCAAGTCTTTAAAAAAAAAAAAAACGCATTTGATTCTATCTGTCATCATAAGGCACCCCAAAGTCTACATGTACTCGGTTTTACATCCAAATTTATAAATTGGTTCAAATCATATCTAACAAACCGTCTGCAATACGAGATTTATAAGACTTCATTTCCATTAATAAAACAAAACCTTAATTTTCAATATTATTCATGACAACATTGCGAATTTTCACACTTCCCAAACGGTCGGGCATAAGGAGAGAAAAAAATGCTGGTGTGAGCATCACACGACTTTATCATACTGACATCTTATTTCATGTAAAATATCGGAGATCTCAGATCTCCGAGAAATGCTCCTGGAAATGTTGAAAATCAAGCCACTTGGAAGATCGAGATGAAAGCGGAAGCAGATCACAGATCTGAGGCATCTGCAGCAGGAAGACGCTCCGGAGACACTATCTCTCGGCAGCCCTTCTGCTCAAAATGGAACCTGAGTTTATCTCCAGTAAGAAGTGGATACAAAACCCACTAGTAAACCAACTTTCAAGAAAACGTTTCTGGGTAATTAATTACCGGTATCGGTTCCAAACCCACCTGCATCGAAACACAGGAGCTTGATGTTCTAGTAACCAAGCTATCTCATGCTTTTAGCAAGGTGCATGTCCTTTCAATAGGCCTTTGGGTAAATCTCAGCCACCCTGGTGGTCGGCTGCTGCAGATTGCGACTGTTATATGGAAGTCCTCAAAGGGTTGTCTCTTTGGCTAAGATAAGCCAAAACAAGGATCTGGAGGCTCTACTGTGGTAATATACAGGAGTCCGCGGCCAGGCTACGCAAAGTACTATGTTCAAGTCGTTCCATCCCGAGTTGTCTACAACGACCGGATGGTTCAGTGAAGAATCTCTGGATCTATTACTAGAAACGCATTTCCCGGAGTGCCCGGTACTAGCTTCGGAGAGCCCCATGATAAATACATTCCGTAAGTCATATAGTAAATAGGCAGAATATCCTATGGGCAACAAACAGTTTTACATCATACAAGTCGGCAGGACCTGATGGCATTATCACTGCGGATATCCAGCGAACTATTCACTTAACCCTACCCTGGCTAGAAGTTATCTTCAAAAGCACCCTGGAACTCTGGAGCGTATCCAGCTACCTCTCTGAGTGATAATAGCCAATATTAAATGGTACTTGCTTGATCTTTACGGATAGAGCGAAATACCTCGGGCTACTTTTGGACAGCAAGTTAAGCTGGAAACCAAACATCTTAAAGAGAGTAAAGAAAGCTACAATAGCGCTCTACTCCTGTAAAAATGCCATTGAAAAAAGATGGGGTATGGAGCCCACCACATAGTACACTGGCTCTACGTCTCAGTGGTTAAACCTATACTGCTGTATGGGGTGGTCGTTTGGTGGGCAGCGTTAAAAATTGTGGACAACCTTAAACTATTGAAGAAAGTTCAAAGAACGGCCTGCTTGTGTATAAGACTGAAGCTATCGTGGCCGAGCATCTTGCATCTTGTACATCCGTTCAGCTCAGATCCATATCTATGTGGACCTGTAACAATATAGGGCACTCATCTATCCTATTCCGGAAACTACTGACTACGCAATTCCTTTGCCATCTGTTGGCGAGATGAGATTCCGAATTGAGTTTCCCACCAGAGAGGACTGGATGAACGAAACGGTTATGGACAATGAGGCGTTAAGCTTCTTCACAGATGGCTCAAAAGGGATAGAGGGGTTAGCTGCAGGGTATTCTGTGAGACACTACAGGTCTCTTTTCGTTTTCCCGACTTTTGCTGTGTTTTTCAAGCTGAACTTATCGCGATAATGGGAGTCATGGACTGGTTGAAGTATAATGTAATATCTACGAGGAATATTCGCATTTTTACGGACAGCCAGGCTGCTATTAAAATGCTGCAATCATACTCCCTGACGTTGAAGGTAGCCCAGAACTGTTTGGCATCTTTAAACGAGATGGCTGATCAGTTCAACATTCGCTTGACGTTAGGGCACTTGAATATTACAAGGAAGTATCTGCCTTTACAGATGAGCTGACTCGCAAAAGCACAGCACGGTTTATATCTCAAACAAGGCGGGATATAAAGATACCGGTTGCTTCATGTAAACTGTTGCTTCTGGAAGAAGCCATAAAAGAAACGAATATATGGTTTAACGCTAGTTTGTGTGTAATAACCAGGCAGATTTCGCCTGGACTTGACCGGTTCAGATCAGGCCAACTGATATTTCTTCGACGGCACCATATTGGTACAGTCGTGGGACCTATAACGGGTCATTGTCTCATTGGGGTACATGCAAGCAAACTGAGTTTCGATGCCCAAGATTTCTGCCGCAGCTGCGGTGATGAGGACGAGGAGGAAACTGTGCTCCATCTGCTCTGCACCTGTCCTAGTCTAGCGTAAAGCAGAACAAAATATATGGGAACTTCCTCTTTGGACAACCTCAAGATCTATCAAACACAAGGATAAAAATAAATAAAAATAATTTAAATATCTGATAAGTAGATTCATTGACAGAAAAATCAATCACATACATCGGACACACAGACAAAATGGAAACATTTTTTTTCGATTACGATACTTTGACGTGACTCAATCCATCGCCAATCTTGTACATTTATTAACGTACAAATTAATAATTAAATGCCGTGGCAATTTCAAAATTTGAGCTTTTAAAAGAATTTGTGTCACCCTTTTCAGTGGAAAAACCGATAGTAGAATTCCCATTAATTATTTAGGTTTATGACAAAGAGAAATTGATGACAGCACAAAAAAAGGGACCAAAAGAATTTTCCAAAAACTTATAAAAACGTTATTTTAAATTGGGGTGGTTATTTCTTACCCTTCCACAATTTTCATAATATATTTTATGTATGTATTTGATGAGTAAAACAATAAAAAAATAATCATTTTGGCGGTTTTGTTAAGATTTTTAAAGACAACGAGGGCCATTCTACGTCATATGCAGATATTGTGAACATGATTTATTCGTATATATGTATAGAGATGAATGCCTTTTGTACATAAATTCTTTTTTGTTGTGTCAAAGTTGATATTTGTGAAAGTTGATGACCATAACCGCATATTTTGCAAAATACTAATCCTAAATTTTGCAGTGGTTTCACAGTCAAACAGTGAATTTTATTTAATTCACTCAAATCATAATTTAAAACCAAAGCCATATAGCAGTATTTTCTTATAGACGAGGTAGCGAAACATAAGCATCTCTTAAACTGAATAATTCATTTTATTGTCGTTAAGTAAAATGTTTCTATTAAGCTTATTAGGCGAACGATAATTTTATATACATACTGTGCTCGCGTATGTATGTCGTAGAGTTCACTTTTCATACATTATGAATGAAGCCAATTTATTTAAGATGAAGCAAAACATAAATTTAAATTGATTTAATTCATTTTTTTTTTTTGTACGTTTGAATGAATAATTTTGTTGTGTTATATAGCGATTCGAAAACATATATACACAAATATATAAAACGTGATTATAATTTAATGCGGGTTAATTAATGCGTGTGTGTGAAGATAATGTGTGGTCAAATAAGTTTTTTTTTTTATATAAACGATATATAGAAATGATAAGAGCACACGCTTAATTTAGATTGCGGTTCGTTTTTTTTGTTTTTTTTTTAAAACTATATCGCGTTCGCAAATAAATATTTAATTGATATACGCAAAAAAATCAAACCCGTTATATATGCAGATGCGCTGAAATATGGTTATTTAAATTTTGTACCGATTCTAGCCGGAAGGATAAAATATACTTTACAATGTTATCAATTATGTACATTTGACATAATATCTCTAAGTATCTGACTTAGCAACTACAATATGTATTTATTCGCAAAGAATTTGAAAGACTTTGAACTTTAAGAATTATATGTTAAGGCCTTGTCAAATTTGTTTGCTTACGTCATGGTACGTCAGTAAGTAATATAATATCCATCAATTTTGTTCTCAACCAATTTGAGAACAAAACACAAAAAATCGATGAGTTTCAACGAACATTGAACTAATTAGTTGAAAGTCGTTAATGCATACGAGTATGTTCTGACTCCATTGTAAAGAAATTATTATCATCTCAGTGGTTTAATCCAGATTGTTAAGACTTTTG
Source organism: Tipula unca (assembly GCA_951394425.1). NCBI lineage: Eukaryota > Metazoa > Arthropoda > Insecta > Diptera > Tipulidae > Tipula > Tipula unca. The sequence continues at coordinate 158,396,790 of OX596380.1, read as the reverse complement.
TCGAATACGTAAAGAACAATCAAGTATTCAAAAATTAGCGCAAGACTGTTAACAAATATGGTGAAACTATTAAGTGGTTGGATTGGCCTGGTGTGACCTCGTTGTGATTTGCTATATTTTACAAGGTTAAATTAAAGAAATGCATATGGCGCCTGTATGTGGTCGGGGGATACTCACATGTCTCGTAAGTCTAAATTGCACGAACATGTTTTCCAAGAATACCACCACAGAATCGTTTGCTTGATGTAGGAGGCGACAAAACAGTCAACAAAAGAAAAATGAATACCGCCACAAAAACACTGAACCCCCGCTCAAGTACATTGGAGCATTGGAGGCCCTAATCACGTGCATGAAGGAGTATCGGCTGGAACTCGTTGCTCTTCAAGAAACTCGCCGGCCTAAAAGTGGAGACCATGGGTCCCAGGGCTATACGTTGCCCTACAATCGAGGTGACCTTGGAAACCTTGGAGCTGGATTTTTTTTTGGGCCGAATCGGATAGCCCCTAGTGAAAATATACGTGACAAATGTGCGGTCTGAAGTTTACATTACTCGAATTCCATGAATGAATTCTACTCCTGATTATCACCGCATACAAAAAATCAACAGAAGCATTTGAAATATCGTTCAATATTGCAGCCTCTATCCAAATAGTGTAAATGGTTTTCTGAAATACTTTTTACCTAAAGATTAAATTACAACTTTTGTTCAGTTTAAATCATCTAATCCATTCAATATATCCAGTGCATTCAGTATATCTATTACATCAAGTTCATCCAGACCCTGAACTATTTATGTTAACTATCCACAAATCTTTGATTTTTAATGTATAGCCCAGTTCCCTTAGTCGTGCCACTTCATTCGACGTGAGAATTGTCGTGTCACTTCGACTATAAATTGGTATTCTCTTATTCGATCGAAGTGACGTGATGTGACAAATGTCATGAACTAGACGCAACTGGCAGCACTTAAAAATATCATATGAAATCAGCGATAGTATTATTGGTTTGTGCAAAATATTTTATTTCATTACATTTAATAAAAATATATTTCTACAACGCAGTGACAACGATACCGAAAATAATGACATATGCACAATGGCTGTTAAGCGACGAAAAATTAGGGATTCATCCAATCCATTGGAACTGCCTAATATACCTTGTAAGTTATTTCATTTCCAGCGTTTAACTTTTTACTATCGTAAAAATCGAGGAAACGTTAAAATTGACCAGAAGATCGTTTTCCGTGCCGTCAATATTAAAGTTGCCCGCTACATTGCGATTTTTGGCGAAAGGCACTTACCAGACTAGATTCGGGAATGAGTTTATAGCTGGGTTGGCTCAACCAACTTTTTCTAAAATTTTAAGCCAAGTTTGTCGAATAACGGTTTCCAACAACAAATGCGAAAAAGGACAGAATTAGACTTGGATTTATCGAAAAATTTGAATTTCCAGGAGTAATAGGTCGTATCGGTGGCACTCATATAAAGATTATACAGAAATAAAAAATGTTCTTAAGCTATACATTATTACTCATTACTAATTACATTATTAGAAGAGTCAAGAGCAAGGCATTTCAATACTAAACATAGCAAAGCGAGAAATATACTTGAAAGGACAATTGGAGTCCTAAAAATTCGACTCCATGCGTGCAAGTGCACTTCATTATACACCGGAGAAATCATCGACAATTATAAACGTGTGTTGTGCATTTCACAACTTGTTTTTTTTAGGCAGAGTGAGAAATCTGGTAAAAATGCAACAGAGATCGCCACAATCGCAAATCCCAAATGTCATGTGTCAATACCATCTGTCACTAGACCAAATTAAAATACGAGATACGGTATTGCAAAACCACTGAGTGAAAATGCGCAAGACAGTTGAGATAGTAGACACCTCAGATGAACGTATGCACAATATATATTACACGAACATTTGATTATGAAAAAGGTATCCGCGCGTTGGGTGCCGCGTTTACTTACAATCGACCAAAAACGCACATGTGTGACAACTTCAGAGGCAAAAAGGAGTTTGTGCGTTGTTTCATAACTGTGGATGAAACATGGATCCATCACTATACACCGGAGCCCAAAGAACCACCTAAACAGTGGATTTCTACTGGCGAATCTGCGCCGAAGAAGGCTAAGGCGGTTTTATCGGCCAACCAGGTCATGGCCACAGCTTTTTGGAATGCACGCGGCATAATCCACATCGATTACCTTCAAAAGGCGAGAACAGTCAACAATATTACTATAACTTATTGGACCGTTTCAACGACGTTTTGAAAAAAAAACGACCGCATTGAATATGAAATGAATTACGCTTCGAATTGCTTCGAATTGCTTCGACATCCGCCATATTCTCCAGGCTTAGTCCCCTGCAACTATTTCCGGTTTCCGAATTTGAAAAAATGGCTCGGCGGAAAGTGATTCGGATTTAATGAGGAGATCATCGATGCGACAAACGCTTCTTTGAAGGGTTGGAGAAGTCGTATTATTTGGAAGGGACTGAAAAATTGGAAAAACGTTGGACGAAGTGTATCGAGCAAAAAGGCGATTACGTTGAAAAATAAATTATTTTTTGGGCGAAAAAATTATTTTTTGTTTTATTTTTACCAAACTTCTTACTCCGCCTCGTAATATAGAGATGAAGAATACAATGCAGAGGTTGAGAACGTGACCGAGCCAGCGAACTTAGTTCATGTACAATATCGGGGATCTTCATCAGATCTCTGATCTCGACATTGTACAGGGCTCGGTATGTACCATTTAATTCGCGTTTTGGGCCGTAAATGAGACGCATGACTCTTCTCTCAAATGTAAGGGGCCATCTCTCGTTAGATTTTAGTAGGGGCCTTAGAGGATACAAGGCACGAATGCCAGCTGCCAGCCGCACTTTAATATCCTCACCCACACTGTTATCGTGAGTGATAAGAGAGCCCAAATATTTAAACCTCCTCACTCCCTCAAATATTTAGTGGCCACTACTAAAATCTGGTGTGCCATTGTTCCTATAATCCTGCAGATATCAATAATTTCGTTTTGGACTCATTGATCTTGAGTCCAACAGAAGCTGAAAACTCAACAAGCGGATCAAGTATTTCTTTCATATGCAAGCGCACCTGTTTGGAGTGGCGATATAAGATGTTGCGCTGAGGCGTTTCAGTTTTACGAAAGATATACTCCAACATGGCAAAAACTGTCGATAGCATGTTCTCAACTTTAACACAGCATTGAGACTGTGTCACTGTCTACCTACATAGTTGTACCAATTTTGTTGGCATTCAAATAGGTATGTTAGGGCAGACCACAAACTCTCTAGATTGATCGAGACATAGGACTGCTGGAAATCCAAGAACACCTGATGTACCGGGATGGATGTCTCATAATATTTAGATAGAATCATCCACAACGAAAAGACATGATCAATGACTGATCGAATCGGACGAAATCCTCCTTGATAGTCACCAACCAAGCACTTCGCTAGAAAGGTAATCCAATATAATGTAGGACAGTAACTTGTATGCTGTGCAAAGGAAAGCTATACCGCGATAATTCTCACACTTCAAGCGGTCTCCCTTCTTGAAGAGTGGGCATATCGCGGCCACTTTCCATTCGTTAGGCATAACTTCGGTTCTCCATACTAATCGAATAAGGCCGAAAAGACAGTTCCACAGAGTATCCCTTCCAAATATCAAGAGCTCCGAATTAATGCAGTCCACCCCAAGTGAGCGGTTTAATTTCAATATCTGCATGACCTTAGTGAATTCCACATGGAACCGCTTCTCAGTGCATATTTCCTCAGTCTGTCTTAGAGGTGGCTCAACAACAACCTATGACGCATGATGAACATCTAGGTTAGTAAAGTCTCCACTCTATGCGTCGATGTTGACACAGAGGTTTCCATCCCGGTCCCGAATGGCGGTTGACATAGGCCTGAAAGTATGATGCAGTCCCTTCCTTCGCTGCCTTCCTCGCAAGACAGGCCTTATTTTTCCTCGCGATTGTGAGACGTTGTTGCACCTCACTATGGGCTATATTTTGTTGCTCAACTGCAAGACGACATCAAACAACAACTCGTCATCAAACCAATCATTCTTGGGTCTGACGTTCACTATACTTAAAGTCTGGTTAGCAGCACTGAGAACCGAAGTTTTCAGTACCTCCCAGACAGAGATGACGCTGTCAATTGTGGGCAATTGCAAAGTACATCATTCTCTCATCATTATCGGTCGCAGTTTCGTATCTGGAGTAGGTTAGGTTAGGTTAGGTAAGGGTGGCTGTGCTCGTATCTGGAGTATGAACCTATATGTTTTAACACAAGTCGGTCTGATTTCTGCCATCTCTAGCATTAAAGTTCCCAATTACCATTCTAACATCGTGTTTGGGTATAGATAGATCCCATCAGATCAACCAAGTAATTTTAAAATGAGTGTTTATCTTCAAATTATCGACAGGTTGGCTAACTTCATGCGCAAGTGAAGCTTACACAATCAGTTATTGGCTGCTTGGAAATCCAAAACAGCGTTTTTTACCTGCGGTCCAAGAAGAAATCCAGCTCCAAGATTTCCGAGGTCATCTCCATTGTAGAGCAACGTATAGCCCTGGGACACATGGTCTCCACTTGTAGGCCAGCGAGTTTCTTGAAGCGCAACGAGTTCCAGCCGATACTAATTCATGCACGTTATTAGGCCCTCCAACGCTTCTGCTTTTCTAAGTGACTGCACGTTCCACGTGCCGAATCTCGTATCCAGTTTCTTGAGCGGGGGTCCGGTGTTTTTTGGCAGTATCCATTTTTCCTTTTGTCGACTTTATAAACAGATTGCTTTTTTAATGGATGCGGGTCGTCAGCCAAGCGATCCAACCTCCTAGTTTAGTCGCCTCCTACGACAAGCAAAGGATACTTTGGTGTGTGTTCTTGGGAAACAATAGGGATACTGTGGTGGTATTCTTGTTCGTGCAATTTAGATTTATGAGACATGTGAGTGCTCCCCGACCACAGGTGCCAAATTATGGTCTAACCTTTCACCATCCTACTCCTTCTCAAATTGGAGGACCTTAGCTGTTCAGCTTGGCAGCAAAACTGTTCCACTTTCTATTAAATTTTGTTTTGGAACTGCCAAATGAAACAAATCCCTTTGCAATCCCCACATTTTTAAACATTCGACTAAACATTCGAATTGCCCGCAATTTGTAATTTTAACGCTAACACAAAAAAATTTACGTATTGTAATATGAAAATTGAATCGACTAAGAGAATAATAAAATTTGACAGTCGGTACAAGTGACAAGTGACACGACTAAGGGAATAGGAGCCTTATATATTGCTTACAATGAGCACGAAAAACTGAATCGATCCATTTTATCGCATGTCAAGCATGCGAAGTAGCATTCTTCTTGCTCTGAATAATTTTCAACCAATAATGATATGAGAAATTGCATTTTATTCAATTTACCGTTACAGTTTTTGGCATATAGACTGTAGACTATTTATAGAGCTCACAACAATCTTCATTTCGAAGATGTAGCCATTATTGCTATGACTAAATTATATTAAAATCTACTCCTCTGCGTATAAAAAAAACAATTGACGAAAAGAAATCAAAACTAATTGAATTTAAATTGTCTTTTTGTAGAATTCACATTTTCCATCACCTTCACACATCATTCTTCGCCATTTTCCAACAACAACCAATTTTACAATTTCCAATTTGACCTTATATAATGTGTACATATATACCAAACCGTAAAGTTAGAGAAATAAATAGAAAACAAAATCAAAACAACTTATTGATTTGTTGAATAATCAAATAAGTTGAATTATAAAAAAAAAAAAAAAAAAAATCGGTCGATTCTTGTTTTTTTTTTTTTTCTTGAAATACATAAAGTTATTTTGCGATATAAAAAGATGGAAATAAGATGTTATTATTTGTTAAATAACAATAAAATTATATAAAGTATGTAAATAATATTTAAGAGAGTTATTGTAACAAAAGCTTGTAGAATGTGTTTGATCTAATCTCTAACGCAGTGTTACATACAAATTTGTCTGAGTCCTTCATTACGAACGGTAACATTTTTTTTCATTACAACATTCTCCTTCCTATTTATTTATTTCTCCTTCATTCTCAACATTATCTTAAGAGATTGGTAACAAAAATGGCCTTGCCAAAAAAGCAACATGAAAATGTTCTTAATGTTGTTGTGGATACCTTTGCAAATTATTTATATTACATTGAGTTATTGCTGCGGACAGTACCGAGTATATAGATTTAAACACAAACTGAACACAAATTTATACATTGTGCACTACTCAACTGTGAATTTTTATATTTTCAAGTTAAGAAATTTGTGTAAATTGTGAATGCTAATCAAAATGAAATTATTAATTAATTTACGACCAAGAAAGTTTCAAAATACAATTTTGATAATATTTTGGATTTCGTTTGTGTGCAATCAAACACAAATTCAAGAACAATTCTTATAATTATTGGCTAATTCCAAATAAACCCAAAAATCGAACTACATTTTTGGTCACTTTGCAAATTGCACGAGAGTACGGGCCTATGTTTTCACACAAGTCCGTCTGATTTCTGCCAGCTCTAGCATTAAAGTCCCAAATTACCATTCTATCATCGTGTTCGGGTATAAACCCCATCAGATCGTCCAAGTCATTGTAAAATGAGTCTTTATTTTGGGGCTGGCCGACTTCTGTGGGCTCATGTACACAAATTATCGACAGGTTAGCTAACTTCATGCGCAACCGAAGCTTACACAATCGGCTAATAACTGTTTGGAAATCCAAAACAGCCTTCTTTACCTGCGACCCAAGAAGAAATCCAGCTCCAAGATTTCCGAGGTCATCTCCACTGTAGAAAAACGTATAGCCCTGGGACACATGGTCTCCACTTTTAGGCCAGCAAGTTAAGTGATTAGGCTCTCTGACGCTCCTGGTTTCTTAAGTGACTGCACGCTCCACGTGCCGATCCCAAATCTCGTGTCCGGGTACTTGAGTGGGGGCCCGGTGTTGTTTTGCCGGTATCCATTTTTAGTTTTTGTTGCTGGGATGTTCTATCATCACTTTTTCGATCCGAGTCGTCAGCCCAGCGATCCAACCATTTAGTTGCCTCCTAGGACAAGCAAAGGATATTGTGGTGGTATTCTAGGAGAATATGTTAGTACAATTTAGGTTTACGAGACATGTGTGCCCCCCGACCACAGACGCTGACACTAACAACTAGTATTGCTATTTTGTACACAAATTTGTATGTATTCCTTGACGTAATGTGACACACACGTGTTTACATAAGCAATTCAATTTTCTAGTTCGATTCACGCAGAAATAGTGATTGATTTTTCATATAGGGGAAAAAATCGAATCGCAAACATACGAGTACTAATGCTGTTTTGAATTTATTATTTTTTTTTTATCACAAAAACAAAATAATTATTTTTTAATCAACACAAGTGCAATAGGTCTTGACGATATAATTGATTGTGTAGATAATACTAAAACTCAAAATACGACCATAAATTGTATTTTCTATTTTGACGTTATGATTATAGATCGCCTACTTTGATATTTAAATGTAGTATGTGTATATATGAATTTTACTGTGAACTAAAAACATAGTCCAATTAATTATGGGACATATGTCATATATTAAATACTTAATTACAGAGTACTAAAACTGTCAATTTCTGATCAAGTGTGCTTTATTATGCTTCAATCAATTATAGCGTCAAGACATGGCAATAATAATTTTTTTCAGTAATTTTTTATAATTTATATACATAGTTAAATTCTCCATATTTGTTAGGATATTTAAAAAGTATGTTGTAACACTTTGTCTGAGCTGGAGGAGCAGAAATAAATCAACACTAAAAAGTGAAAATAAATAATTCCAATTAAGGTTATTGTGACGAGGCAAGTAATTGCGTTGTTACAAATCGTGGGGACGTCCCACACCCTGAAAATGTCTCATGCCGGCCACCTGTTTTTTTACAAGACCTGTGTTTTTAAATGATATTTTTGAATTATAATTTTGAACTCAAAGTTGGTTACTCAATTCAAGACCTAATGTCTTTTAGGTAAAACGTGCCAGATCAATATATAGCCTCTGGAATGCCGCGCAGATATAAATTGGTGTCCAACCTCTGGTCTGGTGATATAATTGACGGGCTTATTCATTTTACAAACTAGACAGATGTTTATGAATTCTTTAACATTTTGAGCCATTCCACGCCAATAAAATTGTCTACGGAGTATTTCCAGAGTCTTAGCAATACCCATATGTTCTGCAGATGGTGGTAAGTGGGCTTGTTTGACTAACGAGTGCGTTATTGACGAAGGAACAACCAGTTTCCAAATTGGCACATCAGTAGGATCATAACGAATACCAACCGAAGGGTTATAGAGCAGTTTGTTGTCGTTATGCAAAAATTATGGCATTCTGAACCCAGCTTCCGGATTATATCTAGTTGCTCCAAGTATTCGGGGTCCTCAAAAGCAGGTGAATCTAGATTAATATGGAGTGGTTTAATGACATCCAAATTTTCACCGATGGTAGAATTATTATGTTTATCGGGCTGCATTGAAAGAGACGACAGCATGCCTGGTTCATTACTATACACTCGAGATAGAGCATCAGGCACAACATTAACGGAGCCTTTAACGCAACGGTACTGAGCGTCAAAAAGTTTCGTGCGTATATAGAAGTGTACAGCTTTACTATTTATACCGATCATGCGAGTTTACGCTCATGCCTCAAAAGGATTTGTCAGGACGGTTGGCTCGTTGGAGTCTAAAATTACAAGCATTTAATTTTGAGAAAGGATATAGAAAAGGCTGTTTGTCAATCAAATTGTTGTTGAATACTGAGGATACTATATTTGCTCTGATGTTTCGTCTCATTCTCCAATACGTACGACTTCTTAAGCGGTGCTTTGAATTATAATATCGCTTCTGGTTGTTATATGGAAATGGTCTCTTCTCAACCGAATCGCAAAGCTCCGATTCAGATAAGTAATAGTTGTTATAGTTTTTAACAGAATTGACAGAATCTACTGATTCTGTAAATCCTTTTTGGAATCGTTTGTCGTTCCAGCTCTGGTCATTATTCTCCAGGCCGGTTCTGTATTTGCGGCAGCATCTTGACGGGCCGTACTGGGTTGGACCAATCTTGGGGCACGGTGATTCCCAGCTCTCCACTGTCCCCTTGGATCATTGAAAAAAAAAACTTTCCCTGTCACCTATACTTTCGTTTGATCGTTCCCTTTTGGGACAGCCTGTATTCACATTCTTCTATTCAATTTTGTATCGTTTTCAGTTCAAATTCATTTTACTTATTCCATGTTAAGTAAAGATAATACATTTTTTCCGATAGTGAACGAATTGAAATGTCGTAATACCTTGCGATTTGTTCACCTTAGCACTATAGTGCTATAGTGCAGTATAATACTGATATCTGGTTTTCTGAACGTCGTGTTTAATACTAAACTATCTCATTGTTTTTATGTTTTTTGGAAAACTTGATTTACAAAACGAAAAAACAAAAAAAAAACTCGTTGCTATAGCAACTACAGATGGAGAGTACTAGTTAAATTCTGTTCTTTTAGATTAGATAAGGGGATTGGTAAACATATTTATGTCTAGTGGGAAAACAACTTGCTCCTGTGCCAGCGCGAGTGACAGCACGAATGAAACAAAAGAAAACAAACCAAAAATGAAATCAGTTACACATATTTCAAAAGTCTTGTGATGCAAGTCTATTCGTAGCAAATATTTTTCTTATTAATTTACTCAACAAGTGGGCAACATATTAATTCGCGCATAAACGCAAATTATTTATTTATTTATTCAAATTGTTTATTTATTGTATATTTGACTTGATTTTTCCAATAATGGATATAAAATTATAGATATTTTTATTTTTGTATCAACAGTATATAACAGACGGTGTGTGACTCAAAGTGGAAATACAAATAAGAAAATAACAAACCAGATGTCTACGAATTTGTCGAATTAAATAAAATAAATCTAATTCCATTGAGTATTTTACGATGAATTGCCTTTCGAGAAAATAACCATTTACCTTTACCAATATATGTACATAGCGTTTAGGAAGGAAATCAAATTGTCACTCTTATGCAAACATAATAACAACATACAATTATTGTTTGATTTGATCTAAATCATATACATATATCATTCATTATGTATATAAGTATGTATTATTATGATGTTTCAGTTAATCATAATAATTTAATAATAAATATTAACAATTTAATTAGATTTTTTCATTTTATCGAAACGTCGAGAAACTACATAAATATAGTAACGATATACTATATTGAATATATTGCTAAATATAGCGGGGATGGTGCGCGAGTGGCAGGAAGATGAGTAATTGATTTCGATTTATCAAAATTTTAATGAGAAAGTAGATTTTTTTTTCTTTCTTTGCCAATAATATTGAAAGATTAACGAGTGGAAGAAGGAGGATTATTGCGATAGAGTGATGAAATTTTATGACAGATAATAATACAGGTAATTTATTATAAATATTGATTAGAGCTGTTCAGAATTGTTCGTATATTGTGGTATCAATTAATTTGAATTAAAATAGGTAGTTATAAATATGTTTGCATATATGAAATATTTGTCAAATTAAAGATCAATGGTACGACCAATTCTTGGGAAAATATACGAATTAAAATGCCAGAATTTAAACAAAAATGTATAATTAAATTCCAAGCAGAATTATACGGTAGGTTCTAGGTAAAATACCTAGAAAAATACAGAAAAGTTCTGTTGTTGACAACACCCGACTTTCATACGTATTTAGCTCAGGAATAGTTAAATTTGTGTAATGAAAGCAAACCATGTTTCATACAAAAATCATTTTTTAGTTTATTACAGTTTCATATAAGCTTTCAACAAACAGCAAACTTCTAAGATTGTACAGGATTTTATCTTAAATTTAGTATGTTATTTAGTATGGTTATGCTCGCAACCTTGGACGACAAATTATGTCAACAATCAACTTTTTTCAATTCAAATTATAAACTTTTCAGATTAAAATCGAAAGATAAGAAAATAAATAAAGTTTCAGATTACATTCAGAACATTTAAGAATGAATCAATAAGTAAATATTTGTCGTCACTTACTAGCCAAAAAGATACTGAATATTCCTTATAGAAAGCAACGAAAGTACATAAGAGACCAACAAGTTCGACGGTACCAATTAGAAATGAGGATGAAAGCTGGGCTTGAGGCGGTAAACAAAATGCTGACTTGTTTGCGAGACTCCTATACAAGAAACCTTGTAGACTGTGGATGAAAATGGTAACCTACTAAGACGATCTGATGAGCTTGAAATATAAAGTGAAAAGAGGTTATTCAAAATTTAAGCATGAAAAAATATCCGGCTCGAAGGACCATGTAAAATCTCAGGCTTGTGGACTTTATTTGTAAAATTAAGTTCGCCTTGATTACTTAATAGATTATCATGATAGAAAATTATTTCGAGTCGAATGTAGAACAAGGCCCAGACGGCAGATACATAGTAACAATTCTCTTTAAGGATAACCAAGCCTGGCTCGATATTAACCTCAGCAATTGAATAAATCTTAATTCTAAAAAATCTGAAACACACCCAGCAACCCTACTTAATGTGGTCCAGTACCAATACAAAAATGTATTGCATCCCTCATTACTTACTCCCGCTCAATTGGAACAAGAGCTCGAATTAATCAAATGGCACATACCAACAACCATAACCATACCTGGACATGGCATCTCTGATCTCCTTCACATATCATAATCGTCATAATCGTCATGCGGGGCAAAATCATAATAAAATAATAATTATCATTCCTCTATCGTTTGCGCAGCAGGACTATACCCTATTGGCAGTATTTTCAGTTCCTAATATTAAGCACACCAACACGCAGTCGTACATTACCATCAATTCGGAATACTTAGCAGTAGAGAATCATCAGGAACAATTTACATTACTAACAACAGATGAAGTGAAACAATGTCAACTATTTCAAAGTTTACGCATTGACTAAAATTTATAACGCATTGACTAACCAAAATCAATGGGGATTAGCGATCCACTCAACATATTAAACGGAGAGCCAACAACTTAAGGACATTCATCACACGAGTTCGAAATAAAACGATCGGATACGATGAGACTCAGTTGGTAAATCTTCAGGATACCACACAGCTGGAACAAGAGATTTATTAAGTAAATCATAAATCAAGGCGAACTTAATTTTACAAATAAAGTACACAATTCTGAGATTTAACACTGGATATGACTTCATAACTGGACAAATCATTAAAGAATTAACAAATAAAGCGGTACATTAACTTTTCCATATAATCAATTCTGTGTTTAGACTAAGATACGTTACAAGGCAATGGAAGGTGGCAGAGGTAAACATGGTCTTAAAATCTAACAAACGAAATGTAGCGATAAAAAGTCATTCAGACTGATATCCATACTCCTAATACCAAGATTTTTGAAAAATTATTCCTGAAGAGAATGAAACCCATACTGGTGGACAGAAACCTCATACCTGTCTCATTCCTGTCCGTTTGGATTCAGAGAAAATCAATCGACTATAGAACAAGTCCATTGAATCACAGATATTATAGAACGTACACTATAAACTAAAAAAGTATGTTCAAGCATTTTCCTGGATGTAGCTCATGCATTTGACCGAGTTTGGCACAATAGATTGAAATTCAAGCGGGACCTTCCGAAACAATATTATGAAACTTTGAAATCCTACATAACCGATAGACACTTCCGTGTAAAATATGAAGACGAATACTCGGACCTAAAAAAAATGTCAGCTGGTGTACCACAAGGTAGCGTATTGGGCCCTGTCTTGTAGCTCCTGTATACTCGGGATAAACCACCAATGGAAGAAGCAACTATTACGAGAATAAAACTGAACGAAACTAAATCAGTGTATGTGAACTTTACTAATAAAAATATTTCTAATAGAATATCCCAATCATAATCAACTCTAAACAAGTTGCCTATGCTGATACGGCGAAATATCTAGGTATGCCGCTGGATGCCAAGTTCAGGTGGAAAGAACATATCAAAAAGAAAAAGGAAGAGCTGAACATGAAGTTCCTTCAGCTGTACATGAATTATATTCAGCTGTACAAGTTTGAACCAAGGTATGGAGGACAACTGATCTACACTAATAGATCTACAGCTGAAAACCTGAAACCGAATAATATTGAAAGCCGGACAACTGCACACAAAATGCAAGCAGTCATCATCTTCCTCAAGACAGTCATCACAAATAACATCCTGAGATAAACCCAATGATGGAGATGGAGATGCCCCTTAAATCGACCATGACCCGTAAGAATCGCAACCAAGATTCTTAGCTGGTCCTCTTTTAAAGATAGAGCATATTTAGTTGATTTCAAATTGGGCTCGCTAATAAGTTCTTCGCCATACGACAACTAAAAGTAGCAAACCACTATAATCTTAGATCTTTCAAAGCGTAGTTCTTTATAATTTTCTTGGTGTAGTTAAAAGATAAAGCAGCCGTGGGTTCAGGTTCAATTAGAGTTGTTATTATTGGAGCAAAGAAGATTAATGAAGTGTTTGCAATCCTTGACAAGTTTGGAGACAGTCAAGGGATTATTCAATGACTTGAGAACAATGTACTTAGCATTCATATGTACTTAGTATTCATTTAATTGACAAATAAATTTATTAACAAACAAATCTGTTTTGTATAATTTAGGCAACTCCTATTTGAAAAAATCGAATTCAATAACTTCATCAATCCAGTCGAATTGTACATATAATATTACAGATACCACGAAACGTCTTTGGTTCATGTACCACAAATACTAAATCTAAGCAAATAAATATACCACAAATACATTTAAGTAATATCTTCCGACTTATCTATACACAAAATCCCTATAGTCATCACACGTTTTTTTTAAATACAAAAATCTAATAATATTGTATTGTAAATATATTCTCAGTAAATTCACACACAATTTCTTGAAGGTCATGAGTACACTGAACATAAAAAAAAATAAAATAAAATTGAGATGTGTTCTAAAATTAATTCCCAAAAAATCACTACAATGCGCTCGGCATACCCAACAAAAATCCAACGTCTTAATATCTTAGAGTTTGTGTTCACTATACCGCAAAGTATATATGCGAGTAACTACATATAAATATTAGATTATGAAATACAATACAGTATGTATATACAACTAAAGTGTAAGTATATATAAAAACTTTTATTGATAAAGGTCAAGATAAAAACATCTCTATTCACTCAACCGTAAAATTTTAATAAAATAAAATAAAAATTAGTCTTGTGTATTAGATCGGTTTAAAAATAAAAACCACTAAATCACATAATCAATATTTGATTTGAAGTTTCTTGCTAACAACAATAACAACAACAGCAACAAATCAAAATAAACAATTATACATTTTTTGCTATTAAGTCAACTATATAAGAAAATTATACAAAACACTAAACAAATCTTCTTTGTGACACCACTCCGGCACAAAACTACATAGTACATATATACATACAGTGTGTATGTACTTTAAAACAATAGAACACAAAATCTTCACTAAGTCATCATCATTTTACACCGCGAGTTGAGAGTGAAAACTTTAAAATCCACTTTAATTAAAAAATATTTATACTATTTTTTTTGTATAATTTTGGCACACACACAAAATGAAATAATTTAAATTAATATTTTTAATAATTTTCACTTCGCACGATTTTCTTTTATTAATTTGAATTTTCTTTCATAACCAAACTAAAATGTATAAAAATTTCATCGCATAAATATTAAAAATAGAATAATATGTTATACATAAATTTTTTTTATTACACAAATTTTTATTTTATAAATAACCTTTCTAGCCACAAGAAACAGAAAAAAAAACAAAAACTAAAAAAAAAAAAATTCTTAATCTTATAATACGCGATTTTATAAGATAAAAGAAATATTGTTTGCTATCGATATTACTTCTGGTCTACACAGTTAAAAGTCGCGATTTCAACTGAATTCTAAAATGTTATTTTCAATTTTATTTCAAAAGTATGTATATAGATATAAATATTCATCTACTAAAGCTTTTTTAGTGTGCGTGTGTTTGTGTGTGAGAGAGAAACATAAATTTCACTCAACTAAACAAATTTTTGAGTGTTTTTTAATTTTTTTTAAATTATAATTTTTTTTAACTATGTACAAATAATAAAAAAATATTGTTTATTTGAATAAACTTACGAACTTATTTACACTCCAATAAATAAAACAAAATATGGATTGTAAACAATTACAAAAATATATGCCCAAAAAGCTCGCTAAAAACCTGACAACAGCTTTTTATTGTATGTATCACAAAAATTCCACTCAAATCACCGACTCTCACATCACATTTTCTATTTGTTCTGAAAAAATGTTTTTTTTGTGATTTTCAAAAGAAAGAGAGCGAAAAACGAGAGCACAGCGCACAGAAAATACAAAAATAACTCCACATGTTGTTTAGTTTATATTTACTAAGTAGCATGTTCGATAAAAAAAAAAAAAGAAGAAATTTTCCAAACAACAAGAAGTGAAAAAAGAAAAATTCTTTTAAAAAACTATAAATATTTTTATTAGATTTTCCATTTTCTATTTTTTTTTTTTTGTTAAATTCCATTTTCCTGGTTTATACCAAAACGAAAACTGTATACATACACATATTGTGTATGTATACTATACCACGAGTAAATAGAAAGCATTTATTTACTACTAGTTGCATGAAGTTGTGTACATATACTAAGAATCTTGATTACAATTTATGTGGTTGTTCTAAGTATAAAGTTTTCTTATTAAAGAAAAAAGTTTATTTTAACACTTGAGCAGTTTGTGAAAACTTTGTACATCTTTTTCGCCTGACCTCCTTCGATTTGGATAAAATTCGTCTCAAATTTCCCCAAGAACCGTTATACTTAGAATAAAATTCAAGTTTTTCATCTAGTAGTCGATTTAAATTTATCGAAGTTGCATTGTGTTTTTGTTTTTTTAATTCAGTTACAAACATGACGTTAACCAAAGAGCAACAACAGATGAATATTTTTAAAGTTTATATAGTTTTTTATTTTCTGTGATACAAATAATAACTAATCAAGTTGTTATTAAATTTGAAGAAAATGGCGACAAAAAAAGTAAAGAATCTTCAGAGACTCAATCATGTCAAATCATGTCAAAATATCGGTATTTATTATTCAAACACGATTTTGCATTATGTTATAATACGGGATATTTTGTGTTCGTGTTGTATCCAGTAGTAATAACCCAGGGATAGGCGAGGTAGATTACGCCGTGTAATCTACGCGGTTGTCAACGCGTAAAATATTACGTAGATTACTTGGCAATATTTTTTGCCAATGGCGACAATTAAGACAATGTCAACAACCTATAATATTTAAGCGACATGAAATAAAATGTGCGGTATTTTGTAAAAGAGCGATTCAGTTAAGTCGCATAGGCAGAAATTAAATCGGGAATCACATAACATTCTATAACTTTGGAAATATATTATGTTGAAATAAAATAACCAAAAGCTTTAATTAAAGAAAGTTTATGCACTAAACGATCGGTTTAGTGTAAATTTTAAATTTTGTTATAACGGATAAAGTCAAGAACATGTTGTTCAATGCTCCCCATAAGATTCTGAACAGCTGACGACGTGACTTAGGCAGTAATATTGTTCCATTCGCATCCGCCATTCTTCCGAGCATTCTATTAACTATAACATTGATTTGATTAGTCTCGTACCATTTTATTGTGTCTTTAGAGTAGTGTAAACTAGCTAATTCAGGCCAAAACGTTGGTTCACTAGTTTATCATATGCAATTTACCGTTACCATTTCAAAACACGGTAAACAATAGGAAAGCAGCGCCGGTTATAACGATAATGTTCTGAAATGTACTACTAGATGAGGATTACGCTATTCTTTTGAATGGGGAATAAAAAATTATTTTTGTAACATATTGTGGAATATGGCCAACTATGAAACTAGGCTATTTCTGTAAAAGTTAAGTTAAGGTAAATTTAATTTAATTTAAAAATATTTTTATTTGTTTTTCAATTGTAGGCAAATCTCTCCCATATAATATGTATTATATTCTACTAATTTATAGACAAATTTTCACATAGCGAACAGATTTGGTTAGAGAATGTTAGGTTAGATTAGGTGGCCGCTTCTTACATTCTTATAGAGTGATTATCAGAGGTCTGCCATCATCCATTAGTCATCATGAAATTAAAGCAGACTTAGAGAAAATGGGACATGAAGTCGCAGGTGTTACCAACATATTCAAAATGGTCACAATTGATGGTGTAAAAGTCAGGTCACATTCCATTGTTTTACATCGAAGTAAAACAAAAACACAACAATAAAGAAGTATTCAACATCAATAAACTACCATACTGTACAGTTAAAATTGAGCCACTTAACAAAACAAGGGACATTCCACAATGCTCGAATTGTCAACAACTCGGAGATATTAAGAGTTTTTGATATCGTCAAACCAAATGCATGAAATGTGCTGAACATCACCACATAACAAAATGCAAAAAACAACCAGATAGCGCATCTTCATGTGCTCTTGGTCATCAAGAAGGACATACTGCAAATTATAACGGATGCCCTATATATCTGAACAAAATTAAAAGACAACAGAGTAATAGAACAATCGTAGTACAGCGATTACAAACCAAGGCAGCTAAACCTCAAACTACAATTATACACCATCCACCAACTGGATTATCTTATGCGCAAATCATCAAATCAGATGGTGAATTAAACCAAAACAACAAACACATAGAAGTTAATAACGAGTCTAATAACTTTGAAATCATTAAAATGCTCAGTAAAGTTCAACAGATCCCTGGTCACTTAGCAGAGAGAATGGCAAAACTTTTAAATTAATTTCTATCTGCCAAGTAAAGAGTCAGCATACACAAAAATGATTAACCCGTTCCTACGAATTCTAACTCAACCGGCGAGCCCATTAACTGGAAATGTTTCAGAAACGCACTTCTCCAACAAAAGTTTTATTAGAATAAGGGGATTCAATTCCTACTGGACAACCCATTCTAGTGAAAGAGCTAGAGGTGTTTCAGCTGTACTAATTAAAAATAATATCAAACATAATCAACAAAAGGATATTCGGAAAAGCTACATGCAAGCAACGGATATCTCAATCCAATTTAATGGCGCTGATCTAAATATTGCGGCAGCATACTGTCCTCCACGGCATAAACCAACGAAGTAACAATTTAATAACGACTTCAATAAACTAGGTTCAAGATTTCTCATTGGAGGGGACTACAATATAAAACATACAGCTTGGGGTTCAAGGCTAAGTTCTTCCCAGAAAATGCTCTGTTCAATGCCATTCATGAAAACAAATGTAAATATCTGTCTCCAGGGGGTCAACGTATTGGCCAACGGATGCAGAAAAAATACCAGATCTACTTCATTTCCTTTGCATAAAGGGTATTTCATCCAATTACACTAGAGCCGAGGGGATTAACGATTTAACATCTGATCACATTCCTATACTGTTGTCAGTAAGCGCTATTGTAATCAAAAAACAAAAAAAGCGAAACCTTACTAATAAATTTCGCTACTCCAGAATTAAACGAGAAAGCGAACATGGAAGTGAACCACCCTGCTGAGATCAGGGAACAAATCAAGGAAAGAAGGGCGGCAAGGAGAATATGGCATCTCAATCGGATAAGTAACAAAGTCGACAGGCTAATCAAAAGCTTTAAACAAGATTGCTTCGACAACTACTTAAGCGAGCTAGCTCCAGAAATGGATAAGGACTACTCGTTATGGAAAGCCACCAGAAAATTCAAACGATCTGTATCTCGGATACCAACCATAAGAAATGCTCATGGTAGTTGGGTTTGACAAGACAAAGAAAAAGAGGAACTCTTTGCTCAACACCTAGCAACAGCATTTCAAATCCAAGACATTCAATCCAACATTGACGTAACACCTGTTTCTCAGCCAAGTCAGAACCAACCCCGTTTTGAGCAATCCGTGAAGAAGCTTAGCGCCTCATTGTCCATAACCGTTTTGTTGACCCACTCCTCTTTGGTGGGAAACTCAGTTTGGAATCTCATCTCAACAGATGGCAAAGGAATAGCGTAGTCGGTAGCTTCCGGAATACCCCTGTCGCATAGAATAGATGAGTGCCCTGCATTGTTACAGGTCCACATAGATATGGATTTGAGCCGATTGGCTGTGCAAGATGCAATCTGCTCGGCCGCAATATCCAAGGGAGTAAGATGAAAGAGAATTTCCAGAGCTTGAGTAGGTGTGCTCCTGAGAGCCCCATCTTATACACAAGCAGGCCGTTCTTTGGACCTTCATCAATAGTTTAAGGTTGGCCATAATTTTTAACGCTGTCCACCAGGCGACAACCCCATACAGCAGTATAGGTTTGACCACTGAGACGTAGAGCCAGTGTACTATGTAGGGCTCCATACCCCATCCCTTTCCAATGGCATTTTTGCAGGACATTTTGCAGGAAATTTTCGTGGGAATAAAGCGCTACAGTAGCTTTCTTTACTTTCTCTACGATGTTTGGTTTCCAGCTTAGCTTGCTGTCCAAAAGTAGTCCGAGGTATTTCGCTCTATCCGTAAAGATCAAGCGAGTACCATTTAATGTTGGCGAGTCACACTGAGGAAGTTTGTGCCTCCTGGTAAAGAGGACCAGCTCCGCTTTCTGTGGGTTTGCGTTCAGTCCGCAGCCGCGTGCCCACTCAGAGAGGTAGCCAAGCGCGCACTGCATGCGCCCACTCAGCGTACTAGGATATTTACTTAAGACCACAATAGCAACGTCATCCGCGTAAGCAACCACCTTGAAGCCTTGCCCTTCCAGGTTTAGTAACAGGTCATTTATGACCAAGTTCCAAAGAAGGGGGGATAGAACCCCACCTTGAGGTGTCCCTCTACTCACGTAACTGCCGGCAGACGTCCCACCCAGATAAGCTGTCACGATCCTGCCTCTAAGCATTTGATCTATCCAGCCTCTGAGTGACCTGTCTACCGCCAGACACGCAAGGGCCTGTGTGATTGCCTCCGGTGTGACGTTGCTAAAGGCCCCCTCTATATCCAAGAAGGTTACTATTGAATATTCCTTATATTCAAGTGATTTCTCAATCGGGCCTATAAGGGAGTGGAGAGCTCTTTCCACCGATTGTCCCTTACAGTATGCGTGTTGAGATCCCGACAACTCGCCCGGCTTGATTGAGCCTCTAATGTAAGCCTCTATTTGTCTTTCCAGTGTTTTCAACAGAAAAAAAGATAAGCTGATAGGCCTAAAGTCTTTGGGATAGCAGTGAGAGCTTTTTCCCGCCTTAGGTGTAAATATTTCTTTTACTTCAGTCCACTTTCTAGGAGTGTGACAGAGTTCTAGGCTGCCTTTGAAGATAACTTCCAGCCAGGGTAGGGTTAAATCAGTAGTTCGCTGGATATCCGCAGGGATAATACCATCAGGTCCTGCCGACTTGTATGACTTAAAACTGTTTATTGCCCATAGGATATTCCACCTCTTTACTATATGACTTACGGAGTCTATACCCCTATTTATCATGGATCTCTCCGGAGCTAGTACCCAGCACTTCGGGAAATCCGTTTCCAGTAATAGCTCCAGGGATTCCTCACTACATGTAGTCCTACATGAACCGTCCGGTCGTTGTAGATAACCCGGAATGAAAGGACTAGAACATAGTACTTTGCGTAGCCTAGCCGCCTCCGAGGACTCCTATATAAAGCCACATTACAATTTCCAGGCCCTCGTTTTGGCTGCTTTCAGCTCTTACTTATAGGTTTTGAGGACTTCCTTATAGCAGGCCCAATCTGCAGCAGCATTTGTGTTCCTCGATTTCTTGAACAGTCTCCTACATTTCATACGACCACCTAACATGGCCTTGTTAAAAGCATCAGATAGCTTGGTTACTAGAGCATCAAGCTCCTGTGTAGATGCAGGAGGGTTTGGAACCGATACCAGTAATAAGTTACCCAGAATGGTTCTGAAACAATCCCGATCAGTTTTCCTCCTATTTCTGAAGGGTGGTTTGCTAGTGGGTTTTGTATCCACTTCGTACTGGAGATAACAATGGTCAGAAAAGGAATGGTCTTCGGACACTTTCCAGTTCAATACCCTCTCCTTAATAAAATCCGAGACAAGTGTGATGTCCAACACTTCCTATCTATTTTTAGTAATAAAGGTTGGCTTACACCCGATATTACATATATTTAGGTTAGTACTTAAAATAAAATCATGGAGTAACTCACCTCGCCTGTTTATATCTGTTCTTCCCCAGATTGAGTGATGCGCATTAGCATCACTGCCCATGATGACTTCTACCTTTCGTTTTCGAGCCTCCATTATTGTTTATTTTTCGCATTTAGCATTTTATATTTGGGATTTCTGAGACCCAGCACCCGGTCACTATTGACCCAAGGTTCCTTGACCAGAACCACATCAATGGACTCAGATTCCATTTTTAGCAGAAGGGCCGCTGAGGCGGCTTTACAGTGATGGAGGTTGATCTGAAGGATCTTAAGTATTAGATATTGCTTCCCTCCACCACTGTTGAATCAGACTCCTCTGACGTCGATTCGTCCGTTAGGAGCGCACAGCTTAGTCACGGACCTTAGAGGGTCACAGACCTTACATCGGCACAGGCAGTCAGTTTAACATGACTTCGATGCCACCGTCCGTCTCGGCAGGACGGAGCAGGTCCTGGGTTCTTCCTCATGATTTTTAGAAAGATGGCGGCTAAGGCTTTATCCACCATCCTCTAATTAAGGGCCGTGACTCTCCCATCTTCTTGAGCCCTGTCAACGACTGCCATGATCAGGTGATCTTTTAGCACCTCGTTGAAGGGCCTGGTAACTTTGTCCGGAACCCGCTTCTTTGTAGCCTCCGTAGGCGGCTCATCATCCGATCTCTGCCTTTTCGGCTGTGAGATCACCACGGAACCCTCCTGCATTGGCTTAGTGATACGTCTTGCCCACGCAAGCGTATCCTTGTCTCTATTCGTTCTCTGCTCCAACGGAATGTTGCAGATCTTAGAGATCATGCGCCAAGCTCTCTTCCTCCAGCCTCATTTGGTCTTATGCCCCTAATTGCACTTTGGAGACCGGGCCTAAAAGCCGATGTCTCCGCAGTACCAGATTCCGGTTTTTTAAGAGCACCGGTCTTTTTTGTTTACTATTTTGATTTACCTAACGGATACACCGTTAGAGACTGAGCTAGTTTGTTTAGACTGGCCCCCCAGCCTGGCCGGTTATCAGCACGGTACGGTTAACACCTTAACCCGGCCCAGTTGTTTAGGACCGTGTTTTCGCCTAGTACACCACATGGTGTAATAGTTGCCCGGTGGTCACCACGGAGAGGTAACACGCACACTTTTGGAAGCTCCAAGATACGGAGCTGGCAACAAGTACCAACTTGATTCCCCCAGACAGCTTCTCACCAGACCACTAAAATATATTTAACCATATAGATATTGTTGTCGTGGAGTTATAATTTTAGACATTTCTATGAACCCATACTTCGATACTTTTCTGGTCTTGTTGTGTCTTGGCCATCTTCCTAAATGTTCTCAATCCTGATCTCTCTACCATAATGGTATATATATATAAACACCACTGAATGGAATGTCTTTTATGTACCGGAATCCGGAAGCCTTTTTTTTTATCATATCTTACATGTAGAGAATGTGCTATTGTTCTCTATATAATACAATAAATGTGTTGATAGAAATAAAAATAAAACATTTTCCCAGAACTAATTTAAAATTAGTTACAACTTTAAATTCCCATTCTCGCTTTCTGTTCTCCCGAAACAAAACAAAAATGAAAAGCACAATAAAAGCTCTATTCGTATATAAAGCAAAACAAAAAAAATTAATTTAATTTCGAAAATAAAATAAAATGTTACAGTTAACATCCCGAATTTATCTTCTCACAACCCACCCCACTTGTCTATAATAAACTGAGCTTTTCAGTCTGCCCATATATTCTTCAACAGATATAGCCTCCCAAATTCAACATTAGAATATAAACTTGTTGCACATAAGCTGAACGTTATTTTTTCAAAGGCGAAACAATAACAATAACCGAAGAAAATATCCTTTCGATGAAATTTTTGTGAAAAACGGGAAAATTGTTTTGTTTTGTATTTTGTTCATTTTGAATGTCGGAAAAATATTTAAATTTTTTATGAAAGATTACACACTGGAGGGATTTTCGATTTTCACTTTTGTGTGTGTGTATGTGAATGTGTGTTTGTGACGGGTATTCGTTTTTTGGATTACGTAATTGAATGGTAATGTGAATTTGATGTATTCACGAATAAAACAGGATTAATAAACGCCATCTGGTGATTTCCAATCATTTCAGTTTTCTCGCCTGTGCGTGTTTTTATAGGCGAAATAAGCTTTTTTTTTTGGAATTTCATTTGAATAGTTTGATAAAGGTCGATATAATATAATTCGAAATGTTTATGGTATAAAACGTGTATATATCCTGCTTTATAAAACGTTTTAAGTACATATTCATGCATAGTATATACCCTTCTGCGTATTGTATATACAAACTCGTATTTTAGATTAAATTTTATTTTTATTCAATTTAAACGTACATACGAATAGATAAAATAAAAAACTCTAAAATTAAATAAAACATTTAATGGAATTTACTGTCGGCTATTTTATTTAATTTTCTATTATTTAAAAATAAAATATAAAGTTTTATTAGGATTTATTGTATTTTATCCTGTCTAGAACTGTTTTGTTCAAGATAAAAAAATAAGTGCTACACGTCCAGATACTCTATATATCGATAATTAGGTTTATGGCTAAGCAAAAGTTTTAAAATTCGTTTCGTTCATTAAATTGTTTTGTCCTTTTGATAACATTGTTTATTCTTTATTTAATGTTTGTACTTCGGATATAACCAATCCCATTGAAAATATTAAATATTGTCGAATTTAAGTGTAACAGTTAACAAAACGGCATCTTCCGGACCTTCGTTAAATATAAGCATTACATTTAATCTAAATACATACATGATTGCGAAAGTCGGTTGTTAGTCTCGAATTAGCATTTCCAATATTATGACAAATAACAAATTATTACAATGCATACATTTAGGCGAATCTACATGTAAAATTTGTAAAAGTAGACGCCTCTCGCAGAAAAACTTAAAAAAACTAAAAACTAAAATAACAAAACAGCAACGTTAAATTGGGATTGTCTACACTCAGTTAGAAATTTTCCGCAAGATGGACTACGTGATGCTCCAATCGTCAATAACAAATGTATATATAAAAAAAATAGTACACATTATAAGTAATAGATGTCACTTCACAATGTATATTTTCGGTGGGATAGTACCAAATGTCCTATAATGTGCAGAATCTTATTACTTACGCAGACGACATTGATACAGATTCAGTGACTCAGAGATTCGGTTACCATAACGACAAGTACTGTATGTAAATAAATAGTCGCACCTCATCTTTGTGGGCGATGACGTACGGCTATAGAGTGGCCAACATGTTGAACTAATCAACTTGAAGGCCGCACCGGATCCATCTACATTAAACATCAAGCTCATCGCTAATCCTTAATTCCAGCGTTTCGAATGAAGATATCTTAAATTTAGATGGAGTCTTCTTCACCACTCTAACCCCGACGAGTTTGCGAAGCACTCACGTTCATGAAGAACAATACCGGTGAGACTCTGCCTTTTATATTATAGTTTTCGTACCATCGCCCAATACACTTAATCGTTAGCACATCGCCGGTGGTAATAATATAGTTTCCATTGACCGATAACTTCTCATACATATACCACCCCACATAAAAGTACCGCCATTGTTAATCAAAAAAATGTTACTGTTTGATTAAAATTTACCAATGAATCAAATCGTAATCGGTTACATAATTTCGAACAATTTTCAAATGTCTGCTATACTTTAATCTTAGTGTTAACACTCAACGAAGACTCCAAATCAGGAGAGATTAGGAGAGGAGCTAACGACCTCTCGCCTTAAAAATCAAACAGATTGTGGAACTAATACAACAAGCCACAATATGAAAAGAGTTTACTTTATTTAGATTTTAGAGTGAGCTACAGTTTTAAGAAATTTAGAATAGGATGGCTCCGCTGTACAACAAATAAGACGAATAGAAAATTGTATTCGGGGTCGAATTTGCATTAGAAAGTAGTTTGAATTCATCAATTGCATGAATTTTTAATATTACTCTACCGCTGGTCCATGCTACAACAGAGGGAACAGTTATTGAGATGGGAGTTAAATTTATGAACAGCTCACCAAAGAGATTAACAATTATCCTCGAAAATATAAGCCTATAGTCAACGGTGAAGTATAGCGGTTAGACCAAAAAATGTTTGACCCGTCCGTTTCATTTCTTCCTAGAACCACTTCTCCATTTTCAAGTAGCTGTCTAAAGAATTTTTTGTTTGCATTTTTAAATTTTGTGTACTGCTTCTGCGTTTAAAATTTCTTTTTTCTCGATAAAGCAAGAATCCCAGTATACACTTTCCCGAGATTCTCGAGATTTTTCAAAACGTAAATTTATTTCATGTTAATAAAAAATTGTCTAATCGCCTACTGCGGAAACTTCCCGACATTAAGAACTTTCACTCTCTATTTCGTTGTCGGTCTTATTGCGATGATGCCGTTTTAAGCAACAAAGAATTAAATGGCTTGTGCCTCCCGTCTTCTAACTACAGAGTTTTTATTTCATTTAACAAATCGGTGCTATATATTCGAATTATTGATTCGACAACTTTCTTTCAAAAATAATACTTCAATTTTCTACACCAATTCAAATTCCCGATTCCATAAATTACTTAAAGGTTTAGAGTCAAGTAAAAAAATATGAATCCCATATACGATACAACAAGCCGCAATTAACATTGTTATATTGTTAGTTTGTTACTTCTTTCATAATAGTGGCACCATTGAAAATATTTAATTAATTTGATTCATGGTAGAGTCTAGATCTCAACAATATGGCAATTTTCTGTTATTTGTGGATCCCGGAACCAAACCTCTATAACAGCATCCATCTTTTTTTACTGTTGTACAGTCTTGTTTCCGAACACAAATGGTTCATAAATTTTCTTTACGATTCAAGTCCGGTGAAATACCAAAATAACTACGATTTATGGCATGGCGCGTAATTTCCGCTCCAGCATAGCTTTATACTTCAAGCCATTCATCATGCCTGCGACTGGTACTAGTCTGTCTAGGCCCTTATATGAAAAACTTCCCCAAACCTTTTTGGTGGATATTTGCCAGTTTGTTCGAAATGTTTCTGTCGATTTAACCTCTGCAGATTTTTGTACAAACCGTGACCGCTGTCCCTGCATGGCAAAATTCGTTTTGTCCGAGAACAAAACTTTTCTCCAGTCCTGAGTTTTCTTCATGGGTACTGTCTGTTTTTTCTGTGGACGGATTGCTTCTCTTCCCATTTCCATGAACCTTTTACGAACAGTAGACTCATGAATAAGCATTTCATGCGCAACCAGGTCTTGTTGTAAGTCCACACTTGTTTTTTTTGGATCCATTTTACTAGTTCTTATTAGAAATGCTTCATCTCTGGCCGTTGTTTTCTTTTTCATCCGTATTTTCCGAGGCACTTCACTTCAACACCTCCCGTTTCTCACGGTACACACTCGCAATAACTATTTTATCCCGATTTTTTGGCAAAACATCCATTGTAAGTACCACTCTAATTTATCCAATGAATAAGTATACAATACTGACTTCGCTTAGCTGTCATAAGGAATAAAATAGTGATAACCGCACATTAAAAAGAAAAAAACAAAAATGTACACGAGCAGAAACAATTCATATTATACGAAATACAAATCATAATCAAAACAAAAAATTTTACAGGATGGCCCTATTAATATAGCATAAAACAAAAAAATGCAAGTTCACATAAATTCGAACGATTAATGCGCGATTTACACGTTCCAACAATGTTGGCCAACAAAAAATGAAGAGATTAGTATATCGCGAAATTTATTTGAAAGACAAGAACAAACATATAAACAAACAAAATTTTGTTGGACTTATTTTCTTTTTTTTTTAAATTTGTTTCCATAAAAATAAAATTTGTTGCTATAAAATACACTCGACCCGAGTATATTTTATAGCAACAAACACAATTAAAATGGCGATTTTTTTTTATTGTCAAATATTTATAGCGCAAAACCAATAAATAAACCGAAATAGCCATGAGCGGCAAGGATTTCACTGTTTATTCATTGTTTTCGTTTTAGAAAAAGAAATATAGCTACAAGAAAGAGCGTTGTGCACCAAAATTACCCGTCAAAAGTTTTATTGTAATTTGACACCGACAAAAAATTATAGCACGACGCCATTTTTGTATTATGCGTATCTCTTTTTATCGCATACACATTTTTTCTATTGCGTGTAGCTCTGAATCTCTACAAAAAATGTTGGAAAAAAATTGTTGGAACGTGTAAATCGCGCATAACTGAACGAATTTAATTTTAAAATTCACGACGAACCGTTACTTTTTCAACAAATTTCAAATATTTTCATCTAGTACTCGAAAATTGATTTAAATTTATTTAGCGATGTTATATTTTGTTTTTTTTTGTTTAATTCAGTTACAAACATGGCGTTGACCGAAGAGCACCAAATTGTTATGTTTAAATATTTGGAATAAAAATGTGATTTTTCTGTGATACATATGTGAAAAGTGTAAATATTTTTGTGTTTCGGAAGCTATATATAAGTCTAACAAATAAGAACTTCTGCGAAAACTATTCGCTCGACACACGTTTATTATATTTTGGCAAAGTATTCCAAAACATCGATACTTACTATTTGATATATTTAATTAAAATAATAAATTAGACTTAAAATTAATCAAGACCCCTTAAAGAGATGTCACATTGCACCCCTCTGGAGGTATACATATATCAAATATTGAAATGCGATGAATGGCATAAAATGGAGCACAGTCGATGAAGTATGGTTAGGATATATTATACCATTTTCGAATATACTAAAGTTATACAACAATAATTATAGTATACGTAAATCGATAATATAAAAAAAAACAATTACATTTTCTCATAATTATAACAATTAGTTTAACTTTTTTAAAAGCTTTTATTTTTCCTACACTTAGTTATAACTTAAAAAAAAATCCTTTCAATTCTGGTTGGCATGTAGCTTATTGAACCGTATACTGAACTGTGACAAAAAAACACGATAATTTTCTAGCGCTGTATGCATCACAACGTCATCGCATTATTACCATAATTCACGTCATGTATCAAGTAATCGATTTTTTTTTATAGTAAACATTGATTTGATTTTCCGATTTGTAGTGTCACACGAATAATGATATATGTACATACATTTGTATATAATTGTATATGTTGTGCTGGGTTGGAGGGTGAGAATGAAGATTGAAGATACAAAAAAAAGGTCATACATGATTTTTATGTTCGTTCAAATGGTAATAAACATAATAATACTATATATGTATATATGTATAATAATCATAATCATAATAATAATCGAAAACATCGACAAGAAAAGCTTTTGTTGTGCTTTCTAAGCAGAGATTGTGTCAATTGTGATGTATATAAGTGGCGGGTGGTCGATAAGAATTATTGCTGGATAGATCATGCTACTTATACATGTTAATGTTATAAAATATATTATTTGCAGAATTTGTTTTCTATACGAAACGTATAAAATCAACAATAATTAGTTTTCAAATGTTGTGTTGTGCACCACAAGTCCGCAACAAGAGATATATTTACTTGTTATACACGAACCAATTTTATTGTATTGCTCTGCAGGTACGCAAACAACAAGGATGGTGGAATATATTATATTTTTCTACTTTGCGAATTTAAGAATTGGTTCAGGCAGACAATGCGAGTATATACAAACGTATACATATGTATACCGGGTGTTTTTTTTAAACTGAGACGATCAAATATCTCGAAAAATAGCCACTCTACGGAAAAAATGTCCATAATCAAAATTTAATCATACCGCGGGGGAAATACATTAGTGCAAAAAAAAAAGTCCCCCCACCCCCGCTTTGTAGGTGGGGCGAGGGTAACTTTTAAACTAAGATAGGAAGCCATATTTTTTATTGCAGATACGGATTCTACGACTAAAAGTACGTATGATTTGAATAAAATATTTTGTTCGGTTCATGATAGATGGCGTTGCAATCGACGAAATTCAATTTTTTCAATTTCTCCTTCTTAGAACACACGCATTCGATTCTGCAATACTTTTGAAATAAAAAACTGCACGTTTTCATTGGAAATACTCGAAATTCGTCATCAAAACAATTTATTCAGTTTTGTAAATCTAAATAAGTGTTCAAAATGATGGCCTGAATTTTGTATTTAGTAGGGCCGACCCATCGTTCATGTTAGTACAGGCTAGCATGGAGCTATGCAGTGTGCAGATGGCCAATTAAAAGACGGACCTGTAGCCGTGTACAAATAGGGATACTGTTCAGCTTTCAAAGGACAATAAATCCACTAGCCGAACAGTCTCTAAATAATGTATGTGTTGGTATTTATTTTAAAAAAAAAAGCAAAGGACGTTAATAAAATGTTTACAGTCTTTCACCAGTTTGGAAGTGATCATAGGATTTCGTAATGAATTGATCACAGATTTATTATCACTGCATAGAATAATGTTCTTTCCGAACATTCCGAAGCAGGATTCTGGCAACAATTTGTCATTAAAAATATTCATTTCTGGTATATATGAACTGAATAAATTGTAGATTAGTCTATGCCCTGTGATCAGGCCGAGGGCGTTCCACGCACCAATACACCGCAGGCAAAAGACAGCGAACCATATATAAGATGAGGAAGTATAGACGACGAGGATATAGCACCCGTAATAGCTCGACAAGCCATACCCTGAATGCTATTACGCTTCGTAATGACAGAAACTGACTGAACCACAGGCCACCAAACAACAGACGCGTAATATAGCATAGGTAAAGATAAAGATTTGTAAATAAACATCAGCATTTTGGGGGTCAGACCCCACAACTTCCCAAATGCTCCTCTATACTGCCAGAAAATGGAAGGGACCTTTTGCAGCTTAATTTCCAGGAGAGGCGTCCAGAATGAAACCCAGATGCTTTACTGTGTCAGATCTAACGATCGTTTCTCCAAAAAGAGAAGGAGCAGACAGCTCTCCAGTATTCCTATGTCTGATGAAGACTATTAGACTAGCTTTCGATGCATTAACGTACAATCCCTTCTCTAGGCACCACATTTCTACAACTTGGAGAGCGCGTTGCGTTAAGTTTAATAGTACATTAGGTATTTACCCTGAACCAGAACGACTAAATCATCAGCATGAAGAGCCAGTGAAGCCAGATTGCTGTAGTTTTACAAGTAATTCGTCAATAACTAAGAGCCACAGGAGAGGTGACAGGACACCTTCCTGGGGGCAACCTTTAGTAACTTTGACCGAAATAGAAAGAGAGTCTAGCTCGGCCACAATGCGCGACCTCAGTAAAGATTCAATCCAAGTAACAATGGTTTGGTCAATTCCAAAATTAGAGCAGGCTTCAGTGATTGAAGTAAAAGAAGTACCATCGAAGTTACCCGCAATTTCGAGGAAAGTGCCCACCAGAAACTCCTTAATGCTAGGCGATCTTTCAATCCTCGTAACAAGTTCATGCAGCGCAGTTTTATATGATCTCCCAACTCTGTAAGCATGTTGAGTGCTACTGAGTGGGATGACAGATAAGTGATGATCCCTAATATATCTGTCAATAGTTGGTCGTGGTAATTTTGGACAGGCCAGTCTAATGATTCAAATATAAAATACAAAGTTTCAGCGATGAACTTATTGTTCCATCTATTATTCTATATTGTGGCTTTCGACTTCACTTTGAATTCAGGGTTTATACAGTTTTATACCATACACCTGTTTCACATTAAGTTGTTCCCATTAAAAGAAAACTTCCAAATCAAACTTTAAAATTTTGAAAAATAAGAATGTAAACTATGTAAAGTGTTTGTATTCGATAATTTCTATATAAAAAAATTGTATCCTGGGCATAGACTGAATCGCGTTGTAGTGTTGGTCGAAATTGGCTAGACGCATTTAATGATGTCGATTGCATATTACGCTCTGCCGCTGCAATTATATTATGCGGATCTATTTGTTCGTACATCTCATCCGTTGATTTAGCGAGAGCCTCAATTTCGACGTTTTCGGCATGAGCCAGCATTGCGATTCGAATAATCTCTGGCAGGTGTCTCAACCAGAGTAATCTTAAAATTCACTCGTTCAAACTTCAGCTAGCTAATAATTTTATAGGACGCAATAATTCCGTTGGACGCACTTTACCCAAATTCTGGCCACTCGCAACAATTGAGAAAGTTTCCGTTCTGCGGACGGAGCCAATCGATCTGAAAACCAAAGACTTATCTAAAAGACTTACTCCTATTCAAGGGGTTAAAAAGCCCAAGACGTTCAAGAACTTTTCTTGGCCCGAGGAATGCCAAAATGCATTTGCCTCGTTGACGAGTGATTTGTCTAACAATACTTTGTTAGTACACCCGCTGAACGCGTCAAAGTTCAGTATTACGACTGATGCATCGAACTCTCCGGTTGGAGCGGTTCTGTAACAACTTAATAATAATATTTGGGAACCATTGGGATTTTTCTCTAAGAAGCTATCGGATGCCAAGAAAAATCGGGAATTATTAGCAATCTATCTAGCAATTAAACACTTTAGATATTTTGTTGAAGGCCGTGAATTTACCATATATACCGATCATAAACCTTTAACTCCGGCAATCCAATCAAAAACTGAGAGAAATCCGAGAAAATCTCGTTAGAGACATTGTGGTCGTGGACACCTGATCACGCACCACCGAAACTGCCGCAGTCGAGACTAACTTCGACTTAACAAAAAATAGCCAAACCCAAGAAGCCGACCTAGAACTTCAGAATTTATTTTCTGATTTCGAATGTCGCACTCGTCACTACAGATTAGAGCTTTTTGAATTTCCTAGTTTTAAAATTTACTGCGAAATTTCTACGAGTGCAAATCGCACACACATCGCAGAATCATTGCGACGAACCATTTTCGACGCAATACACAACATTTCACACCCAGGTATCCATGCTACTCGAAAATTGATTACTGCTCGATATTTTTGGCCTAGCCTTAACAAAGATGTGACCCATTGGGCCTGCCAAAAATCTAAAGTCCTAAGGCATATAAAATCGCCCCTTTGGTCATTTTGAAATTTCACCAGATCGATTCGAATATATCCATTTAGATATTGTTGGTCAACTTACACAATCCAATGGATATACTTATATACTTACCTGTGTCGTTAGTTTTACTAGATAGCCGCAAGCTTACTACATAGACAATATGTCTGCAGCTACAATCACTTCTACTTTTGTATTGTACGCTCAAATCGTATACATACTACGGCCTATCATCCTCAAGTAAATGGCATGGTTGAACGTTTTCACCGCCCGCTTAACTTAGCACTAATGGCTCGAGAAATGTGTTCTGCTCGAACACTAGCAATTGGAGCTCTGAAATTTCCATTGCCTTACTTGAAATTAGAGCTACAGTGAAAGAAGATCTGAAGTGCGCACCAGCTGAAATGGTCTATGGTCAAACCATCAAGCTACCCGGGGAGTACTTAATCGAAAATCCTCTTCCACCATTACCAACAGTAGACACAGTTGTCGACCAATTACGCAACACAATGCAAATTCTTGTTCCGACAGCAACTCGAACAACTAATGAAGACACAAATTTTTGCCCCTAAAACGTTGGACACATGTGATTTTGTTCCACCCTACAATATCACCACCCTACGAAGGTCCACATAAAGTCATTAAACCCCTTCGAAAACATTTTATTATCTTGATCAAAGGAAATACAGAAGTTTAGCCTCGTCTGATCAAATATCAGCACCACGAGCTCGCAAAACAGTACATCTAGCATTATAATTATCGTGGCTTCATAAAGGGAGGTCTTCAATTGTAGCACCAATACAATTTATTAGACAATCGCCTTAATTTCAATTGTATTGGAATCACGTCAATTTTGCATTAGCTTATTTCCACATAGTGCGAAGCAATGCACATACATTTTAGGCGTAAAATGCTATGCCATTTTAATTTTGCTAACTTTTAGGGGCAATTTTTGTAACTCTTTGCACCTTAGAATATTTTATGTATGGTAAATAATGGAAACTCAATGTTGCGGCGTTGTAACATTATTTAAATTTGTCTAATAAATCTCTCCCTAAATACAATGAATTCCATTAATTTAATTTAAAATACTTTTATTTAAATATTTAATTAAATAAAAAATACAGATAATAATTATTAATAATTAAATATAATTTAAACGTTTACAACAGAAATAAAATAATTTTTTTTTTAAACAAAATATTCATTTAGTAAAGGTAACGTTACGGTTCTCTAGTTTTTTTGTTTTTTGGTAACCAATTTGTATTACCCGTCGCTAACCTTTTACATTTGAAGATTTACCCTTTTGTATCGGTGGCGGTGACGATGTACTATTACTACCCTTCCGCTTCCGTAATGATTCCGTTGGCCCTTGGGTCGGTCGCAATAATTGACGGAAATTAAACGGTCCTAAATATGAATTATTGGCCGGATATTTATTCAATTTGTTAAGTCGTTCCTCAACCAAATCGATTGAATTCGTTAGGCTAGCGTCGCTACTCTGGTTCGACGATGGTGATGAAAATGAATCAATGGAATGTTTTTTTGTTTTACCGCGGACAACATCGATATTTAAAAATTTTGAGGCGGACAGTGTTGTATAGCCACTTTTGGTGGACGATGATGATGAGGTGGACGATGTTATGCCGCTATTATCGGTGCCATGATTTTGTATTTTAGCAAACGATGTTATATTATTTGGATGTCTATTATTCGGATACAACCCATTCTTAATCCGGTTCCCATTATTATGTGACGTCACTAAAGCTAATTTATTATTACTACAACTATTATTTAATTTTTTATTGCTGTTGTTCTTGGCCAGCTGACTTGTGTCGCCGAATTTACGAAACTGTGGCGATAGTATAAAATTTTTCGATTTATCAATTAAATTTTTCAAATTTTTCTGCTCCTCGAGTAGATTATA
The DNA here is from genome assembly GCA_951394425.1 of Tipula unca. Taxonomy (NCBI): domain Eukaryota; kingdom Metazoa; phylum Arthropoda; class Insecta; order Diptera; family Tipulidae; genus Tipula; species Tipula unca. The sequence goes on along the minus strand of OX596380.1, from coordinate 158,362,453 downwards.
GTATTCATGCTGTTGCTTCATAGTTCGTTTCAACGCCACCAAATTCTGTTTGTTATTATTACTCGTCGTCTCGATCAATTTATCCTTTTTTCCTTTGTTACTACTGTTATCCTTATTTTTATAATTTTTTGACGTAATTTTATTATTTACGGTTGGACTATCGTTGAACATTGGGTTAAAGCCAAGATAGAATTCTGGTCGTTGGTTTGCTAAATTCTTTTTGTTTTTGGCAATTTCGGCATTCTGGAATTGTTGATTGGCTTGTGAGTTTTGTTTCAGCAGGTGACGTAAATCGGCTACGATAGGACTAAATTTAGTATTTGTACTTATGTAACTGAATGCTGGAATTGCATTGATTCCATTGTTGACACGAACGACTGGATGTTGTTGGTTGCTGTGAAATAAATAGAAATGACTGTAAAAGGAGTCTACAATTTCTATTTAACAAAACAATTACACCATACTCTATATAAAAAATACCTAACAATTATTGTTCCTGCTCTCATGACTTTCAATTAAATTTCTAACCATTCCTTTTAAATTATTTTGCGCCGATGCGATCTTTTTGTCTTCGAACAAACTATGCCACTTATCTGACAGCAACTTCTTCTGCGGCACATTTATTACTTTATCGTAGATCACATCATTCTTATTCACCGAAATCACCGATTCCTTATTGTTATTCAATTGAAAGTACGAGAGCAGGTTGTTACTATTACTACTATTGTTATTATCCCCCTTCCTTTGATTTCCCGAGCAGCGTGCAGAAAAATCTCAAATTAATTTTCAAGCCGTAATATTTTTATTTTAACTACATATACCTTTCGGTTCGAATTTTTTTCTGTATTTCGTAGAACGGTAAATCCCACGTTCCCGTTTGATTAAAATCGTCCGTTAAATAGGAACTTCTTTGAGGAAATTAGTGTTAGTACCATATAAACCCGCCTTTATTCACCAATAAATAGATAACTTACCTGTTATGCTCACTTTGAAGATAATCAAAATACGATGAACCATCAAATATGTTGTCACGTGAATTCATTCTTGACTTATTGATTTTGTGGAGTATTGATTCGTCCCCACCCGGAATAGTTCCTAAGAGTCCGGGCACCAATACAAAACCTGGTGGGCGCTTATAATCTTTGGGCAACTTATCAATTTCTTCCAATCGAACTCCAGATTTATTACGCCTCATATTTTTGTGTATCTCCTGATTCAGCATATGAACGTTTTGTGAAAAGGTGACCAGGTCCAATTGATGATCCCTCGAGCTAACTGGATTTGATATAACTCGATTATTATTATTATTTGGATCGTTTATGGATTTTCGATTTGGCGACTCTTTCTTCGAGACGTTACCCTGTTTATTCTTTTTGTGGGAAACATAATACTTTAGAATAATTTTCGGGATATCCTCCTGCTTGAAACCATTTTTTTGTAGCAGCTTTTGCGCTTCCAGCCGATTTTTTGCCGAATTAGTGATAAGCTGCGCTTTTGAATCCAATTCGGCATTCAACTTTTTTTTACGAATCGTATAGCCCCGATAATAGCTTTGAATCATAACTGCTGCCTTCACTGGATCCAATTCGTTCTCTTTGTCTTGCGAAACATTCTGTTTGTTTAAATTTTTCAAACCTTGTGATGAATGTGACGAAATTCTGTTTAATATTTTCGCTTTAGCGAGAGCTTGTTTGGTTTTTTCCTGAACTCTTCGTTCTCTAGCCTCCCGTGCTTCTCGCTCTTCTCGCAATTTTTGTTCCCGCTCTCTAATTTCTCTATCATAACGTTCTTTCATAATATTTATCTTGCGACGCGTCAACCATCCTCTCACGTGTTTTTGTAGCGTAACAATACTTTGGGCCATTTTCACCTTTTCTCGTTTATATCTCAATCGGGCTAGCCATCTGCGAATGCATGCTTGAACAAGCGTAATTTTACGAACTTGGTCTTCATATAATTTGGCCAAAAATTCAACGTGATAGTATTTCAAAAATACTTTTGATTTACCAAGTGCCCAGCCGTCCATTTTTAGTCGAACTAATAGTAATCGACAATTTTCCCGGTTCGATACAACTTTCTCGTCAAATCCAAACGCTAAAAAGCAATAACGTTTCAAAAATTCGGCAAACGAGAATCGATGGCTAAATCCGTTCTGTCGAATTCGAATTGTTTCCAGGACCCCAGTATATCGAAGTTGTTGCAAAACTTTTGCGTGCTCAAACGTTCGTGAACGTCGCACATCATTCGGTTTAATGCACCGAATAAATTGTGGAGTGCCCGCTACCATTTTCTGAAGCAGATCCATTAACGAATATCTAAAATAAGTGGCTACAGTCTGCTGTGCTCGTGACTGTGATGCTAATCCTCGCGAATTATACCGCTCCTTAGTATCGACTTTAGTAAGTTCCTGTTTGATGGTGGAATCTTGCAGCGCTGAATATAAATTACCAGTCTTAGTGATTGGGCACTGGAATAAGAATCGCACTAGATCGTATTGACTTTGGCGAACTAGCTGAATCACCTCAGCTGGTAGGAAGTTACGATTTTTTTCTAAAAATCCGTCCGCTTGGTATACAACGCGTCCAGCAAAGTGGTGTACCGCAAAACAGCAAGCATCAGATTTTGGCCGAACATAAAATTTTGATTTGCAGTTGTTGTGAAATTTTTCAATCAAGCTCTTATCAGTCGACCGAGGAAACCGACTTTCTTCGTCTAATAGCGCTAGGAGACCAAGTGGTCGGCTTAACAGCATATCGAGGACTGGACGATTATCAGAAAACTCGACCAAATCAACAGGAATCCCTTCGGCCATATACTCCTGCTGCTCCCACGTGAAAATATGCTGATTAAAGTAGTACTGAATTTGCTCGTTTGCAACATTAATGCAAAGCTGTTCAAATGAATTCTTTTGAAAATTTTCAAATCCGAAAATGTCCAAGAGTCCAATGGCCAGTTGATCACTACTGAAAGAAAAAACCAAAATTATAAAAAACTAAATCGATACACAATCATAATGACATACTTATTTGGCCGATCAAGCATGAGAAGTAAATTGATTTGATTCACCATCCAATCAAATAACCGTCCATATAATCCTTTGGCCATAGCGTCCCGTGCCGCGGCCGCTTCTAACACCGTATTATTACGTGTAATAGTTTCGCCACGTGTAACCACTGAGTTTGAGGTTAACGCTTCCAGCAGATCGGTAGCTTCAACTCCAAGTAATTTTGAAACTCGATGCATTGGTGCCACATCGATAATTTTTGCTTTGTTATCGGTGTTATCGTCGGTGGTCACTTCACCAAACTCTAAGTCACCCAAATGTAAAATAGCCGCAAGTACACGATTTATCATATCGATTTCATCGTCCCGGAAACCTAATACCTTAAAACTAGCTTTGAGTTGCTTCCATCGATCGATGTTAGCCTGCTGTGATGATTTGGTGTCCGATAAATACCGATGTTGTTTCCGGAATGTAGGGTCTAGATGATAAGTCTGTAGTTTATGATCGTTTTGTAGTCCATCGTATAAATAGTAGAATATATGAAAATTCCCTTCTCCCTCCGCCTGATTTACCACACGACTCTGCTCGAGTAGATAAACCGAAATTCTAGCCCCCGTTACTTTGCCCCCTTTGGTCATTGTCAGGTCCAGATATTTTCCAAATCGTGAACTATTCGAATTAATGCCCGTTCTTGCATTACCAAACGCCTCCATAATCGGATTCACTTGCAGTATTCGCTCTTCTAAAATACGATTCGGTGCTTTTCCCAAAAACACCAATTGTTTAAGCAGTAGATTAGCACTTTCAGTTTTCCCCGAACCGCTTTCGCCGGAAATTACGATCGCTTGGTTTTGTTTCTGATGCAATAGGGATTGATGTGCGGCATCTGCTACCGCAAAAATATGCGGTACATTATCTGAACGTGCCTTGCCGGCATATCGCTGTTGATGCTGTGCCGTATACAAACCTAAATTCGTAAACGGATTAACAGCTACCAAAATATCCCCGATATATGTGTAAATTAAACTCGATTCGTATCGCTTTTGAAGTTGTTCGACAACCGCATCCTCGGACAGGATTTCCATGCCGGCCAAATCGTCCATATAAATTTTTTGGGGTTTCGATTTACGATCGGATTTTAATTTGCCATGTTTTGTGGTGACTTCAGCTGGGCGAGCTACCCGACCATCGGCTCGTTGTCTCTGAATTTCGGCACGTAGCTCTTGCTTAACTTTCTCCACGTACGGTGAAACGTTTTGTATGAACGGGTGCTTGACGAGTTCGCGGGCGAATGGACGCTGTTCCAAATCTTTGACCAAACACTCGGATATGAAATCGGATAGTAAAGGTGTAAAGCATTCGGGTCGTGATAAGCCGGGTGGTGGATTTCTTGGTATTTGAAAAAGTGCTCGCATCGGATGTAAATCGCATAGCGGTGGATCACCTTCGGCTAGTTCAATGGCCGTGATTCCGATCGACCAGACATCGCATCTCGCATCGTACGATTGGTCTAATTGTTGTTCGCACGCAATCACTTCGGGCGCCATCCAGTACGGTGTACCAACACTGGTATTTCGACGTGCCATTGTTGCAGCCAAGTGTGAACTCACACCAAAATCAATCAATTTGACATGTCCCTGTTCGGTCAACAGGATATTGTGCCCCTTTACATCGCGATGCATACAATGATTTTGATGTAAAAATATTAGGGCTTGTATTGTTTCTCTTAAAATATAAGCAATTTGATGGTCGGATAGACGGGCCCCACGAGCTCGTAATCCTTGCACCAAATCGGTAACAGATCCTCCTTTACATAACTGTGAATAAATAAATAATTATTAGCAAAACAAGGTTATACACTGTCTAATCGTTCACCTACCTCCATTATAAACCACAACTGATCATCGTCTGCTGTTGGACCTCGTTTCAAAAATATCCCTGTAAATCCTGGTAAATTAGGATGTTGTGATAAGTCTCGTAACACTAAAAATTCTTCTTCTATTTCTTCTATGTTGTCGGTAATACTTTCTAAAATCTGAAAACAGAAAAAAAATTATGTAAGACTATCAATCATTCTGCTTGAATAAGCCGACACCTATAAAAATCAGATGATTAAAATTTGCATGACAAATCATCTTATCTCTGCTATAAAAAAATTGTCATAAAAATGTATATTTAAGTATCTTGAAGCTATACAATATTTTTGAAGAATATGTTTGATGGATTTTCGTTTTATCTGGCCGACTTATATGTGTATAACAGAATTTGTTAAGATAAATTGCACCAAAAATGGCTAAACACGCGAATAAAACATTACACTCAAACAATTAATCATCATAAAATGTGTTTTACGATTGTTGTATGGATAGCATGTGTGAAGGTTGGTCAAATGAAATCAAATTAATAGCTATGTTAGATGGTTTCCGTTGCGTATAATGCAGACCACATACATTAAAAAATATTGTGGGGTAAGAGAACTCATTCCGGATTGTTCCAACACATAATTTAGTGTCGCGACTCGTTTCAAGTTCATTCGCAAATACTTACAAAAAAACTTTGATCAACCTTGCAGTTTGACACTTTCAAGATCAAATTATTTACAGTGTGCACATATATATGATTATAGCCTCTAAATTTGTTTTTGTCGATTTGGTTCACTTGTCGTGGCGGAAACATAATTTCGGCAAAATTAAACGGTGACTAGTTCATGTGTACATAATTTGTTTCGTTGCAGAAGCTTTATGATGCGTTTAAGTTTGTTCATGAAGCACGAAGCATACTTATGTATATACAAAGTTCTAACATTTCTGATATTCAGATAATTTTATGAAGAATGTTAAAAGTACATATAACCTTCTGCCAAATTTCATAAAATATTTAAACCATATGTACTTAATTCTTAATCTCTAAATATTTGGGAATCAACATTTCTTTATTCTATAGTTTCAAAATGCCGCAAATTCCCCAATTTTAGCTTTGTAAATACAATGGACGACCAATTCCCATGCAAGATTACAATTGAATCCAAGAACCCGCAACCAATGTTGGGCTTACACGTTAAAAGATTATTACATTAGCTGGCATAACAGGTGGTTCATACGCATTTCATTACTTGTTCACGGTGATGTAACAAATATTTCGTTTATTGAACCGAAGATGTGGAACATTTTGCAGAAAGTGATTTAGTTTTACACAAAACCCCATAGTTCCTGCAATTCTCAACAAAATGTAAATCTTAGCAACGGTTGAGTATGACTATAGATTCAAAGAGACATATAAGCTGTGCTGAAAGCCTCGACACCGTGGCTACCTATATAGTGGCTCTCCTTTCAGAGATCGCTGCAAAATTCGTTCCGAATCAGCACGCAGAACGTAACCAATCCAGCGTATTCGCTGAGATCTTACTTCATGTAAGATACTTAGCAATGTGACTGCATGGGAACATCACAGGAAAAAGGAAAATCAAACAAATAACGAAACCTCTCCCCTGGCAGGCCAGTATGCCTTATCCAGCAGCCCTGGAACCTGGCTAGGATCCAATGGACCAATCATTCATTAATCCGAAATCAAAATGATTAAAGAACCGAACACTAAATAAACACAAACCGGCAAACACAAATATCGACCTACAACAGAACTCTAACAAAAACATCAAGGTTAGCACAAGTAGAAAAGGAATTGAAGCGGTAGAACATCCAGATACTAGGCCTTAGTGAAGTAAGATGGAAAAATAGTGGAGAACTTACGGAAGAGGCAGACATAACAAAAGACGAATTCTACGAACAACTACAAGCCATAATATCTAGTACACACCGAAACGACATCAAAATTGTCCAAGCAGATTTCATTGGTAAAATTGGAACCGATAACACAATGGAACAGCAAATTCTCACATAAGGAAATACATAAATACACTAGGACCACCAGATCGCAGAACCAAGAACCAAATCGACCATGTACTGGATCGACCAACTGAAGAAATACTGACACAAATAATACATTCAAAGAATTGCTCCAACTCAATCTAGCAACTAATGAAACCAGTACAAACATCGATTAAAAATGGGAACAACTAGAAGATACCTACATCAAGACTGCTACCAATGTGCTCGGCTACCAAGACAACATAAGAAAACCATGGATTAGCGATAATACGTGGAAAAAATCGAGGAACGTCGTCAACTCAAGTTATGTCACCAAGATACGACGGAAATCCGAAGGAAATATGAAAATATAGCCCAACAAGTGCATAAGATGGAAAGGAAAGACAGCAGAAACTACTCAGAAGACATTCTCGTAACTGCAGAGGAAGCAGTTGTAATCAGAAACATGCGCACACTACATCATTGTGTAACAAGGGTCACCGGAAAATATACGAACATTCCACCCATAAAGGATCTATCTGGTCAAACATTAACCACACATCAGCAGCAACTAAATAGATGGAAAGAAACACTTTGAGAACAAACAAATGAAAATTACGAGCTCCCAGATGGCAATTATATCGTAACTATCAGCACCCATCCACCAACAGACCGCGAACCATTGTTAGCTGACATACGGATTACAGGGAAAATTCCGCAGAAATGGAAAGAAGGTCTGACCAGAACCATCGCAAAGAAAGGCGACCTAAGAGAACGCAAATACTGGCGAGGCATATCCCTCCTCAACACCACAATAAAAATATTTGCGATGATCATTCTCGAACGAATATCTCCATCAATCAACCATCACCTGAGAAATGAACAAGCCGGCTTCAGGCCAGGCTGGAACTGTACAGATCATACCAACACGATCCGCGATAGCGCAATCAAATGAATGAAACTCACCACTATATCCACTCTTCGTGGACTTTGAACGCGCATTCGACTCAATCAACAGAGACGAAATCTGGAAAGCACTTTATGAAATAGGCATACCAAAGAAAATAATTGAAGTAATACAAGAAATGTATCGGGATGCCCGAAAACAGGGTTCAACACAAAGGAAAGCAAAGTGACAAATACTTCAACTCACGAGGAGTAAGACAAGGATGTATACTATCTCCACTACTGTTCCTGATAGTACTGGACAGCGTAACGCGCAAACTTGATAATACAACACCAAATGGTTTCCAATGGGAACCACAAATCGGTTCAAACATCAGTAAAACAAAAGCCATGAGACTGAACACGAGCAATTAGTACACCTATATCACCATCAACATCAACATCACACCAATCGAAGAGGTTAAAAAATTCGTCTACCTTGGTTGTACTGTAGTGAAAACAGGTGGAACTGAAGAAGACATCAGTCAACGCATAAACAGAGCAAGAAATACATTCAACATACTGTCAAGGAACACGGAGCTACGAATCTTCAATGCATGTGTAAAATCAGTACTGGTGTATGGGTGTGAAACATGGAAACACCTACAGAAGATCACAAATAGACTCCAGGTGTTTGTGAATAAATGCCTGAGAAGGCTGATAAAATAATTTTGGCCGAACACCATCAGCAACATAGAACCTATGCGGCAAACAACATTGAAACCGAAATTAGAAATCGCAATTGGAGATGAATCGAGCACATATTGAGGACAAATCCGAATGACATAACACGGATGTCATTAGAGTGGAATCCACAAGGAAAACGTAAAGTGGGAAGACCTGCTATAACCGGAAAAATAACGATGCCAGGCCTCGGAGGATACAAACCATGAATATCACCTGCCAGCCGAATTTTAATATTGTTGTCATGAGTGATATTAAGAGAACCCAAATATTTGAACCTCCTCCAGAGATAACGTATTTTGTTTTGGATCTGGAGCCTAATAGAAGCTAAAAATTTTACAAGCGGATCAAATTATTCCTTTTCTCCGTTGCTATTCAGTCCAATTACGCATATGTCATCTGCAAATGCAAGCACCTGATTGGACTGGCGATATAAGATGTTACGCTGAGGTATTTCATATTTACGAAAGATGTACTCCAACATGAGATTAAAGTGTATCGGGGACAACCGAGATTAACCCGAGTTAACAGCAAAAATTGTCGATAGGCCGTTCTCAACTTTAACACAGCATTGAGACTGTGTCACTGTCATTCTACACAATCGTACCTATAGGCATTCCAGGGCAGACCACAAAGTCGCTCGATTAATCGAGTCATATACTCATGCCGGAAATTCAGGAACATCTGAGGTACGGGGATGGACGTCTCATAATATTTAGATAGAATCCTCCGGAGTGAAAAGACCTGATCAGTGACTCGATTTAACAACAATAAGGCCCTTCGCTAGACTATCCAATATAATGTACAACAATAACTTGTATGCTGTGCAAAGGCATGCTATACCGCGATAATTCTCACACTTCAAGCGGTCTTCCTTCTTGAAGATGGGGCATATTGCAGCCACTTTCCAATCATCAGGCATAACTTCGGTTCGCCGTATTAATCGAATAAGGTCGAAGAGACAGTTCCACAAAATATCCCTTCCGAATATCAAGAGCTCCAAATTAAGACAGTCCCAGATGTGCGGTTATTTTTAATCTCCGCATGGCCCTAGTGAATTCTTCAAACCTCCGCAATTCATATTAGAGGTGGCTCAAATACAGTCTGTGTCGTATGATGAACACCAAGCAGGTAGGTAAAGTGTCCTCTCCATGCGTCGAGTACTGCGTTGATATTGACACAGAGGTTTCCTCCCTGGTTCCGAAAGTCGATAGACGCAGGTCTGAAAGAATGGTGTAATCGAGTAATGGTGGCCTTCCGCCATTCTCGCTTCTTCCGTCTATAAATTCGCTTAGCTGGGTTACTCGTCCTATATTGAGGATATTTCATTGAATTGTATACCAATTTTCCATACAAATCATCCTATAATTAAAGTCAATCGAATTTTGCAAATTTTGAAACTTTGCTAGATAATGATAATTTATTATCAAGATTATTGTACATATTTGAATAAAATGTCAGTCCGATTATTAAATTTTAAATGTCGAATTTAAACAAAAATTTAGAAGGACTTATTTGAACTGAGTGGTAAAGTAAATAAACATAAATGTAAACGACATACACACATTTCGAGTACGTATATCATGCGATTATAACGGTTCCCTAAAATACATAATTAAATTACTGCGTATAATTGGACCAGGCATAAGCTGTCACAAAATGAATCAAATCAGTGATATTTAAGACGTAACACAAGATACTCGTAATAAATCCCATCAATGTTATGTTCGCGCTCGATTATTTATAGATTATTCGATAAATACAATAATTATTGGTTGTAGCCGATCATGAAAAGTTGTAAACTATAATTAAAACAATCTACGCGATGTGTAGTACAGATGAAGCTATCATTAATTATGTTTCATACTAAAATACATACGAGTATATAGTGCAACATGTATGCGGTTATGTAAACTAGATTGGATGGGGAGGATTTGAAAGTAATAATTATTATGTTGTGTCAAAGTATAAATTCGCAGCAAGTTCTATATACGAATATCCCGCAGGCGAACAACTTGTTATATCTGCTACAATATTAGAAATGTCATTACAATTAGGTCGTCTCTGGTTTTTAATTAATTTTTATCGTTAATCAAATTGTGATTACGCATAAAACAACAAATTGCGATTAATCGATATAATATGGATCGGTTATATAAATCAAATTAGGTTTTGTCTTAATTGAAATTACATAATTGATGAAATTATAGAATTGTTTATCAATTATGTGCGATACCGGTAATTGTATCTCGCTTTGATTAATAATTCAAAAATAATTTCGACCAGATTGATTTCCTTATAAAATTCTTAAATTTCCGGAAGTAGATGTAAAATTCTGAATCAATTAAAAAATGTTTTAAATTTAAAGTTCAATCAAATTTCTAATTAGTCTGGGCTGAATGTAAAATACATATCTATATTTTAATGTTGGTTTGTGTCTGAGATTCACTATCAAAACAAGCATGCGTAAATAGTGTGACAATAGTAAAGACTCAAACCAATATCTATTCAATTGTAGACAAAAAAAATGTGTCTTACTAAACAGTAAGATATCTACATTATTGGTGAGACATTTTGTCGCTAGCCCAAGATATGTTTTAGTGGATTTAATGTTGAATTTTTATTTGAAATCTTAAAATCGTTAATTTTTATTTTAAATTTGTAAATGAATTTAGAAGTTTAACTTTGAAATTAGTTAATCAAAAATTATTTAGATCTCGCGATTGAATCGTTTAATAATTTCCATTAATTGAAAGATTGTGATATAATTTCCTCAAAATTTACTAAATGATTGCCCAGACACGAGATCGAATTGAAGCAAGCTCATAATGAAGACGAATATTTGGATATTTGGATAGAGACGGAATTCAGTCTTGAATCAACATGCAATCCGAGATATTTAGCAGATTCAGCTTGTGGAATTTGTGCCCCATTGAGAAATGTGTGAAAGTTGGTACATGAACTGATTTCAGGTCGCTGAGCTTTAATTCCCAATCGCTGGTCCATTGGCTGATTTTATCGAGTGCCTGTTGTAGATATTCAACTACTTGGTTCTGCGATTCGCTTGATGCCTATACTACAGTCTCATCAGCTAAAGTTCCGATGAAGGTTGTTTCCGTTGTTGGTAGATATCGGAAGTGTAAAGAAGGTATAGGAAAGGCCCTAGTAAATTTTCGTTTGGAGAGGTACAACTCGAGCAGTTGGCAAAAATTTTGTGGCATTTATTTACTTATTTTATAGATAAGACCCTCATGCCACATTCTATCGAAAGCCTGTGATACATCTAGAAATACGGCGTGGCAATTTTCTTTCTTATACGGCGTGGCAATATTGGTTTTAGTCGTTTCTAAAGCAACTTTTCAAACAACTTTGAGATAGTTGGTAACAAAGAGATCGACCTGTATGATGTCTGTTGCTAACCGGGTTTGTCTGTTTTTTTTTACCATGACTGTTTGTGCAGCTTTGAAACAATCAGACACATAGGTAAGTCGGAAGCAAGCATTATATACATATATATTATAACATAGTGACTGCTTTCTTTGATAATTCCTTTAACCGCCTTGGCGTAATTTCGTCAATTCCAGGTGACTTTTTGGGATTCAAATTTTCTTGTGTGACTTCTAGTGGGGTTACGCTATATTGATGTTAGATTGTATATCGTGTGTTTGAAATACTGATGCCAGATGTTCGGCTTTTTAAAGATAATAGTATATGTTAGCTTCAGGACCCAGCCCTTTCACATAATTTTCAGTACAAGCCTCTTTATGTTCTTTAACTAATCGGTTAACTTTATTACTTATTCGATTAAATTCTCTTTTGTCAATAATATTTCTGGTTCTATGCCATATCCGTTTTTTCCTACGCCTTTCTTTTATCAGTTTTCGAATCTCCAGAGGGAAGTTGATCTCTTGTACAACTTTCTCATCTAATACAGGTGTAGCCTCTTATTTGCTTCACGTATAGAGTTAATAAAATATCCAGCTTGTATTTCAAGTTCTTGTTTAGTTTTAAGATGGTCCAGTTTCTGTCTCTAAATAATTCCCAATCCATGAATTTATTAGTAAGGTTAAGTTTCCTTTTCTTTTTAATGACTAATGAACTCAGTCATTAATGCCGGTGTGTGATCGGAAGTAAGTCCCCTTGTTGGAAATGTCGGATGTTTAGTTTGATTAAGATTGCTGCCCCTTCTCGAGCACGACCACTGGGATGCATTATCCAATAGGCTTTATATCCCATAATTTTGATAAAGTTTTTCTCTGTAAAGTGCGTCTCTGATATTAAAGCTGTGACTATATGTTGGTGATTCTTAGAAATACGTCTAGTTCTTGGGCTCCTGCATTAAGCCCGCTAGCATTCCAGGTTATTATACTTAGGAACGTTACAGTCATTTACTTTATATCTTGTTTTAGTAATTTGTTTGGTGGCCTGAAATTATCTTCCAGTTTTTCCACCCTATTAGAGAGCTGGCTAAAATTATAACCCATTTCAGCCTGAAATTCGGTGAGCATCTTCATTATATTACTAATGGTTGGATCGTTGGGCACTAGTATCGGCCTGATTTCTTGATTTTGATTGTTGTTTAAGGTTTTGGTCACCTGGGAGTAAGAGACCCCTTCTCTAATATGAGTATCATATTGTTTTGTACTAGATTTGATCTCAAGTTTATTTAGGCGAAATTCGTCGTTTGACGGCTGTTTTTGGTGCATATGGTTCAGAAATGTACAATTCCTTAGAATTTATAATTTTTAATTAAAATAACTGAATTAATAAGTCGAGGTAAGTAATATTCTCACAGTTAATTTTTACATTCTCTTAGTTGATTGAACCGACGGTCGTCGATTGGAGTGACAAACATCGTATTCTAGTAGTTGTTATAAAAGTCTCGTGTCACATGAAATTACATTTCTAGACGCTTACAATTTTTAAGTGACAGGAGCAAAAATGCAGGAATACGGAAGTTAGCAAAACGTTTAAATTTTAATTTTTTAACTATTAATTTATGCGTTATATAATATGACAAATACAAAACTGGCAATTCATGTATTTCAAACGTCATTCCGTAAAAAAATCAGGAATTTATTGGTGCTGCCAGTTAATTCTATTTATCGTGTCACATCACTGGGAGCGACTAATAGAATACCAATTTATATTTGAAGTGACGTGACAGTAGTCATGTCGTCTGAAGTGACGCGACTAAAGGAATAAGGGTGTAAATGAATACCCATACAATTTCAGAATTTAGAATTATTTGCAATTTGAAATTTCGGACATGAATAAGTAAACTCTCCGAATTTTTCTAAAACTTTGATTTTAGGCGATCCAAATGTACATTGCGAATCAAGATCTAAGTTAAGAGCAGGACTGGCTTTACAAAACTATTGCAAAAAATGATGATTGGCTTTTCAAAAGTAAGTTACAGTAACATTCAGTGCTGACTGATGCGGCGAGTAAGCGAGTAAAACAAGTGATATATAATAATGCCCAGAAATCTCTTCTGCACAACGTACCATAATATGTTGGCTTACAAATTTTCAACATTTTTTCTAATTTGTTGTCTCCTCCCCTCATTGAATTATTTTTCACGATATTTCGATCGTCTTAATTACCCCTTTATCTGTGTAACCATCCTTCTGTTATGCGCTTTCCTTAAATTGAGGTTTGTTTGTTTTAATTTTTAATCTCACGAGTATCGGATGTTGGGGTGCGCTCTAATAGGGTAGGAGTTGACCGTCTATAGCCATGACTTTCGTGCACTATATTCCAACTCTACAACTATGAAGAGACCACTAAATGTGTCTAGTATATCTCCACGAAGTAACATCCGGGCAACGTTTTTAAACAGCGGCTAAATACTAGAGGCGAGTGCATTATACTAGAAATATACAATATACAATGAAGAAGGAAATAATACTCCAGGTGGTACACCAATGGAAACATTGGGCAACCCACTCTCCGATGAGACTGGCTCACAAAACAACAAAAGTGTAGAAATAAAAAGTAGCCCGTTCAAAAGGTGAGGAAGGTTACTAGATCTCCTGAGAAAACATTTAATTGATCATTTGAAAATCTTAACATGGAGCAATTCCAATATAATATGGGCGCAACGGCGGCACCGGAACAAGCAGGGATAACCGCCTCATATAATTATAGGGAAGCACTTGTTCTTGATAGTTGTGCTTCAGAAAAAGAGGGAATGTTTTCATCATTATAATTCTCAATTCTACTCTCACAACAACAAATGGACGAACTAAAAAAAAAGAATGATGCATTTAAAACCGCATAAAACCCAAGCTGCGCCATCAATGAAGCAGAACCAGAATACCAAATTTAATGTCGACAATGGTAAATGTCAAACCGAATCACCAATCATACAGAACCAAACCACCAATTGTAATGTTAATAAACACGTTGAATATCAAATCGATGAGGCTAAGAATTAGCGAAAGAAACATGGATTCGTGCTAAGTCTAGAAAAAATAAAAAAACTAGGTTAAATAATACATCGTCACCACTACAAAAACCACAAACATTGGATCAAAATACTCAGCTTCAAAAGGTTGAGGCAAACATCAAAAAAGATTAAAAAATAATACCTCCCGTACCACCTATCATAGTAGATGATGTTAAAAATTATCACGAGTTCTATGATATAATTAAAGCGTGTATTTCAGAAGAATCATTCAACACTAAATTGATGAATCAAAATAAAATAAGCGTCAACGTAAATAGCGGATATGCATATCGTAACGTAATGAAAACATTGAGCGAAGGCTCATTTATCCTTCACCCTTATGAAAATAAACAAGAAATGTCAATCAAAGTCATGGCAAGGTACTTACATCATACATCAAAACAATTTAAAATAATCAGCGTAATGAACAAAATTAGCTGTACTAACATTCAGCTGTGACGAAATTATACCTAAAATTTACAAGATACACAGTTTATTGGGTTGCAAAGTGGAAATTCAACCACTTATAGAAGGTTTAAACTAATTCGAAATGTAAAAGATGTCAAGTATATGGACACGCGCAAAAATATTGTGGCAAACTTCCAACTTGTGTTAAATGTGCCGGACTTCACCTAACTGGAGAATCCGTAAGTTTATCTAAAGTGTGTACACTGTGGACAAGGTCATCCAGTTAATAACCGAGGATGTATTGTTGTAATGGAAATTCAGAAAATTAAAATCCAAAGGAAGAATACAACTAAAATGTATGGTCTGGTAAATCGATACGAGAGGCAGACAAAACAAGACAATGGGCAACAATTTGGCCGCCAACTAAGAACTGAAGGTGTTACTAATGCCGAGGCGACGAGAGGCGTAGTCAATACACCCCAGCCAAAAACCGATAGATGTAGACATCAATCCAACATTACAAGGTATTCTCATGAAATTAACAAATAATGATGAAAGGCTACAAAAATTGGAAGATAGAGCATTGGGAGCTAAACCCAAATCAACACAGATATGAACAACACAAACACAATGAAAATCATGTCATGGAATGCTAATGGTTGGCTCCGGCATCAGCAAGCACTACAAGCAGTCATCGTCATTGAGAATATATTTAGATGGTTGTCTTATTTACACATTTTACTAAGCAACCCTGAAAAAGATGATATTGTGGCAGGATTGTACTGTACACCAAGACATTCTATTAAAAACAAACAATACATCTTGGGAAAAGGTTCATAATAGGTGGTGACTTGGTGAACGCGAATAATACTCACTGGGGTTCTAGATTAACCACAACTAAAGGAAAAGAATAACGGATTGCCAACATATTGGCCAATAACTGACCTGATCGATTTTTTTATAACCACAAATATTCATAATAATTTTATGAAAGTCGAAGAAAGACAAGATATGAGCTCAGATCATTCTCCAATAGTCCTAACTCTAAGCGAGTATAGCATACAAAAAGGGAATCCAGTATTAACTAACAAATATACGGACTGGAAATGCTTAAAAGTACACCTGGAACAAAGAATACTTTTGAAACCACCTTTAAAAATTATGAATCAACTGGGCATAGAAGTAGAAAAGTTCATTAGGGATATTCAACAATCAGCATGGGAAAGTACTCTAGAAATTAGAAATCTCCTTAGGGATAAACGCAAATCCAGAAAAAATTGGCACCAAACTATAGAGCTCCACAAGAAAAAAAAAGACTAAACAGCTTAAACTCAACAATTAACAATAGAAATTCATAAATGAGTTAGTTAATTTCTACTTAAGTAAGTTGACGAATGAGAGTAATACGGATTATTCACTCTGGAAAGCAACTAAAACTCTGAACTATCAGGAAAATGGATGGAATATGGGCCAGAAAAAACAAAGAAAACCCCGATGGATTTGCTAATCATCTTGAAAATATATTTCAAGCTCATGAATGTCAATTAAGAGAAACATTAGATGTCACACCTACAACGCCTACTGAAGTAGCAAACGAAATTAAAGACAATTTAAACTTAAAGAAAGCAACAGGGTTTGACCTGATTACCAGAGAAATGATAAAGCAGCTACCGAGAAAAGCTACGGTAAAGTTAACTAATATCATAAATGCTACATTCAGGTTAAAATGTGTGCCAAACCTTTGGAAAGTGGCTAGGGTTATCGTGATTCCCAAGCCAGGAACGCCGCCACATCTATAATAATATCATATAATGTCTAAACTCTTTGAAAAGTTATTATTATAAAGGCTCAAATTAATAATTGAAAAAAATAACCTAATTCCGAATCACCAATTTGGTTTTCGCAGTGAGCATTCAACTATTGATCATGTGCATAGAATAACCAATATTATTGAAAAGACTTTAGAAGAGAAACAAATTTATTCCGCAGTATTCCTTGATGTAGCGCGGGCCTTTGACAAGGTTAGGCACAAAGATTTAATCTACAAACTCAAATTAATCCTACCTTAACAGTACAGCATAACACTGGAATTATATATAACGGAAAGATATTTCAAAACAATCCGATAGCCACTTTCGCCGATGACACAGATATCGTGGCAGTAGGTGACAACAACTCAAATACAACAGAGAAATTACAAATATGTACATGTCGACTTTACGAACAAGAGATTAGTACACAAACCAGTATATTTAATTAATCAAGAAATACCACATGCAAACACTGCCAAATATCTTGGTATGACATTAGACACTAAGCTTCGCTTGAAAGCTCATGTAAAAATGAAAAGAGACGAGTTGGGATTAAAATACAATAAAATGTATTGGTTACTGTGAAGAAAATTTCATCTATTAATCCCTAATAAGCTGCTGCTTTATAAGCAAATATTGAAGCCTGTTTAGATTTATGGTATACAGCTGTGGGGATGTACCAGGTAGAGTAACATGAATATTATCCAACGATTCCAAAATAAAGTACTAAACATCGTCAAAACACCATGGTTTGAACCCATTAAAACCGAAATTATGAAATGTTGCTAAAAGTCATGACAACGGCTACTTCACCATGTTCATAGAGGCCATCCGGCTACTGGATAATACGGATTAGTAAGAAGGCTCAAAAGAGTAAAGCATTTTGAGTTAGTGTAAAATCAGTTAAAATAAATCTTTATCTAACGCACAATAAAAGCGCGATCAAATATTAAATTTCAAAATTAACGAGTGCATCGATGGATGAACCCTTAATTTTCAGTAAAACGTAGAAATTTATGTTAGAATAAAATAGGTTATTGGTCTAGGACTAGATTGTAATTAAAAAACAAATAATAACGAAGAATTATTTACAAAAAAAAATCCGCCATTTTGTATTCGCCATCTTGATTCTTAGTCAGGGTCAACGTACACAAATTTCTTCTTTCTCGTGCACACATTTCTTAACTCAATAAATAGGAATTGAGAATAGCAAAAATTTGACTTTTAAATTTACTTCAAATTTGCATAAATTTTGAATTTATTATTTTTAATTTGATTGAAAACTTTGATTCTAGCTTTAATAAAGAATTAAGACTTTGTAATCTATAGAATAAATGTATTATTAGAAATTTTGAATCTGGACTGTTTTTGGCATTCTGTAAGAATGTGAAATTTGATCCTGTAGCTAGCTATTAAGCCAACAATCTCCGATGTGTTGTAGAATTTTTAAAATTTAGGAATCTTTGACTGTTTTTTTTGACAGGTTCCAGAAAATATAAATTTTGACTAAATAATTTAGTTTGGAATGTCACTAATTTAATAAATTTAAATTCTCAGAAGTATTAAAATAACTAAATTAGGACATACATAAATAGGTATTAGGTTTATAAGAATCAGAATATAAAAAATTTTAAGTTTTAAATTATTGAATTTGGAATTTTAATATTTAAGTACTTACTTAAAATTTTTAATTGAAAGTTTAAGATTTTATAATTTAAAATTTAGAGTTAAGATTTCAAAGTTTAGATTTTTGTTATAGAATTTTGAGGTTTTCTTGATTTTTGGATTACATTTAATTTAAAATTTTATCTTTTCAACCTAAACCTACTATATACACGTGAGAAACTGGAGTCTAGCAAAACAGACTATTTAGAATTTGTAAAATTTAAATTTTAGGTTTTGATACACGTAGTATCGAGGGTAGAAAATTATAATTTAAAATTCATAGATTAATTTATTTTATAACATATCGGTTTTAATTTATTTTTATTTTTAGTGTTGCAAGTAAATAAAATTTTCATTGCGGTAAGGCATATGCAGAATAATATTTCTGCGGGGAATCAAAAGCAAGATTAATTTTTTTCATTGATGCACCTAAATTATCTGTAACATATTGTATTAATATTTTGTACATTCCATATTATTTAACATTATTACTCGTATCTATAAAAATTTAGTTAAGCGTGGCCCCAAAAGCAAATTGTTCTATTTTGTTTGTACAATGTGTTAAACTATAGAGAACATGTCACTTACCAGGAATAAAATTTCTTCATACGTAATTACAAAAATGTTCGGTTCACCTTTAGATAAATCCGGAGCAGACCCGGTATTACTACATAATTTAACATTAGTGTGTTCTACTAAAATGCTATTTGACACATTGAGTTTAGTATTATCCTGGTTTGAATCTAAATTTGTATGAAAAATTAAATTCCATGTTTCGTCCGTTCGAGCCATTAGAACTGATTGTGCACTTTTTAACAAAGTCTCAGATGCATTACATTTAGATGGATCATGATTATTACCACACTTTTCACAATTTCGTTTTTTATTGCTGCGTGACATCCTAGAGCTACTCATATTATATAGGCAACAATGAGTTAGCGTTGTGAATTAAGCTTCTGTGACATACTATATTCATGTTGTATTAGTTCTTCTGTGTTTGCTTTGGTAAACCATTTAGAATTACTTTCACTGGTTTGATGTTGTTTAAATGTTTTCTATATTGTAATCAGTTGTATATTAGTTACAGAAATTTTTAGTGTCATAACAATAGGTGGTATGCCAATTTTGTTATTCCGGTTTATTGTTTTATCTTTAAGGTTGAAATCAATGATTTCACCGTCTTTGTCGATTAAAATCATCAAACGCTTTGTTAGTGAGAATGTTAGAACTCGTTGATGGTGTTAAATTTAATCTTATTTGGTTTTCATCGATTAATTTGATTTAGAAATGATTAAAAGTTTTCACTTTTAAGGTCGTATATACGCATAAATGCAACCTTTGTT
The DNA here is from genome assembly GCA_951394425.1 of Tipula unca. Taxonomy (NCBI): domain Eukaryota; kingdom Metazoa; phylum Arthropoda; class Insecta; order Diptera; family Tipulidae; genus Tipula; species Tipula unca. Next base: position 158,342,279 of record OX596380.1, on the reverse strand, counting down.
ATCGCTCATGTCATTTTTCATTTCATTATTCGCTGACCTAATCTTCGAAGTTGTTTGCCTTCGCTTAGTTAAATTTTTATTTATAAATTTATTGTTGACGAATGATGTGTGATTGTTAATGCGTTTAAGAATTTGAAAATAAATGCAAATATGAATACGAAATAGATATTTTGAAAATTTCAGGAATTGGGTGGATTAAAGCTACATAAACTTTCTCACATAGAAAAGTTGTTTTCTATGTTATAGAAAGTAATTTGTATTCTTATAGAGTTTCAGTTTCATTCGCCATGACCTATGATGAGATAAATGACTTTTAATTATTTTTCCAAAGAATGTCGAATCGAAACTGAAATTGTTGCTATTTTATAAAAAATTATAAACCTTGAATTTATGGTAAGCAAACTGGCGGTAAATTAAATTAAAATTTGTGGAACTTTAATATAAACCAGATTCTTTGTTCGATTCCTTACATTAGAAATTTTGAAAATATTAAACTGACCATGATGGAACTCGACATGTTGGGTACAAATGAGATTTTAAAGTTAAGTAAAATGACCAACATGAACGGAACTAGGCTAATCTTTGACCGATTATATTGAAACTCAGCATGTTGGAAGGAAATAGAATTTTTAAGTGATTTTTTATTTGAAAAAAAGTGGGATTAAATATTTTTTGAATGCAATTCTTGAATATGCCCAACTAGAGTAGAGCTAGTCCATTTGTCGGCCGATTATGACGGAACTTTATCTGTTCGACAGGATTTAAAAATGAATTTTATATTATTCGTGATCCGATTATGATGTGATTCGACATGTTTGGTTGAAATGAAAATCATAACATTATTATTGAGATAAATTTTGGAATATGACCTTAGGATAGTTTAGGGCCATGGCCTTTACTAATTAAAATTAAATTTCTTCACTTAAAAAAGAATATGTCCTTTTATGAAAATTTGTCGAGAACCACAATCATATTTCCTTGATATGGACGAAGGTGAAGGAATCGGATACGTAGATATCAACAAACGTAAACGTATGTTTTCCCTTACATTCATATATCATCTAAATAAGCAAATACTTAAAACCCTATAGTATCTACGGTGTTAAATAAATCTTTTCTGAACTCAGAATTCATCAATTCTTCGCCAGATAGACCAGTATCTCGATTTTGTTGCCTTTTTGAGACTATGAGACTATGAGACTGCCAAATATTTTGTATACGTACACTGTGTAGGCTATTAAATATTGTTGTTGTGTGTTGTCATTTTTTGTTTGTGTATTTGTTTTGAGAGTGTACAATAAGCATCAAAAATTATCGGATCGGTATGAATCGGTATAAAAAACAAAAATAATACAAACATTTTTGGTGCTATTGCGACGGAGAATTGACGTTTATGTCATTAGTATAGTACATAAATTATTATGTTTACTTATTATCCTATTATGATATTTTTGTATCCGAAAGCTTTTGAATTTTTGTCAAAATAAAATATAAACAAATTGAACAGCGCATGCGCACAAATACACACATACTCACTAATATTACTATTTTCCGGTAATTTTTACTCTCCTAGTCCCATAGTCTCAAAAAGGCAACAAAATCGAGGTACAGAAAGTATTTGTTCCAGGACTAATGAAATTTAAAACGAAGGAACCTATTTCACAAATACTTTGATGGTTTAATTAGCATAACAATAGACCTTACTAAATCTGTCCTTAAAACTGAGAAGGTCGCGATTACTCTACTATTCAAACCCAATTATTCTTCGAAAGTGTATAAGTATACCATATTACAAAGAAGTATAAGCTTATCGCTGAGTTTCCGGTTGATGTAGAGAATGGTTATGTACTCGTATATATCACTCCTATACAACAATCAATGGTAATTTAATTATCCCTGAAGGCGTATATCATTGTAAAAATTGGTATGCAGTTCTGGAAATTACCAATTATGCTAATAAGGCACATACTTTCGTAATCGAACAACCAACTAAAGCCGAACCATTTAGACAAACTTATCTAGCCGAATCCAACCATTCAAGACTGCGATGCACCTACTCAAGGCGAGAATATATCGAACTAAAGTTCGTAAGTAAAAACTGAGTATCTTAACACTGATGAAAAGGCAAACCTTTTAATGTTATGTCATCACTATGAAGAATTATTTCTCAAAACTCTCTTATCGTTACCTTTATATTCATAAGGAAGAAATAAAAAGGCAGATAGATAAAATGTTACAAGACAAAATCATATACGTCCCAGCTTCTTTCCTTGGTTGTCTCCTATTTGGATCATGCCTAAAAATGCCGATGCAAGCGGGAAAGCCAAATGGCAATTAGTGACAGACTATCGCAAATTAAATGAGAAGAGTATCGAAAGTCGGTACCCTCTTCCAAACATCACCGATATTTTTGATTCTACCTTGGATCTTGCATCTGGATTTCACCAGATTCAGGGAAAAAATGACGTACCCAAAATAGCATTTTCCGTCGACCATGGGCACTGCGAATATATCAAAATACCTTTTGGTTTAAAGAATGTCCTATTGACATTTCAGAGGGCCATGGACAATGTATTAGGTGAACTACAGGGAAAATCTTGTTTGTGCTACATGGACGACATCATCTACGTCGCTCCAACTGCATATAGACAAACCAGCTATGATTTAATTTTATCATTGGAGGTGATTTTAATGCAAAAAATGCTTTCTGGGGGTCAAGATTAACAAATCCAAAGGGTAGAGAACTATACGCCGCAGGTCGAGCTTACAATTGTGAATTTCTGTCAGGAGGAAAACCAAGGTACTGGTCTACTGACACAAGGAAAACTCCGGATCTAATTGATTTATACATTATAAGAGGTATATCCGAAAACCACATTTTTCTAGAAAATAGTGAGTCTGTCATCGAACCACTCGCCCGTCATTATGGCTGTTATTTCCACGATTGTTAACAAGGAAAATCCACCTAGACTAACAAATAACAAAACCAATTGGGAATTATTTAGGAAATTGTTTGAAGACAACACCGATCTTCTTGTACCAATGAAGCATCCGGTTCAATTAGAAAATGATATGGAACTATTAATCAATAATATACAACAAGCAGCATGAAATAGCATCCCTATACTCCAAAACAAGGAGCGTAATAATTTCACTTATCCAGTCGAGATCTGCAATAAGCTTAAGCAAAGAATTAAAGAACTAAAAAATGAATCAGCCACCCGTTATCTTCGTAGTCTTACACACAATAAAGAAACTGAGTATTCTCTATGGAAAGCTACAAAAGCATTAAAACGATCAAATTATCAAATACCGCCAATAAAATCACTGATGATAGAAATTAGGTAACAAGTGCCAAACAGAAAGCAGCACTGTTCGCATCTCATCTTGAAGAAACGTTCCAACCATATGCTAGACAATAAGCGAATGAAAATATAATACCAGTGCACAAGGAAGATTGTAGGGAAATACCACCTGTAACTCTACGAGAGTTGAAAGATAAAATTAACCATATCATAAATACGAAAAAATCTCCTGGCTATGATTTAATTACAGGTGAAATAGTGCTGGCACTTCCTGAGAAAGGGGTGCGCAAACTTCTTCATATAATCAACGCTTCATTTCGACTGAATTATGTACCTCTGCAATGGAAACTAGCAGAAATAATTATGATACCAATTTCTCTGCTTCCTGTACTTTCAAAAATTTGAAACTATTATCCAAAAGGATGAAACCTATAATACTTGAGAAAAAGCTAATACCACCACATCAGTTCGGATTTAGAGAAAGCCACTCCACCATAGAGCAAGTTCACAGGATTACAAGTATTATTGAATATGCACTTGAAAATAAGAAAATATGCTCAACAATATTACTGGATGTAGCACAGGCCTTCGATAAAATATGGCATCATGGATTGGAATATAAACTGCATCGAGATTTGCCAAAAGAATACTTTCAGATATTGAAATCTTACATTGATAACATATATTTTCGCGTTAGATGTGAAGAAGAATTTTCCGAGCTAAAGAGGGTGTCTGCAGGGGTTCCCAAAGGTAGTGTGCTGGGGCCAGTCTTGTATTTATTTTACACAATCGACTTACCAAACACAAGCGGGACAATCAAATAGTTAACAATAGAACTAAATTCCAAACAAGTTTCTAATGCTAACACAGCCAAGTATCTTGGTTGGAAGATATTCAGAGCTGTCAATACCTAATAAGTTGCTACTATACCAACAAGTTTTAAAACCTATATGGACTTATGGCATTCAGCTTTGGGGCTGTACTAAGAAAACCAATATTAAAATAATACAAGCGTTTCAATAAAATGTTACAAAGTGTTACGTGGAATAGTGAACGCTCCTTGGTACATAAGAAACGATAACTTACATAGGGACCTCCGGATGGAAAACGTCAGCGAAGAGATAACAAGTCATGCAACACAAGAAACCACAATAGGGTGGCCAAATTTTTAGAGACTTTATTTTTTTATTTTTAGGAAATTTGATGAATTTTTAAAATTTCGTTAAAACATAAATTTTAAATTAAATATTTTGATCGACATAATGCTTAGTTAGTAACTTTGAAAGGCTCGTAAATGGAACAAATATAATGTTGATTGATCAATTGTAAACCATAATTAAATTTGGTATCCACAATTATAATCAAGAAGCTAGCACATTGCAATGACGACAAGTATAAAGTTGTGTATAAAGTTAAAATAGATTAAATATAGTCTGCCGTAAGTTACAGATTATTGATTCATATATCTTCATATAGCGCTTCTTCTATTCTGATGGCCCACTAAATTTAAATCACGTCTGACGACCTATAAGATTTCTCACCAACCAGTACTATCTGCTGTTGTAAACGGTTTGAAGACAATGCTCTTCTGATGCCATGAACCTATCTGATTTAATCCCAAATCTAAAAAGCCTAAATGTTACTATCCGTAGAATTATTTATTTGTTTGAGCATGATTTTAAATGAACAATTTAGATGGTCCTTATCGGTCATTGCCAGAGATTTAAACTCAGTTCCTACTAACAAATCTGATAGCGTATTGGAGTACTCCTTTAACGAGTCTATATCCTCTGAATTTTTATGTTTATATAATTTTCTATGAAACCTGCGATTGGAGATTCAGTTGCTACTAATATACCGCTAATAATTAATCTGATTTCTCTTGTATTTATTTGGCCCAAATAGTATTCCCTATCCCCAGATAATTGTTTGTACATGAATTATTTTGAATCGTTTCTTTGACTCAAAAATTTAATATTGGTTATCGGCTATTGGGTTATAAAGGATGTCCCAAAATTAACGCAAGATTTGAATTTACCGACATTTGTGCAGTAAAGTGTTGCCTATCCCAAAAAAAAAAAATTTGACAGTTGAGAGGTTGGGGTTAGTAAAAATCTGCGTTACACGATAGAACAACGTATTTTCATGATTATTGAGCATCAACAAGTGGATGCTGCTTTTTCGAGCAAAATCATTCTAAGCGATGAAGCACATTTTCACCTTGATGGCTTTGTTAATCGCCGAAATTGCCGCATTTGGGGTAGGGGTAACCCACATGTGATTGTCGAAAAACAAATGTATCCACAGCGTGTCACAGCTGTTTGGTGCGGATTTTGGGCTGGAGGGATCATTGGACCATACTTTTTTAAAAATGAGGCGGGTTAAGCAGTAACTGTTACTGGTGCTCGATATCGCGACATGATAACACACTCTTTCTGCATCAGTTGGATGATATTGACATAGAAGACATGTGGTTTCAACAAGATGGTGCCACGTGCCATACAGCCTGTGAAACAATTCAATTACTGGCCCCCAGATCTTGTGATTTAACACCATTAGATTTGTTTTTATGGGGCTATTTGAAGTCAAAGGTCTATGTCAAGAAGCCCAAAACCACCCGTGCATTACAAAAGGAAATTAAACGCTGCATCACCGAAATTCAGCCACATTTATGCAAAAAGGTCATGGAGAATTTCGATAAAAGTGTGCGTATGTGCCAGCAAACCTGTGGAGGCCATTTGCCCGATTTGATATTCCATAAATAACCCTATCCTATGTATTTTATGATTCAATAAAAAAAATCACAATCTGAAGGCTAAAAACTGTGGAAACTCTTTATATGAGCTCAACTCCTTGTATTACAACTGGGAAGTATAATCTTGTATAAACAATTAAATGGTGATCATCTGTCGTTGTCAGAGGTTAAAACTCAGTTTCTAATAGAACCAATCAAATGGATAGCTCTTCAAACGAGCTCAAATTCTCCAGCATTAATAATGGTTGTGATTAAAAAAGTGAAAGGTAATTATAGGTCATTATCACGGACGGATTCCTCACTCAATCAGCTCAAATGGAATGTTCAACCCCCAAGAAAATTCCTAATAAGATTTTAACCCGATTCTAAGCAACGACTCTAAATAGTATCGCCTTTACAATTCAATGAATTTAATTTGGCCCCAAATAGAATGGACATACCGATATATTATATTCATCTTATATACTTGAATTAAGAATAACAACTTTCCACTATTGATTTTAATCAAAAACGACGAATCTTTAAATTAAAATAAATACTTAAAACGATTGAAAGAGACATGCACACACACACTAAGTTGACCTATATATAATTTACAACAAAATCTATAAAACCTGTTAATAAACTACTTTTGTATATAAAACTCATCGCGAAATTTACCGGATATTTCAAATATCATCGACCGACCACCTACTTTTTAATAAAATTAGCAAACTTTCGAAATGTTATTGAACTTGAAATACATTTTTCGTATTCGAATTTGGATTAACACAAAATAAAAAAATTAATTTCCTGGCAAAGCCGTTAATACCAATAATAATAATTAGAGCGTGTATTATATTACAAATATAAATATAAAAATGTGCAATTTATAGATAAATAATGCAAACCACTAATTTATTCACTAAAATTTTAATTTTAAATTATCATCACTAGCGTATTTAAAAATAAAAACACTAAATAATTAATAATTAATTAAAAACCACTATGGTCGATAATATAATTTCAAGCTTATCCTAACACACCACACACCAAACATTTAATAAACGCATATAATACCAAATTTTTGAATTTTTCCAAATAAAACATGCAACAACCCTCGTTTGTGCTTTGATTTTTATTTTTATGTTTATGCGCTAACCCAATTTTCATATAAAATCATATAAAAAAATTTCATTAACATAAAAATCATGTTACGAATTTTATTGATCTATCTCAATATAAGTAATGGAATTCACTGAATTGAAGGTGAACCACCCATACACAATTTAATTTTTTTTTTTTAAATTCAATTAAATTTACAAAAACACTCAACAACAAAAATATATTAGCTTCACAGTTTTTATTTAATTAAAAATAATTTTTATTTATTTATTTCGTTCATGTTTTTTTTCTAACTTTAATTCCACTCAAACGTGCACAAAAAACTAACGAAAAAAACGTTAAAAATGTAAAAAACTAAACACACAAATCGAAATCACCTAGTTTAGCGCGCACAGTTTTAAGAGAAATAAAAACAAAAAAAAAAACTAAAAATCACTTAAAAATCATACAACTTTCTTTATTTGAATTAATAAATAATAATAATTATTTTTAATTAAGAAGAACGAATTATCATTGTTTGAATTAGATGTTTACCTTAATTGCACACCGTTGACCATTTAATTTGTCCCGCGCACAATAAACTTCACCATATGTGCCCTCGCCTATTAACTCTTGCAGTTCAAATCGATCGCCAGGCGCCGGCAAACGACTAAAGTCTATGTGTTGTGAGAGGCCGGTATATGAAGCCATACTCTCAATTAACTGCGGAATGAAAGAAAAGAAAAGAAATTAAAAAATAAAATTTAAATCAAAAATTTTTATAATTGATTTTGTAGAAATTTTTTTTTTTTTTTATTTTCGCAAAATTTTATTAGTTTTATTCGATTAATTTGATTTAACAAATTGAATGACGACGGTTAATTTTTCTTATTGTTGTTCTCGAACGAGATGGAAAATTTTCGAAATTACTATCACATTTACAAAATTAAAGTTTGAATAGTTACTTGATTAGCAGGTTAAACAATAAATTTGTAAAACAATCATTCCAACAACTGCTTTCACCTATGCTTTCAATTTCTCAAAAATGAGAAACTGTCATTGATTTAGGGATGGAAGATATGGGGATATGTGTTTAAAATGGATGGTTCATCGGTATATTCTAAGGATTCTAACGAAACGAAAATTCTAAAATTAACTAATAAGTACGTCAAAATTTGAAATTATTAAGATATTTATTATGTTTACCAATTTTAAAATTTGCGGATAATCTTTCCAAGATTTGAATCTAAACACTACTAAAAAACATTTCTACTTTCCACTCAAAAACTTTTCCACTCAAAAATTTTTAAAAATCACATAATTACCAATTTGTCTGTAAATTTTGGAAATTATCGATTTAAAACTGTGTTTGAAAATCTCATGGGTTATAGAATTTGATTAATAGATTGTAAAAAGAACATACCAAGTTCTAAAATTTTGGAAGGCTTAACTTTAAATTTATTAACTGCGAACTCACTAAATATTAAATTTTTCGTTTAAAACTCAGTTTTATCTCAGATCCAAAATATATATTTTCATAATTCTTCATTTGTAGAATTCTGATTATCATAACCATTAATTTAGAAATGGGACATGAAATCGCAGGTGTTACCAACATATACTTTCTGTTGTTTTACATCGATTTAAAACAAAAAGACAACAATAAAGAAGTATTCAACATCAAGAAACTTTCATACTGTACTGTTGAAATTGAACCAACTAACAAGACAAGGGGTGTATTCCACAATGCACGAATTGTCAACAACTCGAACATACCAAGAGCTTTTGCTATCGTCAAACCAAATACGTGAAATATGCTGAAGATCACCACACAACAATATGCAAAAAAAAATGTGCTCTTTGCAACTGCAAATTATAAGGAATGCCCTGTATATCTGAACAAAATTAAAAGTCAACAGCAATTACAAACCAAAGCAGCTAAACCTCAAACAATAATTACTCCATCCACAGTTAAATTATCTTAATAAGGAGTCTAATAACATTGAAATCATTAAAACGCTCAGTCAAAATCAACAGACACTTGGTCACTTAGCAGAAACTGGGTGGCAAAACTGGAAATTAATTTCTATCCGCCAAGCAAAAAAGTCAGTATACACAAATATGATTAACTCGTTCCTACACATTGTAACTTGGAACGCCAATGGACTCAACCAACGAGCCCAGGAACTAGAAATATTTCTCCATACAAACAATATAGATATTGCGCTGGTTTCAGAAACACACTTCTCCAACAAAAGTTTTATTAGAATAAAGGGATTCAATTCCTACTGGACAACCCATTCTAGTGAAACAGCTAGAGGTGGTTCAGTTGTACTAATTAAAAATAATATCATCAAACAAAGAATTCCATATTTCAAAACATTTCAAAATTCAAACGACCTGAAGCTCGGATACGACCCATAAGAAATGATCAAGGTAGTTGTGTTCGAAAAGACAAAGAAAAAGCGATCTTTGACAACACCTAGCAACAGTATTTCCACCCCATGACATTCAATCCAATATCGACGTAACATCTGTTTATCAACCAAGTCAGGATTTTAAAAGGGTCGCGCCAATGGAAATTGCCGAAGAAATCGACAAAAATCTTAACCAAAAAAAGCACCAGGAATTGATGAAACATCACCGGATCTATTCAAGAAACTACCACGTAAAGCAATCATCATGAGATTGAAGTATGTACCCAAATGCTTCAAAACAGCCCAAATAATTATGCTGAAGAAACCAGGCAAACCAGATGAAGGAGTAACATCGTACAGACCAATATCAATGCTTCCGACCTTATCAAAGTTGTTTGAAAAACTATTTCTGAAACTTCTGAAGCCAATGGTAAACGTTCCTGATTTTCAATTTGAATTCAGCAGTAACCACTCCACAATAGATCAAGTCCATCGAATTACTACGGTAATAGAGCAAGCGTTAGAAGAAAATAAATACTGCCCGCTGTATTTCTGGATGTATCTCAGGCCTTTGATAGGGTTTGGCACGTGGGATTGACATTCAAGATGAACAAAATGCTACCACAAAATTATTGCCAGCTGCTTGAATCATACCTCTTTGGTTACAAATTCAGAGTTATCCATGAAGAAACATGTTCTGACTTTTATCCGATACTATCGGGAGTTTCGCAGGGAAGCGTATTAGGACCTCTCCTCTACCTTCTCTACACTGCAGATATACCTACAACGAACAAAACCTTCATCGGTACGTTTGCTGGTACAGGTGCAGCAAACCCACACAAGTTTATGGTTATCTCATAAGTACTAATAGGTACTCATAAAGTATAATGTCAACCTTATAATGAATAATGTCAACCATACAATGAATTAACATTGTAGTAGCCATACCAATAAAGGTGTTTAAAAAAAAAAAATTTAGAATTTTTAATTTTGAGATGTCAAAAAATTTCAATATTCTGAAAATGTCACATGAATAGAAAATAGATCCAAATTGTACATATTTTTATAAGTACAATTTGGATCTATTTTAGCTTAAGTTAAAATTATTCTAAAATGTATACCAAAAGTATAACTATAAATTGTCGGAAAACACATTGGCAGCACTTTAAAGGCGAATGAACATTAAAATTTCAGCATTTAGGTTCAGGTCGAAATAAAATAAAACTTTGGAAGCAATAAAATTGAAACTAAGAGTTTCGAAAACCAAATTTTAAATATAAAACAATATTCTTAAAGTGTTCAATTCAGAATCGCAATGCAAAGATTTTCAATTTGGATTGAAATACTTAATTCTAAAATCTACGATTGAAATTCTAATCCAACTTTCACAAGAAAACTTAAAACTAAATTGCTAATAAATAAATTGTTTAATTATAAGAAAATATAAACTTCAAAATTTTAAATTTGAGGGTTCAAGAATAAATTCTAAAAAACAACGAATTCTATAATTTAAAAATAAAAAAGTAATTATGATGTATGAGAATTTAGAAATTTCGGAATTTAAGTGTTTCAGAATATAGAATTAGGTTCAAAATTTAAATTTAAAATTGCTTAATGCATTATTTAAAAAATATAATATAATCCATCAATAAAACTCAGAATTTAGAAATTTTCTAAAATTTTTAAACAAAATACTTAAAACTTTCAAATTCTAAACATCACTATCATTCGATTAAAATAACTTTTAATAACTGTTTCATCAAAGGCAGCATATACTCTTTTGCTCAATATGTGGTTTCTGTCCGCACTGAGTTGACCTTTAAAAATTTTGAATATAGGAATATTAAATCATTTAGTTTAGAAGTTAAAGTTAGAATTTTTTTTTGAATTTAAATTTGGAAAATTTGATTACTTAATCGAATATCAAAAAACGTTAACGACCTATGTATATAGCATAAAAGCTTGATTAATTACGTGTACATCAAACCTAAGGCTGTTCAAGACACATAACCAAATGTTATTTTTCATTTTAAAATTTAAATTGCACTTAGCTTGAATACGACCAAACTATACTCTTTCATTTTTTGCATTGTACATGCATATACGTAAAAAGTATATAATACCTCGTATTTCAAGATGACACAAATGCATACCATTGACCTTATAGTTACAAACGAAATTTCACTGTCCACCAACATGTTGATGTATTCAATTTTTGATTTTATAATCTTCATCTACTTACATAAAATACACATACGGAGCTAATAATAACATAAAAATTCAAATTTTTTTTTTAAGATGATGAACTACTTTACTGTCCTAATAATGTTTTAAAACTCTTTTAACATTTCCATATATAATTATATTTGTTATTATTTGCTTTTCGGTCATTTTTTTTTGTTGTTAACAATAAGTAATAATTGATTACTCATTCAAATTTTTTTTTAATGGTATGGATATGTGGTATATTGAGTTGCAAATTGTATAAAATCGAGAACTAAAATCGTTATAATGGGATGGGAAATGCTATATGTATAGTCGCGATATTACGTATTTTGTGGTTGGTTAATCATTTGTTTTTAATCCGAAGTAAATCACGTGTAATAATTTAAAATGTGTTGTGTATTTTTATAATCCGAAGAGCACGTGAATTTTTGTAACAGATTAACGATAAATTTTTTATTGATGAACTTGAATAAAACAAAAAACGAAAAAATATCCACCTCCGATAGTGGTAGCTTCTCTATATGAATAGTGCGCTTAAAATTCGTAATTTAAAGCTAATTTCAAAGCTCTAATATATACTTATGGACAAAAAAAAATATCTTTTATTAAATAAAATTTAATCGAAAACAAATATTTTTATTAGTTTTAGCTTAATTTATTTCAATATTTTGTGAATTATTGGACAAATTTAACGAAACCGTTAAAGTAAAGAAAATCAGCTAAATTTGACTCGTATTTCAAAATCATTTGAATGAGTACTAAAATGTATCTTTTAAATTATTGATTACTCCTAAAAATTAGTAACGTGTGCTACCTCCTCTTGCATTTATAACACATTTTAGCCTCTCTGGCATTGAATTTATCAAATTGGCCACAGTATCTTGAGGAATTTGTTCCCAAGCTTGAATAACGGCGTTGATCAGTTCATGTGGCGAAGAAAATGATACATTAACTTCATAAATTCGTCTCCCGATTATGTCCCACATATGCTCGATAGGATTAAGGTCTGGGCTGCAAGCGGGCCAACGCATTACTGGAACATCCACAGCCTCAAGGTATTCCTTTACTACATTTGCGACGTGTGGACGAGCATTATCATGCATAAACATGAATTCATTTCCGATAAATGGTGCAAATGGAATCAATGGAATGGTTCCAAACACTCGGCGATGTATCTAATTGCAGTCATGGTACCGGTAGAAATCGATACCAACTCTGTTCTGGCAGTTAGTGATATTCCACCCCAAACCATAATAGAAGAATTTCCGTCATGTTAAACGAGCCCTGCGGTGTATCTCGGGATCCGATTAGGTCTGATTTGATGCTACGTCCAGTTACGAACCTTTAGGATTTATTTCCTAATTAAATTAGATAGCACTCCAATTAATTAATTAAAAATATATGTACGTATGTATTATTTATAAACTTATTTATTATTGATATATGTATACTATTTAGTTTATAAACTTATTAAATTAATTTAGTTTTTACAATATAAAATTTATATTCAATTTTTTATAAATTATTACAAAATAAATTTTATGAAAAATAACAAAATAATTTTTATGAATAAATTTTTCAACACCATTAAAAATCCACACACTATTGTTTAACATCCAAAATCGCAAAAGGGAATGGAAGAATATTTAGTTTTGTTTTTTGTTGTTGTTTTTTTTGATGACGTCGCCTTCGTCTTCCAAAATACATGTCGTATTTTGGAGCGGGAACAGATGCGTCGGCGGCGGTCGACATTGCACTTATGTTAAGTGTTGCATCACCGAACATTGTTAGTTCGTGGTGATGTTGTTAGATGGCGACATGCTTTACTATAAATGTTTTATAGTAGTGGTTCGGCGATTGGATATGTTATGGGGTTAGTGAACGCTTAATTCAAATAAGTTGGTTTATATTTGAATTTCACTAATTGTTTTGTTTGTGGCAGTATCGAATATGGGTGAGTCGAGTATTCGAGCTGCTACAAACCATTTTCTCAAACAAATTAATTTAATATACCTATCCTAAGCGAGTGTTGTACATCGATTTCTCCCACTACCAGCATGACGATGATACTGTCCATTCTCCTGGAATCATTTAACCACTCTTTATATTGTGGATTGGTCCACTCTTAACAGTTGCGCAACGTAAGACTGAGTTCTTCCTTCTTCAACTAATCAACCTCAACACTCAAATGATTTCTTCCGGCCGACAAGTTATTCATTTTTATTTGTTTTTAATGAAAAACCTTACTTTTACACTTAATTGTATAATTTAAATAACAATTCATTGCAAATAAACTTTTCGACTGAACAGCCAAAGTGCTCAAATTTCTGCTAAACTCGAAATCAACAAAACAAATTGTAGTATTTTTTTTAATGCATGTGTATTTCAGTGAAAACTAGATACTATATAGATTTTATCATGATAATTATAAAAACAATTTTATTAAGCTACTCGTAATTTCAAAAATACAGATTATGCGTTTTTTGTCCATAAGTGTACTTCAGGCATAAAATTTGGCAAAATACGATTTCTAAATTAATTGTAATTCTGAATATTATTGACCATATTTATTTCACTCACAATATCTCCCGAATATTTTAAAAATCAAACGGCCAATAAACAGTAACGCCAATAAAATATTTGGGCACAGAAAAATATTTGGTTGCTTAATTTATAATTCTCAGAACTGTTACTGACACGCAATTCGAACTCCATTAATTGACTGGAAATTAAATTCTTAATGTTCATTAGAAAATTCTCTTGAAACGCTGCTCAAACAATCTTATGCCACCAAATTTATCAAATTTTACGCGAGTTCTTGAATAACATAAATTGCAACGAAAAAACTTCACAAATAAGTTGAATTCCGTCACCCAAAAATGTCATGCGAGCAGACTAGCAGGGATGGGCAAGGTAGATTACGCGGTGTAATTTACTCGGTTGTCGACACGTAAAATAACACGTAGATTACTTGGCAATATTTGTCAACATCGACAATTAAGTCAATGTCAACAACCTACGATATTTTAACGGCCGTATTCAGTTAAGTCGTCAGGAGAAACGTCCGCTAAAGAATCATTCATATTAAATCGATAATCATATACCATAAACTGTAATTTTGTAAATATGTGTTGAAATAAAACAAACAGGAGCTTTAATTAAAAAAAGTTTATTGCACTTAACGTTTGGATTGATCTCAATTTCAAATTTTGTAAATTAAGGATAAAGTCAAGCACATGTTGTTCGATGTTTCTGTACCTATTGCTTAATCAGGCAAACATTTTACTGCTGAATCGTGTCAACGAACCAGAGACAAAATACGTTTCTGTCGTCATCCTTTTACGTACACATTCGACGTAACGGTGAAGGATGTGACAAAGATTTGGATCTTGAGTCCACCACTGCAAATCGCTTGCATTTATAACTCTATTTTCAAATTTATCTAACTTGAAGTGCTGCTATATTTAGCGGAAGCATTTCTCAATATTTTTTGTAAGATGTATATTTTTTGACCTGCTAACCTGTTTCAAACCCAATTTCACATACCTTTCGTCATTCATCAAAACATATTCCCAAAATTTTGTAAAAACTGGGTAATCGAACACCGACACACGCACGGCACATTTAGCGGACAAGTTTTGGTTATCTGAATGATTTATAGCGTTTTAATAACTCGGTAATTCTTATAGCATTGGTTGTACTCAATTTTATGGTACGGTCATAATCAGAGATCCTTGGATTATTTTTAATGGCAGTTATAATGGAAGTTATTCTTAATAAAATTTAAATAATATTTAAAATAAAAAAATTCTTGACGCCATACTCACATAATAAATCACACGAAATTTTGTCTTGAATCAAGAAAAGTTTTGAAAACTTAAACGGGCGTTTCGTTGTTGATCTTCAATAACGTTATCGGTACTTTGAAAATGCTGAATATTCGGGTTAAATTGACTAATATAATCCAAGTGGCGTGATTGCTTTGGATTACGTTTAGTTTTAGACTGAATTGCTCGTTGACTGCAGAGTATTTGTTTTCAGCATCTGAGAGTTTCTTCTAACCGAATATAGTTCAAAAGTTATGACCCTATGGCAGACTAGACAGTCGAAGAATGAGTGAAACCGAAAGCACAGTAAATATAGTATCCTATAGTTTTTGTAGTTTGGTATTCGAGGGTCTCGGGTTCAATTCCCGATGGTGAAATCAAGGTTATGTATTCTTAATGTGTAAGTATGTGTGTTTTTCCGGGTCTTGCATCGTGGGCCCATTTGTGGCAGTGAGTCCTGGAGTGATCCACCCAACTCTAATTTGTTTTTAAATATAACCGCTCTTTTTGGAAAAACTTTAAATGTTTGAAAAAGAATTCTTTAAAATTGTCACCAACCCGTATCGCATTGATCCTGAAATAATTTGGTCTCCGTGGTTTAGAACTAATTCTCAGAATCACTCTAGGAATTGTCTACATTATCGACGTTGTCTACATTTTCGACGTTGTCTATACAGGTTGTCGACATAGAAAATAATAGATGACGCTAAATGCCCATCCCTGCAAACTAGTTGATCAATTGAGTACGATGGCTCGGTCACGTTCTGAGTGCTGATCCGGAACGAATTGTGCAGTGATCTCTGAAAGGAGAGCCATCATATGGTAGGCGCAGAGGTCGTTGCAGGCGACGATGGCTCCACGATGTAGAGAATGACTTGGCTTCTTCTGGTTGGCTAGGACAGTATGAAGACCAATCCCAGGATCGAAACCGTCTTCTCAGTCCAATTGCAATTTTCGGTCAGTAAAACTACCAAATGATTGAAGATAAAATCTTAAAATCTTAAAATCGTGTAGGGTCTTATTCCATCCTCTAGAGAGTATGTGGTACAAAATCTATCCACAGTACGATGAATAGCTTGCCCAGATGGACGATTATGTGCACCAAAAATATTACGAAGTCGTCAATAAGTTGCGCTAATCAACGACTGATTTTTAAAGTAAATTTTAATAATTTCGAGGTCTGCTAGAGTATGTTTTTGATAAAAATTTATTTTTTTATTTTATTGTTTGCAATTTCAAGTTCTATCAGGCTTAAAAAAACACCCGTTTACATAGGTATTCACATTTCTTTAGTTTACCTAGCTCCTCGTCAACCTTATGTTCTAAACAGTTTAACCCTTTCGGACGCCTTGTACAATATATTGTACAACCACTTTCAACGCATGTATAGAGCGTAAAATAAATGTTTTATTTAAAAAAACGGAGTGTCAAGCGTCGTGTACAATATATTGTATATAATTATTAGGGACTCGACTGTTACAGCAAATGCCTCAAAAAGCACTGTCTGAAAAAGAAATACTGGGCTTTTGTGCTTATGTAATCTGCGATGTAGAGAGGATGACGATGAAGCTATTTCTACCAGCGGAGCTTGTATTATTGCTACCGCGGACGATACTAATGAAGTCATATATGCCTTCATACTAATCAGTATGCTCGAGAAAATAACGTTAATGGATATAAACCAACGGTTGCAAATGAAATAAAAAATTATTTGGCCTTTAAAATTATTAATCCTGCATATGAAGATATTTAACAAACGTATGTCCAGTAAGCGGTGTTCTCAACTGCAGCAAAATTTGCATCTCGCTGATAGAACTTTGATAAACGCGGTCCGTGTGCATTGTTTGCCGTTGAATGTGGAAGAAAATGTAAGCATAGATGAGCAAATAATCCCGTTTAAGGGACGTTTATCTATCAAACAATATCTGAATTCGTGGGGCGTCAAAGTCTATGTAGAGTGTGAGAAAAGTATGGAATTCCATACGACTTCTTCTTATATCAAAGTGCCAATACAGGTTTATTTCAGTAAATTTGAACCGCTTCGGTTTCAACGCCAGTGTTATATTGACACTAAAATCAGGGGCGTAATCTCTTTTTTGATAATTTTTTCAGGTCTAGGATATAATGTTTTTAAAATTTTGAGAAACCAAGGAATTAATATAGCTGGCACGATACGAATTAACCGATTCGCCAACCCACCAATAATGTCCGACCTCATACACCAAAAAAATATTTTTTTAAACCAAATAAACACTATTTCAAACTATTGTACATTTTCAGGTGTCCTGGAAAAGGGATTAGGCCAGGAAAAAACTGAAACAAAATCATTAAAAATGTTTTAGAATTGATCAAAAACACGCGCACAAATTATTCGCCCAGCTTTTTAAGAATGGTGTTCGAAATGGTTAAACACTTCCCCTCTTCTTATCTTAAGATCGTTAGTTCTAAAAATGCACTCTTACTCTTGTAGTGCCCCTCGTACCGACCTTATGGATAACAGTTTCATTATACCTTGTTTATTACTCTCATTATGTCAAATTTCACGAATGCATTCAGTCTGACCACTTTTTATAGATCGGCTGTATTTATTACTTTGATATACTGTAAAGAATGTTATTGGTTTTTATAGGTATGCACAATATCTACAAGAGTACGATCTATAAGAAAAACTGAAATGTTATTCTAAACATAAATACACAATCTGTAACCAACGTTTCGAAAGCTACTACCTGATAAAGTACAAAGATTACATCTCTTGTATTAACGGTTACCCAGAAAATATCACATTTGAAGAGTGAAAAGTCTTGTGATCCGCAAGTCATGTGTAATATGTTTGCTAAATTCTTTCAACCAGTATATATAAGCCGGAAAATATCGATAATTACATTCAAACAAGCGAGAATGACGACAACAATATGTCTATACTAATACCCCAAATATCACTGAACGATACATATATCAGGCTCCAGATACTTTTGGAGATGAATGCGGCCAGGATGGTATACCAGCTTCATTATTTGGCAATTTCTCTGTGCCTACTTTTCAATCAATCATTGAAATTAGGAGAATTTCCCAAGAACTAGAGTGACACCAATGTTCAAAACTGGATATTTCATGGTATAGAGGTATAACGTCAATTTCATCAATCCTTAATTTATTTGAACTGATAGTTTGCAACTTATTCCGGACCGTGGTACCTCGATATATATAACTATATCAACACGGTTTTATGCCAAAGAGGACTACAACTAACCTTATGAAGTTGACCACCAGCACGATTAAAGTAATTGAAAATCACAAGCAAGTAGATATTATCTACACAGACTTTGTGCCAAAACCTTTGACTCCATCAGTCATTGCAAAGCACTTGAAAGTTGTATAAATTTGGTTTCTGCAGCCGTTTTATCGCCTGGTTAAAATCGTACCTGATACACAATACAGATCACAAATGGAGTATGCAGTTAATATATGGTGCCTCGTTTACGACGTTTATATTCCAAATCTTTAGAATATTCAAAAGAAGGTTATCCCTTATCTAACAAGGAAAGACGATTGGCTTTATAACCATGAATTACCTTATTACCTTAATGGGAAACAACTACCACCATACCTAACTAGCTGCAAAACCTATAAGATAACTACACTTGAAAACAGGCGTGAAGTGCTAA
Source organism: Tipula unca (assembly GCA_951394425.1). NCBI lineage: Eukaryota > Metazoa > Arthropoda > Insecta > Diptera > Tipulidae > Tipula > Tipula unca. The sequence continues at coordinate 158,322,998 of OX596380.1, read as the reverse complement.
ATAGTACATTTATTGGGGACATTTTTGGGAACGTACCCAACGTATATTGGAATCAATCAAATTAAAGGTGCCTAGCAGAATTCAACGGGATCATCAATTGTTACATTTAGATGCACATAGAACCAATTATGGTGACAATTAGCCTATCAACAGGATGGCCAAAAGTTTTAATAAAAAAATCTATTCGATTTCACCTTAAGTAGAGATAGCTTTAAACGTAGGTTGAAGCAACATTTTGCTGATATTTATAATAATATTTTTTGTTTGATATTCAGGTCAAACTTGTAGACCTTATACTCCAATAAATTAAATAAATAGTCTACTAAAATTAATCAGAATTTCAAATTCTGAAACGAAATGAATGTTCTGAATTCTATATCATTTTATACAATGAAAGTTCCTTATCATCAAAGTCTAGCTTCAATAAGTACAATTTAAAATCCTAGCTCACAAAATTTGATATACGGAGACCGCAAAATATTTCAGTTAAAATTCTAGATTCGAAATCATCTACTAAATTTTTTTATATTGTAAAGATTTGAATTTTTGTTAGGTTAGATTTAGATTTTTTTTTACCAAATTGTTGAGACCTAGAACTTTATAGCACATATAGAACTTTAAAAATAAAATAATAAAGTCATACACCACTCGCATTAAGAACTTGAATAATTATCGTACACTAGTGTGGTTCTCAGCTCTACCACAATTGATTTGAATTTGAAGAGAAAATAAATTTGATGGAAATTCCGTTGACATAAGAATGGGCTATAAACTCAATATTAACACAAATCACACTTCACATTTTTCTAAGCTATGGTGAAAACTATATATAGTTTAAGTTATAGATTACCACAACAGTACACACCTGATTTCACTTTCCACTCTTCAATATTTTCAGTAGAAAATATTTGGTATCACTCAACACATCAAACTAACAAATTTTATTTTTTTTAAGATGATTAAACACAATCGAATACTCTGAAAAAAATAACAACTGTCTAGTCTGAATACACGTATCGCGTACCACCCCACATGTTCGACACTCAAAAATCATAACTCAACTACCTTGTTAATAATTTTACGAAGCAAAGTATTTTTTGTTTTCTTTTTAAGTTTTCTTCATATTTATTCCTTGTAAACTTATAAGATTTCTTCTAAATAAATAAAGGTCTTTATGTATGTACAAATGTACAGTTTATATGAAATAACTTAACCAAAATGATTATGCACTTGAAGAGCACCGATTTATTGCTCTACAATAAAAATCTTAATTTGATATGGAAATGAGATTCAAATAGTTAACCGCATATGTTTATAATAAACTGAATATATAGACTAAACTGAAAATCGATAGATCACAAACTGTAACGCGAACTAATATCACATATAATGATGACATATCAGCCTTTAAAAACCATAACACAAAAAAGAAAAAGTGAAGCCATATGCAATATTTATTGACAATTCAATATCGGATAAATTGGAAAACGTGTTTCAATATTTTATTTTAAGTTCGTTTTAAACATTTTTTTTTTATTATCGCGTGTCGTGTACTCCACTGATGTTGTTAAATTGAATGAAAATTATAGGTACGTGATGTCAAGCATTCTAACTAGTCAGAGATATATTCTGTACTATATAGGGAAGATATTTGTATAAAATGTTCTATATACAAAGATATGAAGACAAAGTAAATAAATTGATGTAATTGTTTTGAAAAATATTTGTAAAATTCAGCATTGTAATCTGATAAAATAGAATTGAATTACTTTAGATACTGGAGAAATGATAGATACAGAAAAGATGGTAATATATTTTAATAGGTTAACATATTATGTGTTTTAAACTTGTCGGCTGACAAAGGCTTTGATACTTGTGGTTCCCTAAAGCCCCTGTGGTCGAGGGGCACTCACATGTCTCGTAATTCTAAATTGCAAGAACCGGTTTTCCAAGAATACCAATACAGTATACTGCTTGTCGTAGGAGGCGACTAAACGGTTGGATCGCTGAGCTGACGTAAAAATATAACTTGTTAATAAAATCAACAAAGAAAAATGGATACCGCCAACAAAACACCGGACCCCTTTCAAGTACCCGGAAACGAGATTAAGGATCGGCACGCGTAACATGCAGTCACATAGGAAACCAGGAGCGTTGGAAGGCCTATTCACCTTCAAGAAGCAGTATCGGCTGGAATTCGTTGCTCTGCCAAAAACTCGCTGCAGTATAAAAGTATAGGCTATACGTTGCTCTACAGTGGAGATGACCTCAGAAATCTTGGAGCTGGATTTCATCTTGCACTGCAGGTAAAGACAACTGTTTTGGGTTTCCAAGCAGTCAATAACTGATTGTGTAAGCTTCACTTGTGCATGAAGTTAGCCAACCTATCGATAATTTTACGTGCCCCCAGGAGTGAGTTATCTTTAAGAAAAAGACTCATTTTACAATGACTTGGACGGTATGATGGGATCTATACCCGAACACGATGTTAGAATGGTAATTGGAAACTTTCTAGAGATGACAGAAATCAGGCCGACTTGTGTGAAAACATAGGTCCGTACTCCCAAGACGAAACTGTGACCGATAGTGGTGAGAGAATGAGGGAGAGAATTGGACACATCCTCGAAAAAATTCCCGCAACCAAATTGACCACGTGTTATTTTCTAAAGGGCGGGCTTGTGAGAACTTATCGGTCAGCAACCAAATACGTATAGGCAGCGATGATAATCTGGTCGCTGAAAATCTACGTTGGAAGTTTACTTACAAGTCAAGAACACGGCGAAACGCATGGGACGTTTCAACTGTGAAGGTCTGATAAATGAAGATCAAAAGAAACGATATCAGGATCTTGCCAGCAACAACATTAAGGACAGTTCTTAGGTATAGTCAAAGTAAGACCCAAGAATGATTGAGGGCAGCTAAGCGGATTTGTAGACGGAAGAAGCGAGATTGGTGGAACGCCGAGGTTCTGAAAGTACAATAAATCAGCAATGGGTATTCGGTTCGCGTAATTTCTCTAAAGGAATTACCAGATTGCATCATAATTTAAGACGTGCGTCAACCACCCATCATTCGGGACCGAGATGGAAACCTCTGTGTCAACACCGACGCAGCACTCGACGCATGGAGTGGATACTTTACCAACTTGCTTGGTGTTCATCATGCGCAACAGACTGTTGTTGAACCACCTCTAATACAGACTGCAGAGATTTACAGTAAGGATCCATCCCATGAGAAATTCACTAAGGCCATGCAGAGATTGAAACGAAACCGTTCACCTGGAGTTGACCGCTTTAATTGGGAGCTCTTGATTCGGAGGGGATACTTTGTGGAACTCCCTTTTTGACCTCATTCGATTAGTATAGCAAACCGAAGTTATGCCTGACGAATGGAAAGTGGCCACAATGTGCCCCATCTTCAAGAAGGGAGACCGCTTAAAGTGTGAGAATTATCGCGGTATAGCTCTCCTTTGCACAGCATACAAGTTACTATACCCTACATTATATTCGATAGGATCACCCCTCCAGTGGAGGGTTTGGTTGGTGACTATCAAGGAGGATTTCGTCCGAATCAATCAGTCATTGATCAGGTCTTTTCACTGCGGATGATTCTGTCTAAATATTACGAGACATCCCTATACACCAGGTGTTCCTGGATTTCCGGCAGACCTATGATTCGATCAATCGAGGGAATTTGTGGTCGGCGCTGGAATAGCTAGGCATGCCAACAAAATTGGTTCGATTGTGTAGAAAGACAGTGACACAGTCTCAATGGTTTGTTAAAGTTGAGAACAGGCTATCGACAATTTTTGCAGTTAACTCGGGTGTTCGGCGAGGACATGGTCTCTCCCCGATATTCTTTAATCTCATGTTGGAGTACATCTTTCGTAAAATTGAAACACCTCAGCGCAACATCTTATATCCTCAGGCCAGTCAGGTGCTTGCATATGCAGATGATATATGCATGATTGGATTAAATAGCAACGGAGTGAAGGAAATAATTGATCCGCTTTTAGAGTTTTCAGCTTCTGTTGGACTCCAGATCAATGAGTCTAAAACAAACTACATGATGTCTGGATATATAGGGACAATGGCACGCCAGATTTTAGTAGTGGCCACGTTTGAGCAGACAGTCGTGCTTTTTATCCTGTAAGACTACTGCTAAAATCTAAACACCTTTATCAAGTGCCGTGAAACTGAAGCTTTACAAAGCGTTGATCAGGCCCGTTGTTATGTTTGGATGTGAAAGTTTGGCGCTGACGGATCAGTATGACAGATGGCTCGTTACATTTGAGAGAAGAATCATGCTTGTGGTTTATGGTTCAAAACGCGAAATAGATGGTACATAAAGTAAGATCTCAGCGAGTACCCTGGCTCGGTCACGTTCTGAGTGCTGATCCAGAACGAATTGTGCAGGCGAAGATGGCTCCACGGTGTAAAGAACGACTTGGCCTCTTCATACTGTCTAAGACAGTATGAAAACCAATGATATTTAAGATCATTGCATTAATATAAACGATATCCTCCAAATTTATTTATCTCCAATAGGATTCTGTTAAGTTGAATAGCTGTAAAAACCTCCCAAGAGAGCTGCTTAGGTTAATGACTCCCATATCCGATGGAAATGGCTCATGGTCTTCTCACGTGCTTCGCGTCACATTATTTAAAACATGTAATTTTTTAATTTCAGAATCATCCCGCGGAAACAAGGTCATCAAATATTATTTTTGATTCACAAAAAGAAGACAGCACTTCTAATATGAGATCGACAGCTCTCTTCATCTCTTACTGATTAAGGTTATTTTTTTGTTGAAAACTACTGATTAAGATTGAATTTATCAAGCAAAAAATGTTTAGCTCTTATATTCCAAAATTCTTTAGCTTTGATTTGATTTCCACTTGGATAAATTGAATCACAATTTGAAACTTTCTCACTAAGGCTCTGCAAAATTCCCAACTAAACTCGAAAATTCTTAAAATTTGGATAATTTTCGTTATTTAAAAACGTTAAAATTCAATAATTCCTCTTGCTTCAAAGTGTCAGTCAATTTTGTGAACTCCATAAATAAAATATTTAAGCATTCAGTGCGTTTTTTGTTGACATCACAAACAGTTGAGTATGCGAGTCGTCTGTCCAGCGATCCAACCGTTTAGTCGCCTCCTACGACAAGCAAGGGATAATGTAGTGGTATTGTTGGAAAACATGTTCGGGCGATTTAGCTTTACGAGACATGTGAGTGCCAAGTGTTACACAAGGACCCTGTGTAAAAAAATTAACTCTTTTAGAAATTTTTCAATTTTTTACAATCTTACTTGTGGGTGGGTCAAGCCTATAAAAATTTGTAATAAAAGAACTAAAACACCCTCTATTGTTTACTGACGAATTCATCGAGACAAATTTGCTGGCTTACGATTTTATGAATTTTTGTCATCACTTTTACTCCTTTCAAATTTTATGTATGTTGGCAAAAAGAAAAAAAATTGACAGAAAGTCGCGATCACGGCTAACAAAGTTTACTGGGTTAATTCACTATATGAACATAATACGAATTGTATTCGACCAATAAGTGCAGACTAAATAAATTTTAATTACAAATGTTAAAAATCAAAAACTTAAATTGAAAGCTTTTACAAGAATTTATATACTAAAAGCTTTCATATTGGAGCTTTTATCGAAACAAGTAACAGTTTATGATTTGAATAGTTTTAAAACAATTAAAAAATAACAACTTAAGATTGTTAAAAAATATGAAACGGATTTGGAGCTTTAAGCTTTACGAACATATAGCTTTTCTGGCAAGCAAAATTGAATAAATATTTAAAATTACTGTCGATAGCTTTCATAATATTCTGAACATAAAGAGCTTTTGATGGTACAGTCATGTGAAATTCTGAGCTTTAAGTAAGCTGTAGTTAGCTAGCTATCTTGAACTTACAATCTATGAAAATTATAAGTTTTATACCTAGAAAATCATTTTTCAAGTTCTGGTTTCGGAAATTATTTAAGCTCAATGTTTTAGATAAATCGATAAAGAGGGAGCTTCATAAAATGGAAATGGACAATTCAGATATACAGATTCGACGGGTGAAGAGGAGTAAACTTAATTGTGGTACAGCTAAGGACCATATTGTGTCTATGCTAGTCCATTAGGACGACCACCCTAACCTGGCCTAGCCCACCTGGATTAAAATTGAATAATGTAAAATAATACAACAAATTGAAAAAGAGCTTTCTATAGATTCTATAAAACATATACCGGCATAACAATATTTAAGCAATTTCGGGGAGCTTTTAGTTACGTATATTGTAAAGATTAGTTTTGGCAAAAAAAATTCTAATAACAATTTAGGTAACAGCAATTAAATAGGGCGAGGTTTTTACTATGTTGATAAACCTATAATTTGTAAACTTATAAAGCTCAATATTGGTGATAAAAATTACAACTTTGAAATGTTAAAATGTTTTACTCTAGGTTTAAGGTAAGATGTAAAAAAGTAGACGAAACAAGTCTTATTTGCGATTTTCCAAGAGCTTTAAGCTCATATTTTATTAAACAAATGCCGAAAGAAGTTACAGTTTATACTTTAAAAGGTTCTTAAAATAACACAATAATGAAAATATAAAACAAATTTAAGCTTAATAAAGCTTTACGATTACAGTTTATTGAAGAAATTATGAGAATTATGAAAAATTATGAAGAAGCAAAAATGACTAAACATTTAAAATTATTACCAAAAGCTTTTAAAATATTCTGAACAGAAGGAGCTCCTGATAGTAGAATCGTGAGAAATTCTGAGCTTTAAGTAAGCTTTAGTTACTTCGCTTTCTTGAAGTTATAAGTTTTATGCATTTTTTCTAGTTCAGATTTTATAAATTATTTATTCAATGTTTTAGATAAATCACCAAAGATTTTTAAAATAGAAATGAATAATTTGGGAATAGCAAATACATATATACATGTTGATAAAGCAAGCAGTCCCTTAACTGATATTGCTTATTGCTTATAAAGTGTACAACCTTAAAGCTCACGGAGCTGGATTAAAAAGTAAATAATGTAAAACAATACAAACAATTGATGGAAAGCTTTCAATACATTTTGCAACATACCCGTGTATAACATTGTTGTAGCAATTTCGAGGCTTTGGGAGCTTGTAGTTACGTTTATTGTAAAGAGGGATTTTCACATATAATATTTCAATCAAAATTTTAGTAACACCAATTAAGCCTTTTCTATATTACTAAACCTACAGGTTGTAACTTTATAAAGCTCAATATTTTTGATAAAAATTACATTTTATTACTGTCGGTTTAAGGGGTGATGGTAAAAAAGATGAAAAGCTCTTATCTATAAAATATTCTCAACATAATACGAATTGTATTCGACCAACAATAATTTTATTTGCGATGTTTAATCGTCTATTGGCATGTCGTTTGGCGAAAATTTTGTATTGTACGTATAATGTTTAAAAAATTTCCGCTGGATCATTTGTAACTGTCTCGTGAGCGCTGGCAATCGGTTATTAGTGTCCCTGCAATCTTTTTAAATATTCCGACGGTTAATCATAACTCATTTTACTAGCCGGCAATTGACGGCTGTTAAAATGAGTTTTGCGCTATACTTACATAATATGTCGGAATACATTTTATTTTATGTTATTTTCATATTTATTTATTTATGTATTTCTTAAAACAAACCATATATGTACTTTCCATACAAAATGAATTTTCAAAAAAAATCCACCACAATGTTCTGAAGTAGATTTTTCTGCAAAAATAGTCAACAATTGCAATGTAATCGAGTTGCAGAATAGCAACAACGCGATGAAGTTTTTCTAACGAAACGAGATGAAGTTTTTCTAACGAAACAGTAGAGGTATTTAGAAAATATATTTTGAAATTGATGAGGTCATCATTTTAGAAACCGATTGGTTTTAATGGTAAGGTTGTGGAGACCGTGTGGCTGTTGAGAATTTTTGAGAAAAGAATTTCAAGTAAAAGAGTGGTTAGAATTTTCGAATATGTACATGTGTGTAATAATTTAAATTTAGGGACTATCAATTGCCAACTCTGCTTTCAAATAAATAAATTCAGAATAAATATGAATCAAATGAAATTCAGATTGTAATGCAATTTAATGTTATTTTTATTTAGAATAATTCATTTGATATTTTTTAATAAACAAATAATAAATCAATAAGGGTTTCAAATTTCAATACCGTTCAGTATAGATATAAAAATAATTTCATAATAAAAGGTTATCTTAAAACTATAAAACTCTCCGCTATTCCATTCATCGACGCACCTCTTATACAATAGTCTATGTTGGTCTTAATCTGGTCAACGATTGAATATAATTATCCCGCTCTATTGGATATCCACGACATCTATCGAAATGTTCCAGCGCAGCGTTGGGATTCATTTTCATTTCGTGTATCATATAGTGGCAAATTAAATAACCCGTTCGATTAATCCCGTGTGTACAGTGAACACCAATTTTTTTATTATTATGTCTATTCCGTTGAAGGAAATAGTTGACGGCATTTGTAAATGTTGAAACTACATGGTGTGATGGTATTTGATGTCCTTGTGTAAATATTTTTATATATTGAACATGATTATCTCGAAATACTCGTGGATTGTAATATTTTTTCGTTGCTGTAAGATCAATAATCATACCAAGATCTTGTACCTCGTCCAATAATATGTGTGGTGTAATATGATCTTTTTGTTCAATATTATGTTCATCTTCGAAAAATGATTCACTTAAAGGCACTTTAAATGCAATAAAACGAGTACCTTCAATCGGATTTCCGATCGAATTATACTGTAACCATCTATCAGGTATTTGATTCATTTTTCACAAATAGTTAATTAAAACTATATTCACTTAATTTGGTTTATGATCTACACGGCTTCAGAAGCTCTACACAACTTTATCATTCTCCCCAAATTTCTCGAAATTATATATACTATTCTGGCTGGGTTAAACAAATCCCTACTTTTATTTTTTTCCAATAAAAAATATTTAAAAAAAAATAATAAACAACCCTTAATTAGTTTGAAAAAAAACTTGAAAAAAATAGCAGAAAAGAAATTAAGGGTTGAATCCTTTTTATATTGTTTAAAAAAAAATAGTTTATGAAGACTAATAAATAAAACGATCCAGGACTATATGAGTGATAAAATAATAAAAAAATATCATAAAAACTATTATTGTTTCTATTGTTGATTACTTATATTTATGTAGAGGTATGTACTGTACATATAAATTATATAATGTATATTTTATTAGCCCGATTTATCTATCTAATTAAGGACAAAAATATTATAATTACAAAATACTCATTTTCAACTATATTTGCCAGTTTGCGAATATAATACATACATAGCTACACTAGCGGCAAATAAAAACACATTATTTTTTAAATTTTCAATCGGTACTTTAAAATTCCTATACATGCAATGTTAAAATTATTATACTTGCTAAGATGACTTTGCTTTAAACTTTGTACTGAATTGTAAGATCTTCGAGTTCGGTATGGAATTCAAACTGCTAGGTTTCTGCTATATATGTAGAAAAACATTTAACAATGCCTCATCATTGTATTCACAGCACACTACGGACGTATCATCTGCTGATACGTTTACGCCAACAATTTAAAACCTTAAAACTGCAAATGCCTTACCATACAACGACAGCCTGTTTGCTAGCCGTGACTCACATATACCTGTTTTAGTACGTAATTCCGCTAAACACTTTTCAAGTTTTTAATTACTTTTGACCAAGGGTCTGGATTCTGGTGCGGTCATATTAAGGGTCAAAAAACGAAACGCTATGTTTTATTCAATCCCTTCACATTTACATGTTGTAACGATGCTAAATTGTGGGTTGAACTACTCTGTTAATATAGACAACATTTAACTTTACTTTGGTTCTTAGCAAAGATGAATCAAGTATAAAATACACTGGCTATATTATCTACGGATACCTGAGACTGAGCCTATAATATACAAGGAATAATAAAAGCATGTTAATAATAAAAAATAAAAAAATTTAATTCAAAACTAAAACGAATTATAAAGTAAATTGTGGTACCAAATTGACATTGAACGAGTGACGTGCAGGTTGCGGCACAGGACACCATCACATCAACAAAATGATGGTGACGTACTTTTTGTTATTTATTTATGTTACGCAATATTATTAGTATCGGATTTTTTTTTATTAGTATTAGTGTGGTCAGGGAGCACCCACATTTCTCGTTAATCTAAATTGTACGAACATGTTTCCCAAGAATACCAAATTGTACGAACATGTTTCCCAAGAATACCACCACAGTATCCTTTGCTTGTCGTTGGAGGCAACTAAACGGTTGGATCGCTGTTAATAAAGTCAACAAAAATAAAAATGGATACCGCCAAAAGAACACCGGACCCCGCTCAAGTACCCATACACGAGATTTAGGATCGGCATGTGGAACATGCTGTCAATAAGAAAACCAGGATCGTTCGAGGGCTTAATCAGGTGGATAAAGGAATATCGGTTGGAGCTCGTTGCTCTTCAAGAAACTCGCTGGCCTAAAAGTGAAAACCATGTGTCCCAGGGTTATACGTAAGTTAACCAACCATAAACCGCCCTCGTTAGCACAGTAAGTAGCATGCTTGCTTTGTTATTCGAGGGTCCTGGGTTCAATTCCTGGTGGTGACCAAAAATCTCGGTTGAGTGTTTTTAATGTTTAAGTATATGTGTTTGTCCGGGTATTACATCGTGGGCCCGTTAGAGGCATTGAGTGCTGGAGTAATCCGTCCCAAATTTAAAATAAATAAAAAAATAAAATTAGCCAACCTGTCGATAATTTGTGTACACAGTACACGTACCCACAGAGGTCAGCCAGCCCCCAAGATAAAGAGTCATTTTACAATGACTTGGACGGTCTGATGGGATCTATACTCAAACACGATGTTAGAGTGGTAATTGGGGACTTTAATACTATAGCCCGACACGAAACTGCGGCTGAAATGGTGACAGAATGATGTACATTGCTATTGCTAACGATCTTAGAGTAGCAATCAAGCTCTTCTCTCACAAACAGATAAATCTAGAGAAATGGACCCATCCTCGCGGAACTTCAAGCAGCCAAATTGACCATGTGTTAGTTTCTAAAGGGCAGGGTCGGGTTGTGTAGGATGTGAGAATTTATCGGTCAGCAACCAAATACGTAGGCAACGATCACCAATTGGCGTTTCGACTGAGAAGGTCTGATAAATGAAAATCAGAAGAAATGGTATCAGGGTTTTGTCAGCGACAACATTGAGGAAGCAAATCGCCAATCTGACGGTGTGAACGCTATTGCAAGGAGAGCAGCTAAGCATATTTGTAAACGGAAGAATCTGGCATGGTGGAATACCTCTGTGTCAACATCGATGCATTACTTGACGCATGGAGTGGACACTTTTCTCTTATCACTCACATAAAGCAAGTCATGTTCATCATGCGCAACAGACTGTTGTTGAGCCATCTCTAATAGACTGCTGAGATTTGCACTGAGGATCAATTCCATGAGGTATCCACTAGTGCAGAGATTGAAGCGAAACCGCTCACCTGGAGTGGACTGCATTAATTCGGAGCTCTTGATATTTGGAGGAGAAACTTTGTGGAACTGTCTTTTCGACATTATTCGATTACTATGGCAAACTGAGGTTATGCCTGTCGCATGGAAAATGGCCGCGATGTGCCCCATCTTCAAGAAGGGAGACCGCTTGAAGTGTGAGAACTATCGCGGTATAGCTCTCCTTTGCACAGCATACAAGTTACTATCCTACATTATAATCGATAGGACCACACCTCTAGCGGAGGACAAGAAGGATTTCGTCCGAATCGATCAGTCATTGATCAGGTCTTCTCGCTGCGGATGATTCCTTCTAAATATTATGAGATATCCATCCCCGTACATAAGGTGTTCTTGGATTTCCGCAGGCCTATGACTATATGATCAACCGAGAGAGTTTGTGGTCTGCCTTGGAATACCTAGAAGTGCCAATAAAAACCAATTGGCGGCTGATTTACGGCCCAAAACGGAAAATAGATGGTATACATATCGAGCTCTGTACGATATCGAGATCAGAGACCTGAAGAAGATCTACTATATTGTACACGAAATAAGATCGCAGCGAGTTCGCTGGCTCGGTCCAAATTTTAATTACAGTCGAGTATAGATACTGAAAAATTTATATAGAATTTGCCGAGAATTTTTTTTTCTAAAATGGGATGATTGTCGGAGCTGGCCCCTGCTAATTTAGTCTTAACACATCATGATAGTCACACTTAATCAATCATTTTGTACAAATGGCTTCCGTCACCATGTGTGACGATGAAACCACCCCTAGCCACCGATCGCTACCCGCTTCAAAAAGTGTGCCGTATGGTACTCAAAGCAATAGGTTACAATGAGTCGGGCACTGTTTTGTATGGTATATAAAATATGTCGATTTTTTCCTCATTTGGATTTCATCTTAGTAATACAAACCATTCTTCACCCACAATGATTTATTAGACAGATATTTATAACAGTCTCTAAATGAAAGTAATTTTTCGAGGATGAACAGTGAGGAAAAGCAATACTTGCATAATTAAAAACGATGAGATATTCTATTGGCCTGTTGCCACTATTGTATTTGTCATTTTCTAGATACTCTAGATTGTGGAATATTCTAGAAGGTTAGAATATGTGTGTGGTATAAATACGAGATGAAATGGTAGAAGTTAGTTAGTTGGGTTTAAAACCTTAAGAAGAATATTCTATGAGAAAATAGCCGACCCTATAAAAGCTTAGCCAAACGTTTTTTACGGTTCTAGCTTTCTTTGAAAAGTTAGCAAAGGCTAATTATTTATGTTGCGGAAGCTCCAACAGTCAAAAAAATCTCAACGTTGGCGCAGTGGTGGTCAACAAGGTCTGAAACTCATTCGTTGTGAGAAAATAGCCGACCCTACAAAAGCTTGGTCAAACGATTTTTTTCGATTTTAGTTTACTTTGGAAAGGTGCCACATTTATTTAAATTGCGGAAAACCTATTAACGCTGGCATAGTGGTGGCCAACAAGGTCTGAAAATAGCCGAACCTACAAAAGCCTGGGTCAAAGATTTTTTTTTGGTTTAAGCTTTCTTTGAAAAGTTGGCAAAGGCGCCACATTTATTTATATTGCGGAAATCCTATAAGGGCCAAAAAAATATCAACGCTGGCACAGTGGTGGCCAACAAGGTCTCAAATTCAATTGATATGAGAAAAAAGCCGACCCTATAAAAGCTTGGCCATACGATTTTTTTCGATTTTACTTTAATGTGAAAAGTTGGCAAAGGCGCCACATTTATTTAAATTGCGGTAATTCCAACGGTCACAAAACTATCAAAGCTGGCGTAATGGTTGGGGTCCTTTACAGGTTTACAGGGTCCTTTACCTAATCGCAAGGAGAAAATAGCGGTCCTTTAAACGACTTGCCCAGAAGTATTTATTTTCCACCAAATTAATTTTACATATTAAAAATGTCTGGGATAAGTATTTTGGTTCCAACTGTATATTTTTTTGCTGACGAAAAAGTCTGGGATAGTATAAATGCTATACAAAAATCCTGGTGTGAAATCCTGGGATAACTTTAAGGGGTATGTAGATGGATGTAGGTAGAAATATCAAGCGATCTATACCAAGATTCAGATAATGTCGTAGTAGAATAATGTAGTTGGCATGTGACACGACGGGTCACATCTCTAGTAAGATGGAGACGATCAAGATCGCGATCTTTTATGCAGCGAAGATCAAGTTTTGCAGGAGGAACAGGAACCCTTCAAGGTATTAGGAAAATACGATGTTATTACAAAACGGGTCACATATCACGAGACTGTCGAGTCTCTAAACCTTGTTTGACCAGGCTAAAACATAACAATTTTAAAGATTACTGAATTAAAGGAGGAGTTGGAGCGGCGCGGTTTGTCAATTGCCGGTCATAAAACCGAATTGAAACAACGATTACGGTGCTGCTATTGGTCCGAATATATAGTTACAATTTCGATGAGTCAACAGATTCGGCGAACGAAACTAAAGAGGATGGTGAAAATAAAGAGGCAGTCATGGCGGTTGGTTCGGTACAATCTGTAAGTTTCGATATGGCGCAGTTAATGGCAGCTATGATGGAAATGAATCAAGATATGAGACAATCAATGGAATAGTCCAACAACCAATTAAACCAACAAATAGAACAGTCTAGTAACCATTTAAATCAGAAAATTGAATTGTCATTTGATCGATCAAATCAAGAAATAAATTACCCAGTCTGTGGGCGAGATCAATAACAAAATGGACGAGAAATTTCAAGAAATGTAGACCAATCTGCATGAAGAAGTAGACCAAATTCAAGCAGGTGAACAGAAATTTCAATCAGAAATTGAAGAGTTACAAGATAAAGTACTGGGCTTCGAAAAGAAGCTTGTATAGGTATCAAAGTTAACGGAACAGTGTTGCCTCTAGCTCAGACTGTGTACGCAATGAAATTTAAACCACCAATATTCGATGGCAAAACATCTTTCGCGGTTTTCAAATTTCAATTTGGGACAACGGTCAATCAAAATGGTAAATGGCAAATCGTGAAACAGCGCTAATAGTAGCTCTTAAAGGTAAACTGGCGAGATAATGAAGGTGCTGGATCGAAAGTATGGAAGTTACCATAAACGAGAAATGTATCGTATGAATTTGAAGAGTCGGTATCAAAAGATCGGAGACACTCTATATTGCTCAGCAGTGGAGCGGCTAGTGCATTTGGCATATACAAATACTTCTCCCTATTACATGGAGAGAATGAAGATAAACTCGTTTATTGACGAAATACGTGATTGGGGACGCGAAAAGCCGTAATGTAATCACCTAAAGCTACTTTCGCTAAGGCAATTGTTTGTGCATTAATAAATGAAACTGCACAGGTTATGATAAACCCGTCACTTGGAATACGATGGGCGGAGATGATGTAGATGGAAGTATGAATATCAAGCGGTCGGTACCAAAATTCAGAGAAGGTGGTAGTAGAATAAGGTAGTGGGCATATGACAGGACATATCACATCTCGCGAGATTACCGTGAAGTAAGATGGAGACGAGCAAGATCGCAATCTGCTATGTAGCGAAGATCAAGTTTTGCTCATACAGGAGGAACAGGAACCCCATAACATCAAGTTTTGCTCATACAAAACGGCACTGTCGGGTCACTGAACTTTGTTTGACAAGGCTACAACGTAACAAACGCCTCAATTTAAACTAAACTAAACTAAGCGAGGCGCATAATTTCGCAACACATCAATTGCTGGCAGATAATCGAGCAGATAATTAAACACAAATATAACTCAATGGAATGTTGATTTTTGTTGTTAACAGTAAATAACATAAAATATGCGTGCTTCATACCAAAGTTTTCGTCTAAATCGCAGACTTTTACAAATGATTGATTAGTTTAGTCAGTCAGTCATAGATAACACAACAGTATCTTTTCTCTTTGTCTGCAGTTTCGATTAAATTGTGTCTTCTATAAATTGAATTTAGTTTTAGACTGAAAGGTTTACTATAGCCCAGCCTGAAATTTCAAATATTCTTTCTTAAACTGAAAATCGCACAAGGTTAACTTTAAAATAGTACATGCGGACCAGGTTTGAAATTTCGAACTAAAATTTGGCCACAGCCTAATATACATTGAATTCTTAATTTTAGAACATGAGTTCTAATATGTATACTTTGACTGTGTCCGAAACTTGTAATAAATATAATTTTTAGTACAGAATTTTGACATTATTTGAGAATTATTCCACTACATTCACAATTTTTTATTATGCCGTCCGAAATGTGTAATAAATCTCCCCACCTTCAATGCCTTTTCCTCATGTTATATGTTTTTTTTTGAAACGTCAAATTGAAACTTGCGTAAAGACCGTCGTTGCATGCTGTGTGTTCCACAATATATGTATTATTATATTACCGCAAACGATAATATCATCATTGATTGGTTAACTCTGGAAGAACCGGAACCAGAAATGCATCAACAACTAAACGAAATTATTGTGGAAAATGCCTGTCCCTTTAGGCAGAGAATGGGATAGTTTAAAAAAAGTTAAATAAAAAAATTAGATTTAACTTTAAATTCGGACTTTTAATTAATTTCATTTATCTTTTAATTCATGTCATTCATGTGTGTTCATATAAATATGTATATATAGTATCATTCCGCCAAAAACATCATAAAATTTCGATCCATCCGCCACTTTATATATATATACACATTTTTTTCTATTGCTCGGCCCACAACACAATGATATAATTTATTTGCACCGATCTGTCAAAAATTATGATAGATATCGTGTATAATAATTTGGGTGTATGAGGTTTTTGCATATAAATCTGTACTAAAAAATATTTATTACAGGTTTCGGGCACAGTCTAGGTCATAAATATTAGAAATAAATATTATTAAACAAGTCTGAATTTCATTATTAAGCATTTCGCCAGAAGAGTTATCATCACAAATATGATATACATACACAATTCATCTAAAGTATTATACAAATATCAAACATACAGATGATATATAACTGGTGGCACTTAAAGTCATCATATACACAAGACTCAAAATAAGTTTTATGTATATTTTGTGACATCATACACTAATTACAAAAACATTGCCTGGAGACAATAAGCAATAGCTATAGCACATCAAAATAAAATACAATAGGGCCATAAAACAAAATCTAAACAGAAGAAGCAACCGAAAACAAAAATTACCAAAACAAACGATGAGAATTTTCTTATAAGTACTTTTGTACATGATTCCTCTGCACACTCATCATGAATCTAAGTCTGCAAAGAATAAAATAACATTTTTGTTTTGTTAGGTTGAACGATTCTTGTAATTTATGCGTCATTATATTTATTTGTAACATAATTTTGGGCGAACGTATCTGTATAATGAAGAGAAATTTATTCGGCACGAATTATTCAAATCATGCGAATCACATAATTAAAACTGACATCAAACAAAACGACGACGATACACATACATACTCGTATATTGTGGTTGTGTGATAAAAAATGTAGAATGCATGTTGCATACGGATTTCATAATTATGTTGTCAAAATATTTAATTTAGGTGATTTATCAAGGTTAAGAGAAATTATTGATGGCTAACTTAATTGTCACAAGACCAAGAGAAATTATTGACTTGCTATGAAATTGCACATATAGAACATATTTTTAGTTGTACGATTAGAGTTTTAAATAACATAAATTCCAAAAATCGTTGCACAAACAAAATTTTCCAAGAACAGCATAATATTGTATAAACAATACTAATAATTGTTGTCTGTGGTTGAGAACTATAACTAATAAAAAATCTCATTAAATCATAATATTTCATTTATTAATTCAGATACAACTGTTGTGCGGGATATTGCATATGCGTATGCGATACATACGCTCACTTTCTGTTCAGATTACATCAAATGTTCATGAGGAAATTTGATTGTCTTCATCACAAACTCCTGTATCATCATTCCGTTTGTTTTGTTCTTCTTTTCTTATTGCCATAAAAGTAATGTTTGCAATAAAAACAAATGAAATTATTAATAACAATATTTTAAACTTTCATTTAATAAAAGTAAAAATTGTAAAAAATACTTTTAAGAAGTTGTTTGTTTACTCACTTACTTTTTATTATAATTAGAGCGACCAAAACAAAAAAAAAATATACAAAGTAGAGTTGATTTTTAGTGAAGCGACTAGCATGAATTATTTTCAATTTCATTCGTTTGACTATAAAAACAAAAAATACTTGTGTAAAAAGTGAGTTTGCAGAATTAACGTATGTCTTGAATCTTATCCCCTTATCTCATCCTTCATTGGTATTCGATGAGAAATTTTCACGTCAGCCAAAAGCTTGACCTTAAGAAGTTTTTTTGTAGAACGTGACAAGAATGTATGGGATATGTTTTCTATACCAGCATACGCATGGCAAAATAGTATAAAATGATTCATATGTGTAAATTGGATAAAAAAAAACCTGGAATAAACCAATTACATAAATTAAATATTTTTTAAATGTCTGGGATGGTTTTTCACGCTCAAGTTGTAAAGGGTAATTTTTAATCTTCATGTGATGAAATTCTGCGACTAGGGTGATTTCAGGGCGGTCATAAATATCACATAAATAACGGGAAACTGTACCAGTGTGGAAAGTCAAAATTTATATGTATATTCAAGGATGGATTACTTGATCAAAACGAAGATGACTTTAGTGCTACCACTTAACACTTGTATAGCCTTTCAAGTGAGAAGCAATTAAACAGAAGCCTTCCGTCATAATACGCTGTTTTGATGAAACTGCCGATTACAACTGGGAACTAGAATTTTAAAAAATTGCATTCAACTACAACTATTACATAATCTGAAAAAAAAACATTCACGATATTGAACAACAACTTTTAGATTTCAAAATATTGCTTTTGCAGCGAGCATCACGCCAGAAATCCCATTTTAGAAAACACAAATATTTTATATTTTTTATACTTCGATTTGATTGTGCCAATTTGTGCCTTTCGCTAAAAAATTTGTTCATAGTATACTTTAAGAAATACGAAGGATTTTCTGATGTGATTATCACACCAGAAAACCCATATTATTCCTTTAATATATTACTTACATTTCTTAATATATTTCGGTTGTACCACATTGTGCATCACTAAATTATTCTGATACACACACCATACAATGACTAGAATCGGCCAACTGCGAACGCAATATATCTCAATAAAAATGTTTTCGGATCAAGTCACAGAAAAGATTTCAGAAAACCCAACTTTTATCATGGAATTAATTGAAACAGACTAATATACACATTTTGGCCCAGTATCGCGTTTGTGCATACTCTACATTGGCTAGAATCAGCCATAAAGTATCCAGAAAATATCAAATTTATGGTTTTCTGGAATAGTTGTACGGATGATTTCAGGAAATAGATGGATGATTTCAGGGCTTTCTGAAATCTTTTCTGACTTGATCCGATAACATTTTTATTGAGATATATTGCGCTTGCAGTTGGCTGATTTTGGCCTATTCTAGTCATTGTATAGTGTATGGCAAAATAATTTAGTGATGCACAATGTGGCACAACCGAAATATATTAAGAAATGTAACTAATATATTTAAAGGAATAATATGGGGTTTCTGGTGTGATAATCACGTCAGAAAACCCTTCGTATTTCTTAAAGTATACTATGCACAAATTTTTTAGCGAGAGGCACAATCCCACAAATTGGCACAATCAAATCGAAGTATAAAAAATATAAAATATTTGGGTTTTCTAAAATGGGATTTCTGTCGTGATGCTCGCGCTTTTGGAAACTTTCATTTGTTAAAATATCTTGATGGTTTAAATTTACAATTTTCCTTATTCAAGAAGATCAAGTAAAAAATAACAAAATTTACAGAATCGATTATCACAACTATGACAAATTATAACTTTTTGGAAAGCTCCATAGTAAGGCTAACTTAATTTCTTAAAACGTCTATAGCCATAGAGGGATTGTAAATGAAATTTTTTAAGTATTTGTTCAATATCACGAATTATTTTTTCCGATTACAGCAATAGTTATAGTTTGTTTGAAAGAAAATGTTATAAGCTTTCAAATTGAATGTAATATTTCAAAATTCTAGTTACCAGTTTTTCTGATATAGCAGTCTATTCAAGACCGGGTACTATTCGAAAGACTCCTGCTTACGCTTATACATAACTTGAAATGCTGGCCTAGTCACTGCGAAGTGGAAGAACTAAAATCACCTACGTTTTGATTAAGGAATTCAACTATTATGTATAGTATTGGGCAGTTTACAAAACTGGTCGGAATTAAAAATTTCTATTTTCTATTTGATCAAAACGTGTTTATGGTCGTCATATTATATATCTACACTTTAAGCAGTAAATTAAGGTTAAATTACCGAGAACGACGTTTCTAGGAGATTTGTTAGCCCATATATACTTTGATAAAAACAAATATTTTACTGCAACATTAAATAATGGCCAATGCATACTTATACTCATAAGAAACAATAAGTATGCTCACAGAGCCTCATACTAATGGCAGTTCCAAGAGAACTTTTTTCTGAACCGATTATTTTGAAACTAATTCCTTATTGGCCAAGTTCACCGAATGTAACAATAAGTATTCGACGATTCAACAGTTGGAAACTACCTTTCTAACTGGTGCAGTCAGCACGGAAAATATTTTCCATAACTAATTTTATGAACTTTATTTGACAGGAATCTACGATACCGCGGCCAAAGCGGTCTTCCCTATCACTCGTGATCAACTTGGTAATGCATGTGGAGTTACCTTTAACCTTCGTGTTAAGTAGTCATGTTTTTTCTCTGGAATTTTAATTAATTATTATATTTTGTCTTGAATTCGATGTAACGAAATAGACCTGTTTCATTTCCTAAAAAGTAAATAGCAGCCTTTCGAGATAAAAGCCCTAGTGAACGAATTATGACGTTCACGCCGCTATAGAAAACAATAGAATGCTGCAAGGAATTTACTAATCTATTGGGCGTGGAGTTGGTTCTAAGTCCTTAAGTTTTATCGAATGAAAGCAAACTGTAGGAAATTTGATATACAAGTTGTTAGTGGTCAATTATTCCAATCATTTATTTACTAATTCAATTCAACCATTTGATATAGTCACTATAAATTGTCACGCTATTTCGTTTTTTGTTCCTTTATTGCGATTTTAAAGGGCGTAGGAGGCCTACTAGACTATACCATCTCACTCTATTTGGGGCATTTGCTTTCCCCCATGTTTTTCCGAACTGTTTTGCTTTTGGTTCCACAGTTCTCCTTTACGGGGTCTTCCTACTTTCCTTTGCCCTCGCTGATTCCATTCTAATGAGTCACTATAAATTGTAGCGCAAATTGACAGACGGTTTATATAAATTCTCACAGACTTATCGTCTCTAATCAAATTTTATTCAAGCTAGCTCAAAACGAAAACTTATCAGTAAGTCTTGTTTTTCTTGTCTTTTCAAGGCCACTCAAATACTACAAAAAAAAATCCGCCTATCATGATTTTTTTTTAAATTTGTTTTTGATATAAGATTTGTAGGGATAAAAAGTCCTATAGGACCTTCATTATGATGAGTTGAACTATACCGATACCATTCTATATAAAACTGTTGTCAAATTCTAATCAAAATTTTATTTATATATTAGAAAGGTTAGCTTGATTTCTATTTTAGAAATAGCATTAGGATCTTCATTTTCTCAATTGGCAATTATATATTATTTTGATAAGAACATAACAAACATTTGATTACCTGTGCTTTCATTTCGACTTTATTCAATCCACATATTTGAATTACGGTTATAACAGACAGGATATACTTTAAACCCTATAATGTAGAATAAGAAATACCAGGTTTATTAAAGCTAAGTTTAAGCAAAACCATGAAATACCATTCGACAAAATACCACCGAAAAACTCAGCCTAAGCTAACCAACAATCCTTTGCAGCAGCGGCCCAAACACATTCTCACCGATTGTCCAGCAGCAACAGGAGCTATTCAATAAGGAAAATCAAGAAACTTCAATTCTTAAAAAAAATACTTAGGAGCATAGAAGCTTTAAACATGCGCATAGCGAAAACTAAAAGGTGCATAGAAGTCGTACATAAACGGCTAAATACTAAAGCCAGAAGCAGTGAATGAATTCACTTCTTTGATGTACTAATATGCATAACAGCAAAATATTAAGGATTGCCAACTGGAATGCAAATGGGCTACTGCCCCAAATTCCGGAGCTAGAAATTTTCTTATACACATGGGAAAGATAGACATTTGCCTAATATCAGAATTCCACTTTACAGAAGTGTCATTCGCAAGAATTCATGGATACCACTGCTATCATACCATCCATCTCGTAAAGAAAATTATGTTGCGTTTCTTAAATCGCTTGGAACCAACTTCAAAATTGGGGGAGACTTCAATGCTTAGAATACATACTGGGGATCGAGACTATCAACATGTAAGGGTAAAGACCTGTTTGCAGCAGGGCAAAAATAAAACTGTGAGTTTTATTCTGGGGATAAACCAACATATTGGCCTACCGATCATAACAAGATACCAGACTTAAAAAACTTCTTGTAACAATAGCTGTATCCGAAAACTATGTACTGATAGAAAACAATGAAGGAATATGTTCAGACCACACACCAGTTATTATAACACTGAGCGCAACCACAATCAAGAAAGAAAACTTGCCTAGATTAACAAACAATAAAACAAATTGGGATGTTCTCCGAACGCTGATCGAAGAATATACAGGTTTACAAGTTACCAATTAAAACTGCGACACAACTCGATGACCAATTAGAACTATTAAATAATAATATATTGCAAGCAGTGTGGCAGAGTACGCCCCCTAGTCAATATAAAATATCGAGGCGCAATAACTATTCATTGGAAATGAGATATTTGGTTAGTGAAAAGCGGAAGGCTCGTAAAACCTGACAGAGAATTAGAGCACCACAAAGTAAATGGAGACTTATTTATTATAGCAACAAACTGCAGTTGCTAATCAAAGAAATTAAGAACAATTCATTTGGTGAATATCTAACCGGTCTTTCCGGCTAAAAAGACACAGACTATTCACTCTGGAAAGCAACAAAAGGACTTAAACGACCGAACATTCAGGTGCCTCCTATCTAAAAGGATGATGGAACTTGGGCAAGAAGTACAAAAGAAAAGGCTGTCTTGTTCGCAGCCCAAAAAAGCAGCCTTGAAAATACATTTCAGCCCCAACCAGTAACATTACAAGAGCTAAAATATGATATTACTAAAAATTTAAGCTCAAAAAATCACATGGTTATGACCTAATTTCAGGACAAATAGTTAAAGAACTCCTCGAAAAGGGTTTACGAAAACTGCTCCACTGCACGTGAAAAAGAAAAAAGAAGAGCTAAACATCAAATACAGGAAAATGTATTGGCTCTTAGGTAGAAAATCCGAGCTAACAGTACATAATAAACCGGTATTATATCGAATGCAGATATGCAGATATATCTTCCGTCAATTGTTACTAGCTGTTCATCTATAGTGCAGGTTCAACTATACAGAATCTTGCCGTAAAAGTTATTTACATTCATACCGTAAAGACTCGCATTAAAATCCATTCTATGAGAAGAATTGTGCAGCGATCTCTGAAAGGAGAGCCACCATATGGTAGGCGCAGAGGTCGTTGCAGGCGACGATGGCTCCACGGTGTAGAGAACGACTTGGCCTCTTCAGATTGTCTTAGACAGTATGAAGACCATGCTCGGGATCGAAACCGCTGGAGCCGAATTGTTGACTCAGTAAGGGGCCAGTAATGGCCTTTAAAACTGTTTTTAATTAATGAGAAGAGCATCTTCTTGTGGCGAAGGTAAGATATATGAAATGCGGTACATGTTAAAAGTTTTAAATGTAGCGTACTGATCTGTTAGACGTTCACATTTATTTGTATTATTTCATCGATCCATGATTAAAAATGGTTATAGTAAATCGAACTTGGAAAGTCATGGAATCAATAACTCCGTCGATGGCGATTGATTTTTGAAAAGGTCTTAATCATGTGTAGGGCATAGTCGATAGAGATTTGCTGTCCAAGATGGAAGAATTTTACTCTATACATTTCACTGATTATTTGAAAATTTTCT
This sequence comes from Tipula unca, assembly GCA_951394425.1. Lineage (NCBI taxonomy): Eukaryota > Metazoa > Arthropoda > Insecta > Diptera > Tipulidae > Tipula > Tipula unca. The sequence goes on along the minus strand of OX596380.1, from coordinate 158,299,234 downwards.
TTTCTGTCGTAAAATCAAGGTGTTGAACCTACTTCCTATACGTATTAAACGGTCGTGTTCCTCAGAATACGTGCTGACTCCCACTATTTTTTTATCTTTATCAATGATCCCCTATAATTAACTCTCAATCCAATTTTTAAGTTGACGACAGCACTGTTTGTTGATCTTAATATTTTTCATGCTTTATTTCATCACGAAATGATGTTGAATATTAAATGTCTATAAAATGCATATTTCATCTATATATGTAAAAAATAAGAGATGGATGAGAGATCACAAGATGGCTTTTCTATCGGCGTAGTCGAGCAACTCGACACAACAGATTTTAATAATTCTGTTCCGAAACGAATAGTGCATAAATTGACTTCTCAAATCACTAAAATTATAGAACAAATTCTACGTCTAATCTAACTAAACCAATCTTCAAATGCCGTAACAAACGAATGTAAATAAAAATTCAAGAATTTTTTAAAAACACACAGTTGGGTAAACAATAACAATATCGTACGAGTTTATATTTACCAAAAACAAAACTACACATGTATTATACATACGTCTTGTCATTTGTTCTGCCACATGTCAAATTAAAGTTTCAGTTACAATACATTTTGTCACACCTCTCGTACTTGTCAACATGTATGATATAGTGTGATAGATATTGAATATATGATCGGGCGGTATGATCTACTTTCAATACCCGTTTGTTACAATTATGTACATTACATACGATCCATCACTAATGATGTAATAATATTGTAGTTACGTTTTTCTTTTTATTATTTTACTCTATTATAGTTTTAGCTATACGCACTGTATTGTTGTTGTATTTCTTGTTTATAATTTTTATTCTCGCTTTGTCCAGCATAAATTATAAATAGTTGTAGTTTTATTTGGTAATTAATAGAACAGAACATGAATAATAGTAATAGTTTTTTTTATAACAATTGTGTATACACACACAAATACAACTTCAATAGAAATGATATTATAAATACAATTTGAATTTTCTCTTATCAAACGCACTGCTGTGTGTATGTATGTATATGGGAGGAAAATTCAGTCAACATTTAGATCGATTTAACTTTATAGTTATATATTTTCAATGTCATCTTTAATTTTGTTGCATACACAAAATAAAAGTTTTTATAAAATTGTTCAATTAGAACTGATTTAGGGAAGGTTAAAATTCAATTCAATTATAATTCTGGATTTAATGAGATCTACGATATTCACCATTTTATGTCCTTGAAACATGTAACAACATTTTTTCAATTTTCAGCTTATTACTTATGTTGCATCTGATCCATTCTATGTTGCATCTGATCTCATTAATGCGGAAAATGTAGTGTCTTCAATTTAGGTACATACCTGCAAAGAAATAAAATAAATAATTTTTCAGAAATGTTTTTAAAGTTTACTAGAGACGGAATATTGACAGAGTTCAGACAGGGCACTTTTCTACATACAACCCGTCTGCAAAAAAATCAAATTAGTTCCATTGCAGTTGCACACTGATCGTTTAAATTACATAACTAGACAATAAAAATACCAAATTAGGATTTGGATTGATGTTTGCCTCTAGAGTCTGATTTCCCCCTAGTACGAATTGGATTTAGAATTGATGGAACTTGGCATGCGTAATTTAACAAAAACAAGGTTAAATTGGAGAACAAACTTAAATGTTACTTTAAGTTTATCATGTTTATCATGATAAATGAATGATTGTTGCTTTTTTAAATTAAATACTTGCAGCCACTATTAAAGATGCCACGCATTGGTATTAAGAGATTGGCCGGATTTTAAATCAAGTCCTTGGCACAAGATACCACAGAGACTTCATTCTTTTCGAATTTTTCAAACTAATAATAATAACAAAACAGTGTTTAAAGGCCTTTACTAGACCCTTACTGCGTCAACAATCTGGTACCAACGGTTCCGATCCTGGGCTTGGTCTTCATACTCTCTTAGACAACTTGAAGAAGCCAAGTCATTCTCTACACCATGGAGCCATCGTTGCCTGCAACGACCTCTGCGCCTAGCATATGGTGGCTCTCCTTTCAGTGGTCGCTGCACTATTCGTTCCGGATCAGGACGCAGAACGTGACCGAGCCAACGTACTCGCCGGGAACTTATTTCATTCACAATATCGGGGATCTTAGTCTGGCGATATAAGATGTTGCGCTGAGGTGTTTCAGTTTTACGAAAGATGTATGTACTCCGACATGAGATTGAAGAGTATCGGGGACAGAGCATTTCCTGACCGAACACCTGAGTTAACTGAAAAATTCTCGATAGTCTGTTCTCAACTTTAACACAGCATTGAGACTGTGTCACTGCCATTCTACACAATCGTATCAATTTTGTTACCTAGATACTCCAGCGCAGATCACAAATTCTCTCAATTGGTCATAGTCCTGCCTCCAGGAACACCTGATGTACGGGGATGAGGGATTATAAACACAAATAAATTCAATTTAAGATCGTCAATAAAATGTTTATCTTTTCAATTAAAATGCCCTCTGAAACCTGTGATAAAAAATCGTGAATTAATTTTTTGACATTTGTTTGATAATTATTCTCCAACATTCACGATTTTGTATTATGCCTTCCGAAATGTGTAATAAATCTCCCCACCTCAAATGCCTTTTCCCCACGTCATATGTTTTTTTTAAACGTCAAATTGAAAATTGCGTAAAGACCGTGGTTGCATGCTGTGTATTCCACAATATATGTATTATTGTATTACCACAAACGATAATATCTTCATAGATTGATTAACTCTGGAAGAACCGGAACCAGAAATTCATAAACATCTATATAAACGAAATTATTGAGGAAAATTCCAGTTCCTTTAGGCAGAGAATGGTATAGTTTATGAAAAGTGAAATAAAAAAATTGGATTTAAGTTTAAATTCGGACTTTTAATTATTTCACTTTACATTAATTCAGTGTGTGTCGTGTGGGTCATTCATGTGCTCATATAAATATGTATATATAGTATCATCCCGCCAAAAACATTATAAAATTTCGATCCATTCGCCACTTTATATGTATATACACATTTTTTTCTATTGCTCGGCGCACAATACAATGATATTATTTATTTGCACGAATCTGTCAAAAATTATGATAGCGATAGACTATGAGGTTTTTGCATATAAATGTCAAAATTTTGTACTAAAAAATATTTATTACAGGTTTCGGACACAGTCTAAGCAGCGTTTAACTCTTCGGTGCTGCATAAAGTGCGAAGCGAAGTACAAATAGTAAACTCTGTAAACACCTGTATGCGTGAAAATTGTTGTCTTGTTCGTAATAACCAAATTCCATAACAAGTGGATATAGTTCCTAATTAACTGGCCTAATATATTAAGGTACTCTTGTCAAGTACGGTTTGAAGCCGATAGTTGAGACATATCCTACGATCTTGCTCCACACAAAGAGTAACGTCTAGTATAAAAGATTTATATTTTGTTTTCCATGCATGGATGCTGTGTTAAGCCGGGTTCAGCCAGAGTCACCATTAACAATCAACATTTTCCCAATTGGTTTGAAAAAATTCTCAAATCAACCGATGTAATATGGGATTCACTTGATGAACAACTCAATCATCAGGTCAGGTAAAGTGGTATGCAGTTCGAAACCTAATGATAGCCCTTACAATTTGAAATTAATTTATCTGTGTGTATACTTTCGAGAATAATTATCTCATTAGTTGCCATTGGCTTATGCTGCTCATGTACAAGTATACAAATCTAATAAGTGAGTAAATTTTCGGATTGGTGATTGGTTCTGATGACACCGGGGATGCTGGCTGGTGCTAATGTCTTTCAATTGCCCCAGCACATTTAAATACCAATGCTTATTCCAAAATTCAGGTGCAGCTCCAAGTGATTTGCGGCGTTATAATCTAAATCTTGTTACTGTTTTGTTGATAAAACAGATTTATTTTGATATATACGTAATTTATGTAATAAGCATTATATAAAGTTAATCGCCTCACTGCTCTTATCAAGTCCACCGTATTGCGCTTAAGTTTTTTTTAATATGGTTAAGGATATTTGAGGAATTTAAATATAAATTGATGAATGAAACTCAGTACCGATTATATTATATTTTTCAGTATCGGGTTGAAAAATTTTCAAATCCATATAATTTATCAAAAATTCACAAATGGTTTTAATATTCAAAAATTAAAATGTAATAGTTCATGACGTTACAATAGTTCTTCTAAGTGCCTTGAAGCTGAACCAGGCAAATCAGCCCACCACAACGAAACCTAACCCTAATAATTTATTACAACTTTATCACAATTTTTTACACCAGGTTCCAATTTTATTACACTTGCTGTTAGTGGTAAAGCCGTGGCTGCAGGTGTATCTTCGAAGAAGATACGGGCCAGAATTTATTACAAATTAATTACAGTTCTCTGGTAAGATGCCGGAAAAAATGTAATTATTTCGTATATAAATCAACTTAGTTTAATGAATGAATTTCAAATTGAAATAAATTCTGTCCCAAGTTTTATTTCGATATCATAATTGAATCAAAAATTACAAAGTATGGCGGTGTAGGTTCAATTTGAAGATATACACCACCCATGGTTTTCTCACGAACGGCAAGTTTAATAAAATTGGGATCTGGTGTAATAAATTATGGGCTAGGTTTGGTTGTGGTGGGCATATTTGGCTGGTGCAGCTTCAAGGCACTCCGTTTCTGTATGAGTCAAAATTTGATGAACGCGTATGCTATAGCTCGCACCGTAACATTGAAACTATTCAAAGATTATATTTAACATCTCGTGATGTTTTCAAAAGTCGGCATTTCAAATTTAGAATTAGGATAATGAAATCAAAGTGGTCCCGAAAGAGCTAAACAACAACATTAAAATCATAATTTAATCCGAATGAAATTTTAAATCAAAGATTTATGTAACATTAATCACAAATAATGAGAAGAACTCAATTACAAATATTCAAATTTAAGATTCTGGCCTTCAAAATGCCTCATATACACTGAAGTTCAACTTGTTCCTATACACAATTTTGTGGTCCAGAGGATCATCTAGTATACAATATGGCGGGAAGACGAGCAGCTAAAACTTTAACTTCTCGCCGAGTCATTTAAATTGTTTTAGAACCTATAGACGTCATTTGATTATATCAAAGAAATTGGATTGCAATTTTGCTGTTTTATTGTCTTAGATTTATTGTCTCGGATATTATTTTTATTAGAAATTAATAAATTTTGATAAAATATCGAAAATAACAGAAAGTATATTAGTGTTGGTAAATTAAATTATTTTGCCTATATTACAATAATATCCATTATTTTTGTAATATTTAAAAAAAACATTAAATAGGGGCTCGAAAAAAATTAAGTTTGGCTCTGCATAATACTGGTGCAACATATTCATCAGTCGATATATTACTCGCTCTGTCTCTCTCTACCAATCATTTCTAATTTTACTTTACGTAATAAAAATTTCGCCAGAAATAATAAATCCGTAATCTTATAATTAAATCTGTATATACCCAAAAGGTGTTACGGTTAAATCTACACAAATCTTCAATTATTTAGCGTCGACATCATCATTTTTTTGTTATGGTATATATAGTAAAATCTCATAGCGATTAGCTAATTTTTAATTAGCGTATTGTGATTTGTGATACAATTTGTTATGATCTATAGATAGAATTATAAGATTATATCGCAGTCGACAGCGAAACGAATTAATTTTTACTCTGGTTCGGTTTGGCATCTTAATTGAGAGGAAATTTTAATTACAGTTTTCCCACCTACCATCTATGTTTAACATATAAATGTACAACATGTATATATATTTAGTATATGTAACCTCAGCCTAAAACTGAGATGAAAACGTTTTGCGTTTGGAGGAAAACACTTTAAACTAATTTATGTATACAACACATATCTAACACACATTATGATGTCCGGTCGTAATTACACATTTATACATAATTAATTTGTTTATTTCTTACAACATAACGTACCATATGGTACATCCATATACATAAAATAAAATTCTCCATATGATTCATGATTTATTGTCTTACAGTTAGCGTATAAATTATTACCATCTTTGGTTTCTTGTGTGTTCTGCTTCTTTAGATAATTAATTTATTTGCATTACACATATATTGCCACTTCTCTTCCACATTAAAATCAATAAAAACTAATGTATGTATTTCTAGCATATAGTTATGATTTATCGTAATCATATATACATATATACATCTTTACATAATTTTTAAACAGTTAACGCGTATTATTTAGTTTTTATTATAGAAGATAGTTTATTCAATGAACAATAGTTTAGACGGATTATTTTTATGACTTTTATGAGTTTTCTTTAAAACTATCATCATGGATGGTGGTATTGTGCGTGATGAGAGAATACATAGAGTTACTGTACCCATATAAGTAGAGATATGAAGCTGATGAATGTCTTACAGTGTTTCGAATCAGAATTAGGTCAGCCAAACTAATAGCAAAACAAAAATTAAAATACAAAATTGTTCTTGGACAATCGACCGCTCTAATCTCTAATTAACTCTAACAAATCTAAACAATGCTGAATAATTAACAACAACAACAAATTTTAATTACTATACTGCACGTCCATAACCGTACGATCGGTGTAATTTAAGTATGGTTAGTAGTAACCTGTAAAGTTAATCATAAATTTTAGTTACAACTTTACGTTTTTTTTATAGGTCCAATGCCAATGAACTTTTTTGTTGTTGTTATTTTACAGTATTTCTAAGACTATAATACATAATTACTTGCTTACTTCTATAAATAATGTTTTTTAATTGTGTAATGAGTATATATGTAAATTGTGTTTTATGAAGACATATAATAGTATTGTGCTTAATTATGTTGCAAGGGATGTCTAAATTACAAATATGTGTATACATTTTGTTATACTATTTTAGTTTCCGATAGAGCATCATCTAATGTCATGCATGCAAAGCATAAAAGGAAATTGAATTGTGTCAATGCGGTTTGTGTGATTGTGTCGTCGATTAGAAGAGAAATCAATTTGTTTGCGATGAATATCGGAAGAGGATGTTCTTTGCACATGCACCATAACTATTATAAAATTTGCTGCGTGAAATTGATTAATTATTGTCAATTTAAAAATTAAATTGATTAGATTTATGAGCATATAGTATAACGACAATATAATGTAACATCTAGAAATTAATGTCTCCTTTCACTCAATTACACTTATAACCTAAGCGAAGGTGCTAATTAACGGTCACTGATCCTCATGCGGGCCAATAAACAGCTTAATAATGGACCCAGAAATGATCCATAATAATATCTAGCACTGCGTGGTTGAACGGGAAGCAAGTCTATTTTGTAATCTTTGGAATTTATGTTCGATTCCCGGTAGACATAAGTAAAAAATGCACGATTATCAATCTCAAACATTTTCACATATGTTAATTAATTTTTCTAAGGCCGTGTGTCAATTACTTTTCTGTAAAAATTTTAATTTTTAATAAAGTATTTAACTAATTCGCTAATGTTGCACCTTAACTTTGTATAATTTCTGGCAACACCAGTAAACGATGACTCATGTTTTGGTTGGCCATCAAGGATGGGCGTTTACGCGTCGTCTATTATTTTCTACATTGACATGTCGACAACCCGTCGATAACGTCCAAAACATAGACAACGTCGATAATGTAGACAATTCCTAGAGTGTTTTTTTTGTCGATTAGTTCTAATCTAAATAACAATAATAACAGTGTTAAAGGCCATTACTGGCCCCTTACTGAATCAACAAACTGGCTCCAACGGTTTCGATCCTGAGCTTGGTCTTCATACTGTCTTAGACAATCTGAAGAGGCCAAGTCGTTCTCTACATCGTGGAGCCATCGTCGCCTGCAACGACCTCTGCGCCTACCATATGGTGGCTCTCCTTTCAGAGATCGCTGCACAATTCGTTCCGGATCAGCACGCAGAACGTGACCGAGCCAGCGTACTCGCTGAGATCTAACTTCATGTACAATATCGGGGATCTTCATCAGATCTCTGATCTCGAAATTGTACAGAGCTCGGTATGTACCATCTATTTCGCGTTTAGGGCCGTAAATCACACGCATGAATCTTCTCTCAAATGTAAGGAGCCATCTCTCGTACTCATCCGTCAGCGCCCAACTTTCACATCCAAACATAACAACGGGCCTGATCAACGCTTTGTAAAGCTTCAGCTTCACGGCACTTGATAAGTGTTTAGATTTTAGCAGTGGCCTTAGAGGATATAAAGAACGACTGCCAGCTGCCAGCCGCCAGCCGCACTTTAATATCCTCACCCACACTGTTATCGTGAGTGATAAGAGAGCCCAAATATTTGAACCTCCTCACTCCCTCAAACGTGTGGTGGCCACTACTAAAATCTGGTGTGCCATTGTCTCTAAAACCAGAGATCAGGTATTTCGTTTTGGACTCATTGATCTGGAGTCCAACATAAGCTGAAAACTCTACAAGCGGATCTAGTATTTCTTTCACTCCGTTGCTATTCAGTCCAATCACGCATATGTCATCTGCATATGCAAGCACTTGATTGGACTGGCGATATAAGATGTTGCGCTGAGGTGTTTCAGTTTTACGAAAGATGTACTCCAACATGAGATTAAAGAGTATCGGGGACAGAGCATCTCTCTGCCGAACACCCGAGTTAACTGCAAAAATTGTCGATAGCCTGTTCTCAACTTTAACACAGCATTGAGACTGCGTCACTGTCATCCTACACAGTCGTACCAATTTTGTTGGCATTCCTAGGTATTCCAGGGCTGACCACAAACTCTCTCGATTGATCGAGTCGTAGGCCTGCCGGAAATTCAGGAAAACCTGATGTACGGAGATGGATGTCTCATAATATTTAGATAGAATCATCCGCAGCGAAAAGACCTGATCAGTGACTGATCGATTCGGACGAAATCCTCCTTGATAGTCACCAACCAAGCCCTCCGCCAGAGGAGTGATTCTATCCAATAAAATGTATGACAGTAACTTGTATGCTGTGCAAAGGAGAGCTATACCGCGATAATTCTCACACTTCAAGCGGTCTCCCTTCTTGAAGATGGGGCATATCGCGGCCACTTTCCATTCATCAGGCATAACTTCGGTTCGCCATATATAGTATACTAATATATAGTATACTAATCGAATAAGGTCGAAAAGACAGTTCCACAAAGTATCCCCTCCGAATATCAAGAGCTCCGAATTAATGCAGTCCACTCCAGGTGAGCGGTTTCGTTTCATTCTCTGCATGGCCTTAGTGAATTCCTCATGGGATGGCGCCTCAGTGCAAATCTCCGCAGACTGTTTTAGAGGTGGCTCAACAACAGTCTGTGACGCATGATGAACATCAAGCAGCTCAGTAAAGTGTCCACTCCATGCGTCAAGTACTGCGTCGATGTTGACACAGAGGTTTCCATCCCGGTCCCGAATGGCGGTTGACTAAGGCCTGAAAGTATGGTGCAATCCAGTAATTCCTTTAAAGAAATTACGTGAACTACGCTCATTGCTGAGTTGTTGTACTTTCAGAACCTCGGCCTTCCACCATTCTCGCTTCTTCCGTCTACAAATCCGCTTAGCTGCCCTTCCTGCAAGAGCTGCCTTGTTTTTCCTTGCGATTGTGAGACGTTGTTGCACTTCATTATGGGCTATATTTTGTTGCTCAACTGCAAGACGACACTCGTCATCAAACCAATCATTCTTGGGTCTGACTTTCACTATACCTAAAGTCTGTTGAGCAGCACTGACAACCGAAGTTTTCAGTACCTCCCAGACAGAGTTCACGCAGTCAGACTGGTAATTAGCTCCCTCAATGTTGTCGCTGACAAGATCCTGATATCGTTTCTTTTGATCTTCATTTATCAGACCTTCACAGTCGAAACGTTCCATCCGTTTCGCTGTGTTCCCCGACCTGTACGAAAACTTCCACCGTAGCTTTGCAGCGACCAAATAATGATCCTACGTATTTGGTTGCTGACCGATAAGTTCTCACATCCTGCACAACCCGAGCTCGCCCTTTTGAAATTAACACGTGGTCAATTTGGCTCCGGGATGTTTTGCGAGGATGTGTCCATGTCTCTAGGTGTATCTGTTTGTGAGGGAAGAATGTGCTTGCTACTCTAAGATCATGAGCAATTGCAAAGTACATCATTCTCTCACCATTATCGGTCGCAGTTTCGTGTCGGGAGTACGGACCTATGTTTTCACACAAGTCGGCCTGATTTCTGCCAGCTCTAGCATTAAAGTCCCCAATTACCATTCTAACATCGTGTTCGGGTATAGATCCCATCAGATCGTCCAAGTCATTGTAAAATGAGTCTTTATCTTGGGGCTGGCTGACTTCTGTGGGCGCATGTACACAAATTATCGACAGGTTGGCTAACTTCATGCGCAGGCGAAGCATACACAATCGGTTATTGACTGCTTGAAAATCCAAAACAGCCTTCTTTACCTGCGGCCCAAGAAGAAATCCAGCTCCAAGATTTCCGAGGTCATCTCCACTGTAGAACAACGTATAGCCCTGGGACACATGGTCTCCACTTTGAGGCCAGCGAGTTTCTTGAAGAGCAACGAGTTCCAGCCGATACTCTTTCATGCACGTGATTAGACCCTCCAACGCTCCTGGTTTTCTAAGTGATTGCACGTTCCACGTGCCGATCCTAAATCTCGTATCCGGGTACTTGAGCGGGGGTCCGGTGTTGTTTTGGCGGTATCCATTTTTCTTTTTGTTGATTTTATAAACAGTTGATTTTTTTTTACGGATGCGGGTCGTCAGCCCAGCGATCCAACCGTTTAGTCGCCTCCTACGACAAGCAAAGGATACTGTGGTGGTATTCTTAGGAAACATGTTCGTGCAATTTAGATTTACGAGACATGTGAGTGCCCCCCGACCACAGGGGCCAATCTAAAGAGTGACCAAATCTAATCTAAAGAGTGTCCAAATTTCTATAGGAACAACGCGTTATTGGTGATAGTTTTATTGAATTTCCGTCAATGCATTTAAATCTCTTTTCAAAAACAGCGGAATTTAAAACTAATCGTGCTCAAATACCATGAGTCTACTTCAACGTCATGTTTATCCATTAAATGTTTAAATTGACCCAAAACAACGATATATGGCGTTATATAGAGTGGGGCTCTCTTTATAATGGTGGAACGGTATAGAACGGCTCGCAGAAAAATCAGACAACAAGGTTAAAACTTTCATTAAAAATAATCCGAGGAACTGACCGTGCTATAAAATTTAACACACTCGACTCCATGAAAAAACGAGTTCAGGAGGGCTATAACTATACCGAGTTATTAAAAAGTCAAATAGTGCAGATAACCAACACTTGTTCATGTGTATAAAAACCAACAACTATCCTATTATTGTGGCAGGATTGTACTGTCCACCAAGACATTCTTTTTAAAAAAAACAATATTCAGAGTTCTTCAAGCGTCTAGGAAAAAGGTTAATAATAGGTGGGGACTTCAATGCGAAGAATACTTACTGGGGTTCTAAATTAACTACAACAAAAGGAAAAGAATTACTGATTGCCATTAAATAAAATGGATGTGAATCAACTGGAAAACCAACATATTGGCCAACTGACCCAGGAAAAACACCTGACCTGAAGTATTTTGGACTCTGCTTATTTGACCATCGCTGTAGATTTTCATTGCTGCTAGACCCCTCTTTTATACATGGCAATTAATTGGAAAAATTTTAAAATTTTAATAGAAGCTGAGTTGAACTAATTTGTAAGATGAAATTAAATTAAATTAAACGTTAGCTCGAATGCCACTTGAACTCACGTCCACTAATCAAACGCCCATTATTTTGCTTACTTGACCACTACCGTACAATTTCATTAATGATAAATCCATCTTTTATACTCACCATTTGAATAGAGCAAAATGAAAACTTAACAGAATCTGAATTGAATTAATTTTCAAGAAATAAGATTAAATTTGTTTTTAGTTTTAATCGAGACTTAAACTCAGTACTGACTTAAACTTAAAATTTGTATGGTCAGTGGTCAGTATCGTGGCCCGCCTAGAAAATCGCATCAAGCGCATCATTGACTGGAACGGAAGTAATTTTTAAAAACATAAGGAGCAATAGCTTGTCAGATTTTTAACTTCTTCGAAATACACTGGCACTATGCAGTTCAGTTAAGTTTCAAACGATACTAATGTTGGGACATTTTTGGTTCAACTTAGTTTCTGTTAAAAAATTTCCCATTTCTCAATTCAATTGGAAAGTATAAAAGATTTGCATAACATCAAATAGTTATACGACTTTGGATTTGTGGACCAAGGTTCGAGTCCGATTAACGACAAATTGGTTCAACACACAGCTTCTGTTAAACATTTTCTTATTTTTCAAGTAGTGGCTTGTATACAAGATGGGTATATAGCGATGGTGAAATAAACGTAGAGTCCATTGCCGTTGTTAAGATTTTCAATTTCTATTCAAATGACAGATATAAAAGATTTGTATAGCATGAAATGTATATGAGGCGGTGGTCCAGTAAGCAATGTCAGTGACTTTGGATTTATGGATCTAAGTTCGATTCTCGATCGAGCCAAACATTTTTTGATTTAATTTCTCCTGTCAAATTGGTGATGATGAAATAAAGTTACTCAAATCCAACTCAGGTTCTGTTCAAAACTTCAATATTCTACATGTAAAAGTGGCAAGTATATAAAAGATGGGTATGGGAAAAGAGCGGTAATGAAATTATACTGCGATGGTCAAATAAGCAGAGTCCATTCCATTGCCGTTGCTAAAATTTTCGATTTTTTTTTTTAAATGGCAGCTATAAATGATAGGAGTATCACTATTTATATGTATGGCAGTGGCTCGGTGGTAAAAAAACCTGTGTGATTGGAGTTTTATGACATGTTTAATGACTAGTTCAAGCCTCAATATATATTTTTAATTTAATTCCAAATTGGTCATTTGGATGTCCACTAATTTTTTTACTCTTAATCGAGGTTCGAACACTGCACAACATCCACATCCTATGACACCGCTCACACTACCACCTTACCATTTCCATATGTAGATTTGCAACTATACTCATCCTTTATATTTACCAATTGAAAGGAGAAATGAAAAAATTAAATTAAAAATTATTTAATGCCAAACCGAGGCTTGAACTCAAGTTCACAATTCCATTGCAACGACTCTGCTTACTGGACCACCGGTGTATATAAAATTTGTGCTATACAAATCTTTTATATGTGCCAATTCAATAGAGAAAAATGAACATTTTTGCAACAGTAATGGACATCTCATTACGGTCATACACAAGAGATGGCTCTTACTCTTGCAGAATTTGAATGTAGATTTCAACAGAAGCTGTGTTGAACCAATTTTACAGCAGAAATTAAATTAAAAAAGTTTTGGCGCTGATGAGTTTTGAACTCGAGTCCACGATAGCAAGAGCGTTGACTCTGCTTACTCGACCATCGGCGTATTAAAAATTGGTACTGAATAACGATAGAAATCTTTACAAAAAGGTTATAATCTTCATTAAAAATATTCCGGGGAAATTTAACTATGCCCGTGACATAAAATTTAACACATCCCACTCCATGGTAAAACGAATTCGAGTTCAGGAAGGGTATGAGATGAAGGGTTGATGGATGACGAAACGTACATGGAATTGGTTTTGAAACACTTCAAGTAAGATACATTTACAAAAAAATGTATGATTTGGCCAGTAACGTATTTTGCCTCTAATTCTTCACCACGATTCAGCAGTAAAGTTTTGGCCATATAGCTCGTTCACACGACTCTAATTCCAACAGAAGCAATAAATTTGCACGAGATCAATCAAATCAATGTTATTTCAAAGAGTTCACAGGTTTTCGACGTATCGAAGAATTTTGGGCTATAGTGGAAAGAGTGCAGAAGTGCAAAAGTCACACCGGCAGTTATGCCAGAAACAGGGAGCATCAAACAACATGTGCGTGATTTTACCCATAATAATATAACGAAATCTATAGAGATAATTTGGCCAAAAATTAAAAAAACTCTAATTGTTGATGACGCGTTCGAGAATATCGAGTGGTATTTGGCGAATGACACGAGTAAAGTTGGCTTCCAATGCCTCAAATCTAGCTGGTTTATTCACATAGACTTTAGACTTTGCGTAGCCCCAAAAAAAAGAGTCTAGAGGAATCACACGATCTAAATAGCTATAATTCAACGATCCGAACCGTGAAATTAATTGCTCGCTAACATGATTTTTTAATAAGTACATTGCTTCGCGCGCTCTATGGCAAATAGCGCCGACTTCTTGGAACCAAATGTCGACGAGGTCGGCTTCAATTTCAGGCGGCAAATATTCCGTTATCATGGCGCAATAACGAGCACTATTCACAGGTACGCCTGGGCCGTCTTCTTTTTTGAACAAATATGGACGAATGATTTCACAGGCGCATAAACCACACCATACCGTCTATTTACTCGCGTATCATCCAATACTGTAAACTGGTATTCAAACTTTTTGATGGTATTTCAAACAGTGTTCTCGACAGGCCGATTATGTCTTAGTCTTTCCATTATGAAATGACAAACAATACTGAATAAGCAAAAACACGATGACAGTTTGTCAATGAAAAAGTTACCTCTAGATGAACGCTTTTACAAAATACTCCCGCGAGCTGGCGCATTCGACATTGACACGAAACACTGCCAAGTAATCTACGTTATATTTTCCGTGTCGACAACCGCGTAGAATACATGGCGTAATCTGCCTCGCCCATCCCTGAATATACGTTGGAACCATATTGACCGAATGGATTAAGGCGAAAGTCGGCTTCCGTGACATACAATTATTCAATTGAATGGGAGTGTTCAATTGAAATGATTATCTGTTGTCTTGCATCAGATCATATTTAAACCGCGGATAAATTACATAAATATATTAACGGTACGATAATACCACAACACATAATATCATACAGGCAAAAGCAATGAATCAATAGTTCCCATGAGATGATGAAGTGTTATAAAATTGTATTATATCCACTGCTGAAGGCATTGTTTACTTTAATGATCTAAAAAAAAAATTAATTTACAAGTTCTTCAATCAAACCAGATTATATCGTAAAAGTCACAAGAAGAAGGCAACAAAAAGATATAAATTTTCCCATCCTTATGCTCTTATATACACACCGGCATCAAACGTACATAATTTGTCTGTAAATGGCTGACGTACAGTAAGACGATACAAACATTGCGCTATACGCTATATAATTTCCCCTGTCGACTCGCGACTCAAATAAAAATGTTAATCGTCTTAAACAGAATAATACAAAAGACGATTATTTTATAAATGTATGTACATATGTACCTATGTTGTATATCCCATGTTATATATCATAAAACAAGAGGTTAAGGTAATTTCATTGTAGTAAAAGTATACTTAATTAAAATTTATAATTTCTCATTACATGAGTGTCTTCTGAGTTAGTAGAAAATATGCTAATCGGAACCTAATTAGTTGCGATTAACTTTATTGTCTATGGAATTACACGATAAATTACGAATGATTACTATTAATTATGTTTTCAATTAGACGTTTGAACAGAAGTTTCATATTGAAGAAATTTTTGTGATTTATTACTTTGCCGTAGGATCTGCAAAACAATTTCCAATTTAGTTTTGTGATTTGACCCAAATACTCAGACGATTCATAATTTGATTCAATATTATGTACATATATATATGTATTATGGACTTAGGCGACTTGTGGCGACGAGCTCATTAAAAACGTAAAACACAAATCTTGTTTTTTATAATTTAATTTAATTCTTGATACTAAAATATATGGTGTGATCAAACATCTGAATATATTCCTCTAAAATTCTGGAAATAATGAAATTTGAATAGTCTAATACAATTTTATATTTGGACAACAAAACCGATTGAATAGAACTTCACTAAAAATTAAAGAATTCAAATTTGAATTAAAACGTACAAGAGTTAGAATGAGTTTGATTCGTATGACATATACGAAAAATTATTTTTCATCAAATTTTCTGAATATAATCAGTCAGGGATGGGCAAGGTTGATTACGCGATGTATATTCTACGAGAACGTCAGCAACCTACGATTTTTGTTGGCATGTTAAAATTATGAATAAAAGACTGTTGCGCAGCAATATCTACATAGATTTGATCGATTGCACGGTGATTTCAAATATTGTCCGCAATTGGTTTTCGTTTATTTCAGGCGATGCATTCAAATCACAGATATTGGCCTAACATGTCAATATTTTTTGTCAATGTCGACCATTAAGACAATGTCAACCAACTACGATATTTTAGCGATGTTATTTCACAATGTGGTATTTTGTCAAAGGGAGATTCAGTTAAGGAGTAAGGAAAGCTTCAAATTAAATCGGGAATCACATACCATACTATATCTTTGGAAGTATATGTTGATGTTGAAATAAAACAACCAATCGGTTTAATTAAAGAAAGTTTATGCACTAAACGTTCGGATTGATCTAAATTTCAAGTTTTGTTATAACGGATAACGTCAAGCCCATGTAGTTAATACTATCCAAGAGATTCTACGTAACTACCGATGTGACTTTAGGTGCAATTGTTTTCCATTTAGAACGCAAACTTTCGGCAATCATATCTCATCTGCAATTCTTCCGACTATCCTTTCATGACTTTAGGTTAATGTAAACTATAGTTTATTCAGGCCACATTTTGGTTGTAGACAAGGTTATCGCAAGCAATTTATCGGTAACATTACAAAACGCAGTAAACCATAGCAAAGCAGCGCCGGTTATCATTATAATGTTCTGAGATTTGGACTATTAGATGTGAGTTAGGATCGATTATGGTGAAACTCAGCATGTTGAATGGAAATGGGATTATAAAATGATTTTTGAATAAAGTTCCAGAATATTATTAATTGTGGGGAATAAAAAATTATTTTTTTATAATATTCTGGAATATGGCCAACTGGAATGAAACTAGGGTATTTCTGTAAAAGTTATTATTTTTTGTTTTTATTATGCCGTATGAAGGCATAATATCTCTCCCGTATAATATGTCTTATATTATACTGATTTACTATTTCTATAAGGACAAATGTTCTCAAAGAGGACAAATTTTAACACACTAAGCGAACGAAAATTCTTGTAAGTGAAGAAATTCAACCTTAATCATTGAATTTCCAAAACTTATCGAAATACTCATGTTAGAATTTTCATTTCAACCGAATTTAAATCCTAATTCTATTGAACAGATAAAGTTTCATCATAACAGGTCGAGATAAGGACTAGCTCTATTATAGTTGGCCATATTCAAGAATTGTACTCAAAAAATATTTGATCTTACTTTTTCAAATCTAAAATCACTTAAAAATTCTCTTTCCATCCAAGATGTCGAGTTTCATTATAATCAATCAGGGATTAGCATAGTTCCGTTGAAATTGATCATTTTCCATAACTTTAAAATCTCATTTATACCCAACATGGCGAGTTCCATCATAGTCAAGAAATAATCTTGTTCCGTGGCACAGTATTCATCAAACGCATTGTCACTATTTTTGGGAAGATACATACTTTTACCTGCTAACCTTTATTTGATATCCAATTTCACGTACGATTCGTCATCCATCACAACACATTCACTAAGGTTTGGTAAAAACTTGGTCATGGAGCAGTTTGGTACATTTAGTTGACACAGTTCTTTTTATCATCTGAACGATTTGACTTTTTAATAACTTGGGCGTCCTCATATCCTTCGTGAACTCGAATTCGTGTTTCGAATTTCGAATTTCTTTCGTCACTTTTCTTTCTACGCTGAAACCTTCTTTATCCTATTTTATAACAATTTATATCGTTGTTTTGCATTGATCCTACATAAATTTGGTCACCGTAGTTTAGAACTAATTCACAAAATCACTCTAGGACTTGTCTACATTATCGACGTTGTCGACGTATTCGTATACGGGTTGTCGACATGTAGACGTAGAAAATAATAGCTGACGTGTAAACACCCATCTATGATATCAGTTTTATCATGAGTTTTTGATTTGAATTTAATTAACGGTCGTCGATAATCTATCTAGCCAATCGTGGCTATATTTGAACAATACACAACATTATTACTAGAAACTGCTTTTCGTTCAAAATTAGAATACACGAATATTGGTATTCATTTTTAACTATATGACTTAAAAGTTGGACGTTGACGGACGAGTACGAGAGATGATTTCTTTCATTTGAGTGATGAATCATGCGTGTGATTTACAAAGAGGTTAATATACATAAAGAGATCTGATGAAAATCCTCAATATTTTACGTGAACTAAGATCTCAGCGAGTACGGTGGGTTAGTTCCGTTCTGCGTGCGGATTCGGAACGAATTGTGCAGCGATCTCTGAATGACGAGCCGTATATGGTAGGGGCACAGATTGTTGCAGGTGACGATGGCTCCACTGTTTAGAGAACATCTTGGCTTCTTCATGTTGTCCAGGACAGTATGAAGACAAAGCCCAGGATTAAAATCGCTGGAATCACATTGTTGACACAGTCAGTAATGGTCCAGTAATGGCGTTTAACTGCAACTGTTTATAAGAATAAGTATATGCCTTACGATAATATCCGGATGTTAAACCATACGAAATAAGTGATATAAGTTATAAACATTTTAGGAGAGTAATGAGCAGGCAACCATGATGGTTTTGTTAAAGGTGATGAACTCTTGCTTTTAACAAATTTCAAATAATAAATAACAAAAAACTTGAAACTAGGGGCGATGAGAACGTCAGGTTTTGTTTAATTTTTCTAATTACATTTTCTTTACCTGCTGCTCAGTAACGAGGGGTGCTAAAAGGAGCTGCTTCCATGCAAACCATTTTTGTTTGTTTTAACTAATATTATTTTATTTAATCGTTATAATCTGCCGCCTAACGAGCTCCAAATTCTTGTAAACCCTAAATATCAGAAAGAAATAATCATAAGAAAAAAATGTATATTATTTATTAATTGTTAACCCCTCTTTGATATTGCCGCTCCCATCAAGTTTTAAATTCCTATACAATTCATTGGACAGCTCTCATCTTAATCAGAATTTTACCAATTAGGAAAAGTAAGGGTAAAGTACCACTTGCCTCGAGCTTTAAATTCCTTTAAGCCCTAGATAATAATAAAGAAAAGCAACAGTATGGAGATGGCATCTTAACTGTGACTCTCAGATTCCTAATTTGTAAATAGTTAAACTTACCATATTTTTTATTTAATTCATTTTATTTACTCCCCAGTTATTTTAAATTATTTATTCTATTTCCAAGATTTTACGATCTATTTAAAATCAAGGTTAACTCTCTCGAGTATTAATGTACATAATCTTTAATGGCCCGAAAGCTCCACAAAATTTTGTTCAAATCTGATCAATTATTATTATAAACTGGTTTTAAAGGACATTACCTGATTACCATGTCGTTCTGTACACCGTGGAGCCATTGTCACCGGCCACGACCTACTTTCAGTAATTGCTGCACATAAGCTATCTAATATCCTCACCCACACTGTTATCGTGAGTGATCAGAAAGCCCAAACATTTGAACCTCCCCACTCCGTCAAACGTATGTAGTAGTCACTACTAAATTCTGGTGTGCCATAACCAGAGATCATGTATTTTGTTTTGAACTCATTGATTTAGAGTCCATAACAGAAGCTCTACAAGCGGATCAAGTATTTCCTTTACTCCGTTACTATTCAGTCCGATCACGCATATGTCATCTACATATGCAAGCACCTGATTGGACTGGCGATACAAGATTGGAGTGTGGTGTTTAGTTTTACGAAAGATAAACTCCAGTTAACTGGAAAAATTCTCGATAGCCTGTTCTCAACTTTAACACAGCATTGAGACTGCGTCACTATCATCCTACACAGTCGTACCAATTTTGTTGGCATTCCTAGGTATTTCAGAACAGACCTCTCTCGATTGAACGAGTCATAGGCCTGCCGAAAATTCAGGAACACCTTACGTACGAAGATGGAAGTCTTATAATATTTAGATAGAATCATCCGCATCGAAAGACTTGATTGATTCGGATGAAACCCTCCTTTATGGTTACCAACGAAGTACTCCGCCACAGGAGTGACCCTATCCAATATAATGTAGGACAGTAACTTGTATGCTGTATACAAAGGACAGCTATACCGCAATAATTCTCATACTTCAATCGGGTTTCATTCTTAAATATGGAGCATATCGCCGCCATTTTCCAATCACCCCATGTTAGTGGTTCATTTTGGTCTCATGGGATAAATCGTCAATACAAAGTGTCGATAAAGTGTCCATTACAAGCGCCCAGTATTGCGTTGATGGTATAACATAGAGGTTTCCATCCCGGTCCCAAATGGCACTTGACCAAGACCTGAAAGTATGGAGCAATCCGGTAATTAGTTTAAATAAATTACGAGAACTGCGCTCATTGCTGAGTTGTGGTACTTCCAGAACCACGGCCTTCCACCATTCTCGATTCTTTCGACTACCAATCCGCTTAGCCGTACACCTAATAAAAGCAACGCTGTTTTTCCACGTGAGAGGACGTGTGAGACGTTGTTGATATGGGCTAAATTTTGTTGCTCGGCTGCAAGACGACACTCTTCATTAAACCAATCATTGATGGGCCTAACTTTCACTGTACCTAAAGTCTGTTGGGCAGCACTGACAACCGAAGTTTTCAGTATTTCCCAGACACAGTCAAACTGGTAATTATCTTCCTCAAAGTTGTCGCTGACAAGATTCTGAGTTCGTTTCGTTTGATCTTCATTTAGCAGACCTTCACAGTTGAAACGTCCCATGCGTTTCGTTGTGTTCCCTGATTTGTACGAAAACTCTTCTAATGATGATCACTGCCTACGTATTTGGTTGCTAACCGATAAGTTCTCACATCTCGTACAACCCGAACTTGCCTTGTTGAAATTAACATGTATTTAATTTGGCTGCGGGAAGTTGTTCAAGAATGAGACCATGCTTCCAAATATATTTGTTTGTATTCTTTTTTTAAACAATCTTATTTATTCACATAAAATTGTACAATGTACCTAGTCTATAGACTAACAACATTTCTTTTTTGACCTAAATTGCTAAATTGTGTTTAATTAAGGTATCCCCATTGGTTTTCCTTATGTTCTATTTACTGGTGTTACTACCTTACGCTAACTATAGTGCTAACTCAAAAGGTTTTACTCTTTTCAGTCTTCTCACTGCTTCCCTGTGGTCGAGTAGTTGGTTGGCCTCAATGTTCGGGTGATTCTGGAGCCTCACTTCTTGCTTCCGTGCAGCATTGTTTGCTTCTCTGGTGACAGTTTCCACTCTAAGGTCCCTGTGGAGGTCGTTATTACGTATGTACCAGGAGGCATTTTCAATATCCCTAAGCACTCTGTTTTGGAATCTTTGAACGATATCCATGTTGCTTGGTTTAGTACCACCCCACAGCTGAATTCCATACATCTAAATGGGCTTTAATATCTGCTTATATAGCATCAATTTATTGTTTATTGATAGATTGGAGTTCCTTCCCATCAGCCAATACATCTTTCTATATTTGAGTCTGAGTTCTTCACTTTTTTTCTTGACATGGAGCTTCCATCTAAGTTTGGTATCTAGATTCATCCCTAGATATTTTGCTGAGTTAGCATGTAGTAATGGGACATTATTTATTACCACAGGCAAATGATTTATTTTTCTGTTGGTGTAGTCAACACGTATGGATTTTTTTTCATTTAACTTGACACGCCATTGCTTCGTCCATCGATAAATTTTGTTCATCATACTTTGAAGCTTATTGGTAGCTCCTTCTATGGTATCATCTACCAAAATAGCAGTGTCGTCTGCAAATGTGCCAATTGTGGTATTCTGAGATAATGGAATATCGCTTGTGAATAACAAATATAGAATGGGTCCTAAGACACTTCCTTGTGGTACTCCAGCTTTGATCTTTTTAATTTCTGAGTATGATTGTTCCTGTTTAACACGAAAGTGTCGCGCTGTAATGTAGGATTTTAATATTTGGCAGAATTGTGAAGGTAGAATGTTCTGGAGTTTGTGTAGAAGACCTTCGTGCCAAACTTTGTCAAACGCCTGGACCACATCAAGGAAGGGCCACATCATTTGTTTGTATAAGAATAATATGCTTGCTACTTAATGATCGTTAGCAATTGCAAAGTACAAAATTACCGTGTATTATGGTATGGATTTCATCGAATCGTCCAAATCATTGTAAAATGAGTTATCTTGCGGCTGGCTAACATTTGCGGGCGCCTGGATTATCGATAGGCTAGCTAACTTCATGCGCAAGTGAAGCTTGTACAAATCGGCCATTGACTACTTGGAAATTCAAAACAGCTTTTTTTACCAGCGGCCTAAGAAGAAATCTAGTTCCAAAATTTCCGAGCCCATTTCCACTGTAGAGCAACGTATATCTCTGACACACATGGTCTCATTTTTTCTTTTGTTGACTTGTTTTAGCCCAGCGATCCAATATAGTTTAGTCGCCTCCTACGACAAGCAAAAGATACTGCGGTGGTTTTCTCGAAAAACATATTCGTGCAATTTAGATTTACGAAACAAGCCTCCCACAGGGCCGAAGCTGTCCAATACTATATTGAAATATTTATCAAAAATCTTTAAGAAAAACTCTAACTAACAGTTGCTTTACGTACGTAAATAGAGGCTGACGATGCATTAATAATATTCACTAGATTGAATCAATATTTCAGTAATGATTAGCAAATAATGTATTTGCTAATAATCTCTAAACGTATCGCTAACCATTGGATAAATATGCAAATTTCTCTATTTTCTAAAAAAAAATCGGAAATATTATATTCTCTAACCCGCCTTAACGTGTATTCATTTAATTTTCACAACTCTTTATAAAATCTTAGTAAATCTAATAACATGAAATTAGCCATACCTCCTATATTGATCTTATATGTATTATAGTTTATACTATTATATACTAACTATAACTAACGATCGTTTGCTTACCTGTAATAATGTCGTTCAATCGTCTGAAAATACAAAAAAAAAAATAAACTAATAACTATGTATTTGATAAAATTCAAATTACTGTACATTTTTATTAATATACAATCATAACTAACAAGCAATTAGGTGTATTGATTGTCAACGACTTTCTCGTTAAAAAAATTTTGCATTTAATCGACTTCTGATAAAGTAAAAAAAAAAAACTTTCAATTGTGATAATTAAAAATCAAAACAGATTTACTTCCAAGCAACAATACCCAAAAAGCCAATCGAAACCATTATAAAATGACTACATATGCAAATTACAATTTTAATTAATTTTAGTTGTATTAAAAATGAAAAGTGATAATTACAATTACAAGCGATCTTCCCGCCATAATTTACACTATGAAGAAACCAAAAATCGTACGAAAAGTTTCAACGTTCAAGTACATTACCTTCAACAGTATTTTATGTGTATGCATATAAAATGAGACACGATTAATTAACTTTTCTTCTCAATAAATAGATTGCTTACATGATATACGTACATACATATGTATATTCTAATCGTCTCGTGTTTATAGTTTGATCGCTAATACTAAACGATTGATTTCAATATTGCATTTCAAAATTGAATATCAGAAAAGTATCATCCTTATTCAATTCGCCGCGCAAAATTATAAGAAAGTTAATTAATAATTGGTTGAATGAGATTTTAAATTGGTTTAAAGCTAATTAATTTGCATGTACATATATATGTACTTCACAATTTGGATATTTTTTTTCTATCTATTTCGCTCTGAACATTTGTGTTGATCATCATGTTTGATAAGCATAAGTTAAATTCAAATAATATGATGAAAGTCGAAATAAATTAAATTCACTCAGCTTTTTTTTTTTCGTAAGTAAATGGCAATTTAGTTATGGGCGGGATTTATGGTTGAGTGCGATTTTTTGAAAGCACGCATAATTTTTTGTTTGATTTATTATAATTTGAATTGCCTGTATGTCATGAGCACGGTTGACCAATTGACGAGTTCTTGAAATAAAAAACAAATGTAATTCGTAATGTTAGGAAACTATCGAATCTTCAACAATTTAGACGTTGCTAGAGTGCGTTATGGAAAAAAACTTGAAAATTATGAAATTGCAAAATTTTTAAGTTTACAAAAAAAAGCGATAAATTTCTTGCAGGGGGTGACTACATCTCTAAACATCCCCAATGGGGGGTTACAGGCCATCCCAGCTACTGGCCAACAGATATGAAATTTTTTTCTGATTTAATAGATTTCTGTCTAATCAAAGGAGTTGGCAGACATCAAGTAATATCGGAGACACGTTATGATCTATCGCGGGATCATTCACCAATATTAATAAGGGTACGCACTCAAGTTCTAAGATCACCATTATCAGTACACTTAACAAATCAACATACAAACTGGATACAATTTAAACATATAGTAACAAGGGAATGTTCATTAGCCATCCAATTGAAAACGGGAGATGAAATTGAAAAAGTGGTTCAAAACCTAACATAAGTACGTATTAATAAAGAAACGTCATAAAGAAGGACAGAGCTATGTCACCAGCTTCACAGCAATGGAAGCAACAGATTACTACATGTGGAAAGCTAGAAAAAACTAACAGGCCTACTTTTTCATGCATTATAGATAAAGCAGCAATATTTGCACAACATCTCAGCAATGTATTTTCATCCAACGAACAAATTAGGAACCCAGAATTACTTCATGATGAAGAAGATTACTTCCAAAACCGAATCCTCGTAAATACAAATGGGGCAATACACATAAAATGATCAATGAAATTTAGATTCAAAAAAAGCACCTGGGCATGATTTGATAGGTGGTAAAATACTCAGAGAACTAACTATACCTAAAAAATGCATCAAATTAATAACATTCCAAAATAAAGTCCTACGTGGGATTGTAAATACTACATGGTGCATAAAAAACAACTTGTGCATGACTGTAATGAATTGTTCATTCCTGTTGCTAAAATTTTCAATTTTCTCTATTGAATTGGCAAGCATAAAACATTTGTATAGCAAGAAATTTATATATTGCAATTGGAATTGTGAACTTGAGTTCAAGCCTCGGTTTGGCATTATGTAAATAATTTTCAATTAAATTTATTGAATTTCTCCCTTCAATTGACAAATATAAAGGATGAGTATAGCAGTAAATCTAAAACGTAAATCACTCTAAACGGTTGGATCGCTGGGCTAACAAAATTAAAAATGGATACAACCAAACCAACACAGAACCCCCGCTCAAGTACCCGGACACGAGATTTAGGATCGGCACATGGAACGTGCAGTCACTTAAGAAACCAGGAGCGTTAGAGGGTCTAATCACATGCATGAAGAAGTATCGGCTGGAACTCGTTTCTCTTCAAGAAACTCGCTGGCCTAAAAGTGGAGACCATGTGTCCAAGGGCTATACGTTGTTATACAGTGGAGATGACCTCGGAAATCTTGGAGCTGGATTTCTTCTTGGGCCGCAGGTAAAGAAGGCTGCTTTGGATTTCCAAGTAGTCAATAACCGATTGTGTAAGCTTCGCTTCCGCATGAAGTTAGCTAACCTGTCAATAATTTGTGTGCATCCGCCCACAGAAGTCAGGCAGCCCCAAGATAAAGAATCAATTTACTATGACTTGGCTGATCTGATGGGATCTATACCCGAACACGATGTTAGAATGGTAATTGGGGAGTTTAATGCTAGAGTTTGCAGAAAACAGGGCCACTTGTGTGAAAACATACGTCCGTACTCCTGACACGAAACTGCGACCGATAATGGTTAGAGAATGATATACTCACGATCTTAGAGTAGGAGATCAATCTAGAGGGTCTGTGAGAGTCAGACTATTAGAATTTTTGCAGTTAGCTCGGATGTTCGGCAGGGAGATGCTCTGTCCCCGATACTCTTTAATCTCATGTTGGAGTACATCTTTCGTAAAACTGAAACACCACAGTGCAACATCTTATATCCAATCAAGTGCTTACATATGCAGATTACATAGGAGTGATAGATGACATGAACTGAGTAGCAACGGAGTGAAGGAAATACTTGATCCGCTTGTGGAGTTTTCAGCTTCAGTTGGACTCCAGATCAATGAGTCAAAAACGAAATACATGATCTCTGGTTATAGGGACAATGGCACACCAGATTTTAGTAGTGGCCACTACACGTTTGAAGGAGTGGGGAGGTTCAAATATTTGGGTTCTCTTATTACTCACGATAACAATGTGGGTGAGGATATTAAAGTGCGGCTGGCACCTGGCAGCCGTGTTTTGTATCCTCTAAGGCAACTGCTAAAATCTAAACACCTATCAAGACCTGTGAGGCTGAAGCTTTACAAAGCGTTTATCAGGCCCGTTGTTATGTTTGGATGTGAAAGTTGGGCATTGACGGATAAGTACGAGAGATGGCTTCTTACATTTGAACGCGAAATAGATGGCACCCACCGAGCTCTGTACAATATCGAGATCAGAGATCTGATGAAGATCCTTGATATTGTGCATGAAATAAGATCTCAGCGAGTACGCTATCACGTTCTGCGTGCTGATTCGGAACGAATTGTGCAGCGATCTCTGAAAAGAGAGCCACCATGTGGTAGGCGCAGAGGTCGTTACAGGCAACGATGGCTCCACGGTGTAGAGAATGACTTGGCATCTTCTGGTTGTCTAGGACAGTATGAAGACCAAGCCCAAATGGAAATTATGAGGTGGTTAAGTAAGAGGTGTCATGGGATTTGGAATCGTGGATGTTGTTCAGAGTTCGAATCTCGATTAAGGGTATAACGATTTAGTGGGCATCCACACATTTCTCATTACATTGAAAAAAATCGCTTTTTGATTTAAAAATGACAAATTTGGCTTGATCGAGAATCGAACTTAGATACATAAATCCAAAGTCACTGACTACACAAATTTTTGATATCATTTTTATATCATTTGAATAGAAAATATTGGAAATTTTTAGGAAAGGCAATGGACTGCGTTTATTGCACCATCGCTATATACCCATCTTGTATACATGCCACTACTTGAAAAATATGAAAATGTTTAACAGAAGCTGTGTCTTGAACCAATTTGAATACAGAAGAAATTAAATTAAAATAATACCGTTGCTAATTGGACTCGAACCTAAGTCCACGAATCCAAAGTCAGTCATTCTACTACCTTGCCCACCACCTTTAAAATATTTGGTGTTATACAAATCTTTTATACTTTCCAATTCAATTGAAAAACTTGGGAAATTTTTTAACAGAAGCTGATTTGAAGCAAAAATGTCCCAACATAAAAATCGTTTGAAGCCTGTCTGAACTGCATAGTGCCAGGTGCAACATTTAATGCGATGACATTCCATGCAGTGTATTTCGAAGAAGTTAAAAATCTAACAAGCTAATCCTCCTTATGTTCTTAAAAATTATAAAACTTCCGTTCCAGTCAATGATGCGATTTTCTAGGCGGGCCACGATACTGACCACTGACCATACAAATTTTAAGTTTAAGTCAGTACTGAGTTTAAGTCTCAATTAAAACTAAAAACAAATTTAATCTAATTTCTTACAAATTAATTCATTTCAGATTCTGTTAAATTTTGATTTTGCTCTATTCAAATGGTGAGTATAATAGATAGATTTATCATTAATGAAACTGCAGTGGTCAAGTAAGCAAAGTAATGGGCGTTTGATTAGTGGACATGAGTTCAAGCGGTATTGGGGCTTTTTTTAATTTAATTTCATTTTACAAATTAGTTCAACTCAGCTTCCATTAAAATTTTCAAATTTTTCAAATTAATTGCCAAGTATAAAAGAGAGATGTAGCAGCTATGAAAATGTACGACGATGGTTAAATAAGCAGAGTCCAAAATACTTTTAGTTATAAAAAAATCGATCAGGTCAGTTATTTTTCCTGGGTCAGTTGGCCAATGTTGGAAAACCAACATTCCAGTTGAAATGGATACACATTCATTTCTTTAATGGCACTCAATAATTCTTTTCCTTTAGTTGTGGGTATTCTTCACATTGAAGTCACCACCTCTTATGAACCTTTTTCCCAGACGCTTGAAGAACTGAGTATTGTTTGTTTTTAAAAGAATGCCTTGGTGAACAGTACAATGTCCCAATACGAATAAACATGACGCTGAAGTAGACTCATCATATTTGAGCACGATTAGTTTTAAATTCCGCTCTTTTTGAAAAGAGACTTAAATACATTTACAGACATTCTACAAAACTATCACTTAGTTTAGAACTAATTACCAAAACCAATCTAGGAATTGTCTACATTATCGACATTGTCTAAGTTGTTGACGTTATCTACGGGTTTTCGACACGCCAATGTATAAAATAATAGATGACGGGTAAACGCCCATCCCTGACCAAAGCCCTAATATGTATTATTCTAAATTTCATAATTCGATTTTATATACGTGATTAAACAATTTGCTAAAATTAATTAAATTTTAATTTTAATTTTAACAAAAAGAAATTTATGCGTACATATTTCCGCCCACATAAAACAAAACAATAATTTATAGTTCCATGGAGCCGACACAGAACTATACACAAAAACATGGAAATATCTCTCTATAATAAATTTAAAAATTTTAAATTAATATTTCGTGTTATATTAAAATTAATTAATTAAAAGCAACAAATTGTAAATATGTTTATAAAATTGAATTGATTATTGTTTGACTTGTATACGTATTTTATGTGCGAATTTTGTTGTTTAATTATTGTAAATCTTCAAAAAATTCTTCTGTAAAGTGAGATGAATTCAAAAATATTTAAGATCTGTATTGTATTATAATTAAATTAAGAAAAAGTTAATTATATATTTTAATTTATTTATTGCGAAATAATTTTTTTTTTTGGTTAACATTTGTTTTGTTTTAATTTGGATTGGGCGTTTTATGTTATACATAGTATTATTGGATTAATTGGATGTAGCACGTCTATCAAATTTTGAGTTTTAATTATAAATTTTTTTTGCGCCAGCCAATATTTTATAGCCACATTTGCAGTGATGTTTGATGTGTATGAGATCTAGAGCAATTAACGTAATATTTTGTTACAAAAAATTGAGCAAAGTGTTTTTTGTAGTTATTTAAATATTTTTTTGATTGGATTTACATCTGGCAGATGGTTCACAAATCAAATGCGATTTTCAATAAATGATGCTACATTGATGCCTGGCTTCGTTCTTATATGAAATAATTGAAAATCAGTTTCGTATTTACGAAACGAATTTGAAGATTAGGGTGTGGCCAAAACCGTCTGATTTCGGCTGTTGAATTGCGTCTTTGGCTTTATTATAAGCTACTTTATTGGAAAACGTACGTTTTTTAATCTCGGGTAACAATTAAATTATACTCAATGTTTTCAAAACGTTTTTTCACTTAATTTATACCACAAGCACTACGAATTGTAGAATTAATTTTTAAAACAGCTTTCGTTAAGCCATCTAATAGTGTAATCATTTTTGGCACTTAAATAGTTCAAGTAAGGAACACAGTTCCCTTAAAACGAAGTCAATCAATTTTGCTACCTATGACGCCCAATGAAGTATTTATAACGATGGCTTTTGCTCTTAAATGAATGGGTCTGATCAATTTAATGCAGAACGAAATTTTTAATGTATGTGCAAAACATGGTAAATGGTGCATATTACTCAGTTTGCATGTTGCAACAATATTTGAACCATTGTCTGTTACAATTAGGCTTGCCACCTCCTTTGTGGAGGGCAGTCCTCCTTTCATAAGAAATTTCCAAAAAATGTCCTCCATCAGGAAAATAAATCATGGACAGACTGGACTGTATCAATGAATCAGTTTTAAGATAATTTGGAGAGTTGGAATTATTTGTTGGAATATCAATTATGGATTAAACTTGTAGACGCTTTCAGAGTATTTTAAAAAAATTGAAAATGACAATGATTTACACAATTTTAAATTATTTTAAGATAATTAAAGAAAATATGACGGTGAAGAAAATATTTAAAAACCTTAGCGATAGTAAGAATGCTACACCTTGAGACTTTGCGCTGAGGTACTTCGTATTGCAAATGTAACATAAAATTAAGACAGTTCATATGAGTAAAATATTTTTCAGAAATTAGCCTAATATCAATGTTCCCAGAACTTGTACAATTTTTCTGTAGGCATCAATGGTTTTAGCTTGTATCCTAGTTTCGTAAATATTATGCCGTTTAATTTGGGCAATAAAATATTCTCCGTTCGATTGTTCCGCAAGCACAGCTACCATTTGTCTGAATGGTGGCTTCTATAAGTATATTGAAGGCGACCTTTATTAGCTTCTTCAGACTTCGGAGGTCATTAGTCTTATGAGATTTACACTTCTGTTCACTCCTATATGGGCTTAAGTTTGACGTTGATTGTGATACGTATGCAAAATTTCTCATTTCTCTCAAATCTGCATTTTCTGAATTTTCTAGGGGAAATCCTAGGAAGCTAAGATGTCTCTCGGAACCGAGAAAAACATCTATTCGATATATCTATTCGATATAAACGTCAAAATCCACTACTTTTTCCCAAATTGAAATATTTTTCGGATAGCTTAGACCCAATGACATCTTGAAATATACGCCATTATGATGTTAGCTTCCAAGGGGTTTCCCAAAAAAATTTATTTATACGACATATATAAGTTATAAAAAGCCACATAATCTGGATTTAGAACAATCTTCACCCGTCTATATGGAATTGTGAATTTTGTTCTAAAAAAATACTAATTTTTTTTTTAACAGATTTAGGTTAAGATTCACATGAATGATTGTATTCACTTTCGATTTTCTTTAGAAGAGAGCATCGTCATATTTTGCATAAATAAGAAGCTAACACAGTACTTTTTCACTATTTTATTACGTGCGGCAGTTAAAATCGAATTCGCTTTATTTGGATAATATAATTTAGAAACATCTCACGTCGCTTCAATAAATTCGAGACTGGACTAGATGTAAATAACAAAGCCTTTGAAAATTTAAGAATTTAAATTAATTTTGATGAAAAGTGTCTTGAGTTCGGTTTTCAGTAGAATTTGATTTTCTAAAATTATAATTAAAACGAAAAGCAACCTCCACGAAGAGGTTAAATTAATGTTACGTTTTAGGCTTGTCAAACTAGGTTCGATGGCTGGATTGTGAATGAAACAACTATTCCTGAATAGTCTTCGATGACTGGATTGTGAATAAAACAACTATTCCTGAATAGTCTAGACACATCTAATTTACTACAGTTTACATTTACGGTAGTGTCTCTACTCAAATAAAGATGTTGCCACGATCGTATCATTACCCTAAAAATTCACCTCCCCTGCAGAGAGCTAATCGCTCTAAGTCACCATCTTCAGTTTTCCTCCCTGTTCTTTGCTAATCCGGTAAACTACTTCGTTTATCTTTTTGAAGACGATGACCGGGCCATTCCATGAAGATTCCATTTAAATTAGATTCACGATTTAACTATTTTAATTTTGCCGACGCAAAAATAGCATATCACTTTTCAGATAATGAAATCATTTATTTATTTTATTATAAATAAGTGTGTACATCCCTTGAAAAGTTATAATGAAGCTATGTTCTTGAGTGTAAGTATTTCAAGAGGTGATTAATTTTGAGCAAAAGATCGTCCTTGCTCAAAATGGAGCAGATCATTTTGAAAAACTGCTATAAGAAAAATTATTCGAAACAACCATAATAATCTTCAAAAAGCTAAATGATTAAATTAAATGTATTTTAGTGCTCAAATTCAGTGATTTAGATTTTCTAAATATGAAATCTTCCTGCACTATTGAAAAAGGCTGCTTATCTATAATTATCATTTGTAGCACCATTTAGACGTTTTCGACGATCAATTGATCGGGGCCGCATAATAAGTTGATTAAGGACAGTCTGCTTCATAGATTTTGGTGAATGTGTCACTTTTACAATAGCCACTATATTAGAAATATTATTAGATTCTGCTGTATTGATAATAGTCGATGCAGCAGATGTGCTTTGTTCTAAAAATGTTTGTACTATGATTGTTATAGGAGAAGCATTTGTTTCTACAGCACACTCAAATAAATTGGCTTTTTGATTTTTGAAAAGAGAACCAACCAAATATTTTTAATGTATGTATTGTAATTTCTACAAAGTATGTATAAATTTAAAGTAACGAATAAATTATTTTCTGAGTAATCGTTACTTTTGGGTAGTTAAAGTAACGAATAGTTACTACCTGCACATCTCTAGTACGTAGTTCGATAATCAGAAAACAGAGTCAACAAACTTTTGTTACTTCACTCCAGGCGTATAAATTTACAAAAATTCTATATAAGTACATACATAATCCATTTGTCAATCATACTTATTAAACAATAAGCCATTTCACGTTTGTGAAATTCCAATATGCGCGCGAAAGTAAAAGTTTTGCTGATATGATTGTATTGTTGTATTGCCAATATTTCGATTATCGATTAAATCAAAAAAATAAATTGTGTTTCCCCCGGACAACGATGACGAACTATTTGTTTATTAATCAATCATATTGAATTTGCTACGGAAATTTAAATTACAATTACAGTTGATTGATTCCCGATTTTGTAATAAGAAGAAGTAGCATAATACAAATAACAGCAACAATACAAAATTCAATATATTATGTTTAATTTTAATTATTTTTATGTTTTATATCCGGAATATTCAAATATATACTTACGAGTAGTTCCCATTATTTTTTAACACGAGAATTTTTACGCAACTGATACGTAATTGGAGAGGTATGGCAAACACACTTGCTATATACATAATTATGTATGTACATGCAGCTTCAATATTTCTGTTGTAACTTATGTTATCCATCGATTTTACCCAAAATTGAATTATAATTATGTAGATATGCGGGTGTTCAGTAGACCTTGATGTGAAAGTTTTTAGAAGTTTTAAATTTGATTTTCTATGTACTCCAATATTAAATGACATAATTAAATTTTTAGTTGATAGATGTGCGAGCTCGAAAATTTTTAAGAACGTTGCTAATTTAATTATCTATTTGTATATGGATCGACTTAATTATACTAGTTAACAGTGTATACATTAAATTTTATGTTCGTATGTATGTATAAAATCACTTGATGAACCATAATTATTATAGTAACGCATTAATGCTTATTGAACATATATGTAATTATATTATTATATGAATACTGGGCTTTAATTATACTAAGATCGCGCAAATATATGCCAAATTGTTGTTGTTTTCCCGTCTATATAATTTAATTAAATCTGTTCTTATTTCGACCGTTTTGTGTATATGAAACATATTCAAATTCACTTATAAGTCATATACATATGCACAAACCTAGATTAATACGAATTATTGTGAAAGAAAATTGGAACATATTTATGCTTTATGCTTTTAATTACTTTGATTCGACTGTTTATGCGGACATTTATTTCATTTGATTACACCAATAATAAACAAAACAATAATTTTATCTGATATTCAGATTAAAAGGTCAAAACGGTTGCAGATTTATAAATTTTCTCCATGAAATAAATTTCTGATGTAGAACGATTTGGCGCACGATTAATATTTTTCAGACGAAAGATTTGTTCAATTCACAATGGAACAAATGGATTACAATTTTAATGGATTTATATATTATTCGAAATTTTGTAAATTAGATGAAATTTCTAATCAGATTTTCGAATCAATTAAATTCTATAATTTGGAAAAGTAGTATTAATTGAAAAGAAATTCGATATTTTTTAGATATAATTTTGAAAATTTTAAATAAGTTAATATATCTCACGGGTATGTTGTGATGTTTGTCCTAAATTTATCCTAAACAATAATTAGCGCATATGTGTTAATGAGCAAGGAACTCACGAAATTTGCTAAATTCATTTAAGAGAATCTGCACAGCACGCAGCATTATCAACATGACGTGCGCATTATAATTGGATCGGTTGGTATCGATTATCTTAAAGGAAATATCCGTTAGATTTAAATTTTCAAAATGTATCAGTATATTTTTCAACAAAATTATTTCAAAACGATTTAATTGTATTTTTACTGGCATTGTGTGGTGAACATTGAAAGTAATTTACTTTATGCTTAGTTTTGTTTAATTCCACATTGATCATAAATTGATGTTTTTGTTCAAAACACATGTTCCACATCTTTTTAACGGCTACAGGTTTGATTTTTAACTGAGTTCATCCATCATTCTGATTGAAATCAAGGATGTAGAATTCCGTTTATGATTGGAATTTGGTATGATTGGAAATTGTTGTATACGTAATTCGAATAGAATTTGGATAACAATTACTTTTTTATTAATTTTAAGAAAATTCAGTGAAAAATTAAAAAAATTTAGAGATTTGCAATTGAGAATAGTTAACAGACTTTTTGAATGATAATTTTAATATTTAGACAGTATTCCCTTAGTCCAAACTTAAGAGTTTTTCGTGAAATTGTAAAAATTTGTGTTAATATTGGGACTATTTAGACGTGTATGCACTACATCATGACATTACACACATTCGTGTTTAGACGTAAAACTGTTGACACCAATTGCGATTTATCTTTTTATGTGTAAAAATATTTTCATTTCAGTATGATGCTTTGCCATCTGCTGAGATGAGATTCCAAACTGAGTTTCCCACCAGAGAGACCTGGGTGAACGAAACGGTTATGGACAATGAGGCGCTAAGCTTCTTCACGGATGGCTCAAAAAGTAATAGAGGGGTTGGCTGCGGGGTATTCTGTGAGGCACTAAGGGTAAACCTCTCTTTTCGTCTTCCCGACTTTTGCAGCGTTTTTTAAGCTGAACTGATCGCGATATTGAAGTCATGGACTGGTTGAAGTATAATGTAATATCTACGAGGGATATTCGCATTTTTACGGACAGCTTGGCTGCTATTAAAACGCTACAATCATACTCCCTGACGTCGAAGGTAGCCCAGAACTGTCTGGCATCTTTAAATGAGATGGCTGATCAGTTCAACATCCGCTTGACGTGGGTGCCAGGGCATTTCAATATCACAGAGAATATAAAGGCAGATGAGCTAGGTATACAGCCCAAAGCAGGCGGGATATAAAGATACCGCTTGCTTCATGTAAACTGCTGCTTCAGGAAGAAGCTATCAAAGAAACGAACGTCAGATGGTCTAACGCCAGTTCGTGTGTAATAACCAGGCAGACCTGGCCTGGTCTTGACCGGTCCAGATCATGGGATACATGAGAGCAGACTGGGTGTCCCAGGCCACGATTTCTGCCGCAGCTGTGGTGATGAGGAGGAGGAGGAGAAAATGTACCCCATATGCTCTGCACCTGTCTAGCGTAGTCTAGCGTACAGCAGACATTTATGGGAACTTCCCCTTTGAACGATCTCACGGATCTTAGTAAGATCGAGATCCGGGACTTTAAACGCTTCTTGGTAAGCTCCGGATCGTTTAGCGAGTGAAGAGGAGGAAACTCGAATGTGGTACAGCTACGGACCAATTTTGTGTCTATGCTAGTCCTTTAGGACGGCCACTCTTACCTAACCTAACATAACATATGATGCGTTGAGAAAAAATCCGACCAAAACAAATTTTTTATTGCTTTTTCATTGTATTAGTGTGTAACAATTCATGCCGCAATGATAATTTTTGAGGAAAAAGCGCAACACTAATATCCGCAACATAAAAACTTTAAAATTAGTTTATAGGCAAAGAGGTAAAAAACGAGGAGATACATCGTGCGCTGTATGCATCGTCTAAATAGGCTCATTAGGCATGTTTCTTGGCGTATGATCTGATTCGGATCAGGGTGGTCATTCTGTGGTGCTATCTCACACGTTTATTTAACAGTTGGAGACTTTTTTGGCAATATTATAGTAAAAGGGAAAAGTCTACAAAGCCAACCCTGCGAAATGAATTTTAAGGGGAAGTTGGTAGAATTTTGTGGTATTTTGACGTTTATTTATAACCTCAAATCAAGAGATATGAACATTTTTTATCGAGTGCTATTCATGGTACTATCGAATGCTAATCACTATGAAAATAATTTTTTTAACAAAACTTAATTTTATTTTTTAATTTTTGAATTAAATTTTCAAAAATGTATAAATAAAATTAAGTTTTATTAAAAGAATATAAATAAATTCTTTCTTTTTTGTAAAAATTTTATTTTTATTAATTTGATTTCTCTATATACATAAAAGCAAATTATGGCTGATTGGTTTTGTTAATCAAATTGGTATTTAAATATTTTTGTTGTGTATTTTATATTTATATATATGTATATACCGATAATGGTGATAGAATGATGTACTTTGCGGTTGCTCATTATCTTAGAGTAGCAAGCACATTCTTCCCGCACAAACACATACATCTAGAGACATGGACACATCCTCGCAGAACTTCCCGCAGCCAAATTGACCATGTGTTAGTTTCTAAAGGACGGGCTCAGGTTGTGCAGAATGTGAGAACTTATCGGTCACCAACCAAATACGTAGGCAGCGATCATCATTTGGTCGCTGCAAAGCTACGATGGAAGTTTTCGTACAAGTCTGGGAACACAGCGAAACGCATGGTACGTTTCGACTGTGAAGGTCTGATAAATGAAGATCAAAAGAAACGATATCAGGATCTTGTCAGCGACAACATTTATGAAGCTAATTACCAGTCTGATTGCGTGAACTCTGTCTGGGAGGTACTGAAAACTTCGGTTGTCAGTGCTGCTCAACAGACTTTAGGTATAGTGAAAGTCAGACCCAAGAATGATTGGTTTGATGACAAATGTCGTCTTGCAGTTGAGCAACAAAATATAGCCCATAATGAAGTGCAACAACGTCTCACAATCGCGAGGAAAAACAAGGCTGCTCTTGCAAGAAGGGCAGCTAAGCGGATTTGTAGACGGAAGAAGCAAGAATGGTGGAAGGCCGAGGTTTTCAAAGTACAACAACTCAGCAATGAGCGCGTTTGCGTAATTTCTTTAAAGGAATTACTGGACTGCACCATACTTCCAGGCCAACGTCACCCGCCATTCGGGACCGAGATGGAAACCTCTGTGTCATCATCGACGAAGTACTTGACGCATGGAGTGGACACTTTACTGAGCTGCTTGATGTTAGACTGTTGTTGAGCCACTTCTAAGATTCTAAGACAGACTGCGGAGATTTGCACTGAGGAGCCATCCCATCAGCAAATTCACTAGGGCCATGCAGAGATTGAAACGAAACCGCTCACCTGGAGTGGACTGCATTAATTCGGAGCTCTTGATATTCGAAGGGGATACTTACTCAAACTGTCTTTTCGATCTTATTCGATTAGTATGGCGAACCGAAGTTATGCCTGACGAATGAAATGTGGCCGCAATATGCCCCATCTTCAAGAAGGGAGACCGCTTGACGTGTGAGAATTATCGCGTTATAGCTCTCCTTTGCACAGCATACAAGTTACTGTCATACTGCTATTGGATAGAATCACCCGACTAGCGGAGGGCTTGGTTGGTGACTATCAAGGAGGATTGCGTCCGAATCGATCAGTCACTTTCGATCAGGTCTTTTCGCTGCGAGTGATTCTATCTAAATATTATGAGACATCCATCTCCGTATATCAGGTGTTCCTGGATTTCCGGCAGGCCTATGACTCGATCAATCAAGAGAGTTTGTGGTCTGCCCTGGAATATCTAGGAATGCCAACAAAATTGGTACGAATTGGTGTACGATGACAGTGACGCAGTCTCAATGCTGTGTTAAAGTTGAGAACAGGCTATCGACAATTTTTGCAGTTAACTCGGGTGTTCGGCAGGGAGATGCTCTGTCCCCGATACCATTTAATCTCATGTTGGAGTACATCTTACGTAAAACTGAATCACCTCTGCGCAACATCTTATAGCGCCAGTCCAATCAGATGATTGCATATGCAAATGACATATGCGTGATTGGACTAAATAGAAACGGAGTGAAAGAAATACTTGATCCGCTTGTAGAGTTTTCAGCTTCAGTTGGACTTCAGATCAATGAGTTCAAAACGAAATACCTGATCTTTGGTTTTAGGGACAATGGCACACCAGATTTTAGTAGTGGCCACCACACGTTTGAGGGAGTGAGGAGGTTCAAATATTTGGGTTCTCTTATCACTCACGATAACAGTGTGGGTGAGGAAATCATCCTCTAAGGCCACTGCTAAAATCTAAACACTTATCAAGTGCCGTGAAGCTGAAGCTATACAAAGCGTTCATCAGACGCGTTGTTATGTTTGAATGTGAAAGTTGGGCGCTGACGGATCAGTATGAGAGATGGCTGCTTACATTTGAGAGAAGAATCATGCGTGTAATTTACGGTCCAAAACGCAAAATAGATGGTACATACCGAGCTTTGTACAATTTCGAGATCAAAGAAATTGTCGGGGCTTTTAAAACTGTTTATTATATGTTTAAAAACCTTCAATTTTTGAAACTCATGCTCGAAAATTCTGAAAAATATTCTTTTTAAATACAAAAAAAAAAAAAAAAAATTTGAAAAAAATTTCAAAATTAGCAATAATATTTTTTAAAAACTTGAAATGAAACTGGTATCAAATGATCACAAATTTATGTTGTTATGGAACGCTATCATGCATTAACATTAAACTATCTTAACCTATGAAGCCCACATATGACAAAACGTGATCGCCAAAAATGTTCGGAATATACCAATCTGCATTCATCCTCAAACCAAACTCAATTTTCAAAAATCGGTCGACATGCTCGTTTGTGCACCTTTAACGTTCTTGTACGGGTTTTCCTTTATATTCTCTGGTCCCTCGATGTCGCTTAAGTATTCGCGAAACCGAAGACTGGTTCATCTCTAATTTTCGTGTGATTTGTACTTGAGTATAATCTTCTTGATATGTAACGACTTTAACCACCTCCAGCTTATGAAAGGGTGCAATATTCCAATGGAACTTATATTAGGTGTTTGCTTTAGAACACATTTAAGAATTAGTTGTACCGCATTTACAAATAAATGATATTTAATTGATTGGCTGGCGGTAAACTTTATTCAAAGGTGCTATCATTTGACACTACCGTTTTGCCCCGAAAATAAGGCGTTTAGTACGAGGTTACTCTAATTTAGCATTTTTATAAATTTACTATAAAAAATTCGATTACAACCCCTACTTGGAATAAAACGCCTAGCGCTTTATTCGCTTTTGTATCGATATCAGCTGTTTTGCAATAGAAGAAGCTTAAATTAAAAATTCGTTTGACGAATATATATGAATTATATACATTATACATGTTGATTTTAATTTTCATTTAATTCCACTACCGTAATCTTTAGATCTTGATTTCTGGATACCGCTAAAATTTCCACGCGCATGTAGTAGTAGAACGTCCGTTTTTTAATTTGTTATTGTCATCTTCGTCTAACAGCTCATCCATTTGAATTTTAATTAATTCAATTATTTTAATAATAAGATTGTTTAACTGTTTTTCTTATACATTCAAAGAATGAAGTTGGGATTTTCTCTGGCCAAAATAATTTTCATCCTGGTCAAGTAAATTTGAAAATTTCATTAACCATTCATTCATGTTGAAATATTCATATAATTGTTTAATGGTTGGTGTAATTTATTAATGTTGAAATTTTTTTTAGGCCCAATTCTACAAATTATAAATTCATTTGATATTCGCACAGGTTCAATAGTATCAGTCCAGTTAGTCACCCACCCAGAAACCATTTCTGTATTTGGTACTTTTTGATTCCCTGATTCTATTTGTAAATCAGGATTCTTAATCGCTTTTCCTATATGTATACTCATCGTAGGCTGAATTATACGAAGAATGAAAAGATTTATTTAAAGCCAGAATACTTGTCATATTTGGCGGAATAATTTCAATAAATATGTTTTTCTTTTCATATGTAGAGTTATTTTTAAGTGAAATATGTGATCCATATGAGTTAATAATAACACGGGTTCTCGTAACAGGCTGCATTTTAATATGACATTATTAACTTAACGTTTGAGTACGTCAAAACTCCACATTCCCGTAATGTCAGTATTACTTTTTGGATTTTTTTTCAACTTAGTAAATAACAAATGTGGCTTTAGAATTTGCCCATCTCCGCAAACTGCAAATGTGGCCAAGTTAGCTTTTCGCATTAAAATATTTTTGGTTCCCTTTTCTGTAATGGTATAGTTTTTCAGCCGGACTCAAAATACCTCTGGACCTGGTTTACGTTTATTATGTTACGCGGTTTTATTTTCCTACTGCGTCAACTATATTTTGAATTTTTTGAATAAACTGCCTGGCATAATGCACTTAAATTTGTTGGGAGCGATCGTGTCGATGTTTGGCACAGACTTACCAAATTAAATCGAGATTTGAACCGATCAACCCACCCCAATGAACCTTTGAAATTTACTATACCATCTCTTGGACCGTAGGAAAATTGTAAAGTGCTTATTTTTTAAAATAAATAATAAAACGCGTAGTTGTTTTATTTGAATAAAACGCCGCATTGTATTTGTTTACAGCGCCCAGGAGGTTTTCGAGGGAAATGGTAGTTGTATTAAAATTGACCAGTAAATTGTATTTTAAAATTTAAAGTTTGAAAATGTTAAAATTAATAAGAACTACATTTAAATAAAAGTATTTAAAAATACTGAAAGATTCTTGATATCTTGATTCTTGATAGTTATAAGAAATTAATAAACTCTTCTAAATTAAAATGATTAAAATTTGCAAAATGTTTTATTTTTGAATATACATAATATCCATATCTGGTTTCTAAATCTTTTTACAATTAAAAATTAGAGGTATTTATAAAATTTTGTGCAATTCTGATACGTTCAGAATATAAATAAATTCTTAAAAATAAAAATTTGCCAACTATTTAAAATTTTAAATTTTTTAACCTTGTTAATATAGTTCCAAGTAAATTTATAATTTTTAATTTTTTTAAGTTAACTTCAAACTATTCAGATACACAAAATTATTCTTAAAATATGGTAAATTATAAAGTCTAAGAACACCAATTCTTAATGCTGGTAATATTATTTTGTAAATTTTAAAAAATTATTTAAAAATTAAAATTAAATTAAATTGATTAACTCTTTTTATTGGAGACAATTTAAGTTTTGTTTCTTTAAATATAGAAGAATTCTGTAAATGTTAAATTTAAATCAAAATTATTAATTATGATTATTAAAACGGAATTCATAAAATGTACAAGTTATTTAAATATTGAACTCTTAAAATGTTAGTTTTACATTCCTAGACCTTCAAAATTTTGAAATTTTTAATAATTTATTGTTTCTAAACTATTAAGCTTAAAATTTGTAAAGCGTTAAATTTAAATTCTTATTCATATTCTCTTAAAACTTTGAAAGTTGTAAAATAAATTGTAATTCTTGCGTAGTAGTGCGGTAAATAAAAATAATGTTTATAACATAACTTTATTTTACTATTTATCGTTATGAAATTTATTGCTGTAAAAAACAAGACGTCGATCTCATATTGATATGAACATAAATCATATTATGTACACTTACATAAATGTATGCAAACACATTTTATAGTTTTGTATACTAAATTTTATATTCGATTTTCCACCGTACAGTGAAATTAATATACTATGATTTATTAGTAAATGTATAAATTATTTAATTGTTTAATTAATTAATAATTAAAACACATTAATCAACTTACATGATAGCCACGTCAAAAATTTAATGCGATGCACACGAATGTGCAAGCATTATGAATAAACGGTATGGGTTAAATTTGAAATAATGCCGCAGTTTTATTTTTGTTTTAAGATATACAGATGTACCTACAGGATAAGTTTCTTAATGAATGCATTGCATTTATCTTATAAACGGTGCTAGAGACAGGAGGAAAATAGTTCGTATGAAAATTGATGAGTATTGAGAGGGATATCTATAAATAGAGAACCTTGAAATTCATTAACTTCAGACATATATAGATTAAAGTAACTGCATTGTTCGATTTTTTTTTTCTTCAGTGCCAACGGCTTTATTCTTGAATCTTTCCTATTGAGGAAATTCACAAGATGTTTTCAAATCTTACAACTAATTAAATATAATTCATTAAGACTTAACCTTTGTTAGTTCTTAGCAGTATTATTAGTCTTATTATATAGACTATTGGATTAGTAACGTTATAGTTAGTAACGTTACTCTAATTAAATAGCTAGCTGCAACGGATCTTTTTTTGTGGAGGCGCCGAAATCCGAAATGCCTTCTAAGCAATTCCTTGGCCTATGCATTGTTGTAATTTCGACTGATACTTGTGATGTTTGGTCGTATTGCGTTCAATCAAGCTGCATTTACGATTTTTAATATTCTTGACTGCATTCTTTGAAGTTTTATTATATTGGAAGTGCAAGCATAGCTCCACATTTGAATACCATACGTCCGGATTGGTTCGAGATCATTTAATATAACAAAACCTTATTGTCTAGGCTTAAGTCTGAATGTTTTCCATGTTCTTGCAGATTTCCTATTCTTGGATTTTGATGCGTAGATATTATTGCTGTAGTAGATAATTTTTTATTATTGAACAAACTCATTGCTAATTGTGTTCTAATTTTGTGTACCAATCCTTGGTGCTATACTATATCAAAAGCTTTAGCAACATCCTAACGTACTGCTGAACATTCCCACGGATGGGCGTTTACGCGTCACCTGTTATTTTCTACATTGACGTGTCGACAACCCGTAGGTAACTACGTCAACAATTCCTACAGTGGTTTTGTCAATTAGTTCTAAACTAAAGGGTGACCAAATTTATTTAGGAACAATGCGTTATTGGTTATTATAGTTTTATAGAATGTCCGTCAATGAATTTAAATCTCTTTTCAAAAAGAGCGGAATTTAAAACTAATCGTGCTCAAATACCATGAATCTACTTCAGCGTCATGTTTATCCATTACAAAATTATTAAATTGACCCAAAACAATGATATATAGAGTGGGGCCCTTTTTTATAACGGTGGAACGGTATAGAACAGCTCGCAGAAAAATCGGAAAAAATGGCTCACAAAAAATCAGACAAAAAGGTTATAACTTTCATTAAAAATAATCCTAGGAACTTTAACAATGGCCATACCATAAAATTTAACACACCCCACTCCATAGTAAAACGAATTGGAGTTCAGGAAGGCTATCCCGCGAGTTATTAAAAAACCAAATCGTTCAGATAACCAACACTTGTTCATGTATATAAAAACCAACAACTTTCCTATTATTGTGGCAGGATCGTACTGTCCACCAAGACATTCTTCAATAAAATAAAATAAAATAAATGCGGCTAACAAAATCGTTGTATTTCACATGGCCGTCAACAAAAGTTAAATTGATATTTTTCTATCAAAGTGTACCGTTCTACCCCAAAGGAACTCTAGGCACTCTCAGAACCAACATCTAATTCTTTGTTATTGTTATTACTACTACCATATAGCTAAATAATTGGTCAATATTACATTTTTAGGCTTTACCGCCAAATTTTAAAACCAAATGTACATAATAATTGGCCTTTAAATCAAATTTATTTGTTTTTGGAGCATTTTTAATAGGAAATTTGGACACTGCGGAGACTATAATGTTAGATTTAAGAAATTTAATTGTAGTTTGAAGTCTAAAGATTGGAATTTGATTTCATAATAATTGAATATGATTTTAAAAAAAAGGTTGTATTTGAATAGGACGGAGCTGAGTTTGATTTGGAACAAATTGATATCATAACATCAGATATAGCATCAAAATTTCAGTATAACCAATTACAGTATTTTGTACATCATCAGTATAATCGAAAGGCCATAAAAGGTTGCAGCCTATACACCATCATGAAAGAATGAAATAAAACTAATGGACTATAATCTATATAGATAAACAACTTTTTCTTATTGTATGAAAATTTACGCGTTTTAGACCAGATTTTTAAATTAAAGCGAATCATTAATTCTTAATTATAGTCTATGGAATAGATTTCTATTAAATTATCTTTGATAGTTAAAGACATAAAATAAATATATTTTTCAGAGCAACAACAACATTA
Source organism: Tipula unca (assembly GCA_951394425.1). Taxonomy (NCBI): domain Eukaryota; kingdom Metazoa; phylum Arthropoda; class Insecta; order Diptera; family Tipulidae; genus Tipula; species Tipula unca. The sequence continues at coordinate 158,255,079 of OX596380.1, read as the reverse complement.
TAATCAAAATGAAACAAAACATAAAAATAAAGATAAACCTACTTTCAATGTTTGCTAATAGATGGCAGTAAAATTGCGACTAAATAAAACAAAAATATGCCATTCTGAAAAAATGTATGATAAAGTTGGACATTTTGTATCTAGCGGTTTAAAAAAATGTGAAATTTTTCTTTAAAATGCCTGTTAGTTATGATACACCATTATAAAAGTAGTAAAAGGCTTTTGTCTAATATAGGGCCTATTTGTTTTTGTTTTCAGATCGAAATTCAAACTTTTTATTCCAACGTAGACTATTGAAAACGTCGAGACGATAGATAGCGTGTTTTAGTGAACTATTGTAGTTCTAAACTACTATGGCCAGATTTCTTTTGGTTTAAAATATTTCAATTTTGGAAAAACAGGACATTGAGAGGTTTTGGACAAATAAATTTGATATGATCATATATTTCGATTAAAGGAATTGTTACCCTAAACCTTCTAATCCCCTACTTTTTTAAAGACTGGAATAATTTTCGGATAACTTCGACCAAATGACATCACGGTATGTGCATATGTCATTATGGTGTTTATTTGGGAATTGTTTTTGTTGGTTTTTATGACAGATTTAAACAAATTTCACATACGTGTCAAATTATTATTTGTCATACTGAATCGCTAGTCACTAACAGCTTCGCATCTTCTCGCATTTAAATAACGTAGCTTATAGCATCTTCTAGCAATAGTTTATATGCCAGTATCCGGTATTTTATCGCATTTAACGACTGATAAATATCTTAAAGTAGCACCTAATTTAAAGTCCAAAATTCATTATATTGGAACAATCAATCAGATACCCTTAATTCCCTCAAAGCATCACAAAAGTTTGGCAGGAGTTTTAGGTTAATATCTGTGATTTGATTAATGCATCGCTTTAAGTAAACGAAAACCAATTGCGGAGAATTTATAACGATCAAATTTAATCCATAATCAATTCTAGATATTGAAGCAGTCTTATATTTGTAATTTTAACATGTCAAAGTCTCAATTGTCGACGTCGATATACAATATTGCCAAGTAATACTACGTGTTGATAATCGCGTAGATTTCATGGCGTAGTCTACCTCGCCCATCCTTGCCTGAGTCGTTCTTTCGTCGATTGGGCTCTAGAGCAGTTAGCAACTGACCCGTTGTTTTCGGCAAATTGTGTTCAGCGATGAGGCTCATTTTTGGATTAGCGGGTTTGTTAATAAACAAAATTGCCGCATATGGAGTGAGACCAATCCACAAGAGACCCTCCAGACTCCATTACATCCAGAAAAATGCACCATTTGGTGCGTTTTACATGCTGGTGGCATCATCGGACCTTATTTCTTCAAAAATGTGGCCGGAGATCGCATTATGGTCAATGGAGATCGTTACCGCACAATGATCAATGATTTTTTGTTTGAAAACATGGATGACATTGATTCGGACGAGATGTGGTTTCAACAGGATGTTGCTATACGTGCCATACGGCGACTGCAACCATCGACTTATTAATACCAGTAGATCTAATTGTTTGTAACAATGATAATTTCAATTTCTATAACCACTTTCGGTTGGTTTTTCTGATCATGATATTGTCTATATCTTTTTGAGTATTCGCAAAGCATGCCTTGGGATTTGTTACTGACAGTTTAATTGTTATTAATAGTCCTCCGTGGTTTAATAACAGCTTACGATCCTTATTTATTACGTGATTATATTTTTTAAAAATAAAAATAAAAATAAAATATTTTTTTGCCTTTTATCGATTTAAGCAAGATTATTATTTCAAGAGTATAAAACGCTGAGAAATCGGGTCACTAGTACTATTCGAAAGGCAAAATAGATTTATTTAAATAATATTATGGATCTCCCACAATAGAAAATGTGGAATGAATTATCGAAGATGAGTTTCGACAATAGTTCACAGAATAATAGTGATGTTCAATTTTGTTCCAATGAGTTGAATAATTATTTTTGCAGTAATAATAACATCAGAGACATTTTAATATCCCCTTGTTATGAATATTGCCCTAAAACTATCCCTGCATCCGCGTATTTTGGATTTCGTAATATATTAATCTCAATGAACTATTGTCTGCAGTAAGTAAGAGCTTAAGGTCTAATGCTATTGGGTTAGATGATATCCCAACTAAATTTTTAAAGATTATCTTTCCTGTTATTTGTGATTATATTTTAAATTGTTTTAATACCATCCTTACGACATCTGTTTATCCGTCAGCTTGAAAGTCTGCCCAAATAGTGCCTATTTATAAAGTCACTCAAACCACAACTGTATCCGATTTTCGTCCTATCAGTATTTTATCTGCGATGTCAAAAAATTTCGAATATGTTCTTAAAACTCAAATAATGAAATACCTGAATGATAATAGACTATTATGTGAATTTCAATATCCGTACAGACCTTTGTATAGTTCGAACACAGCTAATTTAAATATTGTGGATGATCTGCGTAGAAATATGGATGAAAAAAATGTGGCTTTATTAGTCTTATTTGACTTTAGTAAGGTATTCGATAGAGTTGATCATAAGACACAGCTTTCCAAACTTACCAACTATTTTAATTTTGATAACACTGCATTCAACTTGGTTTCGTCTTATCTATCGAATCGCTTTCAAAAGCCATAAGGATCAGTATTATGACCTATTTTATGTTCTATGTACATCAATGATCGGCCATCCAGTTTAAATTTAGTTATAACCATCTATATGCAGATGGTCTCCAGATATATGCTATAGTGATAAAAGGTTACGTTGGACGGATCTGATTAGTAAGCTTAATACTGTCTTGATGCTATTTCTACATGGGCCACAACTAATGGGCTCAAATTAAATACGTCCAAGACCCAATGTATTTGAATATCTAACATTAAAATGAGCATTACTGATCTTCCTAAAATATCAGTTAATGGCGAATTGATTAATTATATTCGGAGAACTTAAGTTTGACAAGCACGTAAGTGAAATTAGGAGAAAGTTTACTTTTAGTCTGAGAAAGTTATGGAGTCTTTCCAGCTTTGCTGATGTAAATCTTAAAATAAAGTTTTTTCGTATATACATCCTGCCATATTTTCTATATTGCCATTCTTCGTTTTTTGGACTATCAAAAGAACAATTTTCCAGATTATATCTATCTTTCAAGTCTTGTATTCGATATGTTTACAATTTGAAAAAGTTTGACCATATTTCTATGTACATAAAAAATCACTATTGGGTTGCGATCTAAGCACGTTTTATGACGGTTACATCAATTTATAAAATTCTACAGGAAAAGAAGCTTTCCTATCGGTATGGAAAACTTTCACGTCCGAGATCTCGACGCACTGGAAATATATTATTACCGAAGAACCGGAGTAAAGTTCTTAATAGTTTTTTGTCAGAGCAGGTGGCATTACAATCGATTATTTCCTGTGGGGCTACGTGAAGTCACTGGTTTATGCTGATAAACCAGCAACAATTGACGCCTTGGAGGCCAGCATTTTTCGTTTTATTCGTGACATACGGCCAGCACTGCTCGAAAAAGTGACCCGATATTATACGTCCAGAATGCGTATCGTTCAAGAACAGCCGCGGTGCCATTAATATTTGAAGTCATTTTCAAATATTAATGCCGTGTATTGATCTTTCAAATAAAATAAAAAATATTTGATTACAATTTAATTGTTTGTGTTATTTTTTACAATGTCAAGTTCTATCGGGTTTAAAAAAACAACCTTTATAAGAGTTTACAACTCTATAGGACCGGTAGGTAACTATAGAGTGTAATAACTATAAATTTTGGAATTTAAATAGAAACTTCGAAAAATTTAAAATCATTACTTGGTTTATTTTATGTAATATGATACATGATTGTTTAAAATGAGTCATGTTGATGGGAACGATTTATACATTCCTAAGAACACTAACTATTGCAATCAATAATTTTATAAAGTTTAAGAGTTAAATAAAATGTTAGAATATGATAAAATAAGAGATTAAAATTTAAATATTTTAAAAACAAATTCTCACTTGCGGTAGTCCCAAACGAAGATCTATAATTTGATGTGCTTGGTCTAATTTTATTGGGAGACAAATTTTTAAAAGCATCAGACCGGAATGATACAGTATTCTATACAATGTAATTGTACAAATTGGTAATACACAATCTATATATATCATACTCTTACATATTGCATGAAGTTAATTACAACAAATAATTAACTTTTTTAAACAATATTGCAAATTAATCCGCGTAACCCGCAATTATATTCTAAAACTTTCAATATCATTTGTATGTTTTGTTTGAAAAGCAAGTTTTTATTCTAATTTGTCACAATTCACAACATTGTATCTATATGTAAATACTAAATATGTATGGTACAGTACATATATGTATTTACAAAATAGACGACAAACTATATATCGGTAAACACATGTTAAAAGTAAACGCGACATACAACGTTTATTTCAAATAAAAATGTATTTTCCGGATTTTTAATTTTGTTATTATGTTTTTTTTTTTTTTTTAACAATTATAATTGTATTTTATCACTTTAAAAAAAGTCACGATTCTCGTCTAGCTATTATAAACTAGAAGAAAAAAAATTACAATTGTTTTCTAATGTTATTAAAAATATAAAAATAAAAACATTTATAATTGCATAACAAATTCACACGAAATTTAAATGACGTTAAAACAATTAACAACAATAGTACTCATAAAAAACTGTCATTGTTATGAGTTTTTGTTTTTACCGAGTACTTAAATTTTATCATTTACGTTTATAAGAAAAGCATTTTTTTTCCGGATATTTATTTAAAAAGAAATTTCTTTTCTGCTTACCTCTCACATATGTATGTATGCATGTACATTATCACATGCCCATCATTTTGACATGACTTTTTGATAAAAGATCAACGAAATTGTAAAGAAAACCACGTTCGATCATTATTAATTTCCCACTAATCGGCTTAGTGTGTTAGCAAAAGATGATTAGTTGGTTTGGTATACGATTTCTTATTTGAGTAATTAAATCTTTCTAAACATATATCACCATTTGAGATTGCATGAACAATTGTTAAATTTGTCAAAATAGTGTTGTTATTAATTAACAAAAGATCGGAAAGAGTGCGTTTTATAAAAATTTTAGCAAATTGATTTCATAAAAAAAAAATTTCACCATGAACTTGAATACACCAATAAGTGATAAATTTGTATAATTTATCGATTTATTATAACTAAATTAGAAGATTGATAATGACACGTAAACATGTTTTACGGTTAAAATTAATTATAGTCTATACAAATGTATGTGTTTATTGTGGGTTAATCGATGAAAACGCATTCATTATTTATTGTATTTCAACAACATCTTATATATCCAGTAAGATTAACTGATGACTTCAAAACAGTTACGATTTAGAATGGTTCTCAAATTAATTTGTTTAAGTGCGTATATATAGAAGAGAGTATTGTTAAATCATTTGGAAATTATGATTTCTTGTCGTGGTTTGTTATATTTCAAGAAGGTCAAAGAATCAGCGGTAGATAATTGAATGCCGTAGCTACAGTTTATCATGTAAGAAATAACAATTGTTTATAAATAATTTGTTAATCGAAATTTCGAATAAGCGGTGAAGCTAACCTACCTAGATAATGTATAGATATCTAAATTATTTGGAAATTTTCAGACAAAATAGTCGACTGCCAATGTGGACAATCTATAGGCAATTATTTTTGACATGTAGACAATGAGAATTTGACAAAGAAATTTCTTTGAATATGACTTTTATTTTTATTTCTTAGCATGAAAAGACAATATAAATTAATTAATAATATATGATGTATAATCTAGATAATCTAAATATAAATCTTAGTACATATATGAAAGGAGAAAAAAAAAGAGAAATAAAAAAAAAAATTCTCTGCAACTTTCAAATCAATATCAATATCTCGTAGATTGGTTTTTAGAAGGGCAGATTAAACGTCATATACCCTGTTTATGCTGCGAATCGAATTAGGCCGATAGGGTATGTTCGTTTATTGTGATTAGGGACCTCAGATTTACCGAAATTTTCCTTTATCGGTAAACGGTAAAAAATTGTTATGAAAATCGGTTAACCGGTAAATCGAAAACTTATTACAAATTTAACAATCCATAACTTTTCTGAATAAAAATAAACATAATAGTTAAAGAAATTGTTCAATCATAATTAATTCTTGCATACATCTTTTCTATTTTAATGAGATAGCCTCATCTGGGTCGCCAGCTGTTGGCAGCATTAGAATAAAATCATTTTGTTGAGCTAAGAATGCTACTTCACACCTTTCGAATCCTACACTTGTTGATTTAATCGATAAAAGGGCCTGGTATATGCGCCGATATATAGTTACTTGGTCTCTCGTGACGTCATAAAATGATAAATTTATTTTAACCAAATCTTAATATTCATATTCAGTTAACGAGAATTAAAATTAGTTTTGTTAATAAGATTTTATTAAATACGATTAGTCCAGGCAACGAAGGCCAAAAAATACCAAATAGCGGAAATAATTTATGTAGAAGCCAAAATTGGTACAATTGTAGGAGAAGGTGTCCTTAACTACATATTAAAAGTACTGGGGGGTGGAGGTGAAGCTAAGGTTGGGGGATGGGGGGGGGGGGGGGGGGGGTCTCGAAAGGCCCTTTTTTCAATTTTTCGTTAATAACTCAAAAACCACTGATTCTAGAGAATACGTTAGAAGTGACTCCTTAAAAAGGTTTTTACGAGACACTCTCGCGAGATGAACCTTCAACATCACTATACCTTCAAAAAGAAAAGCTGGGCGTCCTCAAGATGAAGGGATTTCAGAAGCAATGGCAGAATTATATGATTATATTGAAAGGACTGATAATAGGCAATAGCTATTAACGAGTTGTTGGAACAGGTTATTGCAGGGGAACCATCACATGTGAAGTTAAGGAGAGAATGAAGGAAACATATGGGGACCATATTCTCCTTTCGTAGTTCTAGTGATGAACAAAGAGAACGTGAGAGGATTGTACAAAAAGCCGCTGAGATCATTTTGGAACACATTGAATCAATGGCTTACGACAACAGTGCCTATCCCCCTTCAACTAGCTTCTGCAGTGAGGCTGAACAATTAATACCTAAATCTCTTAGAGTCTTCAAGGACTGCATTGCAATGAAACAAAGGTCAAAAGAGGCAGTGGGGATAAAGATGACAACTATTGCTCATGCTGTTATTGCTGCTGTTCGCCCTCGATGTTTCATATCCCCAATTCTGACCAGGATCGCTCTGTTCGTATACAAAAAATTCTGATCAAAGAACTTGGTGTCCCTACTATCGAAGTTGGGATTGAGTGGCTCTTACTATGACGCTCAGCAACTGGATCTCTCCACCATTCACTACCCGCAAGAGCCTATCCCAAGTGACACATTTTGTCAATACATCTTTGATAGTGCAGACTTCAATGTATCCACTCTCGATGGCTGGAATAACTTCTACAGCATGGGAGGAATTAAATGTGTTACACCAACCCACATTTTCCTTACATCCACGAAAGTGGTAAGACTGAAATCTGCCCCCCCCCCCCCCCCCCCAGCTGGGAGTTCTGGAGCTGCAAGCATTTGAGGAAAGGGGAACCAACGCATTGCAGCACATTACTATCGAAGGCTTGAGCGTGTTGATGCCCATCCCCTGTAACATATTCACACGCACTGTTCAAGATTTCCTGCGGATGAGTGGTAAGTCGCTCCAGGAGATGGACCCCACTGCAAAGGTGCCAACCGTTCCAGAATAGAAGGGTTTCATGCAATTCGTTTTTAACAATAAACATTTAATTTTTAAAATTAAACAGGTCATTTTTAACAATAAAATCTGTTTTTTTAAATTTTCTATTTACCCCCTCCATATTTCCTTACGCTTAGATCCTTTCAAAAAAGTGTAGCGAATCTTTGTTGTAGAGAATTTTATGTAGATTAATTTAGTATAGACATTTTTTTGATAGAAGCAGTGGTTTTTGTGTTATTAACGAAAAATTTAAAAAAAAAGGAGCTTTCGTGACCCCCCCTACCCTTAAGTTTCACCCCCACCCCTCAGTACTTTTAGTATGTTATTAAAGAGACCTTCCCCTACAACTGTACCAATTTTGGCTTCTACATGAATTATTTCCGCTATTTTTCCTTCGTTGCCTGTTTGAATTTTTTTATGATTGTGTACAGAATGTAGATGTATGAGAATTGCCGGAAGGTCGTTCTTTTATGTGAAGTTCTTTCGTACTACAAAGATTGATGTTAATCAAAAAACTGGTAAAAAATGTTGCCGGTTTTTGATGAACATCGCTTTTTGACTTCTTCTGGGACAAAAAATGTATTTCGAATTCGTTCGGGTCAAAAAAATTGATATACTATGTATAAATCAAAAATTTTAGCCGGAAATGCATTTTCGTGTTCGTTAGGGACAAAAAATGTCAAGTAATTTTGATGTACATCAACAAATGGAAATGTCGATTTTTTTCTTTCATTTTAATAACATCAACACATAATTATATATCAAATCGACAATAATTAAACAATATCGTTCTATGAATATTTCCTTCTCCTTCTAGCAACCCAAAGACAAAAAAATCAATTTTTTTGTGTCCTTTCGGGCAGTGAAAATTGTTTTTTTTTAAACCCGAAAGAATTTAAATTTGTGATAAACTGCATATTCTAATGGAAAGTTCGTTGCCTTATTTTGGCATTTTTAAAATGGCAATTTTCTTTTCTATATAAATTATCTTGATACGTTTTCTAATATGAGTTTTACTCTCATATGCCTTTTACCTAAAAAATCTTTACAACATGACGCTAATATGTAGCCGCGGTTAAAACTGGAATCGCAATCTATAATAAATACTGGATTAATATTTCTATCCCGAACCCATCTGTCGGTAATCGTCGAAACATATGTCACTGTTTATTGCTTTAATTAATATTTCAATCAATGTTGCCACGTGGGTACGAAATATTTTATTGGTTAATTTAAATTTAAACATTTAGCAGCAAAACCATCCTTTTCATACCGAATTTACCGGTAAATTCAATTTTTTTCTAACGGTAATGCAGTATGCTAATTTCAATGGTAAAACCGTGTAACCAGTTAATCGTTTATCGGTGATGCGGCCCTTAATTGTGATACACTGTGTGAAATGTGTTTGTGTTCACATGTGTTTGTTTTATGGTTGCAATAACATATTCCAGCTGCTAAACGTAATTCGAGGTAAATTCGACAAATAGTTTTTTTAAGGACTGTTTTCCTGAAACTGGTACATACCGAGCTCTGTACAATATCGGGATCAGAGATCTGATGAAGATCGCCGATATTGTATATGAAATTAGATCTCAGCGAGTACGCTGGCTCGAGAACGTTATGGCTTCTTCAAGTTGTCTAAGACAGTATGAAGACCAAACCCAGGACCGAAACCGTTGAAGCCAGATTCTTGACACAGTAAGGGGCTAGTAATGCCCTTTAAACACTGTTTATTATTACTATTTCCTGAAACTGGTATTTAAACGGGTGATAATTGCGTTTAGGTCCGCTTTTGAAAATCCTTATATTTCTGGCAAAAAAATTAAAGAGCCATTAATTATTTATTTACGACTATAATGAGTTTGAACTATAACCTATATTTCGACTTCTTAATTAAATTATGGTGAAAATAATACGAAAAATTGTTGGGTCCTTCCAGGCCTTTCATCAGAAAAAATTATACCGTTTCTATCTGTATTAGAGTTTAAAATAAAAAACCACCTCGAATGATTTGTAAAAGCTAAATTCAGGCAACAGCATGTCATTAAACATGTCAATTTCCGGCACAGCTGGTTTAAAAATACTAAGAATTAACCTATGTATGTCTTGATATAGTACTGAATTCGTTCCACGCCCCAACACATTTCAAGCGAAATGCCGCTGAGCAAGCTGTGCTAAGAATGAATAACTGAGCTGGGGCAGAGATAAAAGAAGACTCCATAGCGAGAAGCGGAGCCGAAGACATGACTCCAGTAACAGCTCTACATACGATATTTTGCAAACTGTTGAGTTTGGCAAGTGATGATTTAAAGTTGACTATACTGGACACCAAACCACAGATGCATATGTTAGCATTGGTAGAACCAGTGATTTGAATGTAAAAAAAAAGGATTTTGGGTGACTAGCCCCAAGAGTTACCAAAAGCTCTTCTGCATTGCCAACAAATCGCTTTGGATTTTTTTAGTTTGTAATCCAGATGATACGTCCAAGAGAGTTTATTATCTAAAATAATACCAAGGTGTTTGACGTAGGCTGCGCTATTAATCTTACACCCAAAAAGAAATGGCACAGGAAATGCATCAGTATTCCTACGTCTAGTGAATACAACTAGTGTTCTCCAATAACAAGAGCGTGTTGCGTTAAATCTGATAAGACATTCAAATGTTTACACTTAGATTCATCATAGATCACCATTTAACTACCGCTCCGCTCAGTAACATGCAACATGCTTCTGGATATTTCAGGAGCCTTCGATAGTACATCGTTCAATACGATTACTAGTGCTTGTACCAAATTTTGTATCGAATCTACCATTGTCAAATGGATTGTGTTTATGCTTAAATCTCGCATCGGTTATCTCCGTGCTAAATGTAAGCACACTGAACTTACTTGGAAAATGGTTCGTAATAATAGATCATTACAGATTAATTTGATTTTATTCTTGATTGTAATCGGTAGATAATAAAATGCCATTTGGTATCTTAATACTTTTGTATAATTCGAACCCGAAACTATATCCTGATTCAAATGCTACAACTTAAAATGCACTTCCCATATGCTCGGTGAAGTAAAATTTCGATGGTTTAATTTTATCAAATTGCAAGACGTCCGCTATTTTAAGTCAATATTCTTAATATTCTTAATGAATCAGTATAAATGAATGTATACTTAATAGTAATATTACCAATTAAAATCAACTTGAATTTGAACTTAACATATAAACTTCGTGTTCATACTCCATATTGCTTAAATATTTTTAGCGCTATTTTCCTAATCTTTTTTTACGGAATGGAGAAATTGGCTGTGAATGGCATTTGAATTAGAATTGAAATAAATCCGAATCATAATCATAAATTCCATATTCTTGATCTAATTGAAATTTTTTTCGTTTGTTTTTTCTAAATATGTATATAAGTCGCTCACAGCACGCCATTAACTGAATAACGTTAACACCAATTTCTTTAATGGGAATTCTGTAGACCTATAATCAAACATAATTAAAAGTTACTCATCACTATTAACAAAATAGTTTTTTTTTTCAATTAATATAAATCTTGATCAAATTGTATGATTATTGAAGTTTAAATTTAATTATAATTCACAAATAATTTTTTTTCGAATTAAAATTAACTAGAATTTGAGAACTAAATAGTGGTATTTGTAGTTCTTTCGTTCGAAACACATTTTTAAGATTGGTGATTTTGTTTGGTTGTTGAAACAACAAACAACAAATTTCACGTAAATACTTAATGAATGCTTAAGATTATGGTTAAACTTAATCTGCTAAAACCAATTCTAAATCACTACTGAACCGAAATCTTTTTGCAAAATACTAAAGTTAAGCTAATCATTTCGAAAAGCAAGACAAATCGTATCACAAATTTCAATCGACATCATATTGAAGCTTTAATTAATATTAAAGACTTATATTAAATGTAATGGATATTAAAGACTTATCTGACAATATTAAAATTTAACTTGAATCATTATTTTAGTCTGAATTTTATATACTTAGACTTAAGTATATAAAATTCAGACTAAAATAATGATTCAAGTTAAGTTTTAATATTGTCAGATAAGTCTTTAATATGCATTACATTTAATATTCATATTTTACCCATTATTTGACCATTATTTATAATTGGCGATATACAATCGAAGACATGCCAGTAGCTACTTTAGCTCAACATTTGTTACTTCGTTAAAACGAGTGGCAATATATTGAAAATTCTGCTTCAGAAGTCTCTTTCAGTTTCAAACAGATATATCTTTCAAACAGATATATATATATATATATTTTGATGTTGTTTCCACTCATCAATTTTGTATTAAACTTATAAGTTTAATACAAAATTGATGAGTGGAAACAACATTAAAATAAACTTAGCAGATGGTGAAACCTACAGAGAAATGACAAAAATATTAAGCGAAGGGGGACATTCCTGGCATACGTTTGAAAACAAACAAATCAGACCAATTAGGGTAATGGCTAAAAATCTGCACTCTACATGTAAACCAGAAAAAATAATTGACGACCTGAAAGGAAAAGGTTTTAATGCAAACTGAAGCATCAATTAAGCTAAAACGAAGAAGTAAGGAGCCTCTGAACATGTATATGCTGACATTCAGCGCAGATGATGATATTGAAAAAATACATCAAATCAAGTACATCTTGGGATGCAGTCAATATTGAGCCCCTAAGAAGATCTAGGCTTATACCACAATGTAAAAAATGTCAAGCATCTGGACATACTCAAAAATACTGTAACAAAGAATCCAGGTGTGTCAAATGTCCAGGTAAAAACCATACTAGAGATTTTGTCAAACCCACAGATGTACAGCCTAGATGCGTACATTGTGAAGAAAACCATCCAGCTAACTACAGAGGATGCAGTGATGCTATTGAATTGCAAAACATCAAAAATAAAAACATACATGCTAAAAATACAAATACAATAAACAGGCCTGAATCATTTAAAGGAGAGGTAAGGCGTAAAGCGTTGATAGCCTCTCAAGGAGAAGTCGGCAAATAAAATTACACTCAAGTAATTATGAGTAACGAAAACAAACAAAAAACTCCTCAAACAGACGACATAAATCAAACGCTTAAGCTGATATTAAGCAAACTTAATACTTTTGATCAGCGACTACAGAAACTAGAATACAGTACTAAGGGAGCCATCCCTAAACAAAACCATGTCTAACAAATTAAGAATTTTATGCTGGAATGTCAATGGACTCCAGCAACACCAACAGGAATTGCAAATGGTTCTGGACGCAGAGAAAATCGATGTCTGTCTCATCTCTGAAACTCACTTTACTAGGCAATCAATTATCAAATTTAGAAATTATGAAGCATATCACACTATTCACCCGGGAAATACTGCCAAGGGAGGTAGTGCTGTTATAATTAGAAATAGTATTAATCACTTCGAGGAATTAAAATATGAAACAGAACAAATACAAGCAACAGTTGTTAATATCAAGACCAAAAATAACTCTATTAGTGTTATTGGAATTTCCTGCCCACCGAAATACTCTCTAAAAGAAAAAGATTATCTTGAATTATTCAGTAAACTAGAGAAAAGATTTGTAATTGGAGGAGATTTTAATGCAAAAAATATCCACTGGGATTCTACACTAACAACAACCAAAGGGAAAGAACTCCTCAATGCTATCAGAAAATACGGTTGTGACGCCTTATCAAATGGTAAACCGACCTACTGGCCAACTGATTCAAATAAAATACCAGATCTGACTGATTTCTTTATAGTGAAAAATATATCTGTAAATTATATACATATAGATGAAAGTCTTGACTTAAGCTCTGATCACTCCCCAATACTTTTGACATTAAGTGAAAGGATCATTCAAAAAGAAAGCTATCCTAATTTAGTAAATTATTACACAAATTGCGATTACTTTAGACTGTCTTTAGAAATAAAAATTAACTTAATGGTTCCGCTAAGGAGTGAGGAGCAATTAGAAAAAGAAGTTTACAAGTTCATAAGTGACATACAGCAGGCAGCTTGAGAAAACACTCCTGAAGTTAAAAAGGAAATTAAAGGAAATAACTACCCTAGAGAAATTAGAGAGCTTTTGGCAGAAAAAAGAAAGGCTAGGAGAATATGGCAACAAACTAGAGCCCCTCAAGATAAAACTAAGCTAAACAATCTGACTCTGCTATACTTTAGAGGGAAATCAAAGATTTGAAAGACGAATCTATCAGTAACTACTTCAGACAATTATCTAATGATACTAGTACTGATTATTCTCTCTGAAGAGCAACCAGAAGAATTAAAAGGCCAATAATGCAGATTCCTCCAATCAGAACAGAAGATAACAAATGGGCCAGAAATAACGAAGATAAAGTACGAAGTTTTGCGGAATACCTGGAAAAAATATTTGAACCCCATGATGATCAATCCATTGGAAGCCGAAATAATAACTGGAGAGGTTGTAAAGGAAAGTGGGAGAAATCCTACGAGCAAGACCAAAAGAAGTCATGTATGAGATAAAAACAAATATGAATCCGAGAAAAGCGCCGGGTTATGACCTTATCACAGCAGAAATTTTAAAAGAACTACCAAGGAAAGCATTATTAAAGCTCATCAATATTATAAATACAGCCTTTCGATTGAAATATGTACCCAGCCTCTGGAAAATTGCAGAAGTAATTATGATTCCTAAACCTGGGAAACCACCACACAAAACTGGATCATACAGGCCAATATCACTGTTACCAGTTATGTCTAAACTCTTTGAGAAGTTATTAGTAAAAAGGCTAAATCCGATAATTGAGAGGAAAAACCTGATTCCAAATCATCAGTTCGATTTTCGCAACCATCACTCAACATTAGATCAAGCACACAGAATAACTAATATTATTGAAAGAGCATTAGAGGAGAAAAAAGTCTGCTCAACGATATTCTTAGACGTTGCACAGGCCTTTGATAAAGTTTGGCACGAAGGACTTAACTATAAGTTAAGAAGTGTACTACCAATGCAATTCACTACAATATTAAAATCATACTTGAAAGAGAGATTCTTTAGAGTAAAATTAGACGATTCCTGAGGTCCTGTCCTATACCTATATTGTACACTAATGATCTCCCTCTATTAGAAAACAACACTGTGGCGTTATTTGCTGATGACACGGCAATCTTAGCTGTTGGAGATAGCAACGAAGAATCAACTCAGAGTTTACAGTTAGCTATTATTCAAATACATAACAGGACCAAAAGATGGCGAATTAAACTTAACGAAACTAAATCAGTTTACATCAATTTTACAAACAAACAACTCGAACATACTCCGGTTACAATTAATCAAGAAATAATACCGTATGCCAACACGGCTAAGTATCTTGGCATGACACTAGATGCAAAACTACGATGGAAAGCACACGTCAAAAATAAAAGTGAAGAACTGGGGCTTAAATATAGAAAGATGTAGTGGCTGATAGGAAGGAGTTCCGCTCTATCAACATACAACAAACTTCTATTATATAAACAAATATTAAAATCGGTTTGGACTTATGGTATCCAACTTTGGGGTTGTACCAAACAGAGCAACGTGGAAATCATCCAAAGATTTCAAAACAAAGTATTAAGGAACATCGTTGATGCACCATGGTATGTTAGAAACAGTGACCTCCATAGGGACCTTAAAGTGGACACTGTTTCAAAGGAAATCCAAAAAAATGCAGTGAGACATAGGCAAAGGCTCGAAAAACATGTTAACACTGAGGCAACTAAGCTGTTAAACAACACAGATATTGTACGCAGGCTCAAACGAACTAAACCTTTTGAGCTGGTGTAATTGCTAGTTTAAACAGCGTAATGCTGATCTAAAATCCACAATAACGATGTGGTTTAATTCAATTTATCAGACACTAAGCCATAATTGCTCATTAGTCCAGGTGACTAGATTGTAATAATTGTTTATTTAAAAAATTGAAATAAAATTGAAAAAAAAAAGAAAAAAGAAGTCTCTTTCACATATTTGAAAACTCTTCAATATATTTGAACCAACATATTTTCTTGAATACTTTTCCTGAAAGAGAAGCATACAAAAACATAACTGTTTTGACCTGGTCAGTTAATCTTTCCAATATGCTGTTTGAATATCATGCATACGTTTTCCACAATAAATTCGTACACATAGAATGTTAATCTTCTTAAATTAAGAATCATATAAATATTTAACAATTCAAAAATAAAACAATTTAATTAAATATTGATAAATTTATTAATTTAAAAAATATTTACGATACTTAATCATGGTATATCATGTGTTCAACACATTAGCATACATATATACGTACGTGGTGAAATTATTTTTTATAAAATCACTTTGTGGCTATTATAAATAGTTTTACTAATCGCACTCGATCTTTTATTTAGCTAACAATCAAAACCATTTTGAAATATATATTTATCAATTTTTCATGCAAATCCAAATGATGATATATGTTTAGAAAGGTTTAATTATTCAAATAAGAAACCATACCAAGGCTAACAAATCATCTTATGCTGACTGCGTATAAGCTGTAATGAATTATATTGAAATTATGAGCACTAAGTGTTTTCAATATGCACGATAAATCGAATTTAACTGCCAGCATTAAACTATGGTCTGAATATATTCCAAAATTTGTTGAAAAAGAACGTGGCGTATAATTCCAAAACCTCGTTATCTTTTTCTACTTTATGACGTTTCGCTTAGCACCGGTGTTCATTATTGGTGTAATTATAATTAGTCGACAGCATTAATCTAAGGGGGTCATGATTTACAACAAAACAAATATGGTTTGAAGAAATGAAATTAATTTTAATTTAAAAATTTTATAATAAAAAATAATGAGTTTATTTTAATTCTCTCATTGTGATATGCAAATTTTAATTAAAAAACTACTAGTTAGCTTATTGGCTCTTCGTAAGGTTAACTTAAAACTCCTAACCGTGGTATATAAGTGCGACGACAAAAATGTCTACATAGTATGTAAACCATAGTTTATGAGATGCCCCCAGTTGATAATACTGTATCCTTAAATGATAATCTGAACTTTCTATACAATTTTGAGATTCAATCTGATATTTTATGAAATACTTTTAAGATATCCCTGATTTGTAATTATGGGTTATTTCCCTCGCTCTAATGTAGCTTTTTGGGGCGTGACATACAATTAATTTTTCCTTTGAATAATTGAAATTCCTATTAAATACCGTACGAATTCAAAATATATATGTATATTCTTCTGCTCGTTCGCCTAAAGTTATGAACCTCCTGCATTACGCTCTTTACCTACAGATATTTTCTAAATAAGTATTTTTTGGGCTTAATCTCAATTTTAATATTTTAATGCTCAAAGAAAGAGCTTTATAATTTTTTTCAGTTTGACAAAATTCTATTTTTTTATCAAATTAGATTCATATTGCAAACTGTTCAATGAAGTGTTATTTTAAACTATATGAAGGATATATTAGGAATATCTTTTAATTAAAAATAATTATTAATGCATCTGTCATAAATTTTGGAATTTACAAAAAAATGTGTAAGTTTAGGTTCTTACTTCTTAACATCTGATCTCGTTTTATCTTGCATGCCAGAACCCAGAAAAGGACATATTATTTAAAATTATTTATTAGTGTATTTAAAATTGGTACTGCTTCTGAACTCTTTTTACCAGCTGTACTGTTTATTTGTTTAATTTTATTTATGTTTACAAAGGAAACATGCACGGTTTCAACAAGCATAGTTTCCCCCAAAGTTTACATCATGCAATTTCCTACATCGAGCACTAATTTCCTTCAGAATTAAATACTGAAATTTTGGAAACTTGAATTTCGGAAAAACTTTTCAAAATACATAAAATTTTAAATCTTAATACACTCGAACTACATGCATACTCCTAACAGAGATCACAATTATAAAATTTAGTTCAAGAGATTCTAATTTGCCGTAACTAAATTTCTAATTTTTCAACGCACTAAAATAAGTGAATATTCAAATGTTTCTATTATTTCAACATCCTATATTTTCTAAATTCGAAAATTTAAATTTAAAATTCGATATCGAAATTCAAATTATCGAATTATTCAAGCTTTGTCAATATACAAATAAAACCAACTAAAATTTTTTGAATAACCTATCAGAGTTTTAGTTGGTCTGTTATAAACAGAACGGTGATTTTGAAATTTTGGAAATTCGCTAAACTACATTAAAATTTAGAATTCTGTACTTAAATTTGTTAATTTGAACTTCAATGCACCTAATCAAGAATTTGACATTTGAAAAAAAAATCAACCATTTTAAAACTTCCAGAATTAAATTAGATTTAAGATTGAAATTTAATATTTTAAAGATCGTAATCCATTTTCAAAATTCTATATAAAATTCAGATAAAAATTTAATTCCTAACTCAGATGAGGCAAAAAATTAGAAGTAAGATTTTGTAAATTTTTGGTTTTGAAATAAGTTTAAAGAATTTGAAAATTCTAAATTTAGGAATTATTAATTAAGATATTTTGGAGCTTGTACATTTTAGAGTGGATTCGAAATGATGGTAAAATCTTATAGATAACGTTACATGATAAAAGTTGAATTAAATTGAAAATTGTTCGTCTAATTAATTAGAATTTACAATTCAATAATCATCATCGAAATTCGATATCCAAAATTTGACAATTGGAATTAACTTTAATCCACATTAGAAATTTTAAAAATCCAAAAAATTTTCAAAATTCAAAAATTATATCAAAATATCAAAAACTATTCGACATTGCAAATCATGACATCACAATCGTTAAAACATCCTCAATTCTATAAACCGAATTGAAATTCTAGAGTTAAAAAGAAATTCACAACACAAAACTTTTAAAATTCAGTACACCGAAATCGAAAACTTCCAAAATATACCATTAAAATTGGGGATAGAAAATAAACTGGTAGTGTATTCATATTATTCCTAATACATAGTCACAATTCGTGGCTGGGAATCGAAACTTTGGAATAAATTTCAAAGTGTTTTTGAATATTTTCGATAATCGCAATCACATTCAAGCACAGTACATAACTGCGGGAGTGCGGAGGTGCGGGAGTGCAGGAGTCCGAGTAAGAAAATTTTCAACTCGAGTGTGATGAAAAAGGAGGAGCTTATGTCAAAATGGCGTACTTTGATTGGTACAGAGTGAAGTGTGATTATTTTTTCGACTGACTCCCGCAGTTATGTACTGAGCTTCATACTTTCAAAAAAGTTATTACTGCGACTACTACTATTAAAATCCAACTCTGGTACAGCGCCACCAAGCACCGCGGCTAGAGTTTGGAAAAAACAGATTAAACTCTAATACAGATAGAAAGGGTTTAACTTTTTCTGATGAAAGGCATGGAAGGGCTCGACAGCTAATTACTGGCTCTTTAATTTTATTGCCTGATATATAAGGATTTGCAGAAGAGGGATCGGAGATCTGATTAAGATCCCCGATATTGTATTTGAAATAAGATCTCATCGAGTACGCTGGCTCCGGGAACGAATTGTGCAGCGTTCTCTGAAAGGAGAGTCACCATAATGTAGGCGTAGGGGTCATTCTACATAGTGTTGTTCGTAATTTGAACTGGTTGGATGCCTATAATATACGAAACGAGTTCGAAACGTCATAATATTTCATCGTAAACAAAAATTTCAGAATTTGAAGAATATTAAGAATATTGACTTAAAATAGCGGACGTCTGGCAACTTCATAAAATTAAACCATCGAAATTTTACTTCACCGAGTATATGGGAAGTGCATTTAAAGTTGTAGCCTTTAAATTAGGATATAGCTAGTTTCGGGTTCGAATTATACAAAAGTAGGAAGATACCAAATGGCACTTTATCATCTATCTACTGATTACAATCAAGAATAAAATTGAATTAATCTGTAATGATCTACTAGATAAAATCTCGAGAATCGAACCATGTTCCAAGTAAGTCCAGGGTGGCATAAATTTAAATATATACAGGCCATTAGAAACCATCATGTAGCCGTAACAAGGCAACATTTTGTTTAGCACTTCTAGCTCAGGTTTCATCGCCATTTTTGATTGGAGACACTTGAATTTTAGGTCGATTTAATCCTCTTTTCGCTTTCCAAAGACAGTAATCGGTGTCTATTTGACTAGTAGGTAATTGTTAATTAGTTTGTTTTGAACTTCCTTGGTCAAAAATTTTAATTTATTTATTGCATATATATCTATCTATAGATCATTGAGTATTATTTTGCTATGTGGAGCTCTAATTCTCTGCTAGGTTTTTCGTGCTTTCCGTTTTCCTTTGACTAATAATTCTCTGACTTTCAGTGGATAGCTTATATTTTCATTGCAACGTTCATTTCCGTTTGGTTATAGCAGAACTGTTCCACGTTGCAAATTTAATATTATTGTTGGGAGGTTTAGTTCGTCTTATGACTTCACCAACGTTTTAATTAGATTTCGCTTAAATTGGGGTTGTCTTCAATTATGTAGCTTTTCCCAGTTAAATTAAATTGTTTGTTAGCCTGGGCCAGTTTTCTTTATTAAAAATCTTGGCACTGAGAGTCACGAAACAGGTTAGTGATCTGACGATACCTCATCGCTATTTTCTAGAGATAGGTAATTTACGGATATATTTCTTTAGTACTATAAGTGTTTATAAGCTATGGTATTTTATTTGTATCTACAGACCAGTATTTTGATTTCGTATGATGTTGGTAAGAATGTTTTGTGGATCATAAAGTTATTTATTTATCAACAAAAATAGGAATCACCTTTACAAATATTAATTTTATTGTTTCTTTAAATTTTAATTTTTGTGCCAAGCAAAGAACGAGTTTAACAGAGGTTCGAAAATTCTTTGTTTGTATTTGTGCCCACAAGACATACACGATTATCAAATTCTGTTAAAGTTCTCCGTTGAGGTCTGATGACTCGTACACTGTATAGCATATTAGCCACATATTACATATCGTGTTTGACTTATAGTGATGGTGAGTTACTATCATTAATTTCTATAGTTTTAGTTACGCCACAATAATCCGTTTGCACTCCTCTTCGTTTGAACTCAATGCTCAAAATTGTTCTCAACAAAATCACTTTAATAAGAAGTACCTAATTACAAGTAGTCTCTTCCCATCCAGAATTATTTTAATTTCCAACAGCCACCGTTGATATTCAAATCTGGATTTGAATTTAAATCCACAAAGAAATAAAAAAGATTTGGAAAAATTCTCGAAATTTGGTATAATGTCCGAGAATTCTGAAAATAATAAAATTAACTCGACCTATATACGAGTAGAAAATTTTGGATAATAGTTTTGGATAATAGTGTGTTTAAAAAAAAATAAAAAAATATAAAAAGAAAAAAAAAGTTATGTGGTTGAGGGTGTAATCGCATGTCAACAGTGCCAATGTCAAAAACATAATTTTATCAGCACCAAAAACAACAACAATAAAAAATTTGGGCGTCTATATTTTCGGCCGATCTATATTCATCAACCGATCTTAGTCAAAGCATTTTTAAATCTTTTTAAATCTGAAATCATATTTATCCAAACTATCTATTGTGTGTTTACTACTGACACCTTTCTTTAATATGTGAAACAGCATGCCTTAGTATTCTAAAACATATAGTTTGTCAGAATTTCTATTTATCAATATTTCTAGAGATGACTTTATTAAACTCAATTTCACAATGATGTTACTAATAAGCTATCTGACTAGTTTTTTACAAAAACCAAATCCAAATCATCTTTAATAGTATAGTGAGTGCCTCATTCAGTATCAGAATTTACTAAAAGGAAAATCTCGACAATCATCAACATCGGATCGAAAATTTATTTTAACGTTAAGTTGTGTTGCGAAAGTGCAAATTATGAAAGTTCCCAATAGTTACAGAAAATGTGGTAGGCTAATTGACATTCATCTCGGATGCGCTAAGTTGCTAAACAACCAGCAATTCAAACATTAACAAACGTCAACATCAATAATGTAGATAAAAAGCAGACATTTTAGAAAGTCGGTATGCACTTCTCGCCAAGCCGTTAAATAAATAAAATTTTATATGCATATGCAATTAGATCGATATCAATTACTAAGTGTTACAGTTTATAAAAATGATTTAAGACCTTGACATTCAAAAAGTTGCAATATACAAAAGCGAGTTTCTTAGTAGTCGCGTATTCAAGTCAGGTTCAATATAGAGATACAAGTTTGTTTTCGATTTTTTATACAGAAATTATTAAATTTCAAATAAGTATATGCAACTGAACAAAAAAAAAATTTTTTTTTGTCACCTCACCTCAATAAAAACATTACATACTTATGTACAAACAATTTATTTATTTAACCGTTTCTTAGCGGAATTTCTCACAAACACCATAATGAATAATTACAATATATGAGAAATAATATTGATCATCGTATTGAAAAAAAATTCGTTATGATCAAGCCGACGATCATACAACCAATTTGATGAAAAAAAATTGGTGACGATCGATACAATTATGATGATGATCATCACAACGCGTATATTTATACTGACCAAGATCTTGACCTCGTTAACTATTTCTTAAATGTTATGAATTCATTCATAACTAAACAAAAAAAAAAGATGTGTGTTATGTGTGCGTTAAGAGAAATTTTGGTGGTTTTAAGATCAATGGATTTTTAATTTTTTCTTCGCTAATCATTGTTGTATATACGTACATAATGATCGAGTAATTTATGCTTAGATTATGATCGCGTAACTGTTTTATAGATTAGTTTCGTTTATTTGGGTGTTTTATATAAAGTATATTCGTTTTTATAAATTGTAATGTATGTAATTAAAACCTTTATATTAAAACATCGAGTAGTATTACATACAAATATATGTGTCTTCAAGATCAATTGAACTAAAGGGTGCTTTTTGACCCTGATAGAACTTGAAATTGTAAAAAATAAAACAAAAAATTAAATTTTTATGAAATATCTACTCTAGCAGATCTCAGTATAATCTGGCAAATCATCATGAATAGTCTCACGCTTGAACAACGCTACGAAATTATTAAAATTGACTAACTAAAATTGAAAATCAGTCGTCGATTTTTATGGCGCACATAATCGTTCATCTGAGCAAGCCATCCGTCGAACTGTGGATAGATTTCGTACCACATACTCCCTAGAGGATTCAATAAGACACTACAGACTTCATTACATCCAGAAAAATGCACCGTTTCATGCGGTTTACACGCTGGCCGGAGATCGCGTTACGGTCAATGGAGATCGTTACCGCACCATGATCAATGAATTTTTGTTTGAAAATATGGATGACATTGATCCGGACAAGATGTGGTTTCAACAGGATGTTACTACGTGCCATACGGCGACCGCAACGATCAACTTATTAAAATCAAAATTTGGCAAAAAGTTGATTTCGAGAAATGACTCTGTCAATTGGCCTCCAAAGTCGTGCGATTTGACACCTCTCGATTATTTTCTGTGAGGCTACATGAAGTCACTGCGGTTTATGCTGATAGACCAGCAACAATTGACGTTATTCGTGACATACGGCCAGCAGTGATCGAAAAAGTGATCTAAAATTGAACGTCCAGAATGCTTTTCATCAAGAACAGCCGCGGTGTCCATGTGCCCGAAATCATTATTAAATATTAATGACATGTAATGATCTTTCAAAAAAAAAAAAAATTTCAATTACAATTTAATTTTTTGTGTTATTTAAAACACCCTGTATTACGGACACTCTACACATTCATATCTCTCACTCAAAATATGCTTTCAATTAAATTGGCAGACCCGGGTTAGAGAACACAAAATGTTTAGTGACTATATCTCGGAGTTCCCTTTAATTAAGCCATCACCCGTTTTGTAATGTCGACGCTGATTTTGAAGGTCAAAACCTTTCTTCCTTCGGTGTCATTGTATTTACTATTACTAACCTGTAAAAAAGTTGAGTTTCCTGTCTGTCAAAACTGGCTGTCTGTATGCATATTTCAAAGCATACATCACAAATACTAGGAAAATGATTTTTGTTGTAGTAATTAGTATTTAGTTTACGATAAACAACTGTAAGCACTTGAAAATAAGTGCAAACAAAATAAAGTTTAGTAAAGAAATAGGACAGGCCCAGCATAGAAAGCACAGACACATTATATATATCGAACAATACCGGGTGTTTTTTTTAAGCTGAAACTTTCAAATATCTCGGAAAATAAACCCTCTACGATAAAAATGACCATATTATCAAAATGAAATCATTCCGGGAGGAAAATACATTAGTGCTAATTAGGACCCTCCGCCCCTCCTTGTAAGGGAGGTGGGGGCAACTTGAAAACTAAAATAGGAACCCCTAATATTAATTTAGTAATTTTAGCCGTTGAATCCGAATCTGCAATAAAAATTAGGGGTTCCTATTTCAGTTTCCTAATTGCTCCCCACCCCCCTTACAAGGAGGGGCGGAGGGTCCTAATTAGCACTAATATATTTCCCTCCCGGAATGATTTAATTTTGATAATATGGTCATTTTTATCGTAGAGGGCTTATTTTCCGAGATATTTGAAGTTTTAGCTTAAAAAAATCACCCGGCATCCTGACTTTTAAAAATAAGGATGTAATAAGTATATTTTTGCGAGTAGGGAACCAATAGCACTCAGGCGTGCATCCCCGATTTTTATATAATCTGATATATGAAACAATTTTTAATCTAATCTGACAGAACACCATTGTTAGTTACAACTCTATTTTTTTGTACTGTACACACACATTTTATGAGTTTATGGTTTTACAGCCGATGATTCAATCAGTGTGGTTTGATGGTTTTTCGTTTTATATTTTCGCTGATAATTATTTGTTATATACATACTTATATACACCAAATTATTTAGTTTTTATAATCATTCTTTGTCGCCTAGTCATGTGACATATACCGACTAACTCAGGCTTAGAAATAATTTTTTTGCACCTTAAACCGTGTTCAATAAAATTATAATTACACAGTATAGTTGAGACGAATTTGGTTGTTTGAATGAATTCAACTTTTCTACATGAAAGTTTGAAAAATGCCAATCAAAAATAAATAAATTTTAAAATTAATTTCCAACAATAAATCATCTCAATTAAAAAAACATTAATATAGCATGAAAAAAATATAGCAAATTGATTCGAACTTGTAATAAATAAATAATAAATTACAAAACCAAGTTTATTTATTTAATTAAATATACAAAAATCAATATACGATTTAAAACGCAGCAATTACATTCATATATCAAATTATTGAACACATTAGACATTAAACACATCAAGCTTGTATAGCTTGAATACACGCACTTTGGATAAAATTAAAAATTTACTTAATGATTTACGTATGCGAAATAGAACGAATCACTTATTTCGTTCAACTGGCTGGCCATTCGATTGATAGGTTCATTCTCATCATACATATAGTGTGATGTTAGTCCAATTAAATTTAAATAATCTGCCGAGTAATAATCTTGATTGGAACATGAGGAAATATGAGATGTTTTCCAAGATATACGGTGAGTCAATGTGTACCAGCAGAATGTTGCCTATCATTGAGGCACCCAGTTGTTTTATTCGATTATTCAGTGTTGCAGTTTGATGACATCTTATTTAATGTAAGGTGGTAGCCGACAAATATTTTCGTGGTATGGTAGATTATTTCCATAATTCCACAGCTATCATTCATAGCGATATAAAAGGTTTTCCCTCAACAGTCAAGAATGATCAAACCAATGACAACAATGTGAATGAAACCGCTGAAGTACATATAGAAAATTTAAATTAATCTACGAGCTACGATAGAAATCAAGGAGATATTTCCAATGCTGACAGTGATACTCAGGACGAAAATGAACATAATGTGTTTCCAGAATCATGTTTATCTTTTTCCTCTCACAAGGTGATTTTTAGTAGGAAAAATACTATCAATTGAAATGAAGAAAATGTTTATTATAACTGAATCATGTCGACCAAAAAGGCCTTTTATACGGGATCTATTACAAAATTATCGCAGGTTTTCCACGAGCTTTTATAAAACAAGTACAAAATTCGAAATAAGCGAAAGAAAGTGGTTATGTTATTCCACGAAGCTTGATGCTGTATATTGCGAACCTTGTTGGCTTTTTGCCGAAAATAGACTGGCTAATTGGTGTTATCATGGAATTAGAGATTGACGTGGTCTGGAAATTAAAACGCACGAGAACAGCCAAACAAACGCCACAGCTTGTTGCATTTATGAAAAATGGAGGAACAATGAAACAATTGATAAGGACGTTGACGAACAAATATGAATACGATATGATGAAAATTTTTGGGTACAAGTTTTAGAGAGGTTCGTAAACATAACATTATCGCTCCTTAAAAATCCGCTGTCATTTCGCGGGAAACTTTACAAGATAAATATAAAGATAGTTTCTTAACGCAAGTACAACTTCTATCGAAATATGATACTGGTATGAAGCAACTGTTGACTATGCCACATGGATATATGCCACAATAAAATATTTATGTCCTTAATTATAATTCAGAATGAAGTTATTCATTGCCTCGGAACACGTACAAGAACTATTCTTGTATCTGATATCAATAGTTCACCCTTTTATACAATTATAATGGATACAATTCAAGATATAACAAAGAAAGATCAACTCCGTCAAATATTTAGATATGCAAAACTTATTAAAAATGAGAAGGATGAGACAGTATAAATTGAAATTCGAGAAGTATTTTTGGAGTTCACTGTACTACACAATCATTTAGCTACTGGGCTTTACGCAGAAACATTACAATTAATCAAATTCAGGGGACAAGGATACGATGATGATAATGTTATGAGCGGGACATACAAAGGTGTTCTACATACACTGCGCAGCTCATAATTTAAACGATGCAGTTAAATATTGCACTAAAGTCTCTTCATTTTTTACAATTCTGGAAGATATGTATATATTCATTTTTCGGTAACAGTGTAAACAGATGGGATTTATTATCAAAATTTTCAGGAGAAACGCAACTAACTTTAAAAAGATTGAATCCAACGCGCTGGGCAGGACGGTATACTTCACTATTAAGTATTAAAAATCAGTTTGTCGATATAATGAAAGCATTTTCCAAAATAAATTTAACAACTTCAAAACGGGATGAGTGCAATGAAGCTCTTGGAATCCAAAAGAATATGAGCTCATTTGAATTTGTTTTCATGAGTGTATTTTTGTCTAAAATATTAATTCTGCAAACCAAAAATTTGGATTTGATGACCGCATCGGTACCTTTGGAAAATGCCTTTAAAAAATTAAAGCAGTATAGAAATATGTGTAAGAAGTATAGTGAGGAAATTTTACGAATTAATGTTTTTATGATAGCTTTAGATGTCGTCGTCAATCAACTGGATGACAGATTTAAAGCTATGGAAGAAAAAACGAAACTATTTTTCTGTATTCAGCCAAATAAATTTGTGGAAATGAATGACGATGATCTCATGAAGTCTGCAGGACCGATACAAGAAAAATATTAAGACGACCTATCGGAAGAGTTTCCGCTACAAATTGGTGATGGTAAAGTCAATAAAGGAGGAAATTTCGGGGATATCATCAATACGAGAATTAGCTGAAGTTCTAATAATAAAATTTCCAACAATAGCTTCCAGTGTTTCGCAGGTACAAACATGTTTGTTATTGTTTCTTAAATACCTGTTATGGTCTGAACAGCGAAACGATCGTTTTCTGAATTGTAATTAATAAAAAATTATTTGCCTAACTCCATCGGTGCAGATCGTTTAAGCAATTTGTTCATTCTCTCTATTGAAGCAAAAGCGGCGGGCGACATGGAAACAAAAACTTTAATTAGGAATTTTGCCAATATGAAGTCAAGAGCGAAAAATCTAAGATTCTAATATTTATATTGTATTTTTTTCCTAATTTGTATTATTCTTGGAAAAATGAATATCTACATTTATAATTGGCTAGGTTCATCTAACTATATTTTATTTAAATAAAAAAGCTATATTTTCGATTACCAACATTTTTTATTAGGTACTCTGAAGGGAAAGATATGCAAGGTGGAGGGAGGATAGGGGCCACTTTAAGTTTTGCGGGAGGTCCAAAAATTGTAGTTACGCCACTGTAAAGGACACAACTATGACCGCCTGTTGGAGTGTGACTCATATCGGCCAAGCAAACAAATTTATCGTGCCTGAACTACAGGCTGGCATGTAATGTGCAGCTATGTAATGTGATATGATCATTTTAAAAAAGATCTCAAAGCCTCGACTGGCACAAACGACGTAACGTAAGGATGCTAAAAGCAACATGAGAATAGATTTTAGTGGCTCAATGCAAATGAAACCAACATCATTATAACGAAAAGAAATTCGACTTATACGTCTATCCAAATACAAACTCACGTTATCCAAATTTTTCGGCATATTCAATGGGAAATTCTTTCAAAAATGCAATTAGCTGTCTAAATCTTAATATAAAATTTTAAATTTAGAAGTGCAATTCAAAATCGAATGCTCTTCGATATTAACTGAAGGTAAAAATTTATAAGCCCCTTTAAGCAATATCATAGAATTCGCGACGCGAATCATTTGAAATCCGCAGCAAACGATTTGTGCTTAAATACAGGGAATCATTAAAAACGAATCGAATGAAAATCATATCTGGGGCCCTACTATCACTTTCGACAACGATTTTCGACGACGGTCGTTTTCCTATAGTAGGCAAAGGAAGAAAAAGGAAAACAATATTATAAATTTACTATTGTTTACCTTTTTCTTCCTTTGCCTACTATAGGAAAACGACCGTCGTCGAACATCGTTGTCGAAAGTGATAGTAGGGCCCCTGATTTCTATATATGGTTACTCTGATTTACAGAATTTGTTTTCATTTTTTCTATAGCTAGTTTGAGATTCTCGCTGCGTTCACGTCGCAAATTCTATAATCTGCGTGAATATCTACAGATAATATATGCCAGTTTTAACTTAAGATGTGGAATTAATGACAACTTATGAATTTTGAAGTTTATATTTACCATCAACAAATTAACAACTTTTCAATTGATTCAATTTACCTAATTTATTTGTATAACTTCACAGAACGAAAAATATCGCACAAACTGAAGGAAATGTCAAAATATAAACAAGAGAACAAATTCCATGGCATACTATTCTTCAAAATTATTAATTGTATATATAGGGTTTTCGTCAATATCATTTGGTAGGCTGTGGCACACCATGTCGAAACGCAAACTTAAATATGAGATCTAAAATGAATTCAATAATTAAGATGAATGTTAATTGTTGTAATATCAAGTTTATTTGAATTTTTTTTAGGTAAACTTAACGATTTCAAAATTTAAACAAAACTATTGACGATTGGAAATAGCAAAATCGAGCCTCTGGTAATCAATAGCAGCAAATGTTTAAATGGACACAATTTGACAGCCCGCTTTTCTTCATGTATTTCAAATTGAATTGTGATTCTGTGATAAAAGTAAGTAAACTAGTTCTTAAAGTTTAAATTGAATAATGTCGAAAAATATAATTCAGTATACTTCACATTATGGGAATTCGTCATCATAATGGCAAGAAAATAATAAATAACTAGTGCATTTTGTACAAAATAAGAAATTATTTTGATTAATTTGTTTTGTTTAATTTGAACTTAACTTTATTTATTATGTCTACAACTACAATATCTACAACCGAAAATGATAATGTTAAAGTATCGCCATTAGATATATATGAATCTTTTTCCAACACAAAAAGGCCGATACGTGAGGGTATAGAACTTCTTAATGCTGGGTGTGTAACTGCAATAGGAATTGCCCCACTCCCAGTTGGCAACCGTATAATCGGACTGGTTGTGCAGAGATCTTTCATTTCTGCCAGACTCCACGAAGTAAAATTAAATTTCCTGAAAAAAAGCTTTCGATTTTGGAAATGTATAATATGTATGTGCAAAGCTGGGATAGGGGAAAAATGCAAGCAAATTGCGGTTTGTCTTCTCCACATAAATCGGTACGTACAGAGTTTCATAATACGGTAACTAATTTATGGTTTTGTAGATATTCAAATATCGCTGGTATTAGTTCGACAGAGCTTACACAAAAATGGGAAAAAACTGGTCGGACTGTTGCCAAAAATTGTAGCTCAGTATGTATACAACCGAAATGTGCCATGTTCGCAAAGAAGTATATATGCTTGATAAACAGATGATGTCTGCATTGGTGAGAGTTACCGAGAATTCTATCGGCTTATGATAGACCACCAATATCAAATATAATTTGTTCCGAAACTCCAAAACTGTATTACAAGAGAGCTGGAACAAGATTTTCGGAAAATTATGAAAACCGTGGAGGAATCTGTTCGCATTTATGAAGCCACTATATGCCAAACAAATGAGCAATTAATTAAAAATTAACTGACACCTGATCTTCACTTTATTGCTGTAAGTTCAGACGGAATTGCATATAATGGCGATGAATGGAAACTCATTGAGATCAAATATCCTATTGAAGGATAACAAAATAACGCCAGGTTAAAACTTAAAAGTACCTGAAATAGAATGATGATAATTCTTACAGTTTAATTAAAAGCACTCATATTATGGTCAAGTTCAATTGGGATGGGCCGTAACAAACTTAACCATCTGTGATTTTATAATTTTTAGTACATATGATCGTAGTTTTGAAGTAATAAAAATATATCGAGACGAAAGTTTTATTAACAACTTCATTGAAATTTTAATAAACGTTTATTTTAAACATGCGATGCCATGCATTTTAAAATTTTCCGTTGGAAAAGCTCTTTTCGCTAAATGTACTCTAAATTCTTTTTGTATGTATCGTGTGGTGTCAATAAATATTTGACATCAAAATGACGACTGCAAATCAAAAATTGTTTAGGGAATTCCTTTTAGCAATTCGGCGTGTGACGTCAAAACTTCTTCTTTATTTTTTTTTCATCCATCCGATTTTCTTGGTGTATTAACAGAAGACTTCCTTAAAAACTTATTATTAATTTCTTTACACCACACGAAATTTTCTAATATTTATTTTATTAAATCAGTTTGATTTAGATTTTATTTTATGATTTTATATAATTAATGTTTAAAAGAAAGGAACCCTAACTATAAATGCATGCGAAAACATTCAAACGTCAGATTTGTGCCCATTGTAACGACTTTCGCTATTTCTCACCAGAAGTTCATTCCAATCGTCTATAAAGTACATTTTCCTTTTCAAATTCAGGTTTTGAAAATCAATATTTTTTCAGGTTTATAGAGATCGAATCTTTCGAACTATTTTATCGAAAATCATAAGAAGGCCTGATTTAGGATTGATTTTGTCCCAGATTTCTGATTTTGGACTTGACACTTCTAGCAAATATATTATTACGTGATTCTGAGTAAAATTTATCAAAAACATATTGCTAAAATTTTAAGAAGCTGAATTATGTACGCGATTTATTTCATTCGGGTACCAGATCATTGAACCCAAACCCAAATTTATTATTTATTTTTCTGACTGCGATATGGTAATTTAAACGCCGTGTTAAATAATTTCTATGTTGTTTAGTTTGAATATTTGTAATCAAATTATCATAATTGTTTTGTCTTTTTTTTTTGGTGATTGGTTTAAACTTTCATTCAGCAAACAAATTGTTGATAATCTATGTCAAATTGCTTCAGTTCACTCAAAAACAAAATCCGCATAATTTTCATTTACAAAATGTGAGTTGCATAATTTTTTGTATTTTATGGTACGAAAAACCTATAAAACCCAAAACACAAAACAAATACTTGGAAAATTTTATTTAATTTCCTATATATTTTGTGTGTGTGTGTGTACATGGGCATTTGTGTGTTTCGCATCGTGCATCTAATATTGAAAATCAGGTTAATCGTAGTACAATAAAAATGTAAATTTTGTATTTTTTTTGACGAATTCTATACAGCACAATATTTCTTATCTTGCACAATGTTTCTATTACATGTTGTAAGCGCAGCATACAAATACCGAATAGAAATTAATAATTCATCAAAAGTGCCCAAACAGGAATTTATAATGTATTATAGAATATTCAAATGGACCAATATGACTATTGTTGTGAAAGGTTTCTATTTTAAGAATCTTGTTTGTTATTGAGACTGGATGATAAATGAAGTACGGATGTACATACGAGTATTATAATATATGACACATATATGCGAAATGAGCCAGCCGAATGACTACACAGCATGTACCGTATAAATTATGTCAGCAGATCAATCATACAATCTTTTCTGTTTTGTTGTTTAACATTTTGTCTTATAGTATTATAAAACTTGTTTTGTTTTGTCTCTTGCTTATTTCTTTCGACGAATATCTTAAGAAAGTGTGAAAGACGGTTAAACCAAAAATAAAAATATAGTTAAGTATAATAAATTAGGTATAGAACGTCATAAAAATTTTATTTATAAATTATTCCGTTGTTTTGATTTTTTTGTGTAGTGGAAAATCGCAGCTTTGATTATAAAAAATATGTTAATCAATGCTATCTCAATCGATTTTCGAATCATAATAATATATTTAATTACATAAATTTTAGCATCTTAATGTGTTAATATTATTTGCCCCAATATCAAAGAAATGTTATTTTGTTCTAATTCGGTTTTTGCTCATTTTAAGCAATTTCATACGGAAACCGTTTTCAAATTAATTTTAGAACTGTTTATTGTTTGGCAAGGTATATCACATTACGTAGATCTCTGTTATATTAATTAGTATTCTTATAATTTAATTTGAACTGTTGAATTTGCTAATTTTATAGAACGTCGATCGTGGTTCGTCGGATCGCATATATTTAATCAGTTTGAATTAATGAAATATATGTACATTTATATACAGTTCCAATTACAAAAAATTTAAATATTCGTTACTTAATTGTCATACAAAAAAATTTGAAATCAACCAGAATAAGTTTAAGTAACTTGAATCATCTTATTTGGAAAGTATATGACTTTCGGCAATCCATCTGAACCAGATGTTCTATGGACATAATTGGAGACAGTATAGAGGTGTCATTAACACACCTCCATGAGGATAAACTTTAACAGAAAGTAATACCCCATCCAGCTCCGCGTCCACAGTGCGAGACTTGAGCATCGGTTCAATCTATAAGATAATTATGCGATCAATACCAAAATTGATAAGGGCAGAGCAGAAGTGATCGATGAATAGTGATGATTAGAAAATGGTCTGCAATGAATCTATCGACGATTCTTTCCAGAGCTTTAAGGAAAGTTGAGGACAGACAAATAGGCCAAAATGACTTAGGATCCGTACAATCGGACTTACCAGCTTTTGGGATAAAAACAAGTCCACTCCCGCTCCAAGACTATGGAACAGTGCTAAACGCAATACACGCTTGAAAAAGATGCAGCAAATGATCCTGCAGGAAAAATACCATCAGGGCCACCAGCCTTATAAGATGCAAAGGGAAAGAGGCTCCAGCGCAAGACATCACGATTGAGCTTGTGAGCCAAATTTCAATTAGGACTTGCAACAGAGGTCCTAGTGAGCTCAGCAGTAACATCATCCGAGTTGACGTCCGCTATTAATTGCCTCGCAAAAGTTCAACATTGAGCTTTTTTGAGCGGATCTTAAACTTCTTTTATATTAATTTTGTGTTATCAAGAAGTTAACCCAATTAATATGTCGCTAAGAATTTTTAGCTCTGATCTTTAGTTTCCTAGCAGATTTCCATAATTTATAAGGTCAGAATTCTAGAGGGGTTTGTTCCGAATCTTTTGATTAGTGATAAAAGAACACGAGTTTTCGAAGGCTATAAATTGCCATTGCAAGTAACGATCTTCAATGTCCTTACTCGACCGAATAACCCTCGGTGGCGTAAGAAAACAACCTAGCACATGCAGAGAAAATTTCACAATCAGTTAATTTCCTATTACGGTTTGGAGGCAGACGTTTAAGGTTAATACTAAGCAAGATACAAAGGGGGGAATCATCCATCACCGTCCAGTCTAAAATTCTTTCAGAACATCGTATAATTCGAACACATAATCCGAGCGCATTTTAATTTTTTTACATTCTAAGTATCAGAATATTTTCATTACATTTACTTCAGAATTTGAACGACTTGCACAAGTGAAAATTCAAAACATAAAAAAACTATAAACTAATACTGTGTCCGAAACCTGTGATAAAAAAAGTGAATTAAATTTTTGACATTTACTATTGAAAATACCAATCACACCCAAATTATTCGAGTCTATTACTATGATAATTTTTGACAGCTATCGAATAATTTGTGTGCGCATGATCAACGTTTGTAAATAAACACAAATATTCAAATGTCCAACATTTGTTTGATTTTAGGATGATTTAGTCATGTGTGATCTCAGACTGCTGCCAAAATTGTAAGCTTTGTTACATAACACACATTTATAAGGTCGGTCATCTAGATGAACATGTTCACGCATTTTACGGCCACCTGAAACAGTAAACGGTTTATCACAGTAGCGTCATTTATAGAGTCTCTCGCCGATATTCATGCGCTGGTGAATAATCAAACCAGCATTTCGTGAAAATGTTTTACCACAAATATCACAACAATGTGGCTTTTCTCCAGTGTGAGTACGTTTATGCATATTTGATTGATAAAGTGTTCTAAAACCTTTTCCACACTCATTGCACAAAGTTGGCTTCTCTCCCGTATGTGATCTAATGTGTCGATTCAGCTCAACATTGTTCAAGAACCGTTTTTCACACAAGTGATATTTTTTAGGCCGTTCCTCCATTGGCATATGTATTTTAACGTATTCACGTAGTCGATCTTTAGTTTTAAAACAATTTTAACATGTTTCACATTTAAACGGACGCACCACGGAATGTGTAGCCATGTATCTTTTCAAACTTGAAATCGCTGCTGACAAATTATACATTTGTAGGGTAATATGCCTTCGTGCATTTCTATATGCGCCTTTAAATTGACAACTCGTTTATTACATATTGTGCAAATTTTTAATTTAAAAATTTTAATTTATATATTGTGCAAATTATTGTGCTCGGCGATGGCGATCATATAGAACATGACGTTTGAACACTTTATTTCAATCCTCACACTTTATACGTAAACCACCCCTCGTAGGTTTTCGTTCTGAACTTGCTTCAGTCCACTCTTCTTCCTCTTTCCTATCAGATACAGACTTTGATTCATAACTTTCAGGATCATCTTTTGTTACTTCGATATCGTCGTAATTTTCCAATTCTTTTTCAATACCTGAGATTTCTAAACTGTCAGTAATATTGAACTCTGCTTCGGTCAACTTTAACCTCTATATTTTCAACTGTGGATCTATTCTGAATAACACCAAAAATATAGTTAGCATTTGATTTTTCAAACTCAATAGTTAATTTTAAACATTGCTTACGATATAATTTATATCAGGCTCAAGTTCATCCTTGGCATTATACGACCCATCACAAAAATTAAATCTGTTCAAGCTCTGAAGACCATCCACTACGCTTTTTATCTAAAATAAGATTATTTGTAAATTTTCTGTACAATTTAGTAGTTGTCACAAAAAATTTGTGGTTTTGAAAACTAAAATTGACATATATGACGTGGGGAAAAAACTTATGAGGTGGGGAGATTTATTACACATATCGGACAGCATAATAAAAAATCGTGAATGTAGGGGAATAATTATCAAACAAATGTCAAAAAATTAATTCACGATTTTTTATCATCACAGGTTTTGAACACATAGTCTAAACACAGTCTAAAAAACAACGTATCAATATAGAATGATAAAATCTTTTATTAGGCTGTAAATAAAATTTCATATTTTGATAAATCCGTCAGATTTGGAAAAAATTCATAATTTAATTTTAAGATTTGATAAAAATTTAGAAGTTCATACTTTGATACAGTTAAAACTAACCAACTTTCACAGTTTCAGTTAAACCTAAGAAATTCCAACCACACAAATTTCAGAATTCACCGATATCAAAAGTTAAAATTTTTAAAAATTGATAAACATTTCACAAAGTTTATCTAAACCTGTAAAGTCACAACTACAGTCACAAGTTATATCTTATAGATAACGATGGCTTTTGTATATAAAATATTTTATTTCAAAGTCTGAAAGGAATGAACAAAATAGTGAAAAGCTCTTGGACATGCATTTAATTTTT
Organism: Tipula unca; assembly: GCA_951394425.1. NCBI lineage: Eukaryota > Metazoa > Arthropoda > Insecta > Diptera > Tipulidae > Tipula > Tipula unca. The sequence continues at coordinate 158,219,045 of OX596380.1, read as the reverse complement.
AATGGACAAATATCGAGATTGACCGATTGACGCTTATACACTTCTCATCTGTTTCTGTTCAAATTAATTTTTATCCAAACTCTGAAATCTATACAAATTCAAGGCATTTTTTAATTCATTTTATTTAGAAAAAATTATGTTTGGAATTATAACAAATAAAGATTTTTGAAATGAAGCTTCATATCGAAGTCAAAGTTTCAATTTCTACTAAGTTAACTGAATAATTAATGGTTCATTCAAAAATTCGGGCAATCAAAATTTAGTAAATTATATTCTTTTGTAAAAAATTCTCTTTCTTTCATAATCATTAGTAAACATGCTGAAGGGTACTATTAAACTTAGCTACTGTAGCTATGTACATAAGCTCAGCTTTTTTCTGTGTAAGATATGAAAAACTGTTCGAGGTATTTTCTGCCCCATATCATATTAACGTTAGATTGAGCTCGTCTGCATTAGGGTATGTATACCGGTTAAAACCGAAACCAATTACCCGGGTTTTTGTTCATTTTTACGAAAACCGTAAAAACCGGGTTTTCCGTGAAAATCGGGCTTTTCTGTAAAATAGTAGTAGTAAATACTGTAGTAAATAAATTTATTTTTCTACTGTTTTTCACAAAGAATTAAATATTATCAAAATTGCGTCAAGTGCTCCAAGAGAATTTATTGCAAAACGTGGGTAAGAAATGCCTAGGAGTGAGAAAACAATACAAAAATTAATCGTTAAAAAAATCGGAATTTAAAGATAAGTTTTTAAAAATGAATCAATCTGGAACTCTGGAACTCGCGATAACAATAGATGAATGGACTATATAGTTGTTATGGCAAAAGATATTTAAATGTAACATTACATGCTCAAGAGGATAGTTATAAATTAGGTTTTATTGCCATATAGGGTTCATGTAATGCGTACCAGGTTCAGTCATTACTTGAACAAAAATTGGAAGATTACGGTATAAAATTTCACCATATTTTGCCATCAACACATAAGATGGAGCCAGCGTTATGATAAAGAAATAGGCTCAATTGAACAAAATGGAAAATCAATTTTGTATGAACCATGCAATTCATTTGGCTGATGTAGACACTTTTTATAACAAAAATACTATATTCGATGAAATTTCAGATTCTGAGAATACTAATGAGGAAGTAACGAAATACGAGAGTGTGAGATTTTTCAGAAAATCTCCAGTGAGGAACGACCTATTGCCGCGATATGTTGAAAAAAATGCTGGTAAAAAACTTAAACTACTATTGAACTGTAAAACAAGATGGAACTACCTTATTCCTATGATAGACACGTTAGTACAACTTAAAGATTGCACAAAAAGCCCATTGGAAGAAATCGAGCGTGAGGATTTATATAATGAAAACAACTTTAATGTTTTGGTAAATTTAATAGAAATATTAAAGCCGACAGAATTGGCAGTAAAAGAACTGAGTAAAACACTTCAACCTTACTCTCTGTGGAAGTACTTACATTGTTGTTTAATCAAATGAAACAAAACACTACTGATTTAGGCAAAAAATTGTATAATTCTTTTAAAATAAGAATATATATATGTTTTCAGAGTGGAACTTTTCCACAAACCAATGTACTGGAACTTCCATATTCGACTAAAGCGACGACTTTGAGCTTGGCAACGACGTTGGCTCTAAGATTATTTGGTGATTCACCATTTGGTAAATTGGCTATTAAAGAGAGTATTGATGAAGGTGAAGTCGAACTAATACCATCCGGATCGGTTACTTTAATATAACAATTACAACATTCAATTTCAGCAGTCTTGCATGGTTCTAACGAATGTTCCAACGATAGAAATTTGTGAGATAGTCTTTTCGATCGCAGGTAATTTCCGTACTAGATTACGTTTATCTATATAAAATTTGGGATTCATGCGTGATAACTGTCATGTTTATATGACATTTGTGTTCAGTATTCATTGACATTTCACCATGAATAGACTAATGCGCGAACAATGTTTACAAATTGTTTTTTCTTCGATCATTTTATGGTGTCCAAAATCGTCAACTGAACGCACTATTCGGGAAACAATCAATAAATTTTGAACCACTTTACTATTATTGGATATTCATCACTCGACTAGAGTGCGTCCTAGTCGATCTAATGTGAATATTGCTGCTGTAGCTGAAAGTTAACGTGAAGACTTGACGGACAGCGTGTAAACGTTAATGGCGCAAACTTTACGGAGCAATGATCAATGCATTTTTATTGCCAAAAATTCAAGATATTAATGTAGCTGACTTGTGGTTTCAACAAGATGGTGCAACATGCCACACAGCAGGCCAAACCATCGATTTATTGAAAAACAAATTTAATGAGAATCATATCAAGAAAGGGACCCGTGAATTGGCCTCAAGGTAAAATTTTTGATTATTGAGTTGATTTTAATGCATTTTATTTCAAAAAAAACTTCCGGAAGCTCTTATTGGATCATCCGTTATTACTTTATTAAAAAGTAAGAATTATAAGTTAAGTTGAATTGTATATTATGCAAAAAAAGGTTGAATTGCATATTTAAAGTCGTACTCAAGGTGTTTTTTAAATAACTAAAAAACCGATAAAACCTATTATATTATAAAAAACCGAAACCCAGTTTTTAAAATTTTCCGGTATTTTACATGCTCTTGCTCAACATACTAAGACTGTTGGCCATCTGCACACTGCATAGCTGCATATGCTAGCCTTTACTAACATGAACGATGATGGGGATCGTCCCATAAGTGCTACATTCCAACAGAGGGTCATAGATGTTTTCAATTTAATTACCGATCGTAATCGGGAACGATCTCCCGATCGAAACGTCGCAGCTTTAGCCACTGCGCTATTTGCTCTTTTAATAAAATATATACTAACAATGTGTCCTCGATATCTATAATCTCTTATGTCTGATTTTAACAACAATGTGAAGGTAATTCCAACAATATTGTTGAATATTGTAAAATTTGTGCATATATACTAAAACCATAAATTCCATCGAATTGATCTTGAAACCACAAGCAATTTCTTAATGAATTTGATTCTGCTAATGTATGCTACATACATGTAAAGTATGCACAATGTACAGAAATAAACATAAACAATACAGTCTAAGAAGAAGAAGAAGAATACTATGTAAGAAATGCATTAAACCACTTACCATGCAAAATATCATAAATACCTCACACACTCACACAAATACATATGTAGAAGCAATAAAAAAAGTTCTGCACAAACAATTATCGATTAATTTATGATTTTTAATCGAAAAATTATAATTATTATAGGAATTTTAATTATATTTTCAACTAACTGTTAATTTATTTATTTCTATTGATTACAATTTACAAACAACATAATTTCTTTTCGTTTAAATTTTGATATCATTTCGATATACATACATTATATGAGTATAAAACTATATTATAGGGCAGCGCACACACACACGATATATACAAAAAAACAAAGCACAATTCACTATTGATACTAGTAACCTAGTAAAGTAATTTCCACACGATCATGGTGGTAAATTTACCGAATTTTTACACCTTAATTTAATTTAATTTTTTTTACATTATCACTCGATATCAACGAGGTGTGTTGTTATCGCGGTGCAAAATAAATTTACAATGCACTTCACATATTCACATAAGTATAAATTACTAAATGTGATAAAAACAATAATTTTCTTTCTCTTCTCGAACTCTATAATATATAGTTTGCTTAAGAAAAACTAGAGTTTCTAATAACTAATATCTTCAAGCATAAGAACATGTAAAATAATTGTGTCAAATCGAAACAAGTTAAGCTTAAGAAAAGAAAAAAAAGACAAAAACAAATCACGATCAAAATATAAATTTTACAAACACGATTAACATTATGTATACGTCCGATCGCTTAAAAATTCTACATTTAACTGTTTTTATTTTGATTTTTGTTTTTCTTTGAATCGCGATCGTCTATTTTTTTTTCTTAATATTCTCTTTATTATGAACTTTTTTGTTTTTGCTTCTAACTAACCGATGATCGTCATTTTATTTGAATTTTGTATCGAGCGCATTTTTATATTCTCTCCTCTATCGTTTATATTTGTGATAGTAGTGACATCTTATATAAGTGAAATGGACTAAAAAAATTAATGGTTTGAAAATATGTTAAATGTACAGCAATTGTTTAATAATTTAAAAATTTTGTATAATGGCTATACAACCGGAATGGAATTTGGAATTGTGGTGTAATACCTATATCGTGCAACGTGATCAGAATAAATTATTTAACAAAGAAGATTATTTGATTTATGAGATCTTTGAAGATGTACCACGTACTAGAAGGGCGTCACTATTAAACAACTTTGTAGAGTAAATCTGCGGAAGAGGAAACGCTACTTTCTAGTTACGAAATAACTTGAACCAGTACTCAGCGATTTGGGCGATACTTCCGTTGAAACTCATTCATGATCGATGCATTCTGAGGTGATTTTTTCATTTGTTTCTTTTTAACAAATGACGTATGAATAGTTTCAAACTGTCATTGTGTTTTATTTATTCATTATTGTTTGCCAGTTTATCATGGAAAGACTGAGCCCGATATAGCGTCTACAAATTGTTCAGCTTTATTACGAAAATCAGTATTCTGTGTGAATGTGTTTCGTTCGCTTAGACTAAGTTATAGTTGACATAATCCTGGCCTGTCGAGACCACTATTTGGAAAACCATCGACAAGTTTGAATCCCAGTTTACTGTTTTGGATGATACGCGACTAAATAGACGGTTGATATGATAACGGAATATTTGCTGCCTGAAATTGAAGCCCGACCTCGACGACATTTGGTTCCAAAAAGTCGGCGCTATTTGCCATATAGCGCGCGAAGCAATGAACTTATTGAAAAATCATGTTGGCGAGCAATTAATTTCACGGTTCGGATCTCTGAATTGACTATTTAGATCGTGTGATACCTCTAGACTCCTTACTTTGAGGCTACGCAAGTCCAAAGTCTATGTGAATAAACCAGCTAGTTTTGAGACATAGGAAGTCAACATTACTGGTGTCATTCGCCAAATACCATTCGATATTCTCGAACGCGTCATTACTACAGTTCGAATAATAATAAAGTTTCCATACGGTTAAATTGAATACTTTGAGTTTTTTTAATTTTTGCACAAACCACCTCTATAGATTACGGATAAGATCACGCACATGTTGTTTGATGCTCCCTATTTCTGGCATAACTGCCAGTGTGACTTTTGCATTTCCGCACTCTTTCCACTATACCCAAAAATTGTTGGATATATCGAAAACCTGCGGACTCTTTGAGATAACATTGATTTGATTATTCGCGTGCAAATTTATTGCTTCTGTTCTAATTAGAGTCGTGTGAACGACGTATTTGGCCAAAACTTTACTACTGAATCGTGGTGAAGAATTAGCGGCAAAGTACGTTGTTATGAAAAATATGACAAAAACCTAGCTCCACAATTACAAGTTGCTGGCCAAATCATACATTTTTTTGCAAATGTACATATATCTAACTTGAAGTGTTTCAAAACCAATTTCATGTATACGTTTCGTCATCCATCAAAACACATCCACTAGATTTTGTGAAAATTGTATCATCACACTCTGGCATATATTTTATCGAACAAGTGTTGGTTATCTCAACGATTTGGCTTTTAATAACCCGGTAGCACTCATAGCCTTTCTGAACTCGAATTTGTGTTACCATAGAGTGGGGTGTGCAAAATTGTAGGGCATACGGTCATAGTTAAATTTCCCCGAATTATTTTTAATGAAGGTCATAACCTTTTTCTAAAGATTTCTATCAGTTGTGCCATGTAAAGATTTCTATCGTTGTTCAGCACCAAATTTTAATACGCCGGTGGTCGACTAAGCAGATCAATGCTCTTGAAATCGTGGACTCGAGTTCAAGACTCGTCAGCGCCAATACTTTTTTAATTTAATTTCTTCGGCTAGTATAAGAGCCATCTCTTGTATATGACCGTAATGAAAATGTAAGAGTCATCTCTTGTGTATAACCTTTCCTGTTGCTAAAATTTTAAATTTTCTCTATTGAATTGGCAAACATAAAAGATTTGTATAGCACCAAATTTATATACACCGGTGGTGCAGTAAGCAGAGTCGTTGCATTTGGAATTGTGAACTTGAGTTCAAGCCTCGGTATGACATTTAAATAATTTTTAATTTAATTTATTTAATTTCTCCCTTCAATTGGCAAATATAAAGGATGAGTATAGCGGGAAATCTATATATGGAAATGGTGAATTGGTAAAGTAAGCGGGGTGTCATAGGATTTGGAATCGTGGATGTTGTTGTTCGAACGTTGATTAAGGCAAACAAGTTTTTGCGAGCATCTACACATTTCTTATTAAATTTAAAAAAAAAAACTCTTTTTTTTTATTTAAAAATGACCAATTTGCAATTAAATTAAAAATATATTTTGAGGATTGAACTAGTCTTTTATCATCCATTCACACAGCTTCTTTTACCACCGAGCCACCGCCATACATATAAATACTGATGTTCCTCTCGTTTATAGCTGCCATTTGAATAAAAAAATTGAAAATTTTAGCAACGGCTATGAACTCTGCTTATTTGACCATCGCCGTACAATTTCATTACCGCTCTATATCCATACCCATCTTTTATACTTGCCTCTATTACATGGAGAATATTGAAGTTTTGAACAGAAGCTGAGTTGGATTTGAGTAATTTTATTTCACCATCACCAATTTGACAGGAGAAATTAAATAAAAAAATGTTTGGCTCGGACCGAGAATCGAACTTTAGATCCATAAATCCAAACCCCCTGACTTTGCTTACTGGACCACCGCCGCATATGTATGTCATGCCATACAAATCTTTTATATCTGTCCCTAATAGAAAATATTGAAAATTTTAGCAAAGACAATGGACTCTGCGTTTATTTCACCATCGCTATATACCCATCTTATATACATGCCACTACTTGAAAAATATGAAAATGTTTAACAGAGAAGCTGTGTGTTGGACCAATTTGAATACAGAAGAAATTAAATTAAAATAAATACCTTCGCTAATGCGACTCGAACCTAGGTCCGCGAATCCAAAGTCAATCACTCTACTACCTCGCCAACCACCTTATATATATTTGGTGTTATGCAAGTTTTTTATACTTTCCAATTGAATTGAGAAACTTGAACAATTTTTAACAGAAGATTGAACCAAAAATGTCCCAACATTAATGTCGTTTAAAACTTAACTGAACTGCATAGTGCCAGGTGCCACATTTAATGCGATGACATTTCAAACAGTGTTTTACGAATAAGTTAAAAATTTGACAGGCTATTCCTCCATTTATGTTCTTAAAAATTATAAAACTTCCGTTCCAGCCAATGATGCTTGATACTTTTGGTTATAAAAAAATCGATCAGGTCAGTTATTTTCGGGTTTTTTACGTTATCTACGGATTTTCGACACGTCAATGTAGAAAATAATAGATGACGCGTAAACGCCCATCTCTGATTCTGATAGAGAAGTAATGGTTTCCAAAACAATTTCTCATTGATAACATGTATTGTGCAAAGAAGAACTTTAGCAGCATCCATAAATTACGTAACACAAACAACGTTTGGATTTTTTAACCACCTACATACACCTTAGTCTCCTTCATGCCACTCATTAGTAATCGCAATGTTGGTAATACCAAAAGGAAATCTTGCACCAGGATTGATTAATTTGTCGTCTCGAATGGTTTAGGCTGGAGCTTCCGCTTACGTCTAATAAATTTACTTTGAATCATTTACTCAAATCTCATGATAATAACATCAAAATCGTAAATCGAGCCATCAACCACGGAAATTTCAAGTCAAAAACAAAGTAGCAAACACCTTCTAGATATGATTTTAGTAATGTTAAAGGCCTAATTTATCTTGGTCTAGTATTCAACTTGGTTTAGTAAGGCTTAAACAAGTCGAAATTTAAGAATGGTTTTAATTTTAATGACAGAGACAAGATTATTATTTATATTCTTGTCTCTTCTGGTATAGATTCAAGAACCAGTCTAAAATAAGATTAATAATAAACTTGTTTAAGACTTCATTTTAGTCATGAATATATTCGCATTTGAATTCCGTAACACTTTCCAAATAACTAAGTTTATTTTAAGTGCATTCCTTATTACTGAAGCTTTTTATTGATTCATGCTTAATTTTAGTCTTAACTTTCTATACAACTGAAAAACTAATTAACTATATCTTACAACAATGAATCTTGGTCTGATTGGCAAACTTACTGTGTAAAATAAATAGTCTAATCTTTCGGCAATTAATGCTTGTGTGTAAGAGGCATTTGAAACTAAAACAGAGCGTACTTTGCATTAATAATATTGAGTGAAATTTTGAGTGATGTTTGAACACAAACTATATTTTCTAAATATATTCATATAAATCTACAGTTGCCATGCAAAAATGAACAAGTAAAATTATACCAGTTTCAAAACTGTACTAACATATTGAATTATTTGATTCTGAAGTAGTAGCCATTGCAAAATCCAAATGTAAATTTTCGTTTGTGAAAATTATCATTAAAATTTCAAGTTTTGGCCTGTTTGGAACAAAATTAATCCTTCAACATTTTTTGGAAATAAAAATGTGCTGCCCATTAACCAGACTTAGAATCTGTTATCCATCAATTAGATATGGAACGTGCGGAATGACCTGTGGGCCATGTGGTATTTCTGGTCCGTGTTGGGCTTGTTATCCGTATTGCCCATATTACTGCTACGGTTCATAATTTTGGTGAGTTTTGTGATTATTTTACATAATAGTTCAATTATACTAAACGATTTATTATTTTTGGCTGTTCTAGATAATGGCGGCGCAGATCAAAAGCAACTACATTGGGATGAAAAAATTAAAAAAAAAATTCTAAGTAAAATGCATTAATAATGAAATAAAAGTTAATAATTTTCGAAACAAAACCCAATTCTTTTTATTTTTTTAATTTCAATGCTATAATATACACGGGAAACAGACCTTTTGGGAAGTTTGATTGTCGCTGTTCCTTTAGTATCCTCAGTCCAGATTTTTTAACTAGATCGCGCATTAGTGATAGCGGCCGCGTCACCGAATTATCTGTATAATCGATTTCTATTTCGCCGGTCGATGTGAAATTCTCCTTCATCACAATGACACCATTTTTTCGGAGCCCCCTTTGGCATCGCTGAAAAAATTCTATCAGATGTTGATCTTTCAAATGGCCCAACACCCATTGACTCCAAATTATATCGTATCTTCCCTCGGCTGGGTTAAAATCCTGAAGGCCTACATTAAATATTTCACCGGTAAATGTTTCCGGCTTATTGTCAGAGACAAAATTTCGCGCCATATCACAAAATTGCTTATCCTGTTCCACCATGTCGACGTGCAAAAACATCGGCAGCAGTAATTCTTTGGTGACACGACCTATTCCGGCACCACAATCGAGGGCACGTTCTCGGCCGGGTGTGGGTTTTAAACGGTACAGCAATTGAAGGAAATTTTGAGACCCTCTGATGTCGGTGAATGAGATTTTGCCGAAACCGCCCAGCATTCCGTCTATCGTTGGCGAAACATTTGACCAATAGTTTTTCGCTTTATTGTAGTATTCTGTGTCCGTTTCGTTGAAGAAATTTTCTTCTTTCACTTTTGTTTCAATATCATGTGTGTTTGGTTTACAGATTTCCTCTTCCATTTGTTAAATTTTATTTTATAATTTTCACGAATTAATAACAATAAATTTGTGTATGAAATTACAAAATATAGTTGATGTTTGAGGTTATGTTTTTCGTGAATGTTTTGACAGAAGAAAACAAATATCAGAAAATAAATTGACTATAGTACAATATTTTTATTAGTTTATGCTGACATCTACATTTTAATAGAATACCAGTTAGTTTAATCAACATTTGGGGTTACTGTATAAACATCATCTTGTTTTGTGTGCTGAACTAACACGTGGTCTAATTGGCGGCGGGATGAGTCCATGCCTCTAGATGTATCTGTTTCACATCAGATCGCCCAAGTCATTGTAAAATGAGTCTTTGTCTTGCAGCTGGCTCACTTCTGGAGGCGCGTATACACGAATTATCGACAGGTTGGCTAACTTCTTGTACCATAGGGGCTGCATATAATCTTTCTAGCCTATTCAAGTGTGATACAAATACAATCAACACAATAATAGTAATAAAAAAAGCTATTAAAATATCTCAAAAAAACTTTTCCAAACACTCACAATGTAAAACACATAAAAAATTGTCTTGCGTTAGTGCGAGACAATTTTTCGTATTTTTTATCCAATCTTGCTAAGTACTCACATAGTCACATAGTAGGTTAGGGTTAGGTTGGAGTGGCTGCTATATGGAACACTTATATGCCAATGACGATGCGTTGTGATACCACAGGATCTTACTTCCCTTTTACCCCTATTGGAACCAGTTAGAGCTGCGTATGTAGTGTCAAATAACTCACCTTTTACAGTTTTCGAGATCCGAGAGGCTGTTCATTGTGTACCTACCATATCAGCTAAAGCCGGACATAGTATAAGAAGTGAACTAAAGTCTCTTCCTCCTTCACTTCCATACAGCTTCTGCAGAAGTCATTTGTTTCCAGACCTTGGCTCTTCACGTGTTCTCCAGAAAGGCTGTGTCCTGTGAGTATCCGCACGATCGTTTTTAATTCACGTCTACGGAGGGAGATTAGAATATTGGACCGTTTCTCTCATCTTATAACGAGATAAGTGGCAACCCCACGCCACTCATGACGTCAGAAAAACTGTCTTAACCAATCTAATTACCGTCGAGTGGCCTGTCTGTAGACATTTCCACTGAGATACGGCTGATAGACGCGTGTGGCCATATTTCTTACCCACCGCTGACCAGAACCATCGACCAGCAGACGATTAAACATTACCTCTAGGGCGCGTGTCGGTGTCGTCCTCAGCGCCTCGATTATAATCATACGCAGGCTGATCTCTGCATGTTCTCCGTAAATTATTTTCTGAATAGTTGGCGACCACACACTCACTCCATACATGAGTATAGGTTTTTCTATGGGAGTGGAAAGGCAGTATACCAGCTTTCAGGCCCGATCTCTTCCCAATGGCGTTCCTGTAAGAGTACATAGCTATAGTAGCTTTGTTTACTCTTTCCAAAGTGTTAGGCTTAAAACTGAGCTTACTGTGCAGATTTCAAAGTTATGCCCTGAAATCTCGCTTTGCCAGTAAAACTTAGTATTATGCCGTTTAAAGTAGGGGTCCACTACCGGGATTTGGTATTTTCTATATAAAAGATATCAGCTCACTCTTGGACGGGCTGGGCTGGGTAGGATAATATTTTGGATTATCTCCTAATGTTCTTATGTATTTTCCAGATACAGGAATTATTCCAATCCCCTCTTTCTACAGCTCCAACAGCAATCCATAGATTGCTATGCTCCAGAGAAGAATGGGCAAGACACCTCCCTGCGAGGTTACCTTCCCCCCTGCTAATGGTGGACACCACCAGCTCTGAGTTAACCATTCTGCTCAAAAGCATATTATTGATTAACCCACTTACAGAGTAGTCCACCACAAGGAGTGACAATCCCTCCCGAATTGCCTCCGTCTTCAAATTGTTAAAGGCGCCCTCAACGCCATGGAACATCAGTATACAGAACTCTTGTGAGTATATTAATGTCTCAATCGTTTGTACTATATGGAATGCATGTTGAGACTGGGCTTTTTTTGATCGTATATAAACATCGTGGCCTCCGTAGTCGGGGCACTCATACGTCTCGTAAATCTAAATTGCACGAACATGTTTTCCAAGCATATAACCACAGTATCCTTTGATTGTTGTAGGAGGCGGCTAAACGGTTCGCCAGCCATCGCTGGCCTGCCGACCACATCCGTTAAAAAATAACCTGTTTATAATGACAGCAAAAAGCAAATGGACATCGCCAAAAAAATATGGGACTCCCGCTCAAGTACTCAAGATTTGGGAGGGCACGTGGAACGTGCAGTCACTTAGGAAACAGGAGCGTTGGAAGGCCTAATCACACGCATGAAAGAGTATCGGCTGGAACTCGTTGCTCTTCAAGAAACTCGCTGGCCTAAAACTGGATACCATGTGCCCCAGCGCAGATCTGATGTGAAACAGATACATCTAGAGACATGGACACATTCTCGCGGAACATCCCGCAAGCTTTACAAACTTTGATCAGGCCCGTTGTTATATTTGTATGTGAAAGTTGGGCGCCGACAGATGAGTACGAGAGATGGCTGTTTACATTTGAGAGAGCCACCATATGGTATAGGCGCAGAGGTCGTTGACAGTATGATGACCAAACCAGTAAGGGGCCAGTAATGGCCTTTATAAACTGATTATTTTTTTAAACATCTATCAGCCTTTCCAAGGTTTTCAACAGGAAGGATGATATAGTTATTGGTCTTAAGTCCTTTGAGTAGCCATGTTAACTTTTTTGAGTTTTCAGTTAAAGACCGCCTTGGCCTCTGTCCACTCCATCGGAATACAGAGCAGTTTAAAAAACCATTTAAAGATTATCTACGGTGTGATTCGGTTCGGAATATCTTTCTCGATTAACACTACTCTCCGTCGAGTAGTAAAAGCTTCGTTGAGAAGTGGGTTTCGAAGAGAATTTTCCAAAATTCCTCACTAGGTGCAGTCCAAGACCGTTCGATTTAATTAGATAACTGTGACTGGTTGGGTTAGCAGAAAGAATATTCCTAAGACGGGAGGTCTGTGTCTTTTAATATAATTGTAGGTCCCCCTATTAATAGTTATCCGGCAAGTATTTCGGTAGATTCTCAATTCCGTGGACCATCATATTGGATTTTCCTTTCCTATAAGACAATCCACCTTGCAATTCAGTTTCTTCACTATCGTTCGCCGCTCAAGGGCCCCCGGCGCCTTCACACGAGGCCCCAGATCCGGTTGGTGTTACTCACATAATAAAGCATACCAGAAATAGTCTCGGATTTGTGCTAGAGAATTTTTCATTAGTGTTAGGTTGTGGTTGGCCAGGTCGACTAAAACTTGGCGCCGCTCAAGTGCTCGGTATAAGATCAGTTTATGTTGGTACAGATGTTGGAGTTACCAAGCAGATTGTTCTCAAACGTTTTGTAATAATGTTCCTCGTCAAAGTCCTAAGCGAGGCAGGTTTACATTTGGATTTGTTTTGTTCTAATCTCAATACTATACAAGATTTTATCAAAATTGTAAACATGGAAAGCTTTAATTTTGAGTTAAGTTACTCTTGAAAAGCATGTTACTCATCCACAAAACAGTTTGACCCAAATTTTTTAGGGGTAAATTATAAGGGAAACAACTCACTCATGCAATACTGAAATGTACTAACAATTTGACCACCAAGTACTTACTACACCCTCATTTTATTTATGTTTATTTGTATTTTGATTTTTTTTTCATCTTTCTTTCTTAATTTTTTCCTTTTTTTATTTTCTTCTTATTTCTTTATATATTTTCAAAATAATAATAAAAATATAAAAAATTTGGTTTTCTATTTTAGTTGTATTTTGTCGTTTCTTACAATTGGTTCGATGTCGTCTTGTGCGTTAAACGACTTTATTTATATACGTTCTTAACGTCTTAAATATACGAGTTTTGTTTTTAAATTTTACTCTACATATAATTTAGATAAGAAACGTAAATTATGTAATTAAAATAATTTAAAATTAATTTTTTTTGTTTTTTTTTTTTGTTGATAATTAATTAAGTCAAAGTGTTCGTTCCGATACGCGAGCGATAGTTTCATAATAACTAAATTAATAAAAAATTATGTCTTACGTACATAAAATATTCATAAAATAAAATTAATTGAAATTAATTAAACATAAATATTCTTAAATGATTTAAATGAAAGTGTTACAACATAACTAAGAAGAGTATAGTTGATATTTTGTTTTGAGTGGTTTTTGTTCAAATGTTTAATTTGGAATAATTATAAAAAAAATTTTAAATAAAATTAAATTTAAAAAAAAAATTTGGTTTGTGTTTTTGAATTTATAGAATAAATAAAAAAAAATGAAATTTATTTGGATTAGTCTGCTGACTCTGGTGTTACTGGAATTTTTCAACGTTACGCATGGAATTGATCGTGAACAACAACATATTGGTGAGTGTGTGCGGTAAAGAATTTTATTATTCATTTTTGGTGCGATTGTGTAGGAACGGAATGCCGTCGGATTATAAAATTTAACAAGATCGAGTATATTGTTATTTTTATTATAGGATTCCACTATTTTTATCTGAGTCTTGAAAAGACAATTTATTATGTATAATAACTGTGCTACCGAAATTCACTTCAATATCCAAAATAAATGAATCAACTTTAGAAAACAGTTGAGTGTACATTTAAACTGCAATCATAATGCTTCATACAAATAATTGATTGAAGTTCTATTACCCGCCGTTGTGGTGAAAAGCTTAAACCGTTCAGCTCTAATAATATAGATTGCGGATGATTTTAATTTAATGTGTAATGACTAATGACTTTGCACCACCAATATATTAATAACGAATTTTAGAAATCTGAGTTCCCTATTCATAGCCAATATAATGGGCGGCGGGATGCAAAAAGGATTTTCAATCCAGTCCTATATTATATTGGATAGAATCACCTCTCTAGCGGAGGGCCTGAATCAGTCACTGATCAGGTGTTTTCGCTGCGGATGATTCTATCGACATATTATGAGACATCCATCCCCATACATCAGGTATTCCTGAGAGAGTTTGTGGTCTGCTCTGGGATGCCTAGCAATTCCAACAAAGGTACGATTGTGTAAAATGACACTGACACAGACTCAATGCTGTGTTAAAGTTGAGAATAGGCTATCGAGAATTTTTGCAATTAACTCGGGTGTTCGGCAAGGAGATGCTCTATCCTTGTTACTCTTAAATGTCGCCAGTGGACTCCATTGCTGTTCATTGGACTGAACAGCAATGGGGTGAAGGAAATACTTGATCCGCTTGTAGACTTTTCAGCTTCTGTTGGACTCCAGATCAATGAGTCCAAAACAAAATACATGATCACTGGTTATTGGGACAATGCCACATCAGATTTTGGTAGGTGTCACAGATGGCTCCTTACATTTGAGAGACGAATCATGCGTGTAATATACGGCCCAAAACGCAAGGTAGATGGCACATACTGAGCTCCGTATAATGTCTAGATCAGAGATCTTGTGAAGATCCCCGATATTGTACATGAAGTAAGATGTCAGCGAGTACACTGGTTCCGTCACGTTCTGCGTACTGACGATGGCTCCACAGTGTAGAGAACGACTTGGCTTCTTCAGATTGTCTAAGACAGTATGAAAACTAAGCTTAGGATCGAAACCGTTGAAGCCAGATTGTTGACACAGTAAGGGGCGCAATTTTTTCAGCGAAACCCCGTGAAGTTTATCTTTGAACTATCTCCGCTTTCTGTGAATACATATTTTGTACGATAAACACTGATTTATGAATTTTAATCGGCTCCCAATAATTCCTAAATGTTCTTTTAAATGTTCATCTTCACTTCCTGAAATTACCCATTATTGTTTTTTTTTTTTAACGTGATAACGTTTTATAAGGCAGTGGCCTTTGCGGTCGCAGGCAATTACTCATTAAGTATAAGCATTACATACAATCTAAGTACATGATTGAGTAGGTCGGTCCTTAATCTCGTCCATAGTATTATCATCATTGAGGTAAATCGGAGGCGGGGGAAACTACGCCGCAAATCTCTGATTCGAGTGATTTAACGTGCAGATAAAAAAATTGTGGTTATTTTTTTCACAAAAGCGTGATTATTAAAACATGCAAACATTTAGGCGAATTTACATGAAAACATTTGGTCAACAAAATAAATAGTACACATTATTTGTAGTAAATGTCACTTCACATCGTTGAAAACAAACGCCTTCAAATTCGATTCAATTTGCAATTCAGCATTGATTATAATCATGCATACATTTACTCGAATTTACTAGAAAATAGGACTATTTTTACGGAATAATATTTTTACGGACTAGGAATAGGACGGAATATTTTTGAAAATCAAAAAATCGATCTAACTAATATGAAAAAAAAGAAGAAACAGCAATAAAATTGATCAGATCGATCTGAGCGGAGATAAGAAACAGATTTTTAGTACTCAGATCGATTAGATCGGGAATAAAAAACACAGCTAAAATGAAATCAAACAGATAGTGGTAATAGTTAAGGTCTAACCGTTAGTGTATCAGTAAGAAACCGTCTAGATTTTGACGAATGTACATATTTAAGTGAATTTTATTACGCTAACGAATGATAATCATAACTTGTCAAATGTTATGGAAATATGAACTAAAACTAAATTTTATTGTTTTGAAGAAAAGTGTGCTGTGAAAAGTGAGTTGTTTTGTAATTTGATATTCCCTGCGCAGCAGTAGGCTATACTAAATAAAAGAAAGCAAATCTAATACACTTTTGGCCTGTTTTATTCTTTTGGAATTTTTTTTTAATAAAACAAAAACGTTTGACAAATAATATGACATAACTCAGATTTTATAGTCAAATAAATGCTGCACTTGTATTTATTGGCAGTTGCATACAACTGGATAAGTAAATTTTACCGATTTTGGGGTTCAAGAGTAACTTCATCCACCCAGGGGTAAAGGGGCATAACTATTAAAATGTGAATTTCACTCAGGAATAAAGCCTACGTACTGGCCAACTGACACAAATAAAATACCAGCCCTAATAGATTTATCCTTACCAAAGGGATTTAGGAAAGCTACATCTATTATAGCAAACGATGAAATTCTAATATCTGATCATTCATCGGTTATTATAACGACCGTAATATAAAGAAGGAGGTAAGCAAAATTTTCAAGCAGCTAGTGGAAGAAAACACTGAACTTCAAGTAACAATCAAAAACGAAAATGAAATAGTATATTGAATTGGATAGACTCATAAATATCATACAGTCGGCTACTATGTGACAAATACTCATAAAAGAGCAGAAATGAAACAATGGGGAAACAAAATTTCAAGATCCCCAGGTAATACACGATGAAAGATTGGGAGATAGGCTAGAAGTGCAGAAGAAAAAACTGATTTATTTGATGTACGAGTATATCTCGAAAAAACTTTCCAACAATTATGCAGACAGACAAGTTATGCAAATGTTATTCTTCGGATAAAAGGGTTGTAACACTGGGTTACTACTTGATAACAGGACAAACAATTAAGGAGTTATGGAAAAAATCTATTCACAAACTATACCACACATTATCAATGCAGTCTTCAGGAAGAATATTTACCCAGGCATAGGAAAGTAACTGAGGTAATAATGATTCAGAAACTGGACAACCGCACAACATCAGTTTGGATTTACAGAGAACCATTCAATCATAGAACTAATGCATAGAATTACTGATGTGAAACAGAATACATTAGAGAAGTAAAATATATATGTTCTGGAATCTTTCTAAATGTAGTGTGCATGCATTTGATAAAGTATGGCACAGTGGTTTGCTCCTCAAATTTCAGAGAGACCAAAACAATTTTACATCATCTTAAAATCATACATGGACAGCCGACACTTTCGAGTGATATAACAATAATAAAACCGTGTTTAAAGGCCATTACTGGCCCCTTACTG
Source organism: Tipula unca (assembly GCA_951394425.1). Taxonomy (NCBI): domain Eukaryota; kingdom Metazoa; phylum Arthropoda; class Insecta; order Diptera; family Tipulidae; genus Tipula; species Tipula unca. The sequence continues at coordinate 158,201,368 of OX596380.1, read as the reverse complement.
CGTCAGCAATCTGGCTCCAACGGTTTTGACCCTGGGCTTGGTCTTCATACTGTCTTATACAACCTGAAGAAGCCAAGTTATTCTCTATACCGTGGAGCAATCGTCGCCTGCAACGCCCTCGGCGCCTACCAAATGGTGGCTCTCCTTTCGGAGATCGCTACACAATTCGTTGTCCACTTCATGCATCAAGTACTTCGTCGATGTTGACACAGAGGTTTCCATCCCGGTCCCGCATGACAGTTGGCGCAGGCCTGAAAGTATGGTGCTATCCAGTAATTCCTTTAAAAAAATTACTTGAATTGCGCTCATTGGTGAGTTGTTGTACTTTCATGGCACCTTCCATCATTCTCGCGTACCTCGTCTACAAACCCGTTTAGCTGCCCTCCTAGTAAGAGTAGAGCTCAACTGAAAGAGGACACTCATCATTAAACCTATCATTTTCGGGATTAACTTTCTCTATACCTAAAGTCTGTTGAACTTCCTCAATGTTGTCGTTGACAAGATCCTTATATCTTTACTTATGATCTTCATTTGTCATACCTTCACAGTCGAAACGTTCCACGCGTTTAGCTGTGTTCCCGGACTTGTACGAAAACTTCAATCGAAGCTTTGCAGCGACCAACTGATGATCGCTGCCTAAGTATTTTGTTGCTGACCGATAAGTTTTCACATCCCGAGCCCGCCCTTTTGAAATTAAAATGTTGTCAATATGGTTCGGGACATTTTGCGAGGATGTATCGATGTTTCCAATTGTATTTGTTTGTGAGGGAAGAATTTGTTTGCTACTTTAAGATCGTGAGCAGTTGCAAAGTACATCATTTTCTCACCATTATCGGTCGCAGTTTCGTGTCGGGAGTACGGGCCTCTGTTTTCACACAAGTCGGCCTGATTTCTGCCAGCTCTAGATTTAAAGTCCCCAATTACCATTCTAATATCGTGTTCGGGGATAAATCCTATCAGATCGTCCAAATATGGTTCCACTAAGAAGTGAGGAGCAATTAGAAAAAGAAGTTCACAAGTTCATATGTGACATACAGCAGTCAGCTTGGAAAAACACCCCTGAAGTTAAAAATCAAATTACGGGTAACAACTACCCTGGAGAAATTAGAGAGCTGTTGGCAGAAAAAAAAGGGAAACGACGAGAATATGGTAACAAACTAGAGCTCCTCAAGATATAACTAAGCTAAACAATCTGACTCAGCTACTTAGAAGGCAAATCAAAGATCTGAAAGACGAATCTATCAGTAACTACCTCAGAAAATTATCTAATGATACTAGTACTGAATATTCTCTCTGGAGAGCAACCAGAAGAATTAAAAGGCCAATAATGCAGATTCCTCCAATCAGAACAGAAGATAACAAATGGGCCAGAAATAATGAAGATAAAGTACGAAATTTTGCTGAATACCTGGAAAAAATATATGAACCACATGATGACCAATCATTGGAAGCCGAAATAATAACTGGAGAGGTTGTAAAGGAAAGTGGGAGAAATCCTACGAGCAAGACCAAAAGAAGTCATGTATGAGATAAAAACAAATATGAATCCGAGAAAAGCGCCGGGTTATGACCTTATCACAGCAGAAATTTTAAAAGAACTACCAAGGAAAGCATTATTAAAGCTCACCAATATTATAAATGCCGCCTTTCGATTAAAATATGTCCCCAGCCTCTGGAAAATTGCAGAAGTAATTATGATTCCTAAACCTGGGAAACCACCACATAAAACTGGATCATACAGGCCAATATCACTATTACCAGTTATGTCCTTAACTCTTTGAGAAGTTATTAGTAAAAAGGCTAAGTCCGATAATTGAGAGGAGAAACCTGATGCCAAATCATCATACTTGACAGATAGATTCTAAAGAGTAAAATTATTCCTATTCCGGATTGAAAGTAATCAAGGTAGGAGTACCGCAGGGCAGTGTAGTACAACCAGTCCTATACCTATTGTACACTAATGATCTCCCTATATTAGAAAACAACACTGCGACGACCTTTGCTGATGACACGGCAATCTTAGTTGTTGGATATAGCAATGAAGAAAAGACTCAGAATTTACAGTTAGCTATTATTCAAATACATAACTGGACCAAAAGATGGCGAATTAAACTTAACGAAACTAAATCAATTCACATCAATTTTACAAACAAACGACTGGAAAGAAGTAATAGCGTATGCCAATACGGCTAAGTACCTTGGCATGACACTAGATGCAAAACTACGATGGAAAGCACACATCAAAAAGAAAAGTGAAGAACTGGGGCTTAAATATAGAAAGATGTATTGGCTGATAGGAAGGAGCTCCGCTCTATCAACATACAACAAAATTTTATTATATAAACAAATATTCAAAAACCGGTTTGGGACTTATGGTATCCAACTTTGGGGTTGTACCAAACAGAGCAACGTAGAAATCATCCAAAGATTTCAAAACAAAGTATTAAGGAACATCGTTGATGCACCATGGAATGTTAGAAACTGGGACCTCCATAGGGACCTTAAAGTGGACACTGTTTCAAAGGAAATCTAAAAAAATGCAGTGAGGCATAGGCAAAGGCTCGAACAACATGTTAACACTGAGGCAACTAAGCTGTTAAACAACACAGAAATTATACGTAGGCTCAAACGAACTAAACCTTTCGAGCTGGTGTAATTGCTAGAGTAAGCAGCATAATGCTGACTTAAAATCCACATTAACAATGTGGTTTACTTCAATTTATCAGACACTATGGAACACCAGTGGGAAGAAGCCATAGATTAGTGCAATATAGTAAATTAAGTTAGAATAAAATTGCTCATTAGTCTAGGTGACTATAGATTGTAATAATTGTTTTAAAATAAAAAATTAAAAAAACAAAAAAATCGTCCTTGAAGAAGTCATTGTAAAATGAGTCTTTATCTTGGGGCTGGATTTCTTTTGTGGCCGCATGTACACAAATTATCGACAGGTTGGCCAACTTCATGCGCAAGCGAAGCTTACACATTCGGTTATTGCCTGCTTGGAAATCCAAAACAGCCTTCTTTACCTTACCGGCCCAAGAAGAAATCCAGATCCAAGATTTCCGACGTTATCTGCACTGTATAACAACGTATAGCCCTGGAACACATGGTCTCCACTTTTAGGCCAACGAGTTTCTTGAAAAGAAACGAGTTCCAGTTGATACTCCTTAATGCACATGATTAATGGTCTGGGTACTTGAGTGGCGGCCCAGTGTTGTTTTGGCGGTATCCATTTTTCCTGTTATGGACGGTATTCATTTTTCCTGTTTTCCTAGAGCGATCCAACCGTTCAGAGTTACGAGACATGTGAGTGCCCCCAACCACAGGGGCTAAATTTAATTTATATAGCACGGCAATTAATAAAACTTTCGCACGAAATGCCGTAACATTCCCAATTTTTATTTTTTCCCCTTATTCACACTAACACATTCAAAGACATCGGCATTTTTGGGACACATTTCATTGGCGAGTAGTACGTTTTTCCGTGTACTTTTTATGATTCTTCCCATAGAAACATCATGTTTCTCACACAGGAAAGCAAACAAAAATCCGTTATCTGATTTTCATGAAACAAAAGCACACTAAAAATGGTGGTCGGATTCGAAAGATTTCAAAACATGAAGTAAAGTTAATTAATCACAGAGTATTGCAAGCGGCATTGTTGAGATGCCGAAAATACGATTACAACCTGTAATCGATACCTCTACTTTTTTTTCAAATCTACTAAAACAAGAGGATTGTGATCACGCTCGTGTATGCGGTCGAAATTAAAAAACAATTGAACTTGGGAAATCACATTGCATAACATAATTAATTTCTCGCGCACTATACATCAATGACAACACAATCGGCCATAATATTTCCATATTAAATCCATTAATTAATAAAATCAATCATTGTATGATTGTTATATCAATTCGAGTACACAACACCGCATGTCATTTTGGGTGACAGTTTCGTTTTCTTTTTTCAAGTCATCGAAATTGGTGGAAAAAAAAACAATCAAATTTGAATACGGAATAACAATTAGAGATTTGAGTATGTACGTACATACACGCATACCTTCATAATTGTTTGGCAAAATATCGACTGGCAATTTCCTTATGATAAAAACACAATAGGTACGTAATTAAGTAATCAAATATTCCAATAAACAAATTAATTAAAAATTAAAAAAATTATTTTAATATTCGTTTGTTAAAAAATGTATTTCGGGTGTGCGATACCTTTTTATGTAACACAATATAATATGACGCTTGAATAAATGTGTCAAGTGTTAAGACATTTGTTTGACATTAAACAAATATTCTCATCGCATGCTTACTTACAAGCTGTCATCACACCTTGGTTTGTTGTTTTTGTAATTTTTTATTTTCTTCGTCTATACATGATGAATATGATGATCATCTTTTAACAAGCGACGATCAAAATTAAGAATTAACAAACTGATTTGGATCAAGTGATTTTCCTTCTATATAGTACATATACTTACATAATTATTGTACCTATATATTCGAGATGCTGAACTACTACATATAAGATTTAAGTGCGCGCATTATTAATTTTGTCGCGTGTCTCATTTTCGCTGTTCTTTTAGCGCACAAAGAATTATACCTGCTTGCCTTTATATACAAATTATTTTATTTGATGATCGTTTATTTATCTTAATCGATCTAAAATTCAAATGTGATGGGTGCTGATGATGTAGCCGCACACATTTTATATGATACAGCGAATATTTTAATTTTACACTTAACATATTCATTGATCAATGCGATAGATTTCGGTTAATTGGTTATTAATAAATAAATGTATGTGTAACATTTTAAGTGGACGGAAGATATATCATATGTGAAATATGTGTTTATAAAATTAAGATGCGCCATACAAATAGGAAATGCTGATGTACAGAGAAAGTATGTAAATTTATTCGACCTAACACAAATTATATTCCATATCCCATTATGCCCTCAAATGGATAAAAAGAAAAATTTGCACTAAGGGCTAAGTTCAAAAGTTTAACAAAAAAAAATCTCGAACAAGCAAAGAAGTCGTGGTGCAAAATCCACAGCTTCACGCATACGCTTCATAATGGTCCACTCGAATTAAATTTTGCGAAAATTCAACGTCACTTCCAATCAGCCAGCCAGTAACTCTGCGATAATTCATCAACACGACCCAGGTTAGAGAAGGGTATTAGTTTCAGTAAACCAAGAGCGTTGAAAGGCCTAATCACGTGTATGAAGGAGTATCGGCTGGAGCTCGTTGCTCTTCAAGAAAGTCGCTGGCCAAAAAGTTGAGACCATGTGTCCCAGGAAAACTTGCAGCTGGATGTCTATTTGGGCCACAGGTAAAGAAGGTTGTTTTGGCTTTCCAGGCAGTCAATAACCGATTGTGTATTGTGTCTGATAAATGAAGATCAAAAGAAAGGATTTAGAATTATTAGTTTGTTGACGAGTGTCGTCTTGTAGTCGAGTTAAAAAATATAGCTACAACGTCTCACAATCGCTAGCAAAAACAAGACTGCTCTTGCTAGGAGGACAACTAAGCGAATTTGTAGACGAAAGAAGCAATAATAGTGGAAGGAAGAGGTTCTGAAAGTACAACAGCTCTGCAATGAGCGCAGTTCACTCATTGGAAACCTCTGTATTAACATATACGCATGGAGTGGACACTTTACCGGCCTGGTTGGTCCTCATCAGGCATCACAGACTGTTGTTGAGTCATCTCAAATACAGACTGGGATATTCGCATTGAAGATCCATCCCATGAGGAATTCACTAAGGCCATGCAGAGATTGAAACGAAATCGCTCACTTGGGGTGGACTGCATTAGGTTAGGTTCGGATGGAATACTTTGAAGAACTGCCTTTTTGACCTTATTCGATTAGTATGGCGAACTGAAGTTATGGTTGATGAATGGAAAGTGGCCTCGATATGATATAGCTCTCCTTTGCACAGCATACAAGTTACTGCCCTACGATATATTCGTTAGAATCACCCCTCTAGCTGAAGGCCTGGTTGGTGACTATCAAGGAGGAATTCGTTCGAATGGATCCCTGATTAGGTCTTTCCGCTGCGGATGATTCTATCTAAATATTATGAGACTTCCATCCCCGTACATCAGGTGTTCCTGGAGGATTTCCGACAGGCCTATGACTCGATCAATCGAGAAAATTTGTGGTCTGCGCTGGAATATCTAGGTATGCCAACAAAAATGGTACGATTGTGTAAAATGACAGTGACACAGTCTCAATGCTGTGTTAAAGTTGAGAACAGGCTATCAAGAATTTTTGCATTTAGCTCGGGTGTTCGGCAGGGAGAGGCCCTGTTCCCGATACTCTTCAATCTCATGTTGGAGTACATCTTTCGTAAAACTGAAACACCTCAGCGCAACTTGGACTGAATAGCAACGAAGTGAAGGAAATACTTGATCCGTTTGAAGAGTTTTCAGCTTCTGTTGAACTCCCAATCAGTGAATCCAAAACAAAATACATGATCTCTGGATGTAGGGACAATGTCACATCAGATTTTAGTAGTAGTTACTACACGTTTGAGGAAGTGAGGAGGTTCAAATATTTGGGCTCTCGTATCACTCACAATAACAGTGTGGGTGAGGATATTAAAGTGCGGCTGGCAGCTGGCAGTCGTGCTTTGTATCCTCTAAGGCCACTGCTAAAATCTTAACACTTATCCAGTGCCTTGAAGCTGAGGTTTACAAAGCGTTGATCAGGCCCGTTGTTATGTTTGGATGTGAAAGTTGGGCGCTGCCGGATGAGTACAAGAGAGATGGCTCCTAACATTTGAGAGAAGAATCATACGGGTGATTTACGGCCCAAAACGCGAAATAGATGGTACATACCGAGCTCTGTACAATGTCGAGATCAGAGATTTGAAGAAGATGTCCGATATTGTACATGAAATAAGATCGCAGCGAGTACGCTGGCTCGGTCACGTTCTGCGTGCTGATCCAAATCCAATTGTGCAACGATCTCTGAAAGGAGAGCCACCATATGGTAGGCGCAGAGGTCGTTGTAGGCGACGATGACTCCACGGTGTAGAGAACGACTACGAGAACGAGATTGTCTTAGACAGTATGAAGACCATGCTCAGGATCTAAACCGTTGGAGCCAAATAGTTGACTCAGTAAGGGGCCAATAATGACCTTTTGAAAACTGATTATTATTATGTTGAGAATAATCTGGAAGATATGTGGTTTCAACAAGACGGTGCCACCTGCCACACAGCCACCTTAACAATCGATTTACTGAAAACAAAATTTGGTGATGAAACTATCTCCAGATTTGGTTAAGTTAATTACCCTCCCAGGTCGTGTGTTTCCTTTTTTTTTCCTGGCTAACAGAACGAACGTACTGAGAAGCCGTGGTGGTCATCTGTCAAAATTTCCGTAAGAAAACAATTTCGTGAAATTCCATGAGCAGATGAACATTTTCAGCATAAATTACTAAATTCTGATGTTATTCAATTTAATTTAGAGTTCCTATAGAGTTGTGCTGTACGTGAACTTTTCTAGCTTGATTTAAAGTCTCCTTTAATGATTGTTTGTAGAATTTGCCGTTAATATAAACTACGATGGATGGTTATTCCAGAATAACGAGGGGATTATTTATTATTTTCTGAAAGGATTTAGTGCGTTGTCAACACATATATCTGCATTAAGTCTCCAGCAGCTCTAATGTAATGTTACTATATATCGTATTGTTGCTTTGCCATTGGTTACGTATCCAAAGTGCGATCTAAAGTCATTTCGATTAATTTTTCTATCTTGTTGAAAATTATAGAACGAATAATTGATGGAATGATAACTTCATCATAATGGAATGATAACTGGTAACTTAATAGAGAAACGTGGTATTTTTAATAGAGAAACGTTAATATTCTTGCATTCCAATTAAAAGTTAATTTTAAAGAACAATATATGGTTTGTAGTCATGAAAGAACTGTGCTTGTCTACGCTGACATTGTACAGGAAAGTTTGAGCTTCGCAGAGTAATTCTAAAGTACCTTCCATGTTCTCTTTCTTTCGTTAATAGAATAGTACAATGAACCAGATTTTAATGTATATATGATCAGTCAGTTGCTAGTCTTTATAGCTTTCTTGAAAACGGATATGGCTCGTATTTGAAATTTAGTAAGGTTTTGTTATTCACCATTTGGCGTTTGACCTCTTTTTGATTTGTAATTTTTTGTCTATGTTGATTATAGATCACGAACAGGATTCAATAATTTTTGCATATACAGTTTACTCTCAGATGGCGGCTCAAAAAAATCGGGTTAGGATATTGTATTAAATTGAAAAATATCATTCCCGCAGAAGGTTTATACAAGACCTAAGTTATATTTTGATTTTCATAAAATCCAATTGTCTTAAATTGAAAAAAATTATAAACAAGAACTCATGTAACAAAGAGAACAACACGGCTAAAAAGAACTTGAAAACCCCATATCTTCAATGGCAGTTTTTAAACTTCATTAATCGTTCTGCTACCGAAAAGCTTTTAAATCAGTATTTTCTATTAAAAGCTCTCCAAAATAATTAAATAGTTCTAAGCTGTATTGAAGTTTCGAGGTGCTCGACGTTTTTAAAGTTATAACTTTCATCGTAAGCGTTGAAGAATCTTAAGCTTTTATCTAACTACAAAATAATAAATCCGATTTTGTGTATATGCAAGTTTAAATTAAATAATTTAGAAAATTGAAGACCATATTAGAGCTTTTTAAAATGGTACAGAATTTTAGGTATTATGTCAATCTTGCATATTGCGAATGAATGTTCTCAATACACATGTAAAGGTAAAAAATTTAAAGATTTAAACATTTATAGAAGTTCTTTCGTTCTAGGAATCATAGTTTTACGGTGATATCCCTCTAATAGTAAGACTTCCTTCGGTCGGCTTCAGGTTTTCAGCTGTAGTTCTATTAATGTAGATCAGTTGTCCTCCATACCTTGGTTCAAACTTGTACAGTTTGCTAGGGCTGCAGTGCGCTTCTGCAAATTAGGATAGAATCCTGTGTTTGAACCATGGGGCGTCCCGACATTGAGTGTGAAATCCGTATGGGTTCCAACCAATTAAAAAAAAAAAAAAATCTGCCCTTCATTAAGATTTCGGACATTTGGAATTTTCAAATCAGTGTTTCCTTTCAAAGCTTTTGGAATAATCGATCAGTGTTAAATTCAACTTTCAACTGAAGCTTTTTCATGAATTTAAGCTTTCATTTCATCACACATTTTTTGATCGGAAATGAATGCAATCGTTCTGACACCGCAAAAGCTTTTAAATTAGTGTTTTATTTTAAAAGCTCTTTGAATATTTATTGAAACATCTTGTTTAGAAGTTGGTAAAGTCTTCACTTTTAGCCCAAGCTTTTTACAATCCTAAGCTGATGTTAAACTCTTTAATTATTAAGAAATTTAGCAGATTTGTCAGCAGACTAGAACCTTAGCTTAAGTTGAAATCCTCCAATAGTTAGACTTTCTGTCTCGTATTTAACATTAAACTGTTAAGCTGTTTAAAGCTGCCCTGTATTATACAGTAGTTACGCTCTAGGAATAGGCGAATATGAAAATAATGAAATGGTAATGGAGGACAGATTTTGAAGTGATTGTCGTATTTCAAGGCGCATTCACTTTTACGATTCTGACGAATTCAGCTTTAATATTATTGTGATGTTTAATATTCACAATTTACGTTATTGGGTCAATGTTCTGAATAACCTAAAATACGTTAACTATATACGATATACAAAATTACGTAGGCTGAAGTTTTATATCACGCCACGAGAGCTTGAGGGTTGATCGTAAAAAATCTATAAAAATAGATTTTGGTTCCGCACCCAAGAATAGTCACGCCTTATAACTGATCCATCATTTGCAATCAGTAATTTTGTTTCGTATCCATAAAACGATCAGTTTGAGTTTTTTTATTACATGTGGTTTTTATAATTTAAGTATTGCGCTTAGATTTTATTAAATTTAAGGATCATATTACACGAAGTTTTTAATTCAATTATTGCTATAAAATGTGTGACTGTGATATTTGATCTTAATTGTATACGAGCATATTAAATTTTTTGTTTAAATATTTTATATTTATATACTATATATATATGTATACATATAAAACGATCGTAGGCATGATTGCTTAAACTACGAGTATGTATATATAGTTTTTAAATTTGATGGGAAGTTATGTCGAAAAAAATGTGCTATAAATTATGAATGGATCGATGCAGTTGATTTAAATTTTTGCGTATACGGTTTGTTTCCATTTCAGACACACGATCTTCGTTTTAATGCATAGCCCCACCTTGGGCGCCACGCTATTTGATCATTCTTCAATTTAACTCATTCTTAGGATTAGTGAATTTGTTTTGTTTTTTATACATTAAAATCCATTTGGCATCTTTTGTGAATATATGTGAAAAATTAATTTATTGCAGATGTTTTGCTTGTATGTTTGAACTTTATAACTGCTATATGTGTGTGCTATGTGCGCTATATTATGTATGTTCTCTTGTCGTTTAATTTTTTTTTATTTTATCTTCCCATCATATTATCGTAATGTGGAAATTAATCATAAAAAATAAAAATTGTTGTTCATATCTGTCTAATAATTTCACTGTGCGAAGAAAATTTGTGACGCACATAAAACGCGCGCAGTCTCACTTTAAATTTTCGTTTTGTTTTCAAAATATTTAAACTTGTATTTATTGTGATGTTGCTCGGAACATATAGATAGTATGCCAGTATGGATCTAATTAATTAACATAATGATTAATAATTTTATGCACTTAATTATTTCAAACGGGTTTGGTTTTTCGTTTTCTTATATACATTTTAATGGTAAAATGAATTAAACTCCCACCCACACAAATTTTCAAACCTGAGCGTGTATGTGAATAATGTGTTTTATTCAATCTTTAACCTCTGCGCGATCATTTATTTTTCCCCGAGTCATAAATTTTTGCATTAAACGATTTTTATAAAAAAGTTAATAATAAAAAACTTGTTACTATAGTATGTACATAATATATGACCTTGTATAGAATGTAGTTAGATAACAATAATTTGCACAATGCTATGCGCGCAGACATTTATAATCAATTTCGTTAATTCGTAATCAATCATTTTGGATATGTATATATACGATCGTACGATCGCGTATAGTAAACATACTCATTAAAATTTTCATTCATAAAAATAAAATTGTAAATTTATATTTATTATGAATGAAATAACAATTAAACCGGATACCAACAGTTTTTGTTTTATTTTCTCCTCCTATCAAAATTGTATTGTGCAGTTATATGATCGCGCGGTCAATCACATAAAACTCAGATACATAGATGGAACCAAGATTCATTCATATATATAAAAATATTTTTTTTATGAAATTTGTTCGATCATCTCGATAGATATTTTTTTTTTTATTGTTTTGGTGGAAAAAAAAAAAAAGATAACGATCATCATTTCTTATGTTGTTTATGTACGATCAAACGCGAATAAAACACAAAAACACAACAACAAAATTCTTCAAAAGCCCACCATTTAGTTAACCGCGCACACCAAAACCGATTAAATAAACTTCCAAAAATTAACAAATTTAACAAAAATTCATAATTTTTTCTAATGATAATTAACATTAATAATTTATATAATGATCGTATATCGCGTAGGATTTATGAGATTGTTGTCAAATGGAAATATCTATGATTAAATTATTTTATAATTTTATGACATGTTGACAGAATATTATACACATTTGAAATTTCCAATATTTAATTTATTTACTTCGTTAAAAATTCAAGTTTTTTTTTTTTTTGAAAATTTATTTTATTCTCTTTTAATTTTTACGATCAGATAGATTTTTTGATAGATTTTTGACAGCTTTTGAAATTTAATATTATTTTATAATCATCGATCAAAATGTTTAATGACATTTAAAATATATTTATATAAGGGGAAAATTGAAATCAGTCTTGGAAATGGTGCCTGAATGGTAACGTTTGGTAATTATCTTATGTTTGATATGATTTGGGTATATATTTGTGACAGAAATGTCGAGAAAAGAAAATAAGTTAAGTGATGGAAAAGTTATGGTAATATATTATCTAATATATGGTATGATGTAAGAGTTACTATATGGTCTTTGGACAATCTGGTATCTAGGACAGTATAACAAACATGATTTAATGACATTTTTAAACATTAAGCACTTAAGCTAAATTTACTAAATTTGTCTTTTCAAACATCTATATTAGGAATTATTATGCGAAAATGTAGTCAAGTTCTAGCTGTTCTAGATAACTAGGTTAGGTTAGGTTGTGATACCACAGGATCTTACTTCCTCATTACCCTTAAGGGAACCAGTTTTAACAACTAATGCGGCGTGATATATGTCGCACCTTACAGTTTTCGAGATCAGAGGGGCAGTCCATTAAGAATTTAGTCATATATTTATGTCTACATAAATTGCGATATCAGTCGAGGATACTACATTATGTCTCAACCGGACCTCCTCAATCGCTATTACCTCTGCCTCGTACACGCTGCAGTGATCAGGGAGACGAACAGACGTATCTACTTCCAATTTATCACAGAAGACTCCAGCTCCTACTTTACCGTGTAGCTTGGAGCCATCCGTAAAGAACTGCAATGCTTCTGTTTCCGCAACCGTCCCTTGTTCCTTCCTTAGGCATCTAATTATCATCGAGTGTCCTGTCTGAGACATTTCCACTGAGATATGGCTGATAATCGGGTGGCGGAAACATAACCTCCAAGGCACGTGTTGGTGTGGTCCTCAGCGCCCCGGTTATAAGCATGCAGGCCGTTCTTCGCACCTTCTTGATCCCCTTCCTGTAAGTTACTTTATCAAGAGCTGGCTACCACACGCTCACCCCATACACGCTCACTCCATACACAGGTCTTACTACGGCAGTGAATAGCCAGTGTACCAGCTCCGGCTTCAGGCCCCATCTCTTTCCGATGGCGTTTCTCCACGAGTACATGGCTATATTACCCTTGTTTAATCTTTTTTAAATTGTTGGCCTTCCAACTAAGCTTACTTAGTCCAAGATTACGCTCAGAAATCTTGGCTTGTCAGTAACAGCCGGTCTCCTGCGATTTAAGAAAGGTGGATATACTACCAGGATTTTATATTTCCTAGTAAATAGTACCAGTTCAGTTTTGGACGAGCTGATTGCCAGGGAGGATCTACCCTAAATCACTGGAGCATACTGCAATCTTAGCAAACTGTAAATGTTTGAACCAAGGAATGGATACTAAATGATCTACGTTCAAAGATCCGGAAAAGAAAACTTGGGATCTAGCTCCAACAAAGACCGGACAGCTGCAGAGGTAGTTTAAGCAGTCGTCCACTTCCTCTAGTCAGTCGCCACAAAGAGCATCCAGTGCTAGTCCCATGCATTGGAGATGAACCTGGAAACGTCACTGGCCGGTGATAAGTGCGACCATAATTCTGAGTTGGTTCTTTTTTAAGGATAATACATATTTAGGGAACCTCAGGTTGGATTCAATAATGAAATGTTTCGCTTTTCGACAGCTAGGAGTAGAACGCCACTTCAGTCCCAGTTCAAGTAGAGCGAACTTCTTACTAGCGTCTTTACCACCATTGAAGGAAAGAGGAATTGCTGGTTCAGGGCAAACAAATTGACTACGCAAACCAGCTTTGGCTAAAATGTCAGCAAACTCATTTCTCGCAAGCACCCACATGATTCTTACTCTCGTATTAGAAAGGATTAATGTAGTGCTTGCAATTTTTGACTAATTTGGACACAGTCAAAGGATTAATGAGGATATTAAGCACGGCTTTACTATCTGTGCAAATAATAATATCCTCCCTAAATCGCTAAACTTAAACGCCTCAATCGCACTATGGGTAAGTGCAATTAATTCAGCTCGAAAACCCGTGCAGTGTTTGCCCAGACTACCCGAGAATCTTAACTCATACTCAGGAAAGTAATCCAAACCCTGCACTGACTTCTGAACGAGAGCCATCCGTAAAAAAAACCATCGACTCAGACAGATGTCTATAGAAATCGTGAGAAAGCCACTATTCTCTCGAAGGGAAAACGATGGAGAAAGAATTTGCGAAGTTAAATTCAGACAATACCCTGTCATTCACCATTTCCAGCTCTGGAATATGTGACTTATACTTATTAAGAATCTGTCTATGCCCTGTACAAGTCCCGAAGACATTCCATGCCTCAATGCACTTTAGTCGATACGCAGCAGAACACGCTGTACCAAGAATGTGGGACTGCAATTCGGGCATTTGTAGAATAGACTCCATAGCAAGAAGAGGAGGAGACCAATCCATCCGGGCTTGCTACCGAAGACGTCAGTTTCACAACCAGCCACCAAACAACTGAAGCATACGACAGTAACGGTAAAACTAGTGATTTATAGATGAACGACATCATTTTGGGGGTCAGACATCAGAAATTTCCAAAGGCCCTTCTGCATTGCCAAAAAATAGCAATGGCCTTTTGTAGCTTATAATCAAGGTAAAACTTCCAGGAGAGTTTACCATCTAGAATAACACCTAGGTGCTTAACGTGTTCTGTCCTTGTGATCGCTCTACCAAGCAGAGTGGGAACAAACAGATTAGCACTGTCTCTATACGTCTCGTAAAGATAACCAAATCAGTATTTGAGGGATTGACGCACAACCTCTTTTCAAGACAACAAACTTTTACCATATTAAGGGCGTTCTGAGCAAATAGCGCAGTGGTTAAAGCTGCGACGTTTGGATCGGGAGGTACCGGGTTCGAATCCCAACAGAGGCGGTTACCGATTACGATCGGTGATTAAATTGAAAACATCTATGATCCTCTGTTGGAATGTAGAACTCACATGGACCGACCCATCTTCCATGTCACTGTATAGGGTGACATGGAGCTATGCAATGCGCAGGTGGTATACTGTACTTGTGTGAATGGGATAAATGGGTTGAATGAATGTGTGTGAATGTCAAGTGAATATATGGCAAGGCAAGGCTATAATGTATCTATGCCACGTCCTACCTAAAAAAAAAAAAGGCGTTCTGCGTCAGACCTTGCGGGTAGCCCTTGGCTACTTTGACGGACACTGATGACCCATCCAGCTCAGTCTCAACTATCCGAGACTTAAGCATGGTGAATCGATGAATTTAACAATGGTTTGATCAATATTAAAATTGATACACGCACTTGTGATCGTGGAAAACAAAGTGCTATCAAAAGCTCCCGTAATGTCCAGCGTCAAGTTTTTTTTCAAGATATAGTGTCCGGATTCTGAAAATTTCTGCTCGATTAATTTTACATGAGGAATTTCCTTCAAAAATTTAAAAAAAAAACTTAGAGACACAATTGCATTGCGATTCTGTGGAACGCATGAATCCGTCCAAATAATAATTCTTTCCATTTGTGGAAAAACAGACATCACTGATTGCAATATTTTCACGAAAGCACTTGGCAATTCGTTTACACATCTTCATATTCTTGCTTCATTCCAGAAACTACAATAGGTATTTCTATTATCCTGACAGTATCCGCAGTGAGATTGAAACATAGCAGCTTTCTTTTATAATAAAAACAGTTGATATTTGCTTTGAGTAATGCATAAACGGTTTGCAAATCAACGACAAGGGTTCGCGTATTTGGCTCACAATTTGTTTTGCATATGATTTGAAAATTCATTTTGTTCGCGTTTTATTTATATTTAATGTATTGGTTAGATAATACATCCACATAATTGGGACTGAAAACTATACCTCTGGAAATAAAATCTTCATTTTCTCTTAAAAGTTTCATGGTCGGGCTCACCGAATCTTTATTATTTACAGGTGTTGCTAGGGTTATGGTGCATGAAGAATGCATCGAACCATCATTTTGTTCCAGCTCATTCAATAAATTTTCAAATGAATGAAACGCTCTAAAGTAACCGTAAATGAAGTTTATTTCATTGAATTTTTGTTACTTATTTTCTGACACTTATACCTGATTTGATCAACATCTAATTCTGGTGCAGGTGAACTACTTCTTCTTTTAATGTAAATTTTTTTTGTGGATATAGCTTTTTTTTTTTGCTTATTGCATTACTTAATTTTATGGATGTGGAGTTAGATTACAATTGGATATAGCTTAGTTTTGTTCTAGACTACTTAGAGTACTCAACACGCATACTGTAAAGGACGATCGGTGGAAACCGCCCTCTACTCTCTGAGTGGATATGCAGTTTTGTACTGATCGCAAACCCACAGGAAACGCAGCTGGCCTTATTTACCAGGAAGCACAAACTTCCTCAGTGTGACTCGCCAATATTAAATGGTACTCGCATGATCTAGTAAATGGTACTCGCATAATAGTCGGCGAATATTATAATCTGAACCATGTAACATAAAATGTTGTCCGAACACCAAGAAATGTGGAGAAAATGGCGTAGAAGCATATATCACATTTCGCAGGGTAGCAGCAATTTTAGAAATATGAAAGTCCCACTCGGTGTATCTCTCGGATAAATAGAACCGAATAACGAACAGAACGATGCGATTCACTCGTTCTGACGCATTACTCTGCGGAGGGTAGAAGGATGTTCGAATATGAGTAACTCGTCATATTTCTGCAACAGTTCATGAAACAATTTTGACGTGAATTGTTTTCTGTCGTTATATTGGCACAACAAAGAAGCTGTGGCTTCTCATAAAGGTTTGAGGAAAACAGACTTCGAATAGTGATCCAGTATGATTAGGATATATGTATTCCCGCGATTAGATCTGGACTATATGAACCAAGGAAACCGGTAGATTTGTAGAGTAATTAACGGGCTTAGTATAATTTGCATTTTGTGCCATACGCGTCCAGTGGAATTGCCGTTGTATTCGTTCAATCGTTTTTGCCGCACCCGCATATGAGCAGCTGAATGTAGTCGGTGAGCCTGATGTATAAGTGTTTGCGTTAAACTTCCAGGTATGACCATTTTCCAATTAGGTATTTCGGTATCTTCATCCGCAATATTTCGGTATCTTCTGACCGAGCAAATAGCGCAGTGGTTAATGCTGCGACGTTTGGATCGGGAGGTACCGGGTTCGAATCCCAACAGAGGCGGGATGCAAAAGGGATTTTTCATCTCCCGATTACGATCGGTGATTAAATTGAAAACATCTATGACCCTCTGTTGGAATGTAGAACTCATGGGCCGACCCATCTTTCATGTCACTGTACAGGGTGACATGGAGCTATGCAATGCGCAGATGGTATACTGTACTTGTGTGAATGGGATGAATGAATGGTTTGAATGAATGTTGTGTGAATAAGGCTATTGTGTAAGGTAAGGCTATGGACCAAAAGAGTGTGAAAAAAAAAAAAATCTTCATCCGCCATCCGTCGGACCTATGACCAACTTCCCATTTTGGACTCGTAAGTTGTGGTGAAAATCAGGTAATGTTTTGACTTGTTTTATTTGATTGATGTAATCAGAAATAGAAAAAGTTAATTGTTCACAAAAAACAAGTGATAATGCGTCTGGGACCACGTTCTGAGAACCCTTTTGGTATCCCATTTGGAAATCACATGACTAGAGTTTAAGGTTCCAGGATGCTAACCGTCCTGACAAATTCTTAACTGGTTTAAAAAAGGGATCTTTTTTTTTTCAACATACGTCGAAGAAATTACCAACCTTGTGTCGGTGCTGACACAATTAAATTAGAAACATCAATTTCAACTTTATATATTGAATACTGTTATCACCATTCTTATCCACAATGAAATAGATGTGTTAGCTTTTGATGTTGATTTATCATAATACTTTACGCGTTAACACATTATCATATTGCTTAGAGAATTAGGTTACTGTACTCGCAAAAGAACGAGGATGCTATGAAATATAAGAAACTACCAAAATCCGGAAAAAACCATGCGTTCTTAAACTTCAATTGAAAACTACCTCAAGTAAATTTAATTCTGGTGTTGGTGAGAATAGAAATTTTCCATTATGTACTGTTCGTTTCTCCTGAAAACTCTGATTCTACTCTCTTAAATGGGTTACCTCCCAAAATTCCTGGAGATTATCAAAATTCATAAATTACCCGGTATTCGAGGCGCCCATATGCCTATATATACATACATGATGTGACTTCAAAACGTAAGTCTCGAATTTTCCAACATTCCGCATCAATTTATGTATATACATATATAGTTTACATATATGCTGAAATCTCGAAGGCACATAAAACACCGCTATTAATCACACAAACACTATACATATGTATGTATGTGGTATGTAGTAGATCGAAATTTATTTTTGGAAAAATTCAAAAGAATTAAATAAGAAGTGTAATAATTCATTTGGATTTGTCGCGCAAAAATAGATTATTTTTAGGTTTTTCGCCTTCTTCTTCTCGTTCGTCGTCAACGTTTTCTTATATGCCGGTGTCTTTAATTTTGCGCCATTAGTTTATCTTTAGAGATGTAAATTTCATCTTTATTGTTGTGAAAATGATGTTTTAACGTTATTTACATGAAGCGCGCGGTGTGTCCACATATTATTATGAAAGGAAATAGGTCTGTCGTCCCAGCCGCCGTGTCAAATATACACATATACAAAATAATTTATGCTTGTGAGTAGTAACATTGCGTAAGCTAGTCTCTTGTCATAGCACAATAAAATCCTATATAAAGTTAAAATTAAAATTAATTATAAATGGGCGCGAGATATAAACTGTAGTAGTTTATAGTGGTGAGCTGCGACAGTATATTTACAAATATACAACCAAGACTTAATAATAATAATTTTTATTATAAATAATATTTATTCATATATAATATTTTTAATTATTACTAACAATAAATTTAAAACTTTTTTTTTTAAATCGCACGGCCATTAATATTTATAACACATAGTTTAAATTTTTATGACACTGAATTTATATGGAGAAACAACGATCATGATTGCGCGCTTAAGAAAAACCTATTTTTCTATCTTCATACACGATTTATTATACAGTTGAAGATGTAATCCAATCAAAGTATATGGGGGTTATAGAACAAAATATGCAATAACATAAAATGGAATAACATCATATATTATTTTTCAGTATAGTCGATTGTATAAACTATAAAAAATTAATGAGGGAGGGCCATGGGTTACGTACCCATCGCGACCGATGAACTATCAATGTTAATTAAATGGGCAAGAGGCGCGGTACTTGAGGTTATTATAAACTCGAGTCGTGGGTATATAAAATTGTATTATAAAAAAAAGTTAATTTCTCGAATGATATGAGAATCTCAAATTATTCACAATACGGTTTTTTGTAGGATGGATGGAATATACGGTTTCAAATATTTTGGTAAAGGCTCTCTAATAAGTTAATATGAAATATCAAAATCATTTCCATCAAACAACTGTTTTAATTGTCACCAACAGGAATCGAACCTGAAATCACTCTACCACTTATAGGGCATAATAAGACTCATATATACAAAGCACATTTGATATAGATATATGAAGCGCACGTTTAGTAATGCTCTTGGTAAATCGATAAAGCACAAATAGGGAACAATATAGGCAATAGACCCAATCTTGCCAAAAAATGGCAATCTGAGAAAGGTTAAAGTAGAAAATGTAGATTGAAGCTGTCCTAATATTAAGAGACAATTCAGGAAGTCCTTTAAAGAGCATTGAAAGATTTGACGAATGGATGCTGAAGGATCGCAAAGCACGCTCTCCTGGTGAGCGCGAGAACTGGGCGCTCATCCAAACGAGGAGGTTAAGTTTTTTTTTTTTTTTTTTTTTCAATTTTATTTAAATATTTTAAATAAACAATTATTACAATTTAGTCACCTGGACTAATGAGCAATTTTATTCTAACTTAATTTACTATGTTGTATTAATCTATGGCTTCTTCCCACTGGTGTTCTATTGTGTCTGATAAATTGAAGTAAACCACATCGTTATTGTGGATTTTAGATCAGCATTACGCTGTTTACACTAGCAATTACACCAGCTCAAAAGGTTTACTTCGTTTGACCCTGCGTACGATATCTGTGTTGTTTAACAGCTTAGTTACCTCAGTGTTAACATGTTGTTCGAGCCTTTGCCTATGTCTCACTGCATTTTCTTGGATTTCCTTTGAAATAGTGTCCACTTTAAAGTCCCTATGGAGGTCTCTGTTTCTAGCATACCATGGTGCATCAACGATGTTCCTAAATACTTTGTTTTGAAATCTTTGGATGATTTCCACGTTGCTCTGTTTGGTACAACCCCAAAGTTGGATACCATAAGTCCAAACCGATTTTAATATTTGTTTATATAATAGAAGTTGGTTGTATGTTGATAGAGCGGAGCTCCTTCCTATCAGCCAATACATCTTTCTATATTTAAGCCCCAGTTCTTCACTTTTCTTTTTGACGTGTGCTTTCCATCGTAGTTTTGCATCTAGTGTCATGCCAAGATACTAAGCCTGACACTAGATGCAAAGACAATTAGTTTCGTTAAGTTTAATTCGTTTTTGAGTAATAGCTAACTGCAAACTCTGAATTGGTTCGTCGTTGCTATCTCCAACAGCTAAGATTGCTGTGTCATCAGCAAATGTCGCCACAGTGTTGTTTTCTAATACAGGGAGATCATTAGTGTACAATAGGTATAGGACAGGACCTAATACACTGCCCTGCGGTACTCCTGCCTTGATTTCTTTCAATTCAGAATAGGAATCGTCTAATTTTACTCTAAAGAATCTATATCTTTCAAGTATGATTCTAATATTGTATAGTGAATTGCATTGGTAGTACAGTTCTTAACTTATAGTTAAGTCCTTCGTGCCAAACTTTATCAAAGGCCTGTTCAACGTCTAAGAATATGGTTGAGCAGACTTTTTTCTCCTCTAATGCTCTTTCAATAATATTAGTTATTCTGTGTACTTGATCTAATGTTGAGTGTTGGTTGCCAAAACCGAACTGATGATTTGGAATTATTCTTCCTCTCAATTATCGGATTTAGCCTTTTTACTTATAATTTCTCAAAGAGTTTAGACATAACTGGTAATAGTGATATTGGCATGTATGACCCAGTTTTGTGTGGTGGTTTCCCAGGTTTAGGAATCATAATTACTTCGGCGCTTTTCTGGGATTCATATTTGTTTTTATCTCATACATGACTTCTTTTGGTGTTGCTCGTAGGATTTCTTCACTTTCCTGTACAACCTCTCCAGTTATTATTTCGGCTTCCAATGATTGGTCATCATGGGGTTCAAATATTTTTTCCAGGTATTCAGCAAAATTTCGTACTTTATCTTCGTTATTTCTGGCCCATTTGTTATCTTCTGTTCTGATTGGAGGAATCTGCATTATTGGCCTTTTAATTCTTCTGGTTGCTCTCCAGAGAGGATAATCAGTACTAGTATCATTAGATAATCTTCTGAGGTAGTTACTGATAGATTCGTCTTTCAAATCTTTGATTTCCCTTTTAAGTAGCTGAGTCAGATTGTTTAGCTTAGTTTTATCTTGAGGGGCTCTAGTTTGTTGCCATATTCTCCTTGCCCTTCTTTTTTCTGCCAAAAGCTCTCTAATTTCTCTAGGGTAGTTGTTGCTCCTCACTCCTTAGCGGAACCATTAAGTTAATTTTTCTTTCTAAAGACAGTTTAAAGTATTCCCAATTTGTGTGCTTATTTACTAAACTATAGGATAGCTTTCTTTTTGAATGATCCTTTCACTTAACCTCAAAAGTATTGGGGAGTGATCAGAGCTTAAGTCAAGACTTTCATCTACGAGTATATGTATATAATTTACAGATATATTTTTCACTATAAAGAAATCAATCAGATCTGGTATTTTATTTGAATCAGTTGGCCAGTAGGTCGGTTTACCATTTGATAAGGCTTCACAACCGTATTTTCTGATAGCATTGAGGAGTTCTTTCCCTTTGGTTGTTGTTAGTCTAGAACCCCAGTGGATATTTTTTGTATTAAAATCTCCTCCAATTACAAATCTTTTCCCTAGTTTATTGAATAATTCAAGATAATCTTTTTCTTTTCGAGAGTATTTCGGTGGGCAGTAAATTCCAATAACACTAATAGAGTTATTTTTGTTCTTGATATTAACAGCTGTTGCTTGTATTTGTTCTGTTTCATATTTTAATTCCTCGAAGTGATTAATACTATTTCTAATTATAACAGCACTACCTCCCTTGGCAGTATTTCCCGGGTGAATAGTGTGCCATATGCTTCATAATTTCTAAATTTGATAATTGATTGCCTAGTGAAGTGAGTTTCAGAGATGAGACAGACATCGAATTTCTCTGCGTCCCATTTGCAATTCCTGTTGGTGTTGCTGGAGTCCATTGGCATTCCAGCATAAAATTCTTAAGTCGTTAGACATGGTTTTCGTTCAGGGATGGCTCCCTTAGTACTGTATTCTAGTTTCTGTAGTCGCTGATCAAAAGTATTAAGTTTGCTTAATATCAACTTAAGCGTTTGATTTATGTCGTCTGTTTGAGGAGTTTTTTGTTTGTTTTCGTTACTCATCATTACTACATTTGAGCGTAATTTTATTTGCCCACTTCTGCTTGAGAGGCTATCAACGCTTTACGCCTTAACTCTCCTTTAAATGATTCAAGCCTGTTTATTGCATTTGTATTTTTAGCATGTATGTTTTTATTTTTGATGTTTTGCAATTCAATAGCAACACTGCATCCTCTGTAGTTAGCTGGATGGTTTTCTCCACAATGTACGCATCTAGGCTGTACATCTGTGGGTTTGACACAATCTCTAGTATGGTGTTGACCTGGACATTTGACACACCTGGGTTCTTTGTTACAGTATTTTTGAGTATGTCCATATGCTTGACATTTTTTACATTGTGGTATAAGCCTAGATCTTCTTAGGGGCTCAATATTGACTTTGCATCCCAAGATGTACTTGATTTGATGTATTTTTTCAATATCATCATCTGCGCTGAATGTCAGCATATATGTACATGTTCAGAGGCTCCTTACTTCTCCGTTTTAGCTTAATTGATGCTTCAGTTGCATTAAAACCTTTTCCTTTCAGGTCCTCAATTAATTTTTCTGGTTTTCACTCTACATGTAGTGCAGATTTTTAGCCATTACCCTAATTGGTCTGATTTGTTTGTTTTCAAACGTATGCCAGGAATGTCCCCATTCGCTTAATATTTTTGTCATTTCTCTGTAGGTTTCACCATCTGCTAAGTTTATTTTGATGTTGTTTCCCGTCATTAATTTTGTATTAAACTTATCTGTTTTAGTTATTGTTTTAATTTTCTCATACAGTAGATCATAGTTTTTAACTCCATCTATAACTATTGGGGGTGGTGGAGATAATTTTTTGGATTGTTTTGGATTATTTCAGGAATTGTCTCGTTTAGTTGAGGAGGAGTAGGTGTATCATTCCTTCTCCGTTTTTTTCTCTGGCTTTTGACTCTAATCCACTCAGTTTCGTGAGCTAACTTTTTTTCATACGTATGTAGGAGAATCAACGTTTTCCTTTGCTTTAAGGGCATTAACTTCGTTTTCAAGAATCCTTTTATGTTCCTGCATACAAGCAATTGTATCATTTAATTGCTTATTTAAATTATTAGATTCAACCAATGCAGCATTGGCCTTACGCAATTTACCTGATACAGCATTTCTTCTTTTTTAGAACAATTTTTGTCCTCTGGAAAAGCATTTCTCGGTAACTCCACAAGTTCCGTAGGTATTATTTTGTTAATCTTCGTGGTGAACGTGCTACAGGCTATCGTAGGAGACCTCGGTAGAACCTGACTCTTTTGGAAAGGATCGATATTATCCATTTCTGCTTCACTCATTCGTGTATTACAATTCCTCAACGTATCTTGGGATTTTTTCTGATTAGAGCGCCTATGGAAAGAAAATGGTTGTCACCTCGTTGTCACTCATTTGTCCGACCGGATTTGATGTTCCCCATCGACCTAATAATTTTGGCCTGGAGTGTATATAAAATAAATTTGAAAAAAAGCTAACACTGCACTTTTAATTTCTTTCACTATGTTCAATATGTACTTATATAAAATAATTAAAAAGAAACTACTATCACTGCTCTTTTTGATTATTTTTATTTTATCGCTTACTTCACCGATTCCACGTCCAAACCCCACAAAGATTTGAAAGAGAATATTAGGTGAAGGTAATGAGAAAGAAGCAGTTTCATAAAATCTAGAAACAAGATTGGACAAACAGTACCAAAGAATGAACAACCTATATAAATGTTTATCAAAAGTTTTACCCAATGCTGGTGCATCTGGGAGTAAGTAATTGAGATTGTTGCGGAAATCTGTAACATATTAATCCTAGCTATGTTCTGCATAAAGACAAGCCGGAATAGTCTAATGAAACCTTCAAAAGCAAACCTATTGATAAACGAGAATTGTTCATGGATTACGATTTTCAAATTTGATATTTTAGCCACGTATTCCAGTTTATCATGAGGTATTTGAAGCCGAACAAACCAAAAACAAAATAACCTCCAATTATTGTATATAATAAACAAAATAACCTTCAATTAATTGCTCATGATCTTAGAGTAGCAAGCACATTTTCTCCTCACAAACACATACATCTAGAGACATGGACACATCCTCGCGGAACTTCCCGCAGCAAAATTGACGCTGTGTTAGTTTCTAAAGGACGGGTTCAGGTTGTGTAGGATGTGAGAACTTATCGGTCAGCAACCAAATACGCAGGCAGCGATCATCATTTGGTCGCTGCAAAGCTACGATGGAAGTTTTCGTACAAGTCTGGGAACACAGCGAAACGCATGGTACGTTTCGACTGTGAAGGTCTGATAAATGAAGATCAAAAGAAACGATATCAGGATCTTGTCAGCGACAACAATGATGAAGCTAATTACCAGTCTGACTGCGTGAACTCTGTCTGGGAGGTACTGAAAACTTCGGTTGTCAGTGCTGCTCAACAGACTTTAGATATAGTGAAAGTCAGACCCAAGAATGATTGGTTTGATGACGAGTGTCGTCTTGCAGTTGAGCAACAAAATATAGCCCATAATGAAGTACAACAGCGTCTCACAATCGCGAGAAAAAACAAGGCTGCTCTTGCAAGAAGGGCAGCTAAGCGAATTTATAGACGAAAGAAGCGATAATGGTGGACGGCCGAGGTTCTGAAAGTACAACAACTCACCAATGAGCGCAGTTCGCGTAATTTCTTTAAAGGAATTACTGGACTGCACCATACTTTCAGGCCTACGTCAACCGCCATTCGGGACCGGGATGGAAACCTCTATGTCAACATCGACGCAGTACTTGACGCATCGAGTGGACACTTTACTGACCTGCTTGATGTCAATTCACTAAAGCCATGCAGAGATTGAAACGAAACCGTTCACCTGGAGTGGACTGCATTAATTCGGAGCTCTTGATATTCGGAGGGGATACTTTGTGGAACTGTCTTTTCGACCTTCGATTAGTATGGCGAACCGAAGTTATGCCTGACGAATGGAAAATGGCCGCGATATGCCCCATCATCAAGAAGGGAGACCGCTTAAAGTGTGAGAATTATCGCGGTATAGCTCTCCTTTGCACAGCATACAACTTACTGTCATACATTGTATTGGATAGAATCACTCCTCGCGGAGGGCTTGGATGGTTACTATCAAGCAGGATTTCGTCCAAATCGATCAGTCACCAATCAGGTATTTTCGCTGTGGCCGATTCCATCTAAATATTATGAGACATCCATCCCCGTACATCAGGTGCCCCTTGATTTCCGGCAGGCCTATGTCTCGATCAATCGAGAGAGTTTGTGGTCTGCCCTGGAATACCTAGGAATGCCAATAAAATTGGTACGACTGTGTAGGATGACAGTGACGCAGTCTCAATGCTGTGTTAAAGTTGAGAAGAGGCTATCGACAATTTTTGCAGTTAACTCGGGTGTTCGGCAGGGAGATGCTCTGTCTTCGATACTCTTTAATCTCATGTTGGAGTATATCTTCTTCCAATCTAAACCTATCTTCCAATCTAAACACTTATCAAGTGCCGTGAAGCTGAAGCTTTACAAAGCATTGATCAGGCCCGTTGTTATGTTTGGTTGTGAAAGTTGGGCGCTGAAGGATGAGTACGGGAGATGTCTCCTTACATTTAAGAGAAGAGTCATGCGTGTAATTTACGGCCCAAAACGCGAAAGCGATGGTACATACCGAGCTCTGTACAATTTCGAGATCACAGATCTGATGAAGATCCCCGATATTGTACATGATGTAAGATCTCAGCGAGTACGCTGACTCGGTCACATTCTGCGTGCTGATCCGGAACGAATTGTGCAGCGATCTCTGAAAGGAGAGCCACCATATGGTATACTCGAAAATATCATTACTCGATTACCCAATTTCGTTTTGACAAATGACAAATTGTTGTTGTCATTAAAAATTCAAATCGCTTAGAAGCAGACGACATCTTATCTGTTTCAGCTTAAAACTTGAAGTTCGTTGATGTGCTAATTGGTTTCTTAATAATAAACATTTCGTATTTAGATCCTTGGATCGTAGTTAGAGATTTTTAATTTGTTCGATAGCTTTTATCAAGCTATACAGTCATTTAAAAAATAATGCAGCTACTTTTGCTACTTATTGTTGTAAACATATCTTTTCGTTTTCATGCTGGCCGTTCGGGCGTTCATAGCATTCGAGAGAAAATATTATTGGAGTGATGAGATGGTGTAGAATAAAAGACGGGTAGCCATATTTAGTTTGGGCATTTACGTATAAAAAAAATCGTTACTCCAATACATAATTCAAAAACATTTCGGGAGCTGAAAGATTTTCATCCGACGTGTTTCTTCTTGATTATACACACATTTATTTGAACATTCATGAATAATTTCGACATTAAGATGAATGCGTAAAATGTCCAGCGGCCATTTGGAATATATAATTGTATTTCCGCATCTAACCAAATTTCCAAAATTTACATAACAAATTTTAACAGTTATTAAGTAAAAAGTTTTATAAAAAATTAGTCTGACCAAAGTTGGACGGCCTCGAATTTTCTCATCGAAATATCATTTGGGACTCTTTGGAGGCCTCTGAGCAAATTATGAAAAGTTCTGCTGCGTCAAATTACAACTATGTTTAACTTACGTAGGATATAATTCTAAGATGAAATATTGTGAAAATTTGACGGGGCAGAATTTTTTCTTATTTATCCCAAACATAGCCTATAGTACAGGGTCTCATATAATATCCCGATGGGAAATTTCCAGCACGACAAAAATGTTTCCCGGGTTTGTTTTGAAATGTCCATATATACATAAGTTTTGTTCTCTAGAATACTCCTCATACATGACGTTAATTACTTAAATAATATTCTGGTATCTTTTGTATCGTTGTTGTTGATTTTTTTTAATGGTTTTTCTTTTTATGTTTCAAGTTGATAAAAGTATAGTGATATTACGAAGGATGATTCTATAATTGAAAGACCAGGAAGTCCCAGTGGAAAGCAGCAACAGTTTGGTTCGGAAGATACGATTTTAGTGCAATAACAACTCGTTCTCCTGAAGTGTTGTGGCTTGTCAATCATCTCCATATGTGTCGCTAATACCGGTGTTAAAAAAAATAAAAATCTTTAGATGAGTTACCATATGAATACTGGAATTTACTGAATATTTATTGGCACTAAAATAATTGGATTTGCTGTTTTCATTGTTGTTTCACGGCGGTGTATATCGCCGCTATTGGTTCTGCTAATAGTTTAGTTCAAAGGCAGCCTAGACAATCTTTACTCTAATCCTAAACATTCCGCACAAAACCAACGTAGACAAGCGGTATACAACATCAACGACTATCTGCATTTCATGTAGTTAAAAGACATTATGATGTTTACCTTGTACGATACGCCATTTCGACTCGGTTGTTTACCTTTAATAACCTTTGTTGACCTACATAAATAGCGCTTTGCAGTATTTTCAAAAATTCCTTTTTACTCTTGTATGTGCAGAGTTTCCAAAATCGCTATGTATAAATTTTGATATTTTCTAGGCATTTGAATAAAATCTTTGAGTGGAAGAACCATCATCCTTAATGTCATGTCACAATGAACAGCCATCTCGTTGGCTGTAACTAAATTGCAAGTAAAAAATGTATAACAAATACTTTACTGCGTGTGAAATGAATTGTCAATGAATGAGTCCAAATCCCACCCTGAAGCGAGATCATCGGTATAAGCTCTGAGCGGAAAACTTATAGAATGGTGGAGTTTGATTCACGAGAATTTTGCCCTAAAATAAAATATCTTTAGAACAAAATTCACAATTCTATATAGACGGAGATTCCAAGATGTCATTGGGTCTAAGCTATCTGAAAACTATTTCAATTTTGGAAAAAGTAGGGGATTAAGTGGTTTAGAATAACCATGTTTGGTATCACCTCATGTATGTATATTATACGATATTTCCGAATTTTCTTGGGAATATCCTAGGAAGCTAACACCATAATGACATATATTCCAAGATGTCATTATTTATAAGCTATAAATAATAAATAATGCAATCGACGTACATGAGGTCATACCATGCATGGTTGCCTAAACCCCCTAATCCCCTACTTTTTCCAAAATTGTAATTATTTTCGAATAGCTTTGTCCCAAAGGCATTTTGAAATACATGTCATTATGGTGTTAGCTTCTTAGGAATTTCCGATTCGGATTTATAATCGACATACATGAGGTCATACCAAACATGGTTGTCCTAAACCCCCTAATCCCCTACTTTTTTAAAAATTGAAATATTTTCGGATAGCTTAGACCCAATGACATCTTGGAATACATGTTATTATGGTGTTATGGAAGTTTTAACTTTTACACAATTTTAATAAAAATAATTCTGAGATTGGATAATTTGAAATGTACTTGAATTAGGTTGAGTTAAGGAGAAATTATTTATTTATAATTTTTATAGGACAAAAATTATGAAGTCGAACTGTTTTTGAAAAAATGAGTATATGAGAAATGCCTTATATTTATTTTCTGCGCACTGTATGTATATTTCTTGCACTATATTGGCTTACCATATTTATATGTTTATTAATATATGTAAAATATTTAATTAATTAAACAAACTAAAAATGAAAATCAATTAAAATATATTATTATTAAATTAGTTTGGTTATTTTGTCATATTTTTTATTTCAATTAATAATTTTTTGTATACAACAACAACAACATTAATTTAAAGATGATTTCATATGGACATATTTGCGGGTTGATGATATTATTATAGTTCACATATCTCAAACATGTATCTGAATGAGATAGTTATACATAAAATAAATTTGCATATGCTGCTAATTAAGTTAAATTAATAAAAATGATGTTTGCTTATAAATTTTTTTATTTCTTGTTTGTGAATTATGATTTTGAGTTTTAATTAAGTTTTTTTTTAAATTCATCTCATTTCAGAAACATTTAATTGTTGCTCAAAAGCAGTTGGGATAATGTGTCAAAGTGCTTGTGAAAATGTAAGTAAAAATATAATTTATGATCTATGTATATAGTGAGTATGTACGAGTATATACATTATACACAATATATGTATATACACAATATATGTATATATACATATATATGAAAGAAGTGTTTTGATTTATTAGCCTGTGAGTTCTTTTCTTTACCATTACTTCTTTTCGTTATGACAAGGAAGAAAAATATCGAAAAAGTGGAAGATGTAGATTTCTGAACGATAAGAAATGATTTATTTTATTATATGTATACGTACGTAAAATACGCAAATAGGTTTACAGTTGCATTTTTAACCTTTATATAATATATGATCTGCGAGGAATGGCATAATGACTTCCCATCTAGTGCCAATTGTTTCGTTAATTATGAATCTCCAAAATAATAAAATCTACTTTGATAAATATTTGGTTAATAACATTGGCCATTGGCCAAATAACAATTCATAGACAAAGTTAGCCAACAAATTTGGTCACATTTGTAATACATACATATGTATGTACATACTTCGCTAATGTTATAGATATAGGTGTGTTGTGAATGATTTTTTCCATTACTGGCCCCTCACTGAGTCAACAACTTGGCTCAAACGATTTCGATCCTAATTTTTTCATATTATCTTAGACAATCTGAAGAGGCCAAGTCGTTCTCTACACCGTGGAGCCATCGTCGCCTGCAACGACCTCTTCGCCTACTATATTGAGGCTCCCCTTTCAGAGATCGCTGCACAATTCGTTCCGGATCAGCACGCAGAACGTGACCCGCTGAGATCTTACTTCATATACAATTTTTAGATCGGTTTAAAATTCTTAGTGTTCGCACCAGCACGGATTTCGCCAAGGACTGAGTACCGAGTCAGCTTTGTTATAGTTTTTGAATAACACTTATAATGGGCTGAACTAAGGTTAAGTCTTTGATATGGTTGATCACAAGCGTCTTTTATCTATATTTTCGGACATTGGTTTTAGAGGCGCATCAAACAATTAGTTCCCCTATTATCTCGAAAACAGTACGGTGAGTGTTAAGATAAATGACAATTTTAATGGGCCAAGAACTATAAACGTTGGTGTTCCACAGGATTCTGTGTTGGTCCCTTTACTTTTCTTAATTTATACAAACTCGATTTTTAAACTCATATTATATGGTTATTATACTGGATTTGCTCATGATTTGGTTTTAGCTTATATTGGTAAATCTTCAGCCGATGTGACCTCCAAGATTGTCATTCGTACTGTATTAATATCAAGTTTATTAATTCGTTCAAGTATCTTGGCATATATTTGAACACTAAACTTTGTTGGAAAACTCACGTTACCAATTATGTTCTAGAATTTTTTATCTACTTCGTGATCTAAATTGGAATATGGTTTATCACGTTGGGAGGGGGCGGGGGGGGGGGGTGGTTAACTACCTTGAACTACAACTACCTTGAAGCCATTATATATTCAGCAGAAAATGATTCTACGTACCTTATTGAGAAAAAATAGAACTGAACCATCATGGTCTTTATTCAAATTTAACAATATTACTCCATTATCTTATGCCAGATCATTAAGAAACTCCAGATAACGGTTTTGATTTTTCCTTTAAGTAAATCGAACTAACACTGTCATACGATATGCATCCCCATATCATTAAGTGGCCTTTTAGAGGGTGACAAGGAGCTATGCAATGCACAGGTGGTATACTGTAGAAGTGTAAATGGGTTGAATGAATGTTAGTGTGAATGTGGGTATTGCACCGTGGGCCCATTAGTGGCATTGAGTGCTGAAGTAAAATCCGCCCAATTTAAAAAAAAAAAAAAGTGGCCTCCATCAGAACGACGTGTCGGTCTGACAAGTGCACTTTTTAATTTCTCTGAAGGTTTGAAATAAAAAAGTTCTCTTTCCCAAGTTCCATCAAGTGATAAAATTGACTTCTCTGTCCATTAAATATTCTTCCAAAATTGCAATGGCTTATTAAGATGCTAGCGTCCTATTTGGCACAGTAAGTAGCGTCCTTGCTTTGTTATTCGTGGGTCTCGGGTTCGATTCCCGGTGGTGGCCAAAAATCACGGTTGGGTGTTTTTAATGTGTATAACACATTCTTTTAAACAAAACCTGTCATTTTTATGACATTTGATTGAATAATTTCATAGTAAGAGTCTTTTTTAAAAAGTCACTTTTGAATTTTTTTATATATAGAAACAAATGAATGTCGTGCAGTGAATCAATACTTTAAAAGTTTTAAAACCAAAAGAAATTATAGATGAAATGAAAACAGTGCTAGGTGAACATGCTCCTTCAAATACAACCGTTTATGAATGGGTAAATGAATTTAAACGTGGCCTCACAAACACAAGTGATGCTGAACGTTCAGGAAGGCCAAAAGAGGTAGCAACACCAGAGATGGTCGAAAACGTCTATATGAAATCATTTTGAATGACGCTCGTATTAAACACTTTGAAAGTTTAAACGAAATAATTAAAGAAAAATCAGGCTAAAAGGAGAACTTGTTGTAAAATAAAGTGAATTTTACTTTAAAAAAATTATAGTTAGTGTTTCATGCTAAAAACTTATCAATCCACATTCGTACATAAAACGCAATTTAAATTAGCATAATTTTAGGCGAATCTACAACAAAGGCTACTTCATGAAAAATAAATTATGAATTTTCAAAGGAAAAATAACAAAGTGTTTGTTTGTGTGACTGTCCCAGTTTGATCAGTAGATCATACTGAATAGAATACTACAGTATAGCCAGAAAAGTATTGACAAAATCGTAGAGCGTTTCATAAAACACTCAGAAAACTGTGTTTTGATGTCAAAGAGGAAAGCAAAGTTATTTATAACGCATACATAATTTCAAGATGAAAGTGATACCGAAATTCTACATTTAGAAGGTATTTAAAGAAAACAAAAACAGGAACTCTCGTGTAAAATCTCATTGAAAATCCTGTTCCCACGGAACACCGATTTCAAAGACGGCAAATAATTTTACGATGCCAAACTACAGCTTAACCAAATTTTGATCGTACTCGAGAGATATTGTATATTTATATGATTATGGAAAATTATTGGTTGTAATCCATGCCAGATGTCCCACATTCAATACCACAATGGGCCCAATTGTTCATATAATGTTCTATACCTATATATGTATGTAGCTATATACAAAATAAGGAACAGATCAATTCTCTACATAATATTTTTGGCTATAATATGAAGTTGCCGAAATTAAATTTTATCTAATTTTTTTTACAAAAACGCACTTAATACAGTACTGTTTGTAAACACATACATAAATTTAATATAGAAAACCATGAAATACTAATTATTTAGTATAAATTATGGCGGCAAAACATCAAACACAGTTGAAATAATAAAATCATATTGTATAAACATTACATAAAATTATCGAGTTGACTTCTTCCTCAGCTTTGAACTGACAGTTTTTATTTTATTTTTTTTAAGTTAGCTACATACAACATACAATGCAACAATTACAAAATAATTTTTTGTATTTAGTTTGATGTTTATATGGAGATTAAATAAATAAATAAATAAAAGTTAATTACATTTTTTAGTTTTCTTTTGTTTTCATTATTTCTAATCAAGTGGAAATAATTAAAATATTAAGTTTTATAAACTATATTCTATACTTATAGTTATGTGTGACACTTAAATCGTTTTTTTTTTTTGGTTTATATTTACTATACTTTGGTTGTAGTATAAACAGGATGTGATGAGGTGTTTGTTGTACGTAGTGTTTATATAGAGTTTGGTTTAAGTCAACCGATTTTATGCCGACATGCGATGATATATGTAGTTTAAATTTTAAAAACCTAGTTTCGGTAGCTAAATTTTCTCTGTAGTGTTGATTTTTAGCCTACGCGGTATACTTTTTTCCGCCAATAATTCTTTGTAGGTACATGAACAATGCAAAATAAATATAATGTATATTATTATTTTGCCTATATGTCTGATAAGTGGTGTCAAACCTGATATTACATACAAAGTAGAGTTATAGTGAATCATTCACATGGATTTCAGTTATTGCCCTATAAGCAATCAAAAATAGCCTATATCGTTAAATTAAAGCAAGCAGATCTGATAACGTGAGTTAGGTAGAGCAATTTGCTGGACAAGATACATCCAAATCAAACAGCAAATCAATTCTAAGTTTAACTATGTATAATAGTTTTTAAAATCACAAAACCAACAGAAGGAGTAGAAGGAATAAAGTAGCTACACAACGATACAATATATTAGTCAACCTTTCTAAGCACTCACTCATAAGTAACACATACGAATAATTGCCTGGATCTGCCCTAGACAATTTTTCGTGTGTTTTACTGTGTGAGTGCTTGGCAAAGGTGGATTCAAATTTATAATAATACAATAACTTATAAATAATAATAAAAAAATATTCCCGGCTCCAAATTTTACAGAACTTTTCCCATCACTCATATAGTAAAACAAACGAAAAAATATCATCTATAGGTGCTAAACAGTTTTTCGTGTGTTTTACTATGTGAATGCCTGGCAGGGTCGACTAAAATTTGACATGCAAAAATATACACTATTATATCAAATTTTATGACTTGTTTAATGCGAATGGATCTGTTTTCATAAATAATTTTATCTTAGATGATGAAATTTCTTGGGCACGAAATGAATGGTGTGAGCACTGTCCACCTTGCCCAATAGGAACGATTTTGCTCAAGGACGGATCCAGAGGGGGGGGGGGGGGGCCCATAGGGCCATGGTTGATACCTGTATTATTACTTGATACCTGTATTATTTGACAATAAACGTCAAAAAATATTGTTAGAAGTTGAAATTTATTCAAATAAATAGTACTTAAATAAAATATATTGGTTAAATTAAATAAAATTTCCCGATGTTCTATATAGGACTTGAAGGTCTGTTAATTAAAAAACGTAGCAATTAGTACAACATAAAAGAAATATCCAATCCCAATATTCCATATCAAAACAAGTACAACTTGAACACTTTTTTAAAAAATCAACTCAAAAGAAATAACAATTCTGATATTAGCGCCAACTTAACTAATTAAAACTCCAAATGAATTAGTGGACTCACTATCTCAAAATATGTACTTCTTGCTGATGAAATATCTGATAGGGAACTTGTCCCCAACTCAGCTGATATTGGGAACTACATTAATAAATTAAAAGACGATTCACACAAAAATACGAAGTTGTTAAAATATCTTGGAAGCCACCACCAAATTTCAAATTTCCGTTTTCGTTGCACCAAAAACAGAACAAAGACGTTCAACGATACATGAGTCAACACCATTTGACAAAACATTATATTCCAATATATTTAAGGGATTGTTTTGCAAATATTGTGTTTGTTTTCAACACAGTTCTGATAGAAAGCTTGTTAATCAGCCACTTAGGAACTTTGCGAAACTAACTGGATAATATTTGAACTTACACGAACAATCCCAATACCAAAAAACAGCTGTAACTAAAGCGGAGCAATTTTGCAAAATATTTGAGAATCCCACTATGTCGGTCGTTAACTTATTAAACATTGATAGATCAAAAAGTGTTGAAGAAAACCGTAAACGAATCAAACCCATTATTGAACTGCTAATATTATTAGGACGACAGAATATAGCTCTTCGAGGTCACCGTGATGATGGCGTATTCAATTTTAATCCGATGCAAAATGATGGAAATGTTTGTCATATTTTAAAATACAGAGCTAGTGGCGATGCGATCCTTAAAGAACTTTGTACTGATTGATATCATTGAAGCTGAAATTAGGGATGAAATCATAGAAAGAATCGAAAAAGCAAAATATTATTCTGTCATTTTTGATGAAACTATACCGACATAAGTACGGTTTCGCAATTAAGATTAGTACTAGCTTATGTACATAATGGAAAAAGAACTCGAAGATTTCATTGATTTATTGGATGTTCATCAAACTGCCGATGAAAGTTTTAATCTACAGGGAAATGACCCAAAAATTACAGGTAAAATTCTTGGGCAGTCAGTTCTAAAGCAATTAAAAACATATGGATTAAACCCCAACTATTTAATTGGAATTGGCACAGATGGGTGTTGTGATGATTTCGGAACAAATCGGTGCGGTGAATGAAATACAAAAGGAAGCTAATAATGCTTTTCGATGTCCATGTTTTAACCACGCACTAAATTTAGCTATCTCAAAGTCCTCAACGGTATACGAAGTATTCGTAACTCTATCGGCGTAATAAAGGAAATAATAACATTGTTCAATATAACAGCCAAACGAATGTTCGTATTTAAAAATATTTGTGATGAGAAATTAAAAAAGCTTGATCGGATAAAATTGAAGCTATACAAGATTTTGCCAATAATTTTAATACAATTGTGTAGACTCTTGAAGAAATTTCTGAGTGGAATAATGAAACAGGTGTTAAAGAAAAAATATTGACTAAAAGTGTTTGAGACGTTGATTTTTTAGTAAGCTTACAATGTCAATTTTCTGTTTTGCATTTGTTGTTCTTTCCAGTGACGAAACTTTTACAAAAAAAACGCTTGATTTAGTAAGTGCTAAACAATACATCGACGTACTTATCAGCACAATAGAGGATCGAAGAACTAATTGTGATTTGGAATTTGATTCCATTTATAAAAATATTAACCAAATCTGCGATACATACCAAATAGAGTTTAAAGTAGCAAGACTTGCTGGTAGACAGCGACATAGTGGACAATATTAATTATGGATTTGAATGATCGATTTTCGGATAGATTATTAAATATGTTTCACATCACGTTTTTAATTCCCAAAAATCTATTTGAATTAGAAAATTTTGAAATAAAAAGGTCAATTTTCCCTCCAAATGTGTCACAAAGTTTGAAAAACATTATTACAAATTCATCTAATTTTCAGTACCAATTATATTCAGAGATATGTCAATTAAAAGAATCAAAACATTCATCAAATCTGTTTTCCAGTTTAGCGGATATTTAATTTAATTTGAATGAAGATATTTATCCCCGGATGATCGAGCTAGTTAGTATGTATGTGTCATTGCCTATAAGCATCGCGTCTGCAGAAAAAGTTTTTCAACTCTTAAAAAATTAAAAATATATTTGCTTAATTCAATTAGTCAAGACCGATTGGTAGGAGCTTTATTAAATATACATAGAGTGGAAGTAAATATTGACAATGTGATTAATAAATTCGGCCAAAGGCCGAGAAGATTAGATTTTATTATTAGATAAGTTTTTAAACAATTTACAACTGGTAGATTTAACTGCTCATGTGTATGAGACTGAATATCTTTTTTAATTTAAATTTTTATTATTTTATTATATGAATTTTCTATAAAATTTGAATCGTTTGGAATGAATATGTGTGAATATGAATAAATATGTGAGTGAATATGTTTTCGTACTAAACCTTCAATATTAAATACATATCCTTTTTCGGATATTGATTTCTACTACAAATTTAAAAAATGGCCTCCCTAACAGAAAAGGCTGGATCCCCTCTTGATTTTGCTACATAGGATACATGCAAATATTTTGCTTTTGGATAGAATGATTTTAGCAGGGTCCCTCACACCTTCACATTTAGGATTAAAACTTTGCAAAATTTGATAAATAAACTAGGATAATTTAATAACTAACTGCAATAAGCAAAAAGATTAAGGTAATAATTCAAAATTTACAGTACCTGAAATTTTAAAATTTGAATGCCCTAAAATTTAATTTTTGATTAAAATCGGTTTAAACGAAAGTTTTAAATTTGTTACTTTTAAATTTAGAAATTTCAAATTTAAAATGAAATGTTTCGACCTAAACAATTCAGAATCTTAGTTCTGAGGTTCTTCTAATCTAGAATTTAGAAGCAAGAAATTATTAAATTTCGAATCTGGAAACTTTAAAATAAACAATGCACTTTATGAACCCTTTAGGTGTATAGAATTTTGATGTTAAGAATTTATCTTTAAAAATTTAAATCTATCTTAGCTTTAGAATTTTTATTAATTTATTAAATCGAAAAATGTTAACTTTATTTATTAAAATGTAATTATAAGTAATTTTTATAATTTCTAAATCCCAATTTTCGTATCTAAACTCGTATTGCTGAATTATTATGGCAACCTATAAATTTAATAAGTTTGGTTTCCCAAATTTTTTGCGGCTTGTCATATAAAAAAAAGAAGTGGATTTTTAGGAAACCAACCTCTGAATTTGAAATTTGACGAAATATTCGTTTTATTGAAATTGGTTTATTCTATTGCTTAAAATGTTTATGAAATTTTTATGGACATACTTAAATACAAATATACAGTGTTAATATTTATGCAAATAGTCTTATTCTTAGCACAAATGATCATACGAACGGTTCGATTTTCATTTGATAAAATATCGTGTTAACGTTAAAGTAAATAACGATTTTTTGATTAGTTTAGAGGATCCGAGATCAGTTGAAGGATTGATTTGGCTGAAAATCAGGAACTGGTTTTATTATTTATGAACTGTTTGTTAAAATATTGTTTGTTAAACACATGCTCTTTTGCGTTCGAAAATATCAGGGCCCTATTGCACCAACAACTTATCACTTATTGCTTATATATCCATATATAGTATACTCCCAACCATAGCCAAGATTTTTGAAAAATTGCTCCTGAAGAGAATGAAACCCATAATGGTCGACAGAAATCTAATTCCTCACTACCAGTTTGAATTCAGAGAAAACCACTCGACTATAGAACAAGTCCATAGAATTACAAATATAAAAAAGCGAACACTAGAAACTAAAAAAATATGCTCAAACGTTTTCCTAGGTGTAGCGTAAGCATTTAACCGAATTTGGCACAGAGGATTGGAGTTCAAGCTCAAGCGAGACCTACCCAAACAATACTATAAAACTCTGAAATTGTACATAACCGATAGACACTTCTGTGTAAAATATGAAGACGAATACTCGGACCTAAAGAAAATTTCAGCTGCAGTTCAGAAGCAACTTTAGCAACATATGCTGATTATACTGCGATTTTGGCAGTTGGGAACAATGTAGAAGAAGCTACTAACAAATTGCAAAAATCGACAAATTCAGTCAACAATTGGATGAAAAAATGGAGGATAAAACTGAACGAAGCTAAATCTGTGCATGTGACCTTTACTAATAAAAATTTTTGTAATAAAATCCCAATCATAATCAACTCTAAACAAGTTGCCTATGCAGATACGGCGAAATATTTAGGTATGACGCTGGATGCCAAGTTGAGGTGGAAAGAACATGTCAAAAAGAAAAAGGAAGAGCTGAACATGAAGTATAGGAAGATGTATTGGCCCTTATAGGTAGACATTCTGAACTATCTATACACAATAAATTGCTTTTATACCGGCAAATACTGAAACCAGTATGGACCTATGATATACAGCTTTGGGGCTGTACCAAGAAAACGAACATCAAGATGATACAGACGTTCCAAAACAAAGTACTGCGGAATATTGTAAATGCTCCATGGTACATTAGAAATGAAGCCTTCCACCGAGATTTAAAGATGGAATACATCGATGAAGTTATTACAAACCAATTGACCAAACCAATTGATCTAGTAAATGGAACATAAAATTACTATATACTATATAGGAAATATTTATATATTTGGGCTATATCCCAACAACTGTTAATATAATTATGATAGAAAAGTTACTAGATGACTTAGAATAAAGTCAGTTGTAATATTATATAAATAAAATAAAAAAAATAAAAAACTTATTACTTAACAACTTATTATAATTTTTGATAATTTTCTGTTGCACCAAATTGAAATTTGATAAGTGCTCAATTGAGTTATAATAAGTGATAAGTACTCACTTATCAAAATTAAGTTGCACCAATTCGCGAAATGATAATTGATAAATAATATTTTGATAAGCGATAAGTTTGAGGTTTTTGATAAATTTTTCGTAGTCTGTTACACCAAAAGTTTTAACTATCAATAATCAACTACTTTAATGTTAACTTATCCAAAATATCAATAAGAAAAATTTCACTACTCAAATAAATTGATAAGAGCTACAAATTGTAGTGGCATGACGGAAGTCCGTTAAAAATGTTATTATTTTTGCTGTTATTGTAAGATGAGAACTTGTGTTCAATTTTAAAAGAGTACAAACACTTTTTTCAGTAACTTCCGTTGGAGTCAAAGACTCGTCTTATTACTACACCACGTGATATATCAGAAATGATTGACTGTTTTTTGTTGAGATAGCATAGGTATTTCTAAAGTTATGCGTCAATAGATTTATATATGTACATACATCTGGGACTGTGACCTTATTTGCATGCTGTAATTTAAAAATTTGTCGCACGAAACCAATCAACACACAATAATTTGTACATAATGGCTAATGGCTGATTTATATTCAACGTAATTTTGCAAATTAGGTCATCTTGAAGCAAGATAGCATGAATAAAAATTACTATTAAGCAAGTGAGACAAAATATGTAATTGTCTCCACTATTGTATAGCAGATTGTAGGAAAAATGTATATCAACAATTTGAGGTTAGGAAAACTTCAAGATTTTAAAATGAAGATAAAGATACTTTGTAGCAATTTACGCAATTTTCTTTTACAAAATAAATTGAAACACTTACTACAAATATATTAAATTTTACAATATACAACTCCCTCCCATCCATTTAGCTTTGTCATAAGTCACAGCAATGTTATGAAAACCTCACTATTAGTCTCAACATTTTCTGGTAAAACCTAAGACATTTTGTATTGGCGATGTATTAGGTGTTACACACATGCTCCTGTATAATGAGCAAAAACTTACTTCATTGTTATACTTCATAATTATTCATTGTCTTAAGTATTTATTTAAGTAATTATATGGCCAACAAAAATGGCCGCATATGCGATTTGATATTAAAAGTAAAATTGCCAAAAATGGGAATGTCATAATAATGTAGCCTACTTAACAACTAATGGAATCTAGCAAAATCATATAAACAGCGCACAACTCTCACCAAAATTAAAGCGAGAATCATAATACTTAATTTGAACTCACACGACTTGAAGTGGAGAGGTGAGTCTTTTAGTGAGGTAAGAACCATAATAGGGATATTAGTGAATGTGCCATCTTAAAGCAAATTTTACTA
Source organism: Tipula unca (assembly GCA_951394425.1). NCBI lineage: Eukaryota > Metazoa > Arthropoda > Insecta > Diptera > Tipulidae > Tipula > Tipula unca. Next base: position 158,160,717 of record OX596380.1, on the reverse strand, counting down.
ATATAGGTACACTAATGAAAATAAATTAGTTTAAAAAAAATTAAAGTTGGGTGGATTACTCCAGTACTGAATGCCACAAATGGGCCCACGGTACAATATCCAGGCAATCACACATACTTACACCTTAAAAACCTTAAAAACACCCAACCGTGATTTGTGGTCACCACCGGGAATCGAACTCGAGATTACCCTTACTGTGCCAATGAGGGCGGAGGTTACGTCTAAGTACTGTTCAAAAATTATTGACAGTTAGAAAATAAATTTTATTTTGAAAGCCACAAAAAAAACGTTTTACAATTTATTCTACTCGTAAAAACTGAAATTGGCACTATCAATTGAATGACGTTTCTCTTAATGTATTATTATATACATGCAAAATTGTTGTTGTTATTAAATTACAATACCTACTGGTACATGTAGGTACAAAACCATTGTTTAACATATAGTGTGTGGAAAGCACAATATTTTGCAAACACTACCACATTTATAGTAATTTTATATAGATCATTACAACTTATAATAAAAATTTGATAATTTGTCAATTGATAAGTTTTAGACATTCTGATGTGCAACGCTTATCACTTATCATTATCAAAATTTGATAAGTTTTCAAATTGATAAGTGAGTGAAATTTTGTTACTTTTGGTGAAACATTTATCACTTATCATTATCAAAAAAACTAACTTATGATGAGTTGATAAGTAATAAGTGATAAGTAGTTGGTGCAATAGGGCCATGGTCATTCTACTTAATACAGCTGAACTGAACAATTGGTCAATATCTAAGGAGTAGCGGCCAACTTTGGTAGCCTCCACATTAATCGTTTACGTTGTTTACTAGTTTTGATTGAGTTACGTATTATTATTTATATAGGTTAGTCTGTATATGTAACTGGAGAAAATATAATTACATTTTCTGCCTTAGAAAAACGCAGATGTTCATCCGACTTGAGAATGTATGCATCAAAACGAAACAATCAAAACCAATTTAATGTAAAATGACAAAAATTGAAATATGATAACATATCCCACGATTAATCCTCGATCAAACCTAAAAATCTGTATACATTTAGTTCTATTCTTTTCATAATCGTTTTCGAATCAAATTACAATCAAAATAAATTTGATCGACCGTAATACGAATAGCAGAACGACACAATATTATTTTTATTAAATGTGCTACATTACATTTGTTCCTTTTGTATACGTATACGAGTATATATTCAGTAGCAGACATAGCAGCAACAGTAACAATTTCATTTGCTCATGATAAAATGTTGTGTCGTTTTGTTCAGTAAAACGGAAATGATATCAATTAATTTTGAAACCATATCCACATGATCGTATGTCATACATAGCTATAATATATGATCATGTTTAATAAAAAATGTATTTGACGTAGTTTATAACAACTATATGCCGTACCTACCGTCTACATACCTACCTACATAATAATGAAATATGAATAAAATAATAAATTAAAATTTGTACCTGTATGTGCGTTGTTGAACCGATCCGTTCGAAAAAGGATATGAATCCTAGACAAATTTCTATAGAAAAATCATGATATGAATTTTTGATAAGGCACACACATCATATACGTATACATAAATGACACAATATTTATTGTTGTCTCATACTCGTGTACACATGCGTCTTTATGTATAATTGTTTCTGAATGCCAACAACATGCGGTAGCATAAATTTATGCGCGCGGGAAAATAACATATTTTAATGAAATAATTATCATGTTCTCAGTTTTAGACCGTCTCAACAATTCGACAACACCAACAACAATCCATTATTTTTCCATTTCATGCCACTTGAAAGTGTTAATTATATGCGAGACATAAATGATTTTCATTTTGATGTAATGCGCGCAGTGCATAATACATAATATAACAGCGCGGTAAAATGTCAATTAATAATTTATTGCTCTTTTAGAATTAATTTAACTATATGTATATTCATCAAAATTTAGATGCGACAACCATTTATCTTCGTGTAGTTCACATAAAATATTAGTTTTCAGTTTTGAACGCAAGCGGATCTGTCACAATTGATCTTATGATCATTTCTGATCTCACAAGATAAACCGTGTGTGTCGCTCAAGAATATTGCTGCTGTAGTCCGTAGTGTTGAAGAAAATCCAGGTTTGTCGATTCCTCGTCGATCTTTGGAATTAGACATTCCACAAACTATATTACACCGTGTTTTGCATAAAGACTTAGGTCTTAAGACTTTTAAAGTTCAGTTAACACAAAAACTCAAGCCGGTTGATCACCATAAATGTCGTATTTTCGTTGATTGGGTCCTTCAAATGCATCAAAATGATCCATTTTAATCGAAAAATCATCTTGACTGATGAGGCCCATTTTCACTTCAGCTACGTTAATAAGCAGAATTGTCGCATTTGGGACTCAGAAAATCCAAAAATGATTGTTGAAAAGCCTCTCCATCCTCAACGTGTCACTGTTTGGTGTGGGTTTTGGGCTGGCGGTGTGATTGGACTTTACTTTTTCGAAAATGAGGCAGGTGCAACTGGTACGGTGAATGGATTGTGCTACCGAGGTATGATTGATGATTTTTTATGGCCGGAATTGGAAGATATTGATGTGGGCGACGTTTATTTTCAGCAAGACGACGCTACGTGCCACACAAGCAACGAAACAATCGCAATTGTGCAAGAAAAGAGTTTTGATCATCTTGAGATGATCACAATTGGCCACCGAGATTTTTTAACACCTTTAGTGATTTAACATCTTAAGACTTTTTTCTTTGGGGCCACGTGAAAGATAAGGTCTATGCCAATGCTCCACAATCGATTCAAGACCTTAAAGATGGAATTCGTGATGTTACCGAGGCCATACAGCCATATGGCACCTCTCGATGTAAGGTGGTAGACGACTAATATTCTCGTAGTATGGTAACCTACTTTCATAATTCCATCTATCTTTCAGAGCGATGTATAGTAAAAATTTCTTTTGCACTCTTTCAATGCGACTAATATGAGTTTGTTGATAGGGAGACCACACAAAAACAGCGAATTCTAGTTGGGAGCGGACATAGCCAAAATAAAGATTAAATAGACATTTGGTGTCCGTTAGCTCCCATGACCAACGTTTAATAAACCCTAACATACAGTTGGCTTTGAACATCGTATTTTCAACAAAAGTAACTCCCAAATTACGAATTTCATTAGTTCTATGAAGAATTCTGATGTTAATATGATATTCAAATTGTAATGGTTTCTTCTTTCTAAAGAAAGAGATAGTTTTACATTATTATTTGTGATAGTTTTACATTTATTTAGCCGCAATTTATTGGGGTCGCACCACCTACTAACTCTGTTTAAATCATCTTACAGTTCAGATGCATCGTTAAGATTTCTGATAACTTTGAATATGTTTAAGTCGTCACCATATATTAAAACATCAGAGTTTTGGATAACCCTGGTTACGTCGTTGATGAAGATGATGAAAATTCATGGTCCTAGATGAGAGACTTGTGGTACCCCAGAATGTGCTAAATAAAATGGAATTTGATTTTGGGTATAGTAACCATTTCAATATATTGTTGTCTGTTGCGTAAGCAATGACGTGGAATAACTTTTTTAATTGCGTTGCATATGACTAATTCAAGCACTTTGGGAATTGATGACAACGATGATATTCCTCTGTAGCATGATATGTCAGCTCTTTTTCCATCCTTAAAAATAGGCGTTATTTTAGTTAGCTTCCAATTGGTTGGAAACTTACCACTTCGGAGCGATTGAGTAAAGAGCAGACATAGTGCGGTTCAACTAGTTCCGGTCCTAATGTTTTCAAATTCTAATTGTATTTTATCAGGACCCGGATTGAAAAAATTCAGCAAACATGTTAACGATACTCTGCTGGCCAGTTGACTGTTTATTTTTGTATTAAAAAAGTTCCAAAATTACTTTGGATCGTTCTTGTTGTAGTGTTTCGAAATACGTTCTGTATTTTAGTTCAAAATACTCCTCGTAAAAGATGTGGTTTCCTTGAAATGACTTTCTGTTATCTTCAGTATCGCTAATTTTCATTCGTTTGTATCTTTATTCTTTTTATTTTTCAGGTTGATATAAGCACGTGGTCATACCATGGTGAATAATTGATTTTCGATACTCTGGACAAAGGAACATAATTCTCGATCGTTTGTGTAATTAGCTGATAAAAAATTTCCACGTTCGCGTCTAGCTCATGTTTAGATAGTTCATTCTGCCAGAGTTTTTCAATTCTGGTTGGTTATAGCTTTCTTGAAATTAAAGCGGGTTTCCACGTCTGATATCAGAATAATTGTAGACGATAGGATCCAGATATCTGCCGTGCATGTTAGGAATATTGTTAATTTGATTAAGGTTAAAATTAAGGTTGGTATCAATAAAATATATATCAGAATCAGATTTTACATCGAAAGGAATATTACAGTTGATTTCGGGATCAAAACACCAGGAAGTATTAGGAAGATTAAATTCTGCCTCAATAAGGAATATATCAGATGGATGATTAAGGTTGATTAGTTCGTGAGACAGTAACAATTTGATTCGGGATGGATTCTTTGACTGCAATAACAACTCCTCCTCCTGAAGTTTGAGTGCTGGTATATTATATGGATCTGTCACATCTATATACAATGTAATCGTCGGGGAAAAATTCTGTGCTTAGGATGTTGTTATTAAATGATGTTTCACAGATGATGAAATTTTGTAGCTTTAGATGACATCCTATTAACATTCTGGTATAGTAAAATAAGAAGCCCCTCTTAGCGGAACTATTTTTAGGGATGGAATGAATAGAAATTGCTGACGGGTTATTGTTGGGTAAGAAAAGTATTTGGCTGTGCAAATATTCAGAAAATTTTGACGACCTGTTCTCCACACAAATTCTTTGACCAGAAGTCCAGGTGGTATTCCACATCTTGGAATATAGGATATTACTAAATTGCTCCTCTAAATGGAATTTAAGTTAAAATTCTGATCAATATTCTGAAATAAAGGTAATTTGATTCTGGTTTAGTCTCTACTTTATTACCATAAATCTGGCTTCAAATTTCTTCTGCTCGACTCGTTTGTTTGGTCAAAACTATGTCTTAAATTGAACTCTAAATTATTGTGACATCTGTCAAGATTTTAGAGCTCTATTTAGACTATTTAGAATTTAAGAGTTCTAACTTGTTTTAAAAATATAAAATTTATCAGAAAATTTCAGTTTTTTCTTCGAAATAAATCAAAATGGAATTAGCCGTTTTTTAAATTCGAAGTTCTTAGCTGATTTCAGTATAGTATAAAATTTTATTCTTTTTTACTAAACAATAAATCTTCACAGTGATCACATTGACAAAATTTTATGTACGTGACAAAATGAAATACGAAGCAAAATATGTTTTTTGGTAACTCAAAACTTGATGTTCGATTTTATCGTATCCCAACTAAACATCTAAATGTTTGTTTGTTTTATAAAAATACACAACTTACCTTAATCTGGTCTTCATACCGTCCTTTAGACAATCTGAAGAAGCCAAGTATTCTCTACGTGAACGAACCAGCGTACTAACTAAGATCTTACTTACAATATCGAGGCACACTAAGTGTGTGTGCCAATCGAAATAAAAAGTACATACAAAGTTAAACAGCTAAAAAAAACAAAATTTGGTTCCAACACGCCAACTTATAAATATTTTGTACGCTATAAAATGCAAGTTTTTTTTTGGTGCTTTGACAGAACCTCAATTAAATTTTTGTATAATTTGCACAAATTAGATAAATATTTTATAAAAGCTTTGCTCATTTTAATGTTTATAAGATTTCAAATTTATTTTAATTCAAGAATCTTATATTAAAATGAAATTATAAAATCATGAAATTGCGCCAACAGGAAATATTGTTAAACGTCATAAATTTTAACTGGTTCAAATTGGCACAGCAAACCAGTTAAAAAGTGAGGACATTTTTTTTATTTTCACCACAGTTAAAATATTTAACTTTTTAACTTCGATTGGCACACACACACTATTAATTAACCGAGGGTTTTAATGTGCTAAATTTGAAGCACCTGTTCATCCGATTCTATTTGTAAGAGTAGTATTAATATAGAATCGGCGATAATGTGCTTAATGAACATTCGACACTTCGTGTGTAGAGGAAATGTGGCAAATGTATACACTTCACAAAAGTTGGCTTACGTTCGCCAAACATTTGGCCACACAACACATCGTATGAACGCGGCTTAATTATCTGAAGTAACATCGAATTGAACGCACCTCACTAATACGTTGGACAATTATAGATGTGAACACAAGGAATTTTAAGTCAATTTTATTTATTTGCGCATCGCACACCAAATTTTTGATAACTTCATTTGTACTAATCCACTTCTACTAGAACTAGTTTTCCCTGTTTTACACATAAACATGCCAAAAACAACCGACTTTGACACCTACGTAAACAAACTTCATTTGTTTTTAAAAATCTAACTAATAACTACGCCAACTTTGTTTAATTTTTTTCCGCATTTATGATTGTAAAATCATTTAGTATTCGCACGATTTCATTTACAGCGCCACCGCACTGCAAGCATAATTAACCCTTTACGCTACATAAACCAGCACTAGTCTTGATTATTAGTACTGAACGCATCAAGCACATTGGTCTCATTAAGGCCTCACTTAAACGCACAAAGAAAGCGCTACAAGTAAAATTCAATGATAATATCACTAAATGGTTGATAGTCTCAGTGCGCTAGATAAACCCACTATACCATAAATTGAATTCTCTATCGACGTTATGATTATAAATTTAGGCTAATTAGTTATGGGTATATAGTACAATTAATTATAGTACTAACCATCAAGTTCTGATCAAAGTTAGCTTTATGGGTGCTTTAATTAATTAAATATAATTTAAAATATGCAGAGTGTAATGTAGTACCGTGTGACATTTGTCTGAATAAAAAAATTGATAGGAAAATGGGATGGACGATGGTAGATTACGCCATGTAATCTTTGTAAGATTGCTCCAGTTCGTAGGTGTATTTTGTAAAAGAGCAATTCAGTTAAGACGTATTTAGGAACAAATTAAAAAATTATTCAAATTAAATCGGGAATCATATACCATCCTAAAGTGTGATTCATCTAGAAGTGATTTTTTGATTTGTTTCTCTTTGACTAATGACGCATGAGTAGTGTCAAATTGGTATTTTTATTCAGTATTATCTGCCATTTCATCATGGAAAGACTGAGCGCGGCACAGGGTCTACAAATTGTTCAGCTTTATTATGAAAATCAGCGTTCTGTGAGGAATGTATTTCGTGCGGTTAGACTAAGTTATGGTTGACATAATCAGCCTGTCGAGACCTGCACTATTTGGAATACTATCGAAAAATTTGAAGCCCAATTTACCAGTATTGGATGAAGACTCGACCAAATGGACGGTTTGGTGTGAAATCATCGGTTCATATTTCTTCTAAAATGACTGCCAGTACGTATAACTGTGAATGGCGCTCATTATGGCGCCATGGCAACGGACTATTTGCTGCCTCAAATTGAAGCCTGATCTCGACAACATTTGGTTCCAAGAAAATGGCGGCTTATGAAAAAATGCACTTATAAAGAAATCATGTTGGCCAACATTTACAAGAAATAATCTTTAAAAAATTAATAAGCAAGAAATGTTCTTTCAAATGATAATAAAGTTTCCCTACGATTAAATTGAATTTTTTCAGTTCTTTTAATTTTTGCATAAATTACCTCTTATAGATGAACCACTCATCAGAACCAAATAAATCAAAAATTAGCGTTATTACGAATAAAATTCTTCTTCAGCACTCTTTTCACTATAGCCCAATATTTTTCAATAGGTCGAAAACCTGAAGACTCAGCTTTTTTGAGATAACATCGATTTGATTAATCTCGTACAGATTAATTGCTTCTTTATAGAGTCGTGTGAACTAGCTAAATGGCCAACACTTTACTGCTGAATCGTGTTGATGAATTAGCGGCATTATGAATATGAAAAATGTGGGAAACACCTGGCAAAATACTGGCCAAATCATACATTTTTTCCAAATGTATCTAACTTTTGATTGCCATGTTTCTGATTTTTGTGAGCCTTTTTTTCCGATGTTTGTGTGAGCTGTTCTATACCATTCCACCGTTATAAAGAGGGTCCCACTCTATATAACGCTATATCTCGTTGTTTTTGATCAATTTAATGGTTTTGTAATGGATAAACATGATTCTGAAGTAGCTTCGTTGTATTTGAGCACATTTAGTTTTCCATTCCACTTTTTTTGAAAAGAGATTAAAATGAATTGACGGAAATTCTATGAAACTGTCACCAGTAACGCACAGTTCCTAAATAAATTTGGTCAGTCTTGTTTAGAACTAATTGACAAAAAAAAACACTCAATAAATTTACATACACAAGGAATGGTTAATAACCCATCACAATCCTATCGTTCGTGTGGGTAACGTAAAACTACCTAACATCATGATTATACACACAAGTTAGTAAGGAAGAAGCATACATAATTGAATAGTTGACCATAAAGAAAATTCAAATTAACGAATGATCAATTTATCTATTTTCGTTTCGATATCTTTAGGCAGTCATTATGGCTCTGTAGTTAAAACTACAAATCATATAAATACATATATATAATTTAATCTGCTGCCTGCGACATCCACTCTATAGAAACCAGAATAATTAAGATTAAGACCTCACATTTATTTATTTATCGTTTATATAATAAATCATCAATTGCTTATGTGGTTGTTCCCAAACTGTACAGGTGGTAATCAGATGTTGTAAATTTATGTATCGCTATAATCGTATAAATCATATCTCAGGCTGATCATCTTTTATATCGAGATAATCACATTTCTTATACCGTGATGCAGAAAAATATGTGTATTAGTTTGCAGGTAGCTAAAATTCGCTTAAAGGCATTCAATTAATTGATATACATTTTTTTTTTATAATTCAACCTACTGGAAAAATGTGTATTACAAGGTTTAGAATTTTTTAGTGTGTAGCGATTTTTATCTACATACATATATACGCAATCATAATTTATCACTTTTTCTTAATTGTCGTTATTGCCGTTATTTTTAGTCACATTTAAAAAATACTCATAAGCATTGTTTGGTACGATCAGTATCATTATATTACCAAGAAATAAGAAAAAATATTAATGGAGCTTTGAAATGGATTATGTGAGGCAAATGGACAGCTATTTGTATAATTTTTATATCTAACTGTTGTTCATGATTTCTTCTGATTTATTTGTTGTTGATCTCATTAACTATGCAAAGATTATCATAATTGTCTTGGTCATTTCCATCATCCTCAATGAAAGCTTCCCCTCGACAAGGGTCGTTGTTTGTCTCTCATAGCTCAGTTTCACCTTATCGCTTCACTCGGTTTCTCCCAGTCAATTTTTTATGAATTTTATTAGTTTGGCAACCGAATTCGTGTAGTGATGGGTTGGTACTATTACCTTCTCCTCGTCCTACTGATTCCAAAAAATTCTCAAGTGGGTTCAGTCTTGATATTAAAACATATTTTATAATATTATGATTTTTGACTAAGTTTGTAAGAAGTAACAAAACACCGTTAATAGTTTGTTGTAGCCCATAAAGACAATATATTGTATTTTTAATACACGGTTTAATATGTTTTTAACATAATCTAGAATTCATTTTAGATTTTCGAATACAGAATTAATTAGCTGCAAAGCACATTTGTTTGTAACTGTTGATGTTGACACTTCGTGGTGTTTAACTCTCATATTTTCGAAATCGTTTTGGACACATTTTAGTATTACTGTCTAACAATTATAAACTTTCCAGCTTGATATATTCTTTCAAATTATTTCTTGAAAGATTTAGTAAGGTATAACGGATCATATAAAGCAAAAATTTGTTGAGATTGTAAACAATATAAGGAGCATCTATTGAAACATTTAATAAATCGTAACATTTCCTATTATTTGAACCTTGATCACCAACCATTGCGCATATCGTCAAACCTTGGCGATACCATTGATAGTATCTTTTACAGTTTCGGTCAACATGCATTCTTCTTAATTTTTGTCGGTTGTTTGCTAAGAAATTATATTCATAATTACATATTTGAATATATTATCCCATGAATCATAAAAAATATGTATCTGTTAAATATTTAGCGATTGCTGATTTTTTTTAGTTTTTTTAGTGTTATTGTAACCAGCTTCAACATCCAACGTTCTGTCATAATCCAAGTATGGCTTAATTTGCATCACATTTAAATTATCATCAATACCCTTAATGCGGCTGCCAAGGTTTTGTAAAATTACTTAATTTATTCCGGGTTTAAAGTTTCAATTGAAGTCCAACGGAATTGAGATGATGTTGAAGGCATATTCAATTGTAATCGTTTTCTTAAATATAGTTATTACACCAAGAAGATTTAAAATATTTTTTTGTGCAACGTTCTTCTGCTCCAGAGGCCACTGTTTCGTTTATCGCCTAAGATCATTTTTGAAAATTTCTATACGGTATATATATGTTCTTGAATATACAACATATTGAGTGCCTACCCCATTTTCGTTTTCTCTTACTCTGTTTTTCCTTTTTGCCGACTACCCTCAATGGTTCAAACATCGGATCAATATCGGTCATAACTTTTCGATATACATACATAGAGTAGATTCAAAATAATTGCATAGAGTTGAATAAAGCATTTTAATAGATTCTGATCCGAATAGATACATAAAAGTTCTATTATGAAAAGATGAGCTTTTGGCACATAACATTCACAATGGCAAATTACATTTTTGATATTTGTAAATTATCTGCTCCTTTTAAAGAACAAATATTTTATTTGATTTCAATGCGACAAAAGTTTCATTTTATGAAAAGTTGAGCTTTTAGGTAACAAACTTTCAATTGTCCTTCCAATTAAGTTTTTAATATTTTTATTCATTTGGCTTCCGCTATTAAAGAACCAGTGTAAATATTTTATTTGTTTCCGATCCAAGATAAACGTTATACTTATGATAAGATGAGCTTTTTAAGAAAGGTTTTACAACTGTCCTTAAAATTTAAATATTTGTAATCATGGCTTCTATACTGAAAAAGTAAGTGTAAATATTTTATTTCACACATAAAGCTATATATTGAAAAGATTGAGCTATTGAAAGTAAGCTTCACAATATTGTCCTTATGAATTGGAAATCAAATTTTAGATTTTTCAATTATCTGTCTATTTACAAAGAACAAATAAACATGAAAGTTATTTTATGAAAATGTGAGCTTTTTGAAAAAAGTTTCATATCTACCCTTCCATTTTTAAATTAATAATCATTTAGAAGCACTAAATTAAAGAACAAGAGGAAATATTCTAGTTGATTCCGATCCAACAAAAACTTTGTTGATAAATTATGAGCTTTTTGTAAACAAGTTTCACAATTATCCTTTAAATTGGAAATTAAGCATTAATTTTGCCATCTGCTTTTGTAATTAAATAACACGTGTACATTTTGTATTTAATCGATCCAACATATAAAAGCTTCTTTATGAACAAATGAACTTTTCAAAGAAATTACTTACAGTTGTTATATTTTGTAAATCTGTTTCTCTGTTTCTTAAATAATAAGTTTATTTATTTTTATGGATTCATTTCATTTATTTGTTTGTGCTTTGCTTAGTATAATTTTTCCACGTTAGGCTTCTATCCAGGTGTATGCCTAAGTATTTCACCTTGGTTTGTTGAGGAATATTTATATCGTTTAATTCCACTGGTGAGCAAGTGCTTTTGTTTATTGTGAATGTGACATGAGTTGATTTGTTTTCGTTCACTTTCATGCGCCATGTCTTCAGCCAGTTCACGATTTTGTTTAGACGATTCTGTAATTTCTTTGAGGCAGTTTCGGGATTATTGTGTGACACCAGGACGGCCGTATCATCGACAAAGGTTGATATGACTACCTTGTTAGTTACCGGTAAGTCAGCTGTGTACATTATTGGTCCTATAACACCTGCGTTAATATCATTTAAACAAGTAGTTGCATTATTTTGTTTAACCATGTACTGCCTTTGAAGGAGATAGTTTCGAAGAACTGAGTGAAATTTCTTCGGTAGAAGTTCTTTAAATTTGTATATTAGCCCATCATGCCAAACTATATCAAAGTCACTTGTAATATCCAAGAAGGCAGCAGAACAAAATTTCTTTTCCTCGAAGATGTTTTTGATTGCATTTACAATTCTGTGTACTTGTTCTGTGGTACTGTGTTGGTTTAGGAATCCAAATTGATGGTCTGGAATAATATGCCGTTCTTCTAACACTGGTTTCAATTTCGTTAATAGAATTTTTTCAAATAACTTTGAGATTGTAGGCAGCATGCTCATTGGATGGTATGATGAAATCTGTGTTTGTCATACATTTTGGGGAATATAACCAGTCCGTATGATTGATTATGAATGTTATTAGTGATATGCATTTGTCTGGCAATTCCATTATCATTTTTCCGGTAATAAGATCATGCCCTGGTGCCTTTTTTGGGCTTATACTATTTTTAATTGTATTCTTAACTTTCTTCCAATTATATTTTATGGGTTGGAAGGACAAACCATCATCTATTTGGTCGGGTAGGACGAATTTATTAATTTCTTCGTGTGATGCGAATACTGTTGTTAGATGCGAATGGCTATTTTTGATTACAGTGATTTTTATAACGACTATCTGCACCAACGTGTTCTTATTGTGCATCATTAGATTCATGGTTCTCTCCATCATCGCCATGAAGCTTTGCATGTTAACTAACATTAACATGCTTAAAGCTGCTGCGATGTTAGCTTCTTCGCTTGCTGGCACTTAAGGAGTGGTACCCTTAAGGATACTTGCATATGAAACCTCTTGATGTACACTACTGTTAACAGTTGCTTTTGGTGGAGCCGCTAGTGGTTAAATATAAGCGACTAAACCCTTTCTACATTCACATTGAGTCTAAAAATGTAAAGCACGTATTGATATATTTTTGAAAATTCAGAATAAGCTTCAAGATTTTTCGACTCTCTGAAATAATTTGACTATCTTTGATGTGCTAGTAAACCATTTTATTTTATATAGTCGTTTTGTAAATTTTTTGAAACGAAATCCTTTAAATTAACGAATTATTTGAATAATTTACAATCGTTTAGGTAAATATTTTTCATCATCATTTAGCACTCTAGCACTATTTTGACATCAGTCTGGCACTTGCGAAAAATAACATTTAGCAACAACACTGGAGAAAAACGCTTATAATAAAGGATTCCATATAATTAATAAGGATTAAGGATATAGCACCTTATTTAACTGTGTGGAATGTAATTATATAGAAATAAATGTTTTTAAAACGATTCCAAAATGTATGAAGCACTTCGATTCTAGTAATAATGAAGTTACGAATTACGATGAACCAAATAACTTAATTTGATTCAATTGCATCATAACTAAAACGGACGCTGGTTGTTACTATATTCAATGCAATATAGTATCACAATTTTGTTTGTTGCAAAACTTGCAGCGAACTCAATTTTTCGATGTTATTAGTAATTAAATATTATTCGATACAACGTATGCATCTAAAACCCGTTTTCAATGCAACTAATATCTAAACAAATTTCGATGCATGGCTTTTATCATAAAGACTTAAGATCGCTTACTATGCGATGCTAAATGAACGCATATATCGTTTCAACTGTGTCAGAGCGACCAGATTTACTCTTTTCAAGAGTATTAATACTGTGGCACTACTATATGACTTTCGCCTACTATTTTCGACGGCTATAAGGAATAAAACGAAAAACAATATTATAAATTAAAATTATTGTTTACCTTTTTCTTCCTTTGCCTAATATAGGAAAACTATAGCCGTCGAAAATATGTAGTAGACGAAAGTCATAGTAGGGCCCCTGTTTTTGTTTCGTTTTACCATAGACTCAAATCATACAAGATTTCATAGATTCTTTTTCATAGATTACTTATTTGTAAAATAAATAAAAGAGGAACACAACAAACTTCTGATTTTTCCTATGTCATCGATGTGTTGGTGTATTCTATTGTATATACACTACTGTATATTTTTAGTAGTTTTTCTCTGTCATACGCAGTGCAAAGAAATATGAGAAATCTATAGTAATCTGTTTTGTCTATAATTAAAAAAATTAGAGAGAATGACACATCAAAGCGCAAACAAATGAGAGCAAATTATTTGTATAATGTTCGGTTTTGCTGTGTATTGAGTGATTTTTCTATTTCGTTTAGATGGTCAAACTTCAAATTTAAGTCGACACGCTATAAGTATGTATAGTAATATTCTATAGTTTTTGATACTATCTTTTTTTATCTACGCGAGCGTAGAGTGTACTCAGTAAATTTTGATAAACCGCTATTTTATGTCTCAAGGTTACATTAATAGAAATATTATTTTGTTTTGCTAAATTTATTCGCACAGTTCTTCTTTAAATGTCACAATGTTAACATTAAATATTAAAACTGTGATTGCAGCCGCGATCACTTTATTCTGTTTCACGGTGACGGATTCATATCGAATTTTGTGTCCATTTCCTACAGTCAGCCAATCGCATTTTATTGTACTCGAACCATTGTTGATTGGGTTGGCAGAGAAGGGACATGATGTGACAGTTATTGGACCACATCCACCGAAATATCCGGTTCAGAATTATCGGCATATTTTTAATAAACGCAGCGAGTTCCATACAGGTGTGTATATATATGTATATATATAATTATAGTGTAGTGCATGTGTATAATTATAAACGTTGATTTGTCCGTCTATATATAAATGTAGAAATGTTAGAAAAATTCACCGAAAAACCTGGGAGTTTCATAAATTCTATGAAAGTAATGCCGTTTATGTTGGAATTTGCACAACACGATATTGAAACCATGTTGGCCAATGAAGAGGTTATACATATTATGGCTAATGAACAATTTGATGTAGTTATTTTCGAGGGTTTCTTCAACGATGCTATGATGGGACTTGGCCAACATTTTAACTGTCCAGTCATAGAATTTACGTCCGTCAAGGCAACCGAGCTGTTCCTGGAAAAATATGACAATCCATTTGGATTATCATACGCGGCCAATCTTATGGCCGAATACAGAGGACCACTCGATTTTAAACATCGTGTTTATAATATGTTGTTCTATTTTATGGTGATCTCACTTTTAGGCTACTTCAAATCGTTACAAGTGAACCATTATAAGTAAGAATTTTAAATTGTTTTAGTATATTATATTCAGAGATAGTTTTAAATATATATTTGTTCACAGTAAATTGTTTCCGCAGCCAAAGTATTTATCGTACGAAGATGCTTGTAAAAATATATCTGCTATATTTGTGACGCAGCATTTCACTGAAATAGACATCAAACCATTATTTCCGTACATCATTGAAATTGGCGGAATACACTTAAAAGATCAGGTAAATCCCCTTCCAGACGATCTACAGAAATGGATGGACGAAGCCACAAATGGCGTAATATATATGAGTCTCGGATCGAATGTGAAATGTCGTAATTTACCTCAAAAAAAATTGAGTGAAATTTTAAGTGTATTTCGACAGCTGAAAGAGAATGTACTGTGGAAATGTGAAACCGAGCAACTGGGCGATGTCCCTGCGAATGTGAAAATATCTAAATGGCTTCCGCAAACGGATCTTCTTCAACACCGAAATTTAAAATTATTTATAACGCATGGCGGTTTGGGCAGTGTCACGGAGGCAAAATTTTATGCAATACCATTGATTATCATCCCAATGTATGCCGATCAAATGGTAAACGGATTTAATGTTGAGCACGAAAAGTGGGGAAAGCGAGTATCGTACTTTGAGTTAACATCCGATCGATTATATAATTCAATTCGTGAGATCATCGATAATACTCAATATCGTGACGAGGCGAAATATCGATCGACGCTATTCCGTGATCGGCCTGTATCCGCTTTAGAGACGGGAATTTTTTGGACTGAATACGTAATTCGACATGGTGGTGCAAAACATTTGCAGCCTAATTCACGTCATTTAAATTTTTTTCAATTACACTCGCTTGATGTTATTGGATTTTTAGCTTTAATTTTAGCAGCTATTGTGTACGTAAATTATAGAATAATCAAATTTATATTCAAAAAATGTGTTTCGAGACATAATAAATATAAAACTGAATAGATTCAGTTTCAGTCTACAAAATAAAATGTTTTTGTTTAGTCATCTCATCCAATTTACTATATTAAGTGGTAAGTAAAATTTGCTGAGTAATTAAAATGTTTATCTATCACACAACTGATAAAAGGTTCAATTATTAACACTATACTTGATCACGTATAGTAATATTCTGCCTCGCTAATTGGCGGTTTCGTTCAAGTGCCCTAAATAAATAAAAGATAAATATATTGCTAAACGATATTAAATAATCAGTGTTCAAATGGTAGACAGTTTACTTTATAAAGGACTTCAACCGTAAATTACCATAATTTTGAATAACTACTTTACACAGTTATAGTTCTGGCCTTGTCATTCTAGTATATATACGTTCCTAAACATTGCGGTTTGGAATTTTAAAAGAAACTCCAATGGATTACATTCATTTAGCGCATACCAATAGGCTATTATTGCCAACATTTGTTCATTTTACTTACATTATGTACCAGCGCCCTATTTTTTTCAAATAAGCCATTCCTCTTTACTGACCTTCAAAGACTCAAGTACTGGTATCTTATGGTGATTGCCCATAAATTCATAAAAATATAAAAAGTTAATTCATCTTGTGCGCACTGCAATATGCAGTAACCTAATCAGTTTTATATTTCTTTACACATTTAGCTAACAAAAATTTCAATATTCTATAATTAATGTACAAAATGACCGTTAAAATCGCAGCCAAAAACGCGATAACATCCAGTGAATGGAGCTGAAAGAAATTCAAATGACGCGAATTTGGTTGCAAATGCTGTGCACCACGGTGTCGAATTATGTACTCGGTCCAATAGATTGCTGTTTCCAAGGCAGTCATGGGTCGATCACGAAACAGCATCGATCGATATTTCGCTTCGTCACGATATTTACGATTATCAATCACGTCTCGAATTGCTTGGTACAATTTATCTGCTGTTAACTCTAAGTACGGTAAACGTATGCCCCATTTCTCGAGTTCAACGTTAAATCCATTTGCAATTTGATCCGCAAACATTGGAATCACGACCAAGGGGACAGCATAATATTTCGCCTCGGTGACACTGCCTAAACCACCATGAGTTAGGAATACTTTTAAATTTCGATGTTGTAAAACATCGATCTGTGGAATCCATTTTAATATTTTCACATTTGATGGGATATCGCCCAGTTGATCAGTTTCACATTTCCACAGTACATTTTCTTTTAAGCGTCGAAAAACACTCAGAATGTCTCGTAATTTTTCTGGTGCTAAACTTAAACATTTCATATTTGATCCAAGACTCATGAACACTACGCCGTTTGTGGATTCATCCATCCATGTTTGTAATTCGTGTGGAAGTGGATGTTGCGTATTCTTCAGATGTATTCCACCAATTTCAATTATGTAGGGTAACATGGGTTTGATGTCGAGTTCGGTGAAATGCTGAGTAACAAATATGGCGGAAACATTTTTGCGAGCCTCTGAATACGGCAAATATTTCGGTTGAGGGAATATTTCGCTATACAAAGAAATTAATTTAAATTAAATTAATAAAAATTGGAAACCAGAAAATTGCATTTACCTATAGAATTGATCGTGTCTGGTAAAACAATAAATATTTATCAGGATTTCTATAAAATAGAATAGCATATTGGATACACGATGTTTAAAATTTAAGGGTCCCCTGTATTCCAACATTATATTGGCCGCATACGAAAGTCCGAGTGGATTACTAAATTGATCCAAGAAATAGTCATTCGCTTTCAGTGAGCTGAATTCAATGATGGGACAGTTGAAATGTTGCCCGAATCCAATTAATGAATCTCCCATCCATCCTTCAATTATTACCAAATCGAATTTTTCATGCGCCATTATATTCTGTACCTCTTCAAGTGCAAGCATTCTTCGCATTTCGTTCTCGGAAAATGCAAACCCCATTGGAAATGATTTTAGGCTTTCAATCATACTGCCAGGATTATCGGTTGCTCTTTCGAACACCTCTACCAATTAAAACAATACAAAATTAAATTTCATACACACATACACAATATTTTGAAAACACTTTACTTGAATGCATATCACTTCGCTCGTTGAATATATACCGATAGTTCTTAATCGGCTCTTTAGGCGGATGTGGTCCAATTACAGTGACATCATGCCCTTTTTCCGCCAATCCAATCAAAAGTGGTTCGATAACAATGAAATGTGAATGGCTTATGGTTGGGTATGGACATAGAATACGATATGTATTTGCCGCCGTGACAAAACTGATTAACGTGATTACGAACACTAAACGTACCTTCAAATTTGTTGATTTCATTGTGAAATTTTATCTACAACTGAATAATTCAAAACAATTTGAGTCAATACTTTTGTAATATAATACTATTATTCAATAGCAAAATCGTTATCGGTTATATAATTTAGGAACTCTGATAATTTTATCATTTTAGAACAGATAAGAAATATTCCTCGCAAAATAAATTTTGTACAGTAAAAGAGTAGCAATAAAATCATAAACGTTTCCACTTGCCAACTTTGGCAAATTTAATATAAACCCACCTCGACCTCGGTATATTCGGCGTCCGCTTTGGATGTTTGTGATAACATATACAGTTTGATCCTTGTTTTCATCTGAATGCTACAAACAGTATCTGTAGTAAAAGCTCTTTGCAAATTATAAAAAGATGTTTTATCAACTCATAACCTAATCGGTTTTATATTTCTTTACACATTTAGCCAATAAAAATTTCAATATTCTATAATTAATGTACAAAATGACCGTTAAAATAGCAGCCAAAAACGCGATAACATCCAGTGAATGCAGCTGAACGAAATTCAAATGACGCGAATTTGGTTGCAAATGCTGTGCACCACGGTGTCGAATTATGTACTCGGTCCAATAGATTGCTGTTTCCAAGGCAGTCATGGGTCGATCACGGAATAGCATCGATCGATATTTCGCTTCGTCACGATATTTATGGTTATCAATCACATCTCGAATTGAATGATATAATGTTTCCGTTGTTAACTTTGCGTATGGTAAACGTATGCCCCATTTCTCGTGCTCCACACTAAAACCATTAGGAACTTGATCGCCGAAAATTGGAATCACGACCAAAGGGACAGCATAATATTTCGCCTCGGTGACACTGCCCAACCCACCATGAGTTATGAATACTTTTAAATTCCGATGTTGTAAAACATCGATCTGTGGAATCCATTTTAATATTTTCACATTTGATGGGATGTCGCCCAGTTGATCAGTTTCACATTTCCACAGTACATTTTCTTTTAAGCGTTGAAAAACACTCAGAATGTCTCGTAATTTTTCTGGTGGTAAACTTAAACATTTCATAATTGATCCAAGACTCATGAACACCACGCCGTTTGTGGATTCATCCATCCATGTTTGTAATTCGTGTGGAAGTGGATGTTGCGTATCTTTCAGATGTATTCCGCCAATTTCGATTATGTAGGGTAACATGGGTTTGATGTCGAGTTCGGTGAAATGCTGAGTTACAAATATGGCGGAAACATTTTTGCGAGCCTCTGAAAACGGCAAATATTTCGGTTGAGGGAATATTTCGCTATACAAAGAAATTAATTTAAATTAAATTAATAAAAATTGGAAATCAGAAAATTGCATTTACCTATAGAAACGCTCGTGCCTGGTAAAACAATATATACTTATCAGGATTTCTATAAAATAGAATAGCATATTGGATACACGATGTTTAAAACTTAATGGTCCCCTGTATTCCATCAATATATTGGCCGCATACGAAAGTCCAAGTGGATTACTAAATTGATCCAAGAGGTAGTCATACGCTTTCATTGAGCTGAATTCAATGATGGGACAGTTGAAATGTTGCCCGAATCCAAATAATGGATCGCTCGTCCATGCTTCAGTTATTACTAAATCGAATTTTTCATGCGCCATTATATTCTGTACTTCTTCAAGTGCCATCATTCTTCGCATTTCGTTCTCGGAAAATGCAAACCCCAATGGAAATGATTTTAGGCTTTCAATCATACTGCCAGGATTTTGGGTTGATTTTTCGAACACCTCTACCAATTAAAACAATACAAAATTAAATTTCATACACACATACACAATATTTTGAAAACACTTTACTTGATTGCATATCACTTCGCTCGTTGAATATATACCGATAGTTCTTAATCGGCTCTTTAGGCGGATGTGGTCCAATTACAGTGACATCATGCCCTTTTTGCGCCAATCCAATCAAAAGTGGTTCGATAACAATGAAATGTGAATGGCTTATGGTTGGGTATGGACATAGAATACGATATGTATTTGCCGCCGTGACAAAACTGATTAACGTGATTACGAACACTAAACGTACCTTCAAATTTGTTGATTTCATTGTGAAATTTTATCTACAACTGAATAATTCAAAACAATTTGAACTTTTGTAATATAATACTATTATTCAATAGCAAAATCGTTATCGGTTATATAATTTAGGAACTCTGATAATTTTATCATTTTAGAACAGATAAGAAATATTCCTCGCAAAATAAATTTTGTACAGTAAAAGAGTAGCAATAAAATCATAAACGTTTCCCCTTGCCAACTTTGGCAAATTTAATAGAAACCCACCTCGACCTGGGTATATTCGGCAGACCGCAAATTTATCTGGAAGTTTGTGCTTCAACTTTTAACTCAATTTATTTTAAAGTTGAGTTAGGCTCAAACATCGAAATTGCTCATTGAGCGAAGGAAACGACACAACGCGTTCTTAGGTTTTGTATTTTTGAAAGGTTTATAATACCTACGGGAATAAAAATGGGGCAACCTGCCCCTATACGCCCGCTTCTATCGAGATTCAATTTTTTTTATACTGAGGGCTATTTTCCTAATTAGGAAGCGCGGCCATGACCATTTCGGATGTTTGTGATAACATATACAGTTTCATCCTTGTTTTGATCTGAATGCTACAAACAGTATCTGTAGTAAAAGCTCTTTACAAATTATAAAAAGATGTTTTATCAAGTCATAACCTAATCGGTTTTATATTTCTTTACACATTTAACCAATAAAAATTTCAATATTCTATAATCAATATACAAAATGACCGTTAAAATCGCAGCCAAAAACGCGATAACATCCAGTGAATGCAGCTGAACGAAATTCAAATGACGCGAATTTGGTTGCAAATGATGTGCACCACGGTGTCGAATTATGTACTCGGTCCAATAGATTGCTGTTTCCAAGGCAGTCATGGGTCGATCACGAAACAGCATCGATCGATATTTCGCTTCGTCACGATATTTATGGTTATCAATAACATCTCGAATTGAATAATATAATTTATCCGCTGTTAACATTGCGTATGGTAAACGTATGCCCCATTTCTCGTATTCGACACTAAAACCATTAGGAACTTGATCGCCGAAAATTGGAATTACGACCAATGGAACAGCATAATACTTCGCTTCGGTAACACTACCTAAGCCACCGTGGGTTATGAATAATTTTAAATTTCGATGTTGTAAAACATCAATCTGTGGAATCCATTTTAATATTTTCACATTTGACGGGATATCACCTAGTTGATCGGTTTCACAATTCCATAGTACATTTTCTTTCAGCTTTCTAAAAGTACTCAGAATATCTCGTAACTTTTCTAATGGTAACCTTAAACATTTCATGTTTGATCCAAGACTCATTAACACCACCCCATTTATGGATTCATCCATCCATGTCTGTAATTCGCGTGGAAGTGGATTCTGTGTATCTTTCAGATGTATTCCACCAACTTCGATTATGTACGGTAACATGGGTTTAATGTCGAGTTCGGTGAAATGCTGTGTAACAAATATGGCTGAAACATTTTTGCGAGCTTCAGCGAATGTCAAATATTTGGGCTGGGGGAATAACTCGCTATAGTACAAACAACAGAAAGTAGCTTAAATTAAATTAATAAAAATTAATAACCACGGTGGTGTTTACCTATAGAGCTGTTCGTGTTTGAAGTTCGAATAATTATTTATAATAATTTCCACAAAATAGAACAGCATATTGAATACACGATGTTTAAAATTTAATGGTCCTCTATGTTCAAACATTAAATTAGCGGCATACGAAAGTCCAAGCGGATTATTAAATTGATCTAAAAATAAATCATTCGCTTTGAATGAGGTGAATTCAATGAGAGGACAGTCGAAATGTTGCCTCAATCCAACTAATGGATCCCCCATCCATCCTTCAATTATTACTAAATCGAATTTTTCATTCGCCATTATATTCTGTACTTCCTCATTCGCCATCATTCTTCGCATTTCGTTTTGGGTATAAGCAATCGCCATTGGAAATGATTTTAGGCTTTGGACTACACTGCCAGGATTTTCGGTTGCTTTTTCGAACGCCTCTACAAATTTAAACAACCAATAATTGATTACACATACACAATATTTGGAAAATACTTTACTTGAATGCATATCACTTCGCTCGTTGAATATATACCGATAGTTCTTAATCGGCTGTTTAGGCGGATGCGGTCCAATTACAGTGACATCATGCTCTTTTTCCGCCAATCCAATCAAAAGTGGTTCGATAGCAATGAAATGCGATTGGCTTACGGTTGGATATGCACATAGAATACGATATGACTTTGTCACGGTCACAAAACTGCTTAACGTGGCCACGTATACCAAGGCTATCTTCAAGTTTACTGAATGCATTATGAAATTTTTTTTTGAAACTGAATATTTTAAAACATTTTCAGTTAATACTTTTTATATATATGCACGCACATCAATATTATTAATGATAACATTATTATCGGTTGTGTAATTTAGGAACCCGAATGATAATTTTACAATGTACGATAAGAAATTTGCATTTTAATTTTTTACTGAATTATTTTTGTACATTAAAGGCGTAGCAATGAAATCACAATCGTTTACGAGAGTTTGCAAATGAACATTGGGTGGTAAGATTTAATTATAGAATTTTTAGGTTGTGAATTCATAATTAAAATTAGGAAATCGTACACAAAATTTGGCCACCAGCAAAATTTTTTGTTCGGCGAAAAAATAATTTGTACATCAAAATTAAGATGACTGCACAAAATTTGATTATAAGAAAGTTGGAGTGTTCAAGATACTGAACAACAAATTTACCGTACAACGTAAAATCCACAAGTTAGATTAGGCGATATTTGTTGCGGGTTCAATGTTTAACTACATTTAAGCGTGAAATCGTATGTTTGTTTAAATAGGAGAAGAGAAATGTAGATAATACGAAAATTTGAAACCCTATGTATAACCATGTTTGGCAATCTATTTAGCTCTCTAAACAGTATTACTTTTTATAGTATGTTGGGTAGTTCACGAGATATTAAATGTTTAAGATGATGAGAGTGTAAAATCGTAGGTGTTTTTGACAAGGCCGTCGTTTTAGAAATAAGCCGGATTATTCGATAATGTTGTTTTTTTAAACTTGTTTCCATACTCTTTACCTTTCAAACAATGTACAGCTCACTGTTCTAGGAAACGTAAGTAACTAAGTGTAAGTAAGTGACCCCCATACTGAATTTAAGAAATTTTATACGGGAAAAAACACAATTAGAGTTTCATAAATTACAATATATACCTATATATATCTACAATATATTTGAACAGGTAAAATGTTTTGATGAAATTCATTTCACACCGAAGTTATTTTTTAAATATTTTGAAATTTGGTAAATTAAAAGCAATAATACTCTAAAAATATGTTTGAATTTTTTTTTTGTCATCAATAAAAGTAATATTGGTCGATATGTTTTCTGGACCCCGCTCCTACGTCCCTCGGACCTTTTTTTTCATTAGTGTATTAATTATGTATAAAGCACGATTTAACATTCGGTAACAAAATTGTTAATTGATGGTAAAATTTTGTGAACAATTTATTATTTTGATGTACACAGAATTTTTTTTGCTGAACGGAAAACTGTTTTTTTTGTGCTCGATTAATAATTTTTTGGTGCAACAATAATAATTTTTGTAAATACGGGTAAAAGTTAAATGTAAGTTTAAATACGGGCCAATTTGAATTAAGCATCTACATATATAGGATTAATATTATATTACCTTTTTGTGCGCTTAATAAACACTTTCTTTAATTTATTTTTATAAAAACTAGTAGTTTCGATTTTTCGAGCTATCCGCTCATCATTTGCTATATTTCACGACTAATGAAAATATTTAAAATAACACAATATAAACAAATTTTTGGAGTGTTTACTTGTACAATACATGTACAATGCACATTCTAATTATATAATCATATAGCCGATTCTACTTTAAACTGCTTTTTAGACGATTTTTGATGTATCTGTCTTTGTATATTCTCATTTCTTATATTGTACAGTGCAGGCTTGATGATTTATTTATTTATCAAATAAATGATTTAAGTTCATTCGAACTTATTACATTTCATTATAATTATAGTTTCATTTATATCTTATTACCTATATGTTTACAGCGATATAGTAATCCTAATCTAAATACATATAATAAAGCAAAAATACTAATTAACATTTAAATACATATTTGAAAAATATGCTCTCCGAACCATACTTAGAGATTTAGAATTCCTGGGATTAACATTCAAAGAATTCCATATGCTAACTCCTCTCACGAAAAACGAAGAGTTCAACCGTCTAGTCCTGTTTATAGCGGGTGTCAAGCGTTGATTACGATGGTTCGAGGAAATGACAAATTTATCAATAATATAAGTAGGCTGTTGATGCTTTAATAATTTAAAAATGTATAAACATATCCGAAACTCGTAGAACTGCGCAAGCGTATAACCAAACAATGAACTAGCAAAATAAGAGATGTGATCATATTTTCTCAACCCATAAATATATCTCAAACAAGAATTGTATATCATTTGCAGTTCATTAAAATACTTACTTTTTAATTCAAAGAAAACTATATCTCCATAAGGAAAATGTGGAAGGATATACGATTTGACAAGTTGCAGTCTGAGTTTAGAATTAAAGCATTTCGTAGTTGACCACAACATTCTTAATAAAAATATAACCTTATTACAAATGGCTTCAATGTGATAATTCCAACAAAGTGATTTATCAAAAGTCAATCCTAAATTATTCACGGAATCCGAGAAGTCAATTTCGATCCCTCGCACCACTATTTTTGATAAATGTTTTGTAGTACGAGTTGTAGAAGATATAACGATGGACTGCGTCTTCCCACTGATGAGTTCCATTCTGTTCTATAGTGACCACGTTGAGATCAGGCCAATGTCGGAATTAATAGTTTCGATACTGTTGGAAATGTCCTTAGATTTGCAAAATTTATAAATTTATAAGTCATCCGCAAAAAGGTGATATTTACTGAGGGTAGGTCATTTATATACATCATAAACAGGAAAGGACCTATCACTGATCCTTGTGGAACACCACATTGAGTACTGCAAGAATTGGATACTTCTAAATTTATTTTAACTGATTGTGAACGACCTGACAGAAAGGACAGGATTAAGAGACAAGCCGGTACTGAGCATTTGAAATTGTGGTGAAGTTTACTAACCAAAATTGAATGATCAATTTTGTCAAAAGCTTTACTGAAATCGAGCAGAACCAGTGTGCACAAATTGCCATTGTCAAGAGCTCTACCAATGTCATCATTGATATGAAGTAAAGCTGTGCTGGTACTATAATTGCGTCTATAGGCAGATTGGTACTTTGATAGAAGATTTTCAGATTCAACATAAGACAATATCTGTGTCTGAAGTATTCTTTCGAATACTTTAGACAAAGCCGGAAGTAGGCTGATAGGTCGAAAA
Source organism: Tipula unca (assembly GCA_951394425.1). Taxonomy (NCBI): domain Eukaryota; kingdom Metazoa; phylum Arthropoda; class Insecta; order Diptera; family Tipulidae; genus Tipula; species Tipula unca. The sequence goes on along the minus strand of OX596380.1, from coordinate 158,134,677 downwards.
TCCGATAAAGATGTTGGAGTTTTCTTCTTGGGAATGGTCACTATAATAGAGTGCTTCCATATCGAAGGGAAAATAGAAAACGTAATTAAACTATTAAACACATGCAATAAATAACAATCAATGCGGGGTAAAATTAGTTTTACAAACTTAAGAGGTATTTCGTCAATACCAGTGTCATTGGATTTAATTGAGTCAAAAGCATCCATAAGACCAACTATATCAATATGGTTAAAACTGAAGTTACCCTCCAAAGAACTATGCCCAATCAGTTCATCAAAAATGACTGGCTCCGCACTACCTGCACTGTTATTCGAAAATTGATCATTAAAATCATTCGGTGAAAATTGGGCTGATGGTTTGACTTTCAATGATGAAAAAGCACCAACAGATTTTAAATTAGACTATACTTCACAGGATCATTTCTGTAGTCAGTCTTCAAGTCCATTCAATTAATTTTTTTAGCAGGTAGAGATGTATCTTTCAATATTTCATCTTGGCGCGCTTTATAATATTGGTAGTTCTGTTTCTGGTAGTAATGTATTCCTGGTACAGAGTAACATTTTTTGTGCGCTTCCACCGCCGAAAAATAAAATTTCTAATATTAATCATCCGCCTAATCTCGTCATTAAACCAAGGTGGATGTTTTGTTTTGATTGATACAGTTCTAATTGGAACAAATTAATCGAATAAATTTTTCATTAATTGAGTAAGATATTCAACTTTTTCAGTGGGGTTATTAAGGGAATAAAGCATATTCCAATTAAAACGATCACATTTACCAAACATTTCTGATAACAATATTATTGAAGTTCCGAAATGAAAAAGTCGGATTAGTTAATATCATACGAAAAATAAAGAAAATCGTGATCACTAAATCCAACCGAGACCTGATTGAGAAACATAATTTTGTCAGTATTTGAAATAACGATGAATGTGTTGTGAAATGTGTTGGTTCGTTATTAATCGGTTTGAGGCAAAACTTATTTAGTAAACTTTTCTATTTTTTAGTATTTGAATTAAGCACACTGAAATCACAATTGAAATCCCCGCACACAATGATGTCATTATAGTTAACGGTATAATTCTCCATCATAATGTTGAGATCATCGCAGAATTGTTTGTTGGGTGGTTCATAGACAACAGCCAATAAAACTTTGGCAGAATCGAATAACAACTCAATGAGAGCTACTTCTAAATTTGGAGCGCAGTATTGGTGTAACAGATTGTACTTTATATCAGCTCTTAGGAAAACACAAATTCCGCCCCCATTCTTACGAACATCAAATTTTCGGTCAGATCGTATAACGTTGAATCCTGGAAGACTAATTGATACATCAGGAATGCCATCATGAAGCCAGATCTCAACGAAGCAGAGTATATCAAGTTTCACTCCACAAATCAATTGTTTGATCTCATCAATCTTGTAATACCTCGTGCTACTTTTCGGACAGCCAGTTAAGCTGGAAACTGTAGCGCTCTACCCCTGCAAAAATGCCATTGGAAAGAGATGGGGTATGGTAAGAGGTATGGGGTTGTCGTTAGGTGGGCAGTGTTTAAAATGTTGGCTCACCTTAAACTATTGATGAAAGTCCAAAGAACCGCCTGCTTGTGGATAAGTGGAGCCTTCAGGAGCACGCCCACCCAAGCCATAGAGATTTTTTTTCATCTCACTTCCTTTGCATCTTGCGCACAACCGTTCGGCTCAAATTCATATCTAGAACTTGTAATAACATAAGGCACCCATCAATCGAACAACAGGGATATTCCTGAAACTACCGCTTACGCTAGCCCTTCGCCATCTATTGAGGGATATTCGCATTTTTACGGACAGCCAGGCTGCTATTGAAGCGCTGCAATCATACTTCTTGGCGTCGAAGGTAGCCCAGAACTGTCTGGCATCTTTAAATGAGATGGCTGATCAGTTCAACATCCGCTTGATGTGGGTGCCAGGGAACTTCAATATCTTAGGTAATGTAAAGGCACAACACGCCTTATATCACAAACCAGGCTGGATATCTTTATATCCAATGCATCTCTTTATAAGATACCACTTGCGCTTAAACAAACGACAGATAGTCTAACGCTAGTTCGTGTGTACTAACCAGACAAATCTGGCCTAGACTTGACCGGCCTAGATCCGGCCAACTGATATCGCTTTGAAGGCACCATATTGGTAGGGTCGTAGGAGCTATAATGGGTCATTGTCTCATTGGACTAAATGGGAGCAGACTGTAATGATGAGGAGGAGGAAGAAACTGCGTGTTCCATCTGCTCTGCACCTGTCCTAGTCTAGCGTACAGCAGAATAAAATTTATGGAAACTTCCCCTTTGGATGACCTGACAAATCTTAGTAAGATCGATGTCAAGTGCTTTCAACGTTTCATGGTAAACTCAGGATGGTTACGACACATTCGTTGCAAATCAATTTTTATAGATTATACCTATATATGAAAACATGCCGCCTGTGATGGCTGTCTCTTGTAGTTTGTGTTGCAGATTTTCAAAATGTCTGATTTATTAGATGGGTGGGGTTATCAGTTTAGGATGACCAGATATGCTAGGGTCGTTTTAGTCTTTATTCTTTTATTAGGCAAAAATCATCAGAATATACTCTTTTTGAGTTAATGTGTTCTCTTTTTTAAATCATCATATGACATATACGCTTTTATGCTTCAAAGATTTAATTTTACAAAATAAAAAAATATTTATAATTTTAGACGATACATGAATGTTTCTATAGTTTGCTCGAAATTATTAATATGGATAAATTTAAAGAATTTTTAAAATTTACGTACACAATTTATAATGATTTTAATAAGGTTAATTTATAAAGATTGGTTAATTTTTAAAATTAAATGTAAATCTCTTACAGAATTTCAGAATTTTAATATTAAATACAAAATTGAAAATTTAACTAATTTAAAAATATTTCGGAATTTAAAAATTGTAAGAATTTGACAACAAAAAATTTACGAAATTTGAATAAATGATTGAAATTTTTATTAAATTCCTGAAATATTTCAAATTTGCAAAGTTTCGAATACTGTCAGCTTTGTAAATTTGAAATTAGTCCAAACTGTGTTAACTAAAATTTTAATTTAAATTTTTTTAAATTTGTTTAAAATTTAAAAATTCCGTTCTTTATTAAATTCTGAATTTCGTACAAACTAAATCATTGAATTTTGAAAATTTTGATTTTCCTGAAATATTAATTTTCAATGCATCGAATTGAAACTGAATTTTACAAGTATTATAAACTTCAATTTGAATTCCAACATTTAAAAAAATTTTAGTGAAAACTATAAAATATCTTTAAATTAATTTCAATTGGAAAATCACATTAATTAATTTTAATTATTGAACTTTGAAATTTTGGTTGATCAAAATAACAAAATTCGATATAGTCAAACAAAATTCCAAATTTAAATTTTAATGATGTCTTCAAAATTTATTAAACTTTAAATATTCTCAAGTGTTTTTTGAATGTTTTCTAAAATTCAACATTTTTGCTAATTTTTCAAAGATAAATTTGACATTTCGTATTCATAATTAAAAATATACGAAATTCAACTTTTTAATAAGTTCAAAATGTAGATTGATACTTCGAATTCTTAATTTCTAAAATATTAAGTTCATATTTAGTTATCCAATTCCAATTCTAATATAAACTTTAAATAGTAGTTATTTTTAAAATTTAGCACATTTGAACTTATAACAATATTCGAATTTTCCACAGTCGAAATATGTATTTAAAATTTTAAAAATTCAAAAATTAATTCAGAATTATTAGTTTTAACTTGAATTTTGAATCTATTGAAAATATTATATAACTCAAAATTTAAACACGAAACTTTTCTCGAGAATTACGGAAATTTTTAGTTTTTAAATCGTTCAAATCTGAATTCGAAATTTCAATCCTGATTATCGAACAATGAAATTCTTTTCATAAAAATTATAATCAGAATCATAAAACTTTTAAATCTTTAGAAATTTGAATTTTTCAAAGTTTCAAAATTTATAAAAAATTTAATTACCAATTTCTAAAAATTTCGATTGATCACCCAGAAATTCAGAATTATAAAATTTAAATTTAAACCGTTAAATTACTTATTGTTCGACGTAGAATTTAATTTTTATATTTAGATTTGTAAAATTGTATTTCAATATTTTTTGGACGAAATTTTACATTCCAGTTGATTCAAAATTCGAATTAAAATGACAAATTCTGGATTTAATTAGATTTATAAATTTTAATTAGTTAAGGTACTTCGATCGAATAGATAATGAAACCGACTGTTTAGTTACACAAGTCCAAATCTGATATGCCAGTTTGAATTAATAATTTTTCAAATTTTTATTTTTTCCAGATTTTAATTTTCAATATATCAAATTAAGGTTGAATTTTACAATTCCGAACTCATAAACTTCTATTTTATTTCGAATTTAATAGGTTTTAATATTTCATCCAACAATTTCCTAGATCGAAGTTTAGAGCTGAAATTTCGATTTATATTTAAAAATATTTTAGGGTCATCATTTCAACAGATTCTTTAACAGTAAAAGTTAATTTATTGAATTTTAAAAATTTTAAGAATAATTATGCAAGTCAAGATTCCTATGACTATTAGCCGTACATTAACACTTCATCGTATCCAAGCCTTAACATATAGCCAAACAAAGTATCTCGAACATTGAAATTTTATTTATTATTTTAACAATTAAATGAAATATTAACTAGCCTGAGGTTCCAATTTGTGCTGGGTAGCATTGGTTGTTAGGCTAGAACCTCAGTGTACTTGTGCTGTGCTAAAATATTTGTAGCTGATCGTGTTCAAATGAATTTAGTATGAAGAATCCAAAAGTAAAATCTATGAAACTACATGGATCAATACAAACATATACAAGCGTAGACGCGCGCCCCACCCAAATTTAAAAATAAATGCGAAATTCTTCAATATGTATGGTTTGGCAAATTTACAGATATAAACTCTATGTGTATCTAAGGTTTGCCTTCAATTTCTATAATCAAATTTGTTTAACATACTAAAATGTCAAATTTAAAAGGACTTGTCATATAAAAATCGAAGTGGATTTTTAACATACCCAACCGAATTTAAAATTCGACAGTTCGATGTAGTTGATCAAATATTGAATTTTGAAAAACAATTTTTTTGTATTCGATAACTTTCTAAAATTTAAAATTGCCAAATTTTTAAAATAAAACGTTGATGTGTAATTCGTCCAATTTTGAAATGGAATTTTATTAAAATTTAAATTTTGAACATTTGTTTTATTTAAAAAAATTGTAAATGATAAAATTTAACAAATATGAAATGTAATTTGTGCACAAATTACATAAATATTGACCACCAACATACACGCACATATTATGCAAATACAGTGTTAATATTTATGCACAGTCTTACTCTTATAACACAGTGGTTTTTGTATCAGTTCGATTTCTAATAGAATATACATCGTGACCAGATTATAGGGCCCGCGAAGATCAATTGAAAGATTGGTTTGGCTCGAAAAAAGGGACTGTTTTTATAATGAATGAAATAATTGCCTGGATTGCATGAACTGCAAAAGTTGTTTGTTGCTTAGTTACAACGTCTTCACGTGTTTAAAATTTGTCAAACATATTCTTTTGCGCTCGAAAATATCTGGTCAGCCTGTATCAGTTGTAGTTTCTTGTCGCATTTACCACAACAACTTAATTTTCTCAAAATTAATTGAATTGGATAATAGGACTCGTAAGAACTAAATAATCCAAAACAAATGTTGGGATGATTTTATTTTGCTTCAATTTTAGTTTTAATACCTGACACCAGATGTTTAATCTGCATGCTTGGTTAAAATCGAGCTAAATAAAACCATACATCACACATTTCTTTTGAAAACATAATTCCAAAATGTGTGTTATTGATAGGACTATATAGGGATCGTATAGGTTTTTAGTTTCTGATTGTGAAAATGAACTTTAACAGCACAACACATTAAACAATTAGCTGAAAACTAATTAACAACAATAACATCAACCGGTTACTTAGATAATGTTGTTTTTTTTGGATAAAATAGTCTTTAGCATTGTGGCATATTCCTGGGATTTGACGCCATTGAATTCTTGTCTTTGGGGATTTTTGAAATCAAAAGTTTATGTCAACAATCGCCAAACAATCCATGGTTTTAAACGACCTCAATTCTTATACCATTGCCAGCGCGATTAGTGATTTTTTCGAGATTAGCTGTAGTGTCAAATTGAACATTAGCTAATCTTATTTTAATTGGGGATTATTGACTAATCTCTTAAAATTTTGAAGATTATCTCATTATTTTAGTGAGAAAACTACTTAGTGACGCTGTTCTACGGAACAAATTATATTTATAACATTGTTGAAAGTACATGTAATAAGTTAAGTTGTAAAATTAATGACATTTTATATAAATGATTTGTGCGAATAAATTTTTGGCAAAGTGTGTTGTACATTAAAAACTAATTTGGAAATTATGATTCAATGATCGTCCAACAAAAACAAAATCTAAACGTTCGTGGTTCAGCGCAAACATTTAGAAACGTTGTTTCATTTTGAACGGAACCAAAAGTTGAAAATTTAATAGCCAAATTTTACTAAATATAATACGACATACGGTATTAGATGGGGTGCTAAACAGGAGAAGAAAAGTGGAGGTATCGAAGTGAAAATAATTTCCCTGCGCAGCAGACAAAATCGTTTAACAAATAACATGACATATGTAACTGAATCAGAGTGTCTCTGACAGCACTATGATCTATTCAAAAGTACGTAATTTAAAGTATTTGTGGGATAATCTTTTTTAAATATCTAACAAATTAAACTTTTAATCACAATATAGACTCATTTTTAAATTCTTCTCAAATTTGAATACAATCCTCATAAAGGATGTAAGTTCGAAGTCTGCTCATAATCATTTTATAAAAAGTTAGGAATGAATAAATAGTAATTTGAATGGTATTGAAATAAAATTTGAGATAGCTCCATAACCTCGAAACAGCGTCTATACTGGTACTGGTATCTGATGGTGAAGCTGGAAACACACATATAAAAAGAACTACAAGAATCATAACCTAATCGGTTTTATATTTCTTTACACATTTCGCCAATAAAAATTTCAATATTCTATAATCAATGTACAAAATGACCGTTAAAATAGCAGCCAAAAACGCGATAACATCCAGTGAATGCAGCTGAACGAAATTCAAATGACGCGAATTTGGTCGCAAATGCTGTGCACCACGGTGTCGAATTATGTACTCGGTCCAATAGATTGCTGTTTCCAAGGCAGTCATGGGTCGATCACGAAACAGCATCGATCGATATTTCGCTTCGTCACGATATTTATGGTTATCAATCACATCTCGAATTGAATGATATAATGTTTCCGTTGTTAACTTGGCGTATGGTAAACGTATACCCCATTTCTCGTGCTCCACACTAAAACCATTTGCAGTTTGATCGCCAAATATTGGAATTACGACCAATGGAACAGCATAATACTTCGCTTCGGTAACACTACCTAAGCCACCGTGAGTTATGAATAATTTTAAATTTCGATGTTGTAAAACATCGATCTGTGGAATCCATTTTAATATTTTCACATTTGGCGGAATATCGCCCAGCTGGTCGGTTTCACACTTCCACAACACATTTTCTTTTAACCGTCGGAAAGCACTCAGAATGTCTTGTAACTTTTCTGAAGGTAACCTTAAACACTTAATATTTGATCCAAGACTCATTAGCAGCACGCCATTTGTTGATTCATCCATCCATGTTTGTAATTCGTGTGGAAGCAGATTCTGCGTATCTTTCAAATGTAGTCCACCAACTTCGATTATGTACGGTAACATGGGTTTGATGTCGAGTTCGGTGAAATGCTGAGTTACAAATATGGCGGAAACATTTTTACGGGCCTCTGAGTATGTCAAATATTTGGGTTGAGGGAAAAATTGGCTACATATAAATTATTTGAAATTAAATCAATAAAATTGATAACCATCTAAAGGTATTTACCTATATAGCTGCTCGTGTTTAGAGTACGTATAAATAATTATAATAATTTCCACAAAATAGAACAGCATATTGATTACACGATGCTTAAAATTTAATGGTCCCCTATATTCCAACATTGAATTAGCGGCATACGAAAGTCCAAGTGGATTATTAAATTGTTCTAAAAAAAAATCATTCGCTTTGAAAGAGCTGAATTCAATGATGGGACAGTCGAAATGTTGCCTCAATCCAACTAATGGATCTCCCATCCATCCTTCAATTATTACCAAATCGAATTTTTCATTCGCCATTATATTCTGTACTTCCTCATTCGCCATCATTCTTCTCATTTCATTTTGGGTATAAGCAATGCCCAATGGAAATGATTTCAGGCTTTCAATTACACTACCAGGATTTTTGGTTAATGTTTGGAACGCCTCTACAAATTTAAACAACAAATAATTAATTACACAGACACACTCACTATTTTGAGAACACCATATATGTACTTAAATGCATATCACTTCGCTCGTTGAATATATATCGATAATTCTTAATCTGATGTTTAGGTGGATGCGGTCCAATTACAGTAACATCGTGTCCCTTTTCCGCCAATCCTAACAAAAGTGGTTCAATCACTATGAAATGCGATTGGCTTACGGTTGGATATGCACATAGAATACGATATGAATTTGCCACTTTCACAAAACTGATTAACGTGATTACATATAATAGGGCTTCCCTCAAATTTACTGAATTCATTGTGAAATTTTTTTTGCAACTGAATATATTAAAACATTTTCAGTCAATACTTTTTATATAGATAAATACGCACATCAATATTATTAATGATAACATTATTATCGGTTGCGTAATTTAGGAACCCATAATTGATAATTTTTTTTTTACTGGATTTTTTTTGTATACAGTAAAAGCATATAGCAATGAAATCACAATCAATTACGAGAGTTGCAAATGAACTCTATAAATAAATCTTACGTTGGAATGTATGTAAGATTTATTTATAGGTTTAGAAATGTTAATTTGTAATTGAGCAAGTGTAAATTTGAATTAAGCATCAATTTTATATAGGATTAATAGTATATTACCTTTTATGAGTTTAAAAAACACTTTCTTTAATTTATTTTTATAAAAACTTGTTTCGATTTTTCGAGCTATCTCCTCATCGTCTGGTATATTGTATATGACTAACTTAAATATGTATTTAAAAGATGTTTATATTCTACACAAGATAAATAATTATTTTGAGAGTTAAATTGTACAACTACATCTACATACTAGTATAGCTGATTCTATTATAATCTATTCATTCATTTTATATATTATTGAGACATTATTGTCGGCACTCTTATAAATTTATTGTATACGATTCTCATTTTACATATTCTACAGTGCAGACTCGATGATAAATGTTAGAAAGAAAAAAGGTAAAAAAAGTTAAATTCGCATAACAATTAGTGTATACCATCTCAAAAAAAAATCAAACAATTGTCACCAAATTTCGATAGGGAATTGCTAGGTCAAGGTTTGTCGTTTGGTTATCGCAATAAGTAATTTTATATCTCATATTTAATCGATTATTGACGAATTAAAATTGATACAGCTTACTTATAAATTAATGATAAGTGTAAGCAAATTAAATACTGTACTATTACTACTATTTTGTACATTATTGCAAGAACAAGAATCTGCATTAGATTTCTGATTTTGTATTATGGATTCTCCATAAAAGAAGCACCGCACGTCACCCAAAGTCCTTCTGTTTTCTTAATATTTGTTGTGATTTACAAATTTTATTAATAAACAAATAGATTAGATTTAAGGTTATTAAAATGTAACATAAATTTAGTACAATTTTATATAATATTATTTAATATTTTATTAATATTTAATATTTAATACAATTTTATTTAATATTTATGTTATAGTTTTATTTAATTTATTATTTAGTATTTTATTGTTTTTAAGCTTAAGGTTTTGCTCTGACTGGCTCAAAACTGTCTATTCACCCTTTTTATATTACAATTACCATGATAGGTATCAGGGGTATACAACACCTTACCCCATAAAGAAAAATAAATTTATTTATTTTTTTGTTATAATTATTACAAAATATTATGATAAAATATTGAAATATTTAACAATAGACTTTCAAAAAATATTTAATTTTTATTTTTATTTTTTTTTTTTTTAATTGGTAATTTTAATTTACATAATAAAATTAATTATAAATATTATTTTTAATACAGAAAGATATGAAATATATAATAATTAAAAGTTCTTATTTTTTCATATTTATTATTTATCTAAAACACAATAAATTCCTTTTGTTTTGTTTCGTTACTTACGAGTATATATTTAATAATATTTATTAATATTTTAACCTCATGTTTGATTCATAAGCTACCTATTTTATTTATCCAATCATTAAATTCATCTTTTAATCAATAAAATGTTTTAAACGATTATTATGGACTACCTTTGTTTGTCGGCCAATGCGAATAGATGAATTAACATTGCTATTGATTTCTGTTATGTCATAAGGACCTTTCCATAGTGGCTCAAGTTTACCTTTCGATTTTTCGTTTCTTAAGAGAACTCTTTGACCAACTTTAAATTCAGTAGTATTACTTGTCTTATCGTAATAAATTTTCGATTTTTCTTTAGATGCTATTAAATTTTGCCTTGCCATTTCGTACGGATTTGCAAGCTTAATTCTTAAATTTTGTAAGTAGTCATCAGGATTATAAAAAACTCTAGAATTTTGTTTGAGTGAGGAAGGTATATTGGGTTTGAACCCATGTACTATCTCAAATGGCATCAGATTAGATGAAGAGTGCGGCGTCGAATTGTAAGTAAACATGGCAAATGGTAACCAATGGTCCCAATTATCTGCATCTCTGTCAGCATAATTTCGTAAATATTCAACTAGAGTACGATGAGACCTCTCTAGGGCTCCATTTGTCTGTGGATGCGGTAAACCGTAGATTGTAGCTTTTCGATTTTTAGTGATTTACAAATATTATGAAAGAGTTCCCTTACAAAATTTGTACCTTGATCTGTAAGAATGTATGAAGGGGCGCCAAATCTACAAATAAAATTTTCAACAACGCTTTGGCAATGGTTTCTGATAGTTGAGTTTCGATTGGAATTGCCAAAGAAAATTTTGATAAATCATCCTGCATAGTGAGTATATATCGATTGTTATTATGTGAGATGTTTAAAGGTCCGACAAAGTCTAAAAATATTTTTTCAAAAGGTCGTTTTGAAGTTGTTGTTACCACCATAGGAAGTTTATTTAATCTAGATATTTTATTTTTCTGGCATAATTCATATTTTTGTACAAATTTTTTATATCTGGATAACATTTTGGAAAAATAATAATAATTTTTAATTCTTTTAAAAGTACGTTCTACGCCCTGATGTCCTCCAAGTGGGCAATTGTGAAATTTTTTAATTATGTTAAGAATGTCGACGTCATTGTCGAGAAAAGTAATTGAAATTTCAGGATTTACGGTTTGATGTGAGTTTGTTTCAGGATTTGAATTGTTATTGTTGTAAGATTCAACAAGATTCGGTGACGGATAGTTTTAGTCTGCGAACGAGTGATAATATTAATGTCGTTATTCTGATCGGCAGAATGGTGTTCAATTCTACTCAGAGCATCAGCATTAACATTGGATTTGCCTGGTTTGTATATGATATCAAAGTCAAACTCGTCGAGCTCTATCCTCCATCGCATTAATCGACATGACAAGTTTGTTGCTTTATTAAGCCACACTAGGGGCTTATGATCAGTAATAATGGTACATTTTACGCCATACAAATATGGACGGAAGCGTTTTACAGCAAAAACAATTGCGAGCAACTCCTTCTCGACAGTGGAATAATTTTTCTCAGATTTATTTAGTACCCGGCTAGCATATGCCACAGGCAGATCATCATCGCCATTCCGCTGTGAAAGAATTGTCCCAAGTGCGGTATCGCTAGCATCAGTGGTGACGTAAAATTGTTTTTTGAAATTAGGATATTGTAAAATTGGAGGTTGGATTAATTTTTCTTTGAGCTTTCGAAAACTTTCTTCACAGAAGGCATCCCAATTGGATCGTGCATTCTTTTTATGTAAGGCATTCAATGGGTAGGAGACCGAGCAAATAGCGCAGTGGTTAAAGCTGCGACGTTTGGATCGGGAGGTACCGGGTTCGAATCCCAACAGAGGCGGGATGCAAAAGGGATTTTTCATCTCCCGATTACAATCGGTGATTAAATTGAAAACATCTATGACCCTCTGTTGGAATGTAGAACTGATGGGCCGACCCATCTTCCATGTCACTGTACAGGGTGACATGGAGCTATGCAATGCGCAGGTGGTATTACTGTACTTGTGTGAATGGGATGAATGAATGGATTGAATGAATGTTTTGTGAATGTAAGGTAAGGCTATGGACCGTAAAAGTGTCTATGCCAAGTCCTTTTAAAAATAAAAAAAAATAAAAAAATGGGTAGGAAAGTTCAGAAAATTTTTCAATAAATCGTCGGTAATAACCTATTAAACCTAGGAAAGATTTTATTTGTTTTTGATTTTTAGGAGTCGGAAAATTATGAACTACTTCTATTTTTGAGGGATCTGGTTTTATTCCATGGTTAGAAATTATGTGACCCAAATAGCATATTTCTTTACGACTAAAATGACATTTTTTTGGCTGTAGTTTTAAGTTGAATTTTCTAAAAGTTTGGAAAACTTCAATTAAGTTTTTGTTATGATCCTTAAGATTGTAACCGTAGACTACTACATCGTCCAAGTACACAAAACATTTCAGTCCGTTTAAACCTGATAAAACATTATTCATAATGCGCTGAAATGTGGCTGGAGCTCGTTTCAGACTAAATGTCATTCTCGTAAAATGGTAATGTCCGCTTTGAGTGCTAAAAGCTGTTTTCTGTTTATCATTGTTGCTAAATGGAATCTGATGATACCCGTCTGCTAAATCTAAAGTTGTAAAATAAACGGCATCACCCAACTGTTCCAGAATCTCGGTTATATTTGGTAGAGGGAAAACAATATTTATGGTCACATCATTTAAACGGCGAAAATCTACAACAACGTGCCATCGAGAGTTAAAAGGACTATCACTGTTTTCAATTACACCGCTTTCAAGCATTTTTCCGACTTGAGTATTAATTTCAGACTTTGCTGAATGAGGAAGACGATACGGTTTAATATGAATTGTCTGGGCATCGGGGTTTAACGGAATATGATGGTATCCAGCATTTGTCATTGATAGTTGGTCTCCTGGTAAATGGAATATATCGTTGAACTCTCGACAAACATTAATTATTGACGATTTTTCCTCTTGGTTCATGTGGCTTGTATCAATCTCATGCTCTAAGATTTTTAATCTATCTTCTAAGAGATTTGCCCAAGGATTTAATGTGCAAATATAATAATTTTTTAAGGACGTTGGTTCAATATAAATGTCATTTAAATTTATTGGATAATCGTTCGTATTAACAACACTCACTGTAGCAAAAGCGTTGATGATTGGAATGACGGCGTTAGCTATGTATACGCCTGGTTTAAGCATTTGTGAAGAACATAAAAATTCGTTGTCACGATTAGTTTTGAATCTCATATTAACAATTTTTTCTGTGGGACTGGGTATTTCGATTGTAGGGTTGTTGGACGAAAGATTTAAATCAAAGTAGTTAATATTATCTGGATTTGAAGGTAGTTGAATCAGATTTCTTGAGTAATCAATTTTACACTTATTCTTTCGGAAAAAATCATTTCCAATAATTCCAGCATAATTTATAGGGAATTCGTTTGGTACAATATGAAAATTTTGTGTAATAACGTTATTTTGGATATCTATTTTTGATGTACACACTGCCAGGTTTTCGATAGATTCGGCGGTAATACGTCTTATAGTTAATTTCATATTTGGGAAACAATCAGTGTCGAGTTTGATCAGCACTTTCTTAATAACGCTAATGTCCGCCCCAGTATCAACTAGAAAGAATTGAGGTTCGTGTAAAATATCAAGATTAAGTTTCACTAACTTTAAATCATCATTATATGAAAATTAATTGTAAAACAAAAAATATTGTTGGTTTTAACATTGTTTGTACGAGTATTGTTTCTTGAAAATGAATAATAATCAATAGGGGAATTCGGATGTAGGCTTAAATATTCTGAACTTTCACCGCTACATCCGTCGACTCTCGGTGATATAGTTCGCTTGGGTTTTCTGCTAGTTGTAATTACGAAGTTGACGTTTTTATTCAATAGATTGGTTTCTGGTTCTATTTGACCTTTCACGACTTCGGCGAACACTTATGTGGTGACCGAACTTTTTGCAATACGCACATGGATATTCGATTTGATTAAATCGTGAAGCACCATGATTATTAGAAAAGTTTGGAGCTTGTGAAAATGTGCGCAAAGAAGTTGGTCGATGGACATTGTAAGTTGAATTTGATGAACTAATTCGAAATTGTACGAGATTAGAATTTCGATTAAAACATTGTGATGCGATGTGTCCAATTTTAGAGCAATTTGACAGATTGAGTTTTTGAAGTAGAAAGGTTTTAGTTTTAACTGTATGAAATCGATTTAAATTCTCTTCTTCAATACTTTTAGCGATTGCATCCTTCAAAATTTTCAAATCTACATGTTTTAATCAACAATTTCAGAGGATCTTTAAGGCCATTCTCAAAAGCACGTAAAGCTGTTTTTGAGTTTATATTTTTTATATTCTCATCAAGAATTCCTTTCTCGGACGTTGCGGAAATACATTACTATTATAACTATTTTGTACATTATTGCAAGAACAACAATCTGCATTAGATTTCTGATTTTGAATTATGGATTCTCCATAAAAGAAGCACCGCACGTCACCCAAAGTCCTTCTGTTTTCTTAATAATACTAACATTTTTAAAGTTGTCTTTGAAGAAATATCCAGCATTCGGTCCATTAATGAATGCGTGATACCTTGTTTTGCAACCAAAATCGAAAGCAAATATTGTATTTCAATTTATAATCTATCCAAGGAATTAAAATTTTAATCGAGCCTTAGTAACTTTCATTAAAATAATAAACTCGAAAGTTAATGTATGTGAAGTTAGGCCGAAATCCATCCCGAAAAATACTTTTAAAAAATCAAATATTTGTGTCCTCACTAAATACATAAAAGGCCTCAGCACGAAAAACAGCGTAAAATAGAGTTTTTTTTTTCAATATGTACAGCATTCATATGTCAGTGGTCAACTTTGGAGGCAATCTCTGTGATCGGCGTCGGCGCTTTAACCGAGAGAAAATTACCAAATTTCAATAAAAATTTGAAATAGTTTCCAATCAAAAATTCATAAACTTTATCCACCCCATGCCTGTATAAATGTGATATTTTAAATACGGGCCCATATTCTTGAATTCCACATCAAAATCCCCGTGTGGATGTCTGTCAAAATTTAAAAAAAAATATGTGATATTTTAAATCTAGTATTCTTGAATATCACACTAATGGGAAAATTTCCGAATGGGTATATGTGTGTGGAAAAAAATCCCCCACAGGAAATGTTGACAGCTAACTGTATTTATTTTAAACAACAAAGCGTTAGAATTTAGAAGAAAGAATTAGCTTATGCCGTTTTCGTTTGATTTTTTTCCCCTTATTGGCAGAGTACACTGATTTTGTGCGTCAATGGAACATGAAACCGATTTACCTTCAAGTTTAACAATTAGAATTGTCAGTTTGACAAATAGAATTGTCAGTTTGACAATTATAACATAGAAATTTCTCTACAATAAATCTACTATATTATGAAGTTAGTCACAATTTAAAAGTAGTGAATTTAATATTTAACAGTGGAGAATAAAAAATTCCAAATGTTTCAAGAATACGGCTTTTGGTTGCATGTGGTACATACATACATAGGGAGATACTAAGGGAATTGGATTGAATTGAATTGAATTTTGACAGATGTCCACACGGGGAAATTAATGTGGAATTCAAGAATACGGGCCCTGATATAGGCATGGGGTGGATTAAAATAAATTTGAGGGCAATTTCTATGCTCGGCGCATTCTATGGATTTGTATAGTATACATAGTAAAGAAACACACCATTTTTTCGGGATGGTTTTTCGGGGTTACTTCACAACTGACGAAATTTATGATAATTAGTCAACTTTTATTTAAAATTCAACTAGATAAGAATATTAAATTAAATTATAACTTGGTAAGCGAACAGCCTCCTCAAATCCTACCCAACAGTCATGACATTAGCATTTAATGGTTACCGATAGTCTATCTGCCAAAAAAAAACTTGATCCTGGGAAATTTAGATTTTCCAAAATCATATGTAAATAATTGAAAATTTATAAAAAATTCAGCTTCTAGAGTGTTATGTCTGGAGGTGGATTGATTTGAAGGGTTTTTTCAATAGCTATGACTAGAAAATTTTTTTGGTCCAAGTTTCATATGGGGATCTTGGGAAATTTAGATTTTCCAAAATCATATGTAAATAATTGAAAATTTATAAAAATTCAGCCTCTAGAGTATTATGTCTGGAGATTGATTAATTTGAAGTATTTTTCCAATAGCTATGACTAGAAAATTATTTTGGTCCAAGTTTCATGTGGGAATCCTGGGAAATTTAGATTTTCCAAAATCATATGTAAATAATTGAAAATTTATAAAAATTCAGCCTCTAGAGTCGCTTGATTTGAAATTGAAAGGATTCTATAAAGCAGAATGTATACATCATCAAAAAATATTATGCATAATTTATAATATTTTGATTTATACATTAATCACTCGACTCGATTATCAAAGTTTGTTTGTTTTTTTATTGGTAATGAAATAAGAAAATGATTTATAAAAATTGAACATTTATTAGGAGTCAGAAACCTATAAAGACAAATGTTTTTAATTTGAGCCATAGCTATAAAATCTATTCTTCTTTAATTATTTAATTAATTAAATTAAATTAAATATTGTGCAAATATTGGTGTTATTCGTTTTTCTCGTTAAACTTTTGGCCCAAACGTCTATCAGCTCTACCTGCATGCTAGATATTAGCAAACCAAGCATTCGTCGTATCTTATAAGCCGCACCAATCAGTTTGCGTATTTCATTAAATCTCACAACCACATAGGAATATAAATAATAAGTATATATGGGTACGTATTACGTATATAAACCAAATATTGCTTCAATTAAAAAATAAAAACACAACTTTATTCTTTAAATTTTTATTAATTTATTTTAATTAAGATTTTCTTATAATTTTGTCTCTGCATCAATTGAAACAGAAATATTTAAATATTTTTTATATTTTTTATTTTAATAAGGAAGGCAAATGACTTGTTAATTATTTTTATTGTTTTTATGAATTATGTTTTTATATGGACATCACGACAATAGTATACGAGTATATATACGCTATAGGGGTCTGATTGTCATCTTCGCAGTCAACAATCTAAATATTGTTGATTTTATTGGACATTCATTTCTGTATTCGTTGCTCATCATAATCATCACCATCATCTTAACCATAAGTGATAATGGTAAATTTGATCGTTTGATTTATATCTCGTGCCAATCAAAATTAATTTATGAATTTATAATTAATGGATTTCTTATTTTATTTGTGCGCGTGGTTTTAGATAAACTATAGTTTAAACTATATATATTATAAATATCCGTTACTTCATATAACCAATATAATGGTTTGTAAAAATTAAATAGTCACAGAATAACTTAAATATATGCATGTATGTACATATAAAAACTGTGGAATATAACACGCATATTTAGTAGTGCCTTGAAGCTGCACAAGTACAATTTATTAAACTTGTCGTTCACAAGAAAATCATAGGCGGTTTAACTTCAAATTAAACCAACACCACCACGGGCTAGAATTGATTACAAATTAATTACAGTTCACTAGTTAGACGCTGAAAAAGTAAATGTATTCATTTTGTGTAAAAATCAACTTTGTTTAATAGAAACCTACTGAAATTCAAATTGCATCAGACCGCCACCATTTTTGGGATAGGACTGGCCACTGTTTATAATAAAGACTCATTTTACTGTCCAAGATAAAGACTCATTTTACAATGGCTATCACTACAAAGCTACGATGGAAGTTTTCGTACAAGTCTGGGAACACAGCGAAACGCACGAGACGCTTCGACTGTGAAGGTCTGATAAATGAAGATCAAAAGAAACGATATCAGGATCTTATCAGCGACAACATTGAGGAAGCTAATTACCAGTCTGACTGCGTGAACTCTGTCTGGGAGGTACTGAAAACTTCAGTTGTCAGTGCTGCTCAACAGACTTTAGGAATAGTGAAAGTCAGACCCAAAAATGATTGGTTTGATGACGAGTGTCGTCTTGCAGTTGAGCAACAAAATATAGCCCGTAGTGAAGTGCAACAACGTCTCACAATCGCGAGGAAAAACAAGGCTGCTCTTGCAAGGAGAGCAGCTAATCGGATTTGTAGACGTAAGAAGCGAGAATGGTGGAAGGTCGAGGTTCTGAAAGTACAACAACTCAGCAATGAGCGCAGTTCACATAATTTCTTTAAACGAATTATTCTGGGAGATGTTCTGTCCCCGATACTCTTTAATCTCATGTTGGAGTACATCTTTCGTAAAACTGAAACACCTCAGCGCAACATCTTATATCGCCAGTCCAATCAGGTGCTTTCATATGCAGATGACATATATGCGTGATTGGACTGAATAGCAACGGAGTGAAAGAAATACTTGATCCGCTTGTAGAGTTTTCAGCTTCTGTTGGACTCCAGATCAATGAGTACAAAACGTAATACATGATCTCTAGTTATAGGGACAATGGCACACCAGATTTTAGTAGTGGCCACTACACGTTTGAGGGAGTGAGTAGGTTCAAATATTTGGGTTCTCTTATCACTCACGATAACAGTGTGGGTGAGGATATTAAAGTGCGGCTAGCAGCTAACAATCGTGCTTTGTATCCACTAAGGCCACTGCTAAAATCTAAACACTTATCCAGTGCCGTTAAGCTGAAGCTTTACAAAGCATTGATCAGGCCCGTTGTTATGTTTGGATGTGAAAGTTAGGCGCTGACGGATGAGTATGATAGGTGGCTCCATTTGAGAGCTCTGAAAGGAGAGCCACCATATCGTAGGCGAAGAAGTCGTTGCAGGCGACGATTGCTCCACAATGTGGAGAACGACTTGGCCTCTTCAGATCGGCTTAGACAGTATGAAGACCATGCTCAGGATCGAAACCGTTGGAGCCAAATAGTTGACTCAGTAAGGGGCCATTAATGGTCTTTTGAAAACTGATTATTATTATACACATTGTCAAGCGGTTTAATTTCATTTTAGCCATCTTCCTATATATCAACAATTTGGGTAATTTTATTAATATGTTATAAGTGAAAATAGTTTAATTTGTAAAATTCAATATTCAAAATTAGATCTTTTGTAACGCTTGATACCAGACTTTCATACCAGGAAAACTAAAAAGTGCCTCTAACAAAAAATTCATCCCAAACCTTTTAAAAATATTTAATTTTTTACAGTTTGATATAGTCGGACTCATCCCAGACGTTTCTGTCATTTCCAAAAATATACAGTTGGTACAAAAACACACACCCCAGACTTTTTGGCATGTTTGGCAAAAATATTCCTCTGGCCAAGCCATTGAAGGGATTTAGAATTCTAATTGCTCCAAACCCAAACTGTATTGAATTGAATTTCGTGAATTTCGTTTATTCTGCGAAGTTTAAAATTTCAGAATTTGATCTTCTTAAAAGTCAAAAATTCTCAAAGTTTGAAATTTTTGATCCGAAATTAATAGAGTTTGAAACTCTAAAGATTGCATAAGCTGATGACTTTGGAATTTGAACTGATTTAAATTACAACGTAATTTTTACAGCTGTCCGGCCCTCTATTTTCCAAATATCTAGAATACATCAAAGACCAAATTTCTTTTGATATTTAAACACGAACATCAATTAAAAGCCACTTCGATCGTTACTTACGCTTTCAATTTATCTTTCAATTCAAACAATATTATGTGTTTGTTTGTTTGTATGTCAACCAAGATTATTTTATTACTTATAAAAAAACAATATGCCGCATAAATAATAACTTGTGAAAAATCAAGGGCGCACAAAAGGATGATGAAAAGTGTTAATGAACACCAGTTTTTCCATAACGTTTGTTTGCTTAATAACCGCGACCTCCATCAACTTGTATTTAAAACGCACAGATAGATACATATAACAGAAGAAAATAATTTTCCATTTTCCATAATTTATTATTCTGCCCCGTTTTCTACTTTCATGTTTCACGATTTTTCTTCTTGGTTTTCATTAATTTTATGACCAATTCAAAAAAGCAAGCAAACATCAAAGTGAAAATTTTAAAAGAAAAATGTTTTCTTTTTTGCTATGTGTGTGTGTGTATACGCGCTGCTTTACACTTATTTTCTTTGCCTTTCGGTTAATTTTCAATGGAATTTTCTTTCTGTGATTGTTGTTGTCGTGAAAATTTATTTAGACATTAAAATTGTTGTTTTCTTATATAGTTGTACATTCTTTTGATGAGAGGCTTAACAGTGGATTAGATATGTATATATATATATATATCTAGGAATAAAAAAGGTGGATCAATCGTTTATAAAACGACATGTAAAATGATGCGGTGATGATATGTGTATATGCGTGTGCGCCCGCCGTGTTTTAACTTATATTTACAAAAAAAAAGAAAAGAGTTGAAAGGCCTTTTGATATTTCTTTCACACCGTGTGTAATTATCGTTCTATTAGTCGACAAAATTAGGTTCGTTAAATATGCGAAACTTGGATGGAGATCACTTTATACAGATCGTTGAATATATGAATTCATATCAAATAGTCAACAAGAACGTAAAGAATGAATTATGCGATTAAGAAAGTTGTGTATGCCCGCACTCATGAAAACACGAAGGTTTGCAGTAATTAATACGTTATCAAGCGTATTTATTATAGATTATCATTTGATGATTTGTAAAGTGCGAATAAAATTGATCAATATCACATTAAATTGAGTAAGATATAATATTTCCAGAACAGCTCCAGAAAAATTGTTTTTTGGTAGATAGGGCCAAATTGAAATGTTCATTTAGCTAAGACACATCGAAACGTACTTCTTGATGCGTTTCTCATATCTGCTATTTCTGCTAGCTGTGACACTTTTGATATAACATATGCGTGGAGTGAAGTTTCTGAACTCATATAGATTTCAGAGAAACTCTTAATCTTCATTTTTCAGAATCGCTATATAGTATGAAATCTTTAAAATAAAACATGGAGTGGACCTTAATTACCTCTTTACAAGCCAAAGATGCGAGTATTAAATCACTACAAATGATTATCCTCCTTTTAAAATACTGCGACGTTTTATACAATCAAAATACGATCATTACTCCTTTATTACCACCTCGGCATTAACCATCCGAAATATTTACATCATTTACCTCCCGGAGACTACGCGATTATAACATACAATAACAGGTTTATTTGCAACTAGATATGAAGCGTCTTGCTAAGACACAAACTTCTTAATATGTTGAGTTATCTTCCAAAATACATAGAGTTAGAATATAGTAGAATTAAATTAGAGTTTTAGTTCGAACAGAATTCCGGAAAATTTGGAATTAAATTTAATTTCAAAGGAACAAATTCGATTGGTTCAAATTAATTTCAAACAGTCTTTAATTTAATATTTATTTTAGGATTTGTACAAATAAATAAACTCGCGAAGCCTCTTTTCCAATCTTATTCGATAACTTGATTTTAAAAATTTAAAATAAACAAATTAAATTAATAATAGCTATAAATTATAATTGATTGGCTGTAATAACAGTTGGTTGTTCTATAAGACGATTTCCCACATATATGACAGTAAGAATGTGACAGTTTTAGCGCCCTGTTGAAACTAATTTATTGATGACAAAAACGTAAAATTATCATTCGAATACCTAAAGTATACAACTAATAAAGATATTATCATTATTAATATCAACAACATACATATATGTAGCAGCTCGAATATTCGACTCACCGATATTCGATTCTGCCACAAACAAAACAATTAGTGAAATTCAAATATAAATCAACTTATTTGAATTAAGCATTCACTAACCCCATCACACATCCAATAGCCGAACCACTACTATAAAACAATTATAGTAAAGTGCAATGTCGACCGTCGCCGGCGCATCTGTTCCCTCTCCAAAATACGACATGTATTTTGGACACGAAGGCGACGTCATACAACAAAAACAAGACAACACAAATATTGTCATCCATATTGCGTTTTCAGTTTTTGCAAATGTCACATGTGCGAGTGGTGGTACATACATATATATATAAATATATAAATTAAATATTAAAATAAATTAAATTAAATTAAATAAATAAATAAATAAATTATAAATAAATAAAATACGTGTACATAAAAAATAAATGGTATACAAATCAAACCAAAATTAATTAATTGAATATTATTGTGTTTTGGTGTTTTAACTTGAGAAGTCCGAATTGGACAAGCAACATTAATTAGGAAACAAATCCTATATATACGAGTATTTGTCTGACAGTTTTCATTTAAATTTTACCATGAATTCAATCAATGTAAAATCAGTCCTAGTCTAGTGGTTGTGATCACAAAAAAAAATCATATTTCTCAAATTAAGGCATCCTCATCTACTATATAAAAGGTACCCTCACATTTAGAGCGACCACAGTCACATCATTAAATATTAAACCCCGTTTTAAATTAAATTGCTTGCATTAATCGTTTGAATCCAAAATCGCTTCGTTAATAAAATTGTTCGTTTTATTTTGTTTTATAACTGCGATAAAATTTAATCAATCGCAGGAAATAATGTTACAGAAATTGAATTTGGGAATGTGCTAGTACTTGAACGTAAAGGAACGCCGCATATATAACAGAAAATCTGCTCTGCCAGCATTTTAGGGCTGGAAGGAAAATTCATTATAAAATATTCTGGTTAATAACCGTAGAAAACTGACTTACATTTTCCGTAATTCACTGAAAAATAGTGAACTGCTTTTAATAAGATAACCAATCACCTTTGTTGTTATGGTTTATCATCTAACAAATATATTTTCAAATGAGACTGGAGTCAAAAACATTAACAATGCCATTTAATCCAAAAACACATCTGCTAATCATAAAACCTGGAACAATGGGCAAGTCTAACTCGATCGGTGTTTAACAAGCATTTGTGGATAAATCATGAAGAGTAGTTCGAATTCAAATTCTACGTAGAATTCTAAATCAAATATTCACGGTATGGAAAGCGCAGACCCGCCATACCAAATTTGTGATTGTAGCACATATTTAGTAGGTTCGTATAAGACCTTTAGATGATCCATGGGCTCTCCTTCTCCTTTTCACACTTATTACGATTTATTTAATAATATTTAGAGACGATCATTACTTTTTAGTTTCAGTCTACTTAGGCCCAACCCCATGATAATCATTGATCACGGATATTTTCGCTCATAAATTTTTCGCGCATATATCTTTCACAATATGCCTTGTTAAAATGTCCACAATATTCCATAAATAAAATACAAAATTCTCTAATTAACAATCTTGTATAATATATTTACATCATATTAACTAACAAATATATCGTAAAAGTTATAAATAAAAGGCAAAAAATAGCAATTCCAAAAGAACACCAACCAGGCACGATCACAGCATGATTTTAATCAATCAATATGACACGACTGCTTTAAATTTATTCGCGATCGTTTGGTAGTTTATTTGGTTATTTTATGGTTTTCAACATTTCAAGTTCTTGTGTTGTGCGCGCGGATTGTGGGTGAGAATTTTGGAATATGTTGTTGTGTTACAACGACAACGACGACGACAACATTATACTATATGTATATGTATGTATATATGTACAAGACAAGAAATATCACAAGACGAAAACGAAATTTGATAGTTTATAGTGATGGTTTTAAATACATATAGCTGTCTTTTGTTTTAAACCAACGTAAAAAGGTGAATTCAATAATTAAAAACGATCAAAAAAATATTGTTGTTGCAAATTATATTGGTATACTACCTAGTGCGGATTGCCTATGATGGCTATGATTCTTAAACATTATTCCGCGGAACATCAGTGTATTATTTTGTAATGCGTAAATTTGAATTAAAGGTTTTTTAAATTCTATTTAAATTAAAACCGGATTCAATTCACTTGTTACTTGGTCGTGTAATGGTTGATTTACATTCAACGCCAGTTGTCCAGAATAAACATCTTGTAAAAAGTTGAGATACAATTATGATAAATCATTTAAGAAGAACAGAGAAAGAATTTCAGAAAATCGATATATTGAAACACACCCAAAAAAGCTGGTTTGGCACAAGATAGCGATAGTCATCTGTTTGGTAAATTTTATAACAGAGAATTATGTAAACTGCAGAAAATCATATTTATGTCCAACGTCCATTTTAAATTATGAACTATAACCTAACCTCAAACAAATATTGACATCAAATTGTTTCGCTTGCGTCATAATAATTTATATTCATGCTATGCATTCAAGATGACTTACGAGTAATACGCAAAATTTCGTAGAATCTAAATCAACCTTAAGATTTGGTTGTCTGATTTATCTTCGACTAACGGACGACAACAAAACAAATTCGGTGAAACTAATTTGTTCAAAATTCAGAATAGCTCTACTTAAAAAACAGACTATTCCTCGTTATGAGCATTGTATGCGAAGCACTGTTGCTAGCTCAAACCTTAAGAAAATTGCTAAGTCTTCAATTGCAGTACAATAAAATATAAACTATGGTCAAACTCAGAGATAACTTTTCTTCGCATTAAATCTATGAGCCATCGAAAACTATGCCACGTGTGTGGCCAACCGAATCAGTCAAATCCAAGAATTGTCTCCAATTCAAAGTTGGTGTTATGTCGAAACCCTCCAGACAACTGAGTTAATAAATCTGATTTATGGTGGCCAGGGACCTCGTTTGTTTCAAAAACAGTTTATGTAGACATCAGGATGTCTAATGGGTGCTTTAAGTTGCTTTCGTAATAAGCCAAAATTATCAGCCAATTATTTTACCCATCGACCGGGTTGGTAATCTAGACCATGTTTTGTTTAGCATAGGAATAGATTTTTGCGGACCGTTCTTCGCTAAGCCCAGTGTATGATCAAATATAAAAAATAAATTGTGTGTCTCTCTATTCATCTGATTAGAAGCAATGATGGGAATTTACGCGTCATCTATTGTTTTCTACGTCGACTTGTCGACAACTCGTAGACAACGTCGATAATGTAGACAATTCCTAGAGTGATTTTATAAATTAATTTTACATTTACGGTGAGGGGGAGGGGTGGGGGAGGGAAGGAACAACTAGATTGGAGACCTAGTGGTGATTATATAAAAGATTAAACACCGTTATCGTTCCTGACCGTTACTCTATAACCCACATACAACATTTCTCTATGAACTAAACCGGTTGTACTATATTCTTTAGAATTGATCTAGTTAGAGCATACAAGAAGAGCATAAACTACTGTTAAAAAGGCTTGCCGATTTTGAAATCATAATCAAAACTTCAAAATGCATTTTTACTTTCTAAGTCACATAATTACCCCTAATGGAATATTCCCATCCGAAGAAAGAGTTGAAGCTATATCGGAATTTCCAGTGCCTACATCCATTCGATAAACTCAACAATTTATTGCCATGATTAATTATTACTATCGCTTTGTACCAAAAGTAGCTGTTATCGCCGATTTAGGCGAATCTAGTTGTGTTACTCACAAATCCAAAAACTGCAAGAAATTTTGCGTGGTCAAAAGAGTAATGAAGCCTTCACTTAATTCACCTAATTAATAAAAATTCGCATGTTCATGCAACACGTTTGGGAATACCGCAGTATAAATGATTTAATGATGAAAAAATTATTATGGGAAAGTTCAGATGTACGCTGATGATACAGCCGTACCCCCAGGAATAAATTAATCGGGAAGCTCACATTGCCATTTCGAATAAAATTGTTAATTTTCACCCCTACTTAGAAATTTGGACTCAGGTTTCGATAATACATTAGGTAGATGACTGTGTAATCCACCAAAGTCAAAAACTACCGCCTACCCCCAGGAATAAATGAATCGGGTAGCTTATATAGCGGTATCGTATGACATTATTAAGGGGCCATTAACACCTCTTGCCAGATATTTATATTCTAATTATTATAGTTAATAAGTTATCTGGTTTTATTATCTGCCCGTTGAACTTAAATACCTTCCCCTATTCTTAGTATTAATTTTTATTCGATTGATCTTGTCAGAGTTCGTATAGATATTATATTTTTAGTACTAAATATTTAAATATAGGAATAATCATTTTTTCCAATTAGAATTCAATTTAACAGTGTGAACAGCATAGTAAGATATTAATAATCCGATGCGTCAGTATAAAGGCACTATATCCCACGAAGAAAAAGATACGTTTAGTTCTCGACCTTACCGAGAAATAAAAAATGCGTGATCAGATGATATAAATACCAGAACCAAATCACCTTATGACTGCGGCTCCGATTATTATCGAATACATTGGATAAGTAGTTGTATGTTCACATACCATACATTTGTTGATCTAAATCACTACAAAACCATTACACATTTAGTAACTAATTTATGGTTCTAGAATTTTAAATCACTTTAGAACTTTTAAAGTGATTACTTATAGTAATACGAGTGAAGTTTTTACTATTTTGTACTAGACCACGTAATTGACATATAGTAAACATTTAGTAAAAACTTCACACACCTATATATGAGTTTTACTAAAATCATACTAATCTTTGGAAAAGTGCATATCGGTTAGTATATGTAAAATGATTTTATGGCAGGCATTTAGGTGTTTAAAAGTAAATCTAAATTATAAATATAGTTATGGAGAAATGAAATTTCAAGTCTATCATGTTCATATACATAAACCATTACATAAAAAATTATTAAACATTAAATTGCAATACATTAGTTTTTGGTCGAAAGCCAATGGTCGTTTGGAACCATAATATGCTTTGTGCATTACACTCTATTAAAATTCATTCGCAATTTTCCAAATCTCATACCCTCCATAAGATCTTGTTGGTCATCTCTCTTATCAAAATTCATTGGTGGGCAAAGAGTATAATACAGCTTAGTATTCGGTTAAATGTCTCAAAATGATAATAAACTATAGTTTAGTTTTTTCATGATAATTTAGAAACAATAAGTTTGAGTTGAATAGTTTTAAAATCTATTTTAAAACTACGCATACATCCATGCTTTGATTGGCATCCGGCCAAGTTTAAATCCATAAGTAAAGATTGACAAAATTAGCTCTGTATAGAAAATAAAAAGCTTTCGCCCTTATTATAAAATTTGTAAGCTGGGTTTTTTTTTTAAATTCCAAGAGCTTGGAATTATAAGTAGATAAAAACAAAAATTAAACAAAATTAAAATCTAATCGACAACGGAAGCTTTTTATTATGAAATCTAGATAAAAGCTTTGTAGTTCTGCAGAAACATATTATTGAAAATCAAATATTTACAAAACACAATAATCAGACTTATATAGTAGTTTAACGTTTAAGCAGCGTACCTCAGTTGTTAATTGTTTAGGAAACGCTGACTGTCCTATAGATGTATATATAGGTTAGTTTGGTAAAATATTGGAGATGAATATGCTAATGTCTGATTAATAATGATCGCGCGTTGGTTTGCTATAATTTTTGTTTTACATTTTTTTAATTTATTTTGTTTGTTTTTGCTTATACACAAAAATGGTTTAATTTTAATTAATTGGTTCCATCTTAAATCTGTGTTTTTTCGTATCGATATAATGAGTGCGTGGGACCGTTATGTCGACAGGTATTTTAACATGTCGTAAATCAGTTCCTTTTGTATATATATACATCATTTACTTATCATTTCTTAACTACATATGTATAGACGATATTTGGCAGAATATTATGGAGATGTAAATAAATTAAACAATATATGTACATTAAAGATGTCTCTAATTGTAATAACAACACACTTTTTCATTCATTTTTATAATTACAATGTTTTACGATGTGATAATTATTACACTTATTTTAATTTAATAATCATTAATTATTAAATTAACAATTAACTACAAAATGAAACAAGTAAGTTGTGTAGAAAATACCCGGAAATTAAATATCCTGAGTCGTTTATCAGTCACCACATTACTGTGTGAACTGTATACATATTATGTAATGAGTTGAAATACACAAAGCAATACACTGGCTTTCAATAGGCAGGTTTTTGTGAACTAGATTTGTGAAATATTCGAAACTAATTATGGATACTACGCGTGTTAGATTCCTTTAACTAAGTTTAAACAGTTTTAATTTATCGACAAGACTATACATATATGAAGGGGCGGGACGCGATCAAGCTTGCTTATTTTATTATAAACTGTCTACGATGTCAAAAGATTTCTGTTTCGATGAGCATGGCCACTGGAAATTGTTTAAGTTGTAATGTTGTTGTATGATTAATTTGTCCATTTTATTAACAAACGTATTTTGCGCAACAAATGTACATTATAAATTAATACAAACATTATGAGATACTTCTAATAATTTTGCTCATCATTATAGATTGTGCGGGTGAGAACCACGGCCGAAAATTTCACAAGCATTAGATAGACACTTTCCAGCGAGTTATGTACAGTATGTGTATCCAAAAATCATTTTAGAATATCATTTCCTTTCAACATACCGAATTTCATCTTAATCGGTGAAGGAATGGTCTAGTTCCGTTCCTGTTGGCCATACTCCAGAGCTTCTGCCAAAAATCATTTTCATCTCCATTTCCATCAAATAATTCCAATACATTATAATCGGTGTATGGTCATTTTGGTGTATTTATTTTTCGGTGAATTGTCGTTTTCGATGAATTGTCATTTTCGGTGAATTGTGGTTATCAGTGAATTGCGGTTTCGGTGAAACATTTTTCTGTAAATCTGTCGTGGAACCCCAGAACTCAAAACTATTATTCAATAAATTTCCTGAAATAATAATAAGAAACAGTATATACAGGCCATTACTGAACCCTCACTGAGTCAACAACTTGGCTCCAACGGTTTCGATCCTGAGCTGTCTAAGACAATCTGCAAAGAAGCCAAGTCGTTTTCTACACCGTGGAGCCATGTCGCCTGCAACGACCTCTGCGCCCACCATATGGTGGCTCTCCTTTCAGAGATCCCTGCAAAATTTGTCCCGGATCAGCATGCAGAATGTGACCGAGCCAGCGTACTCGCTGAAATCTTACTTCATGTACAATAATGTTTTGGGCCGTAAATCACACGCATGATTCTTCTTTCAAATATAAGAAGCCATCTGTCCTACTCACCGTCAGCGCCCAACTTTCACATCCAAACATAACAACGGGCCTGATCAACGTTTTGTAAAGCTTCAGCTTCACGGCACTTGATAGGTGTTTAGATTTTAGCAGTGGTCTTAGATGATATAAGTCACGACTGCCTGCGGTCACTACTAAAATCTGGTGTGTCATTGTACCTATATCCAGAGATCATTACTTTGTTTTGGACTCATTAACCTGGAGTCCAAGAGAAGCTAAAAACTCTACAAGCGGATCAAGTATTTAGTTCATATTCCACTGCTATTCAGTCCAATCGCGCATATGTCATCTGCATACTCAAGCGCCTGATTGGACTGGCGATATAAGATGTTTCGATGAAGTGTTTACGAAAGATATACTCCAACATGAGATTAAAGAGTATTGAGGACTGAGCATCTCCCTGCGAACACCCGAGTTAACTGCAAAAATTCTCAACTTTAACGCAGCATTGAGACTGCGTCACTGCCATTCTACAGAATCGTACCAACTTTGTTGGCATTCCTAAGTATTCCAGGGTAGAGTAACTGTGCAAATAAGGAGAGCTATAGTAACTGTTCAAATAAGGAGAGCTATACCCCGATAGCTGTGCAAATAAGGAGAGGTATACCCCGATAAATCTCGCACATTAAATGGTCTCCCTTCTAGAAGATAAGGCATATCGCGGCCATTTTTCATTCATCAGGCATAACTTCGGCTCCCCATACTAATTGAATAAGGTCGTAAAGGTAGTTCTACAAAGTATCCCCTTCGAATATCAAGAGAATTAATGCAGTCCATCGAATTAATGCAGTCCACCCCAGATGGGCGGTTTCGCTTTAATCTTTGCGTGGCTTTAGTGAATTCCTCATGTGATGGATCCTTGGTGCAAATCTTCGCAGTCTATATTAGAGGTGACTCAACAACAATCTGTGACGCATAATGTCGGTAAAGTGTCCACTCTGTGCTATATTTTGTTGCTCGACTGCAAGACGAGACTTACCATCAAACCAATCATTCTTAGGTCTGACTTTCACTATACATAAAATCTGTTGAGCAGCACTGACAACCAAAGTTTTCAATACCTCCCAGAAGGAGTTCACACATCAGATTGGTATCCTAGGTATACCGTTTCTGTTGTCCTTCATTTATCAAACCTTCACAGATTTGTACGTAAACTTTCATCGTAGCTTTGCAGCGACCAAATCGCTGCTAACGTATTTGGTTGCTGACCGATAAGTTATCACATCTGCTATTTGGTTGCTGACCGATAAGTTATCTGTTTGTGAGGGAGGTATGTGCTTGCTACTCTAAGATCGTGATCAATTGCAAAATACATCATTCTCTCACCATTATTGGTCGCAGTTTCGCGTCGGGAGTACGAACCTATGTTTTCACACAAGTCGCCCTGATTTCTGCTAACTCTAGCTTTAAAGTCCCTAATTACAATTTTAACTTCGTGTTCGCGTATAGATCCCATCCAATTCATTATAAATGAATCTCTATTTTGGGGTTGGCTGACTTCTGTGGGCGCGTGCCCCCAAATTATGACAGGTTGGCCAACTTCATGCGCAACCGAAGCTTACACAATCGGTTATTGACTGCTTGGAAATCCAAAACAGCCTTCTTTATCTGCGGCCCGAGAAGAAATCCAGTTCCAACTATAACCCTGGGATACATGGTCTCCACTTTTAGGCCAGCGAGTGAATAGGCCCTTCTACGATTCTGGTTTCCTAAGTGACTGGACGTTACACGTGCCGATCCAAAATATCGTGTCCGGGGGTCCGGTGTTTTTATGGCGGTATCCATTTTTCCTTTTGCTGTGTTTATAAACAGATTGTTTTTTACTAAGGCCCGTCGTCAGCTCAGCGATCTAACCGTTTGGTCGCCTCTTACGACAAGCAATTGATACTGTGGTGCAGGTATTCTTGGAAAACATGCTCGTGCTATTTAGGTTTACGAGACATGTAAGTTTGAAACGTCTGAATCGTTTCACAAACGTTGACACGTTTGAAACGTCTGAATCATTTT
The DNA here is from genome assembly GCA_951394425.1 of Tipula unca. Taxonomy (NCBI): domain Eukaryota; kingdom Metazoa; phylum Arthropoda; class Insecta; order Diptera; family Tipulidae; genus Tipula; species Tipula unca. The sequence continues at coordinate 158,103,132 of OX596380.1, read as the reverse complement.
GGTGTTTGTTTGCTTGGTACATCCGCAGAGTTGGATACCGTAGGTCAATATCGGCTTCAGTATTTGCCGATATAGCAGCGCAGCTTGTTGGGAATTGTAAGCTCAGAGCCTCTATCTATCAGGCAATACATTTTTTTGAACATGCTCTCTCTCTTTCTCTCTCTCTCTCTCTCTCTCTCTTCACTTAAGCTTGGCATCGAGGGCCATGCCCTTAGTTAAGGTATTTAGCTGTGTTTGCATATGGCAGCTGTCGTGAGTTAATTTCTATCGGTAGATGGTAAGCCTTTTGATATGTAAAGTTAATTTGCGTGGACGTTGAGGAAAAGACGCTGTTTGAAGCTCCTGTTGAACAGACCCTTCTCGCAAGCTTTGGTCCATGAGTTGTATTTTATTTCCCACTTACCCGGTGAGAATACACCCTCATTCGCCGATAGGAGACTTACAACTCCCACGGGACTGTATTTAGTTATTGGAAAAAAATATAAAATTGTATTCTGCCTTGGACTTTTTTATCGGATCTCATCCCAGGAAAATTAAAAACTATCTTTGATATTACTTTTTCCCACGTAAGGTACATTTATAGTTCTACGGAATAAAAATGTATTCGTTTCAATTTCGTTTAAACTGAAAAATATTTAATTGAAATTCCCAATTATCATATAAGATTGAAAATACAGCACCAAATCGATAATTGAGCGCTAGAACAAGGCGCTCTATTACTAATATTAAAATTGATAGGAATCCATGAGAGATCTGCCTTCAAGTTTAGACCAAGGTGTGGAGGTCAACTGACCTACATTAATAAACCTACAGTTGAAGATCTGAAAACGAATAAATTTGACAGCTGCATACAAAGTGAAGGCAGTCATCATCTTCCTCAAGACAGTCCCCACAGACTACATCCTGAGATAAAACCATACGATGGAGATGACCCTTAAAACGACCATGACCTGTAAGAATTGCAACCAAGATTCTCAGCTGATCCTTTTTTAAAGATAAAGCATACTTCGTAGACCTCCAATTGGGTTCACTAATGAAGGTCTTCGCTATACGACGGTTAGAAGAAGCAAGCCACTGTTGTTTTAGATCTTTTAAAGTTTCTTTCTTTATAAGTTTCTTGGCGTAGTTAAAAGTAAAGGGAGCCGAGGGGTCAGGCCTCAGGGCCAATTAAACTTACAAGGAAACCGGCTTTTGCTAAAACCACATTGGAGCCATAAAAACCACAACCGTAACGGTATTGATGAAACGAAGAATGTCAATGAAGCGTTTGCAATCCTTGACAAGCTTAGAAATGGTCCAGCGAATATTCAATGAATTAAGTACAGCTTTGGTTTGTTTTGATCTTTAACAGTGAAATTCAAAACCTCAATAGCATTATTTGTTAGCGCTATTACTTCCGCACTGAAAAACAGTGCAAAACGAACCCAAACTGCCAAAAGATCTCAGATCAGACCAGGGACAGGAGATGGAAAAGAAGAAGAAGTATAATCTATCATTACCCATTTCAATTTCTGGTAAAAATTACCACCAAAAAATATAGTATCGGTGGGACCAGCGATTTGTACATGAACGACAACATCCATCTGGTTCGGTTTCCCAAAAAGTGAAGGAACCGGTTGGTCCAGAGTAGACCTGCACCTAGTAAAGGTAACTAAATCAGTCTTAGACGGGTTGACGTGCAGACCCTTATCAACGCTCCATTGCTCCACAAAAAATTAAGGCATATAGCGTTAAGTCATATAAGACATTCAGGTGTTTTCCCGATACTGCAGTTAAAACAAGATCATCAGCATAGCGCTGTGCAATGAAGCCAGATTCCTGCAGCTGAACAAGTAACTCATCAAATACCAAAAACTATCACGCCATCCACCTCAGCCTCCACAATGCGAGCCTTGAGCATGGATTCAATCCAGATGACAATGGTACGATTAATACCAAAATTGGTACAGGCATTAGTAATCGCAGCAATCAAAGTACTATCCAACATACCGCTGGACATAGCGTCTAGGAAAGTACCTATATAGAACAATCGTACAAAAAATTATTTAGTTAAGCCAAAATTATTTGAAGAGAGTTGTTTTTTCTTATCAATACGTAATTTTAGTTAAGATTATCGCTATTACGAATCGTTTGGGTTTTACATAATATATATTTATATGGAAAACTATAAGATATGCGCATAACATTCTTAAGATATCAAACATTTATTTGAATATTGGTTTCTATTCAAGTATATATTCAAATGTGTATAGTTTTGTTTATCTTCAATTTTAAAAAATTCCAAAAGGTTATTGCTAAGGTTAACTGATATGGTCTAAATCCAGTTTAATATTTCCTTCGAGATAGGGCATTAGAATTTTTTATGTGATTGAATTGACTAAATGTGAATGTGTTATGTGTGAATACATATATCTATATACAATCATAAACTAAATAAATGTGATATACGGATATCAAAAGTAGACCCAAAAATTATAAATTTCTCAATATTACATTTGATGATGTAATTAAGCCATTCCGATCGGAAACAATAGCAAATATCAGGGGTCTATATAGTGTCGAAAATATTGAGGAAATCTTGTATTCCTTTTAAGTTAAACGAAACCTAAATTTTTAAAAATTTTGTCATAAAAAATGATTTAAAACTCAGATAAGCATATAGGTAAGTAATATAATAAAATATTCAATAAGTTAGTTATTTTTCAACCCTATGTAGTCGCTTGTGCTCGTATATGTATATAATATACATATACACAGTGGACAAGATAATAATCTTTTCTAATCTATAAATTAAGACATGTTCAAAATAAAGAGACAACACAAAAAATTGTTTCTTATCACTAAATCTAATCAATCGGTATTTACGTTTGGATATATGCTATATACATATATAGAATATAAATTTGTTTTGGTTTCCTGTACATTTGAGCTGGACTACCAAAATAATATCCGTGTGTGTGTGTGTTTAGCTACTCGTATACTATTATTATTAATAAATGATAATTAATAAATTATTATTGAAACACGATAAACAAATAAATTATAAAATCCATTATACTATACTTCTTGTGTTAAGTTTTTGTCTTAATAAAACCTAATCAAGTATTCAACGAGCTACCTAACGTACATAACTTCTACCATATTTAATGTATTCATGTCACATATGGTGTTTTTGTTCATTGTATTTTTCGGTAAACGCTTCTTTAGAAAATGTTTCGATTTCTAATTATTGTTATCCGATTTTAATTCAACCTTATGGTGGCGTGGCATATTCTCTACCAAAATTAACTTTTCTTGATCATGAAATAGGACATAATATGTTTTATAGGAGCATTAGAAAATGGCAAAAGCGAGCCTTTATGATTTATTTACGAATCTAATTTTAAATAAACTACAAATTATTTTGAAAGAAAAGTGAGGGAAGACTTCAGGATTAGCGAATGTCGAACGAATACTATACAGACCTTGGATAAATTAATTAAAGATGCGTTCTGAACACATTTTGAATTAAATTCATAATCAAAACACAGTATATTGAATATTGATTACAGTTTCCTGCGAGGCAAATATGAATGCAGTGCTCGAAGAATTTTAATTTAGTTTTTAAATCAAATATTCCATTACATTATTGTTGTAGCTTGTACGTATATCTACTGAGTATATTGACATGCAACATGTATAACAAATACAAATATTGTAATATATGACACCAAATTGTATATATACAAAAAAAATTATGTACATATACGTGTATATATTTTCGCATCCAATTAATTTTTTGAAATACCTCTAAATTGAAATTGCGCACATAAAATGCATATAGCATAAAAGACAAATTCTTAGAAATCTATAGAATAAATGTATATTGCATATGTATATTATACGACTGACACCAACAACAACAATTAATCATTCTGTAAATCAACCAAGAATTTCTATTTTACCACATTTACGACTTATATAAACCTTAAAATGTTACATTTCTTCTCACTTTATTTATATGTATACTTGCTGCTACACTACACACTTATGATAAGTACCACAAAGTAAAAATTCTGTATATGTCTCCTCTAAATACAACGTACATACACACATTATAACACCATCAACAATTTAAATGTTCTTACATTTTCATTTTTCTAAAAATGAAACTTAAATAGCAGCAAAAAAGATATTTTCAGTTGTCACCGTCAAACATATATAACAAAAAATACAGACTCAATAATAATAAAAAATTGCAACAACAAATCAAAAATAAACTCGTATCTCTTCAATATGCTAAAATCACAGCTTATAAAGAATCATTGAAACAGAAGAAAGTTTAATATGATGAGAATTTCTCTATTCAACGTTTTCCAACGGTTTGCGCATCAAGTTAGCTAACCTGTCGATAATTTGTGTACATGTGTCCACAGATAAAGACTCATTTTACAATGACTTGGACGATCTGATGGGCTCTATACCCGAACACGAGAGAATGATGTACTTTGCAATTGCTCACGATCTTGAAGTATAGCAAGCACATTTTTCCCTCACAAACAGATACATTTGGAAACATGGATTCATTCTCGCAAAATTTCCCGCAGCCAAATTGACCACGTGTTAATTTCAAAAGGGCGAGCTCGGGTGGTGCAGGATGTGAGAACTTATCGATCAGCAACCAAATACGTAGGCAGCGATCATTATTTGGTCGCTGCAAAGCCACGGTGGAAGTTTTTGTACAGGTCCAGGAACACAGCGGAACGCATGGAACATTTCGACTGTGAAGCTCTGATAAATGAAGATCAAAAGAAACGATATCAGGATCTTGTCAGCGACATCATTGAGGGAGCTAATTACCAGTCTAACTGTGTGAACTCTGTCTGGGAGGCAATGAAAACTTCGGTTGTCAGTGCTACTCAACAGACTTTAGGTATAGTGAAAGTCAGCCCCAAGAATGATTGAACGTCTCACAATCGCGAAAAAAAACAAGGCTACTCTTACTAGGAGGGCAGCTAAGCGGATTTGTAGACGGAAAAAGCGAGAACGCTGCAAGGCCGAGGTTCTGAAAGTACAACAACTCAGCAATGAGCGCAGTTCACGTAATTTCTTTATAAAATTTTTTTGTTTTGTAAGCTGAAGAACCTTAAAAGCGCCTCCAGTTAGACTATTACAATGACTAAAATCACCTTTCTTCTCAAAAACAGTTATGAAAAAATTTACAAATGCGTTGCATATTGACTTAGACCCCGAGATTGAATCATCCGAGATTTATATAACTGTTTATTACTATTTCTAAAAGTAGATTCAGGACCAAGTAGGCCGGCAACCATTCATTGCTAATAGCAATACCATCGAATTCTTCCAAGAATTAATTAGAAGTAATTGATGGATGTAAAGCAAAGATGCCACAACTATAAAGTTTGACTTACCTTTAAATTTGACTTTGTCGTGGTAGTAAATTACTTCTTTTTGAAATTTGAGTAGACTTTTCCAATCTCGATTGTTAGGATTTGTGTTATATTGACGTGCGTGTGATTTATAACTTTTTACTATATTGACTTGGTATTCGATTAATTTTTTACTTGAATTCAACTTGACTTCATAACTTCCATTTTTAGCTAAACTTTTAATTTGTGTTCTATTTTGGTTTATTATTTCGACATGACTTGACTATACTCTTAAATTAACTTTGACTTGAATTAAAAATGAATGTTCGGTTTGCATTTTGATTTTTTGATGGCGTTTTTCATTTGACGAAGCTTTTAGCACCTTCACTTTTGATTTGATGTTTTACTTGACTTTTAACTTTGAAGTACGATTTTTTATCTTGATTTTTTAATTAACTTGACTTTGACATGATCTTTGCTTAACTTTTGACTTGATCCTTAACAGATTTAACTTTGGACTTAATTTGGGACTTTCATTTTGTCTTAAGTCTTACAATATGGTTTGTTTTTCGGTTTTTGATTTGTTTTTGAGAAGGCTTGTGAATTGACGTATGATTTGTCTATTGAATTCGTTTTTAATTTGACTTTCACAAGAGTTTAGTTAACTTTTGACGTGACTGATTTTTTGAATTGATATGTTGACTTGATTTGTATTGGTTTTTGATTTGATTCGATATAATTCTGTACTTCAACTATGAATTGACTATTGATTATGAATTGAATAAAGTTAAACTCTATTTCTTATTTAAATTTTGATTTTTGACTTGGGTTTTGACTTAACTTTGACTCTGCACTTGATTTTCGCTTAGTTTTCGATTACTTCGCATTTGTTTTTTGGTTGAACTTTTGGTTCGATTTAACTTGTAACTTGACTTTACACTTCATGTTTTGCATGACTATTGACTTGACATATAGCTATGTATGAATGTGTTTTCTTGGGATTTTATTTGTTTTTGCCATAATTCTACTTAACTTTATGACATGATCTTTAATAGGTTTTTGATTTAGATTCTGAATTTTTTACTTTTTGAATTGGGCTATAATATTTACAAAATTTTTTTTGAATTTAATTTAAGATTTGACTGACTCTTTGATTTGAGTTAGTTTTTAGCTTATATTTATTTTAGGATTAACTGGACATTTGATTTGATATTTTACTTGATTTTATTTAACTAATATTTTGAGGATAGAAAGTTTCGATGATACAAAATCCCATGGATTTCCGAAGATTTACAATCCCTATAGGGTACAAAATCCTGTACTCTCATTGCTTGCCGTTTTTATGCTTAGTGGACATTTTGTCAACTAAATTCAACTTTTTTATAATCATAGAACAAAACTTAACAATTCACTTCATGTTTGCCGAATCATGCTCCTATCTCTTCCGGTTCTTTCCTGCTAGAGGGTGTAGTAATTCAACACATATTAGTTGTCATAGTAAAGGTGCTCCGTTTTTTGTTTTTTCACAAAACCTGTCAAAAACTAGAACCTTGAGGAAATCCCAAATATAATTGATTTCTCCGCTTAATTCCATATGACACAGAATTTCCACGGGGTTATGGGATATTATACCCCTCTGGATATTGTACTCTCAGAATTTGGCACATAAAAAAATATGCTAAAAATAGTTGTTGTTCTCCGGTGACTTTTGAAAAAAATTTAAATGTTATCCAAACTTCAAAATTTTGCCGCCCACTGGTCTAAGCTATCCGCAAAATATTTTAATTTTGGAAATAATGGAGGATTAAGGTATTCAGACAACCAAACTTTCTATGATCTCATATATGCTCTAATATATGATTTTCTTAAATCATGTATTCGACATAAATGAGGTTATACCAAATTTAGTTCTAATATAATATTTCTTAGATAAATTAAAGCCGATATATGTTCCTATGTGATTTAATTACTGGATTGCACCATCCTTTCAAGCCTGCGCCAACTGTCATTCGGGACCGGAATGGAAACCTCTGTTTCAACATCGACGCAGTACTCGACCATGGAATGGACACGTTAACGACCTGCTTGGTGTTCATCATGCGTCACAGACTGCAGTTGATTCACTTCAAATAGAGACTGTAATGCCTGACGGATGGAAACTGGCCGCGATATGCCCCATCTTCAAGAAGGGAGACCGCTTGAAGTATGAGAATTATCGCGGTATAGCTCTCCTTTTCACATCATATAGTTACTGTCCTACATTATATTGGATAGAATCACTCCTCTAGCGGAGGGCTTGGTTGGTGACTATCAAGGAGGACTTCGTCCAAATCAATCAGTCATTGATCAGGTCTTTTCGCTGCGGATGATCCTATCTAAATATTATGAGACATCCATCCCCGTACATCAGGTGTTCCTGGATTTCCGGCAGGCTTATGACTCGATCAATCGAGAGAGTTTGTGGTCTGCCCTGGAATACCTAGGAATGCCAACAAAAATAGTACGATTGTTTAGAATGCCAGTGACACAGTCTCAATGCTGTGTTCAAGTTGAGAACAGGCTATCGAGAATTTTTGCAGTTAGCTCGGGTGTTCGGCATCCCCGATATTGTGCATGAAATAAAATCTCAGCGAGTACGCTGGCTCGGTCACGTTCTGCGTGCTGATCCTGAACGATTTGTGCAGCCATCTCTGAAATGAGTGCCAGCATATGGTAGGCGCAGAGGTCGTTGCAGGCGACGATGGCTCCACGGTGAAAAAATTGACTTGGCTTCTTCAGATTGTCTAGGACAGTATGGAGACCAAGCCCAGGATCGAAACCGTTGGCCCCAGATTGTCGACGCAGTAAGGGGCCAGTAATGGCCTTTAAATACTGAATTATTATTATTATAATGAACCAAGGGAAATTTTGATTTTTCTCACCAATATACTCGTAGCTTCCTTCTCGGAATCATGTTGTATGTCACTTTCAATGGGGTAAACTCGTCTGTTGTAGTTGTAGGCAGTTGTAAGGCATTCCTGTCATGTAGTATCATATTCCTGTTGTTTTGGCAGGTACAATTATTTTTTTTGTGCTCATTAAACTCTCTTCTCAATAGCTTCACCTTGTGTAAATTTTGCCATCATTATGGCATATAGATCTGCATTGAATATTTCTGTTTGTATGTTTTCATTTCTCTTTGGAGTCAATTCAATTATATTTGTATTAGGCTCGCTTACTGGTAAAGTAGTTACTACTGATATTGTTGAAGCTGACATTACAACTTTGTTTGTTATAGTTAAATTTTGGTTTACTGTACATTAACATTTGTTGGATTAATAGTTGTTGGTAATGGATTAGGCTAAATTGCAACTTGTTGAGTTCGTCATTTTTGGTTTTGAGCATATTACGGTTGATTGTGAATTTTTGTCTGTTAATACGTTTTTTCACTTAAAAGCTGTTACTTATACAGGTACAGTGGTTTCATTCATTAAAGATGACGTGGTTAAATTTATGCTTGGATTATTTTTGTGGCCGCCATTATAATGTTTTGATACACTGTTATGTTTGGAAATGGATGATATTCTGTCTGGTTTAGATGATGTACTATATATCTGAGTCGGTTTCGAAAAGATTGGAATACTAGTCCATAATTTTTCACTGGAGGTTTTTTGTGTGGATGTGGATGGATACGTATTTGATTTTTATTTTAATATTTCATTTGATAGGTTCGGTCCGTTAGGCTAAAAGTGAAAGTCTCTCGAGTCAACTCATCTATTTTCGTACAGTAAATTCTCAACTTTTTAGATGGTAGGATATTCGATATTCGGATATTCGAAGAAATTGTTTAATTTAGTAACTGATTTGCAAGTTACAGTACAAATTATATAGTTTTTACAACAACAATTATTTGAAAAATATGAAAAAATAGACCGAAATATACCGAAAAGAATATTTTTCAAAACGTTTCTGAATATTTTCTTGTTCACTTAATATATTATATACTTGCTGAAGAGGCTTGGTTTTTTAACAATTGTTTTTATCTGTTGCATGTAGTTTTCAAATTGGAAAGCTCTGCAGTTATCCAGATGGCAAAATTTCTCTACATCTTGTGTGATGTGAAGCAAGCTATGTACATTATAGCACATATTTTGATTTCCATATAAAATACCAAACATTTCATATAATAACTTAAGTAAATCTCGGCGGCACACTTATTATTTACAATACAGTCCTTTGGGTGCCCTAATATTCTCGTTTCTGTGATAATATTTTTAAAGGCAAACATGCCAGTGTAGCCCAGCAACGTATGAAATTCAGAAGTTTTTCAGAACTCATTTCATTAAATGTTCGTTGTTTTCGCTTAAATTCCCTTGGTATTCACTTTCGAAGAGTTAATAAATTTACATTTATTCTTTCGATTGCGTTCTTTTTCAATGAAAATTCTTGTTTTCCCACTTTAAATTATAGATACATCATTTGTCGCACAACGACATGTCCTAGTAACATGTCCTAGAAACACGGCTCTATGCGAAATTTGCAAGAACAGGCCAAAGTTGGTTGGTGGAATTTTTAGTTAGAGGAATCCCGTCTTTACCAATATCAATTTCTATTGTGTTCTATAGAATTCAGTGCTCGCTGCCCATTGTTACAATATTTTTGTTTGTAGTAGGGATTCTTTTCAAAGTTCTAACATCTTTAGGTAGATGAGGGTGATACTTTCTTAAAACCTTGAGTAGTGAATTCGTACAGTGGTTTGAAATATTTTCTGTAACGCTCCACTCTAAAATATCATATTCAATATATTCCGTTTTTATTGTTTCATATTCTTCATAATTTTCAATATTATTACTCTCAAATTCACTATGGCTCATAAAAGATTCGCATTCGCTGTCATCCAACACCATTTCTAAAGAGGCTAGATTAAAATCAGAGCTGTACGTCACATCACTACTATACTAGCTACCTTACAGCTATTAGCCATATTACTATTATAAGGCACTTTACTACTACACACCACATCACTTTCGGAAGTCAAATTTAATTTCGGACTATCGCAAATCAATTTTATTTCGTTTTGTACTGTCCTATATAACTTTTGTTTTGACATTCCGGAAAAATTATTTACCTTTAGACTTTATTATATGTATATACAACTAAACACTTAAAACTATTGTTTATATATGTACACTTATTTCAATCGAAATATTTAAAATAAAATAATGAAACTTTAATATCAAATTTAAAATTAAAAAATGGCGTATACAAACTGCATTCATAATAACACGTACGACTAATTCGAATATAAACTGGAGGAAAAAGAAATAACGGAAATTCCGATCTTTCTAGTTAGCCTCGCTTTTTTTTATTAAAGGCTTGTACACGAGACTGCGTTCAAATCCTAGGAAATCAAATCCGATCTCTCTCTCTCTTTCTCTCTGAGAGAATTTTTGTGTGATTAAGAGAAGTCATTTGAATTGATTTGATTGGTAGAGAGATCGGATTTAAATTCCTACGATTTGAATACGATCTCGTGAACACGGCTTAACAGACCTTCAAGTTCTAGATGTAAACATTGGGAAAATACTGGGAATTATAAAACTAAATTATAATTGTGTTTTTTTTATTCAAAAATTTTATTAAAACTTATCAAACTGGTAAATCAAATATTCTGACAATCTAAAGTCTAATATATACTTATGTAGTTAGAAGCTAAATTGATTGAAATTGATTGTTCGTACAAATATATTTATACCACACAAATTACACATACAATTCGTTTAAACGTACGAATCACCATCTACAAAAGTTTAGTTTTGCCCAATCTGCATGTAAAACTGGCCTAATTTCAAATTTAACCGCTTCGTTTGTTTTGTATATATGTCATTCATGTGCATCTCATTAAATTGTTGATATCATTATTGTGTAAGTTGCATGTAAGTTGATTAATTTGTTTTAATTAATAAAATGATTAATCATTTATTAATTTGCACATTTACAAATTAAGTATAAAAATTTCACTTTGCTAACTAACCAAGTTTTATAATCAGGAATGTTGCTACTGTAAAAAGTTGTCTTAAAATTCCAACACTAAGAATATTTTATCATTATTGCTGTGAAATATAAGAAATACGAAACACAAAATGAGTAACTCTGATTTGGATACCAATAATTATACTATACATATAGCCATATGTATGTATATTGAAAAATGAGTAAATATACCGATCCTGTGCGTTAAGCATAAATGTAGGTCTCTTGTTGGGAGCTTGGCATCAAAACACTATAAATAACGCCACAATCATATTGAAATAGATATTAAGCTACGGCCGGTAAATATAATCACAATTTACCTTTGATTGGTTTTTTGTGTGCACTCTAGAATTTTATGGAACTCAGTCCTATATGAGTTGGTTGTATACGCACAAATTGTATATTTAGGAAAATACCTTACTTATGTGGATACACACATAATTATGATAAGAGATTTATTGATATGCCATTAGAAGAAGTCAAAACGGAATTGCCTACAGGTTATATAGAATATGCATATTGCAAAATACAGTTTAAACAATTTACAAGAGTGCTGGCGCTGGACAACCACATATACTTTGTTAAACCACCTTAGTATTAACGGTAATGTTAATACTCTGTTATATTATTACAGTGCAATAAAATTGAAACAGCAAATAGAATTAAAATAACCATCACATAATAATTGAATCTACCAATAAACATAATTATTAGTGATACATGTACCTACCATACTCGTATGTACATACATATAGATATAAATGTAGTTAAACAAAAAATTACTTTGAGACAAAAAAATGTTGTCGTAGGCGCGAATTAACTGTGTCTCTTGTTGTTATAGCTGCGCGCATTTGCATGTACATTTGTATTTATGTAAATTTACAACTAAGATTTCTTTGAGTTTTGTACACTGTACATGTATAGCTAAATTCTAAGAAGTAAGAATTATATTAGTAACAATAAGAATTTAACAACAATAATAGACAATGTTAAATTGTAATCGGTACAGTACAAATCGTTAACATTAATATTTATATCATGTACACACACGCTCGACTCGACATAATACACAGACGGTACTCGTACTAAAAGTTATACATTTCTTTTTATTTTCGTTATATGATTGAATATATATAATATGTACTCGTATATGTAATGAACATGCTGAAGCTGGTAACATTTTGGGGATTTTATTTATTTATTTGTTGAATTATGGAAATAAATAGAATTTTGTTTGTCGCTTATTTGACATTTTGCTGAGCAGAATAATAAATTTTTAATATTCAAAATTTAGCGAATTTGATATTCTTACACATATCTGAGTAATGTGACTAATATAGATATAGACATGATTAATCGTGAGATTAGGATCTAGAATTAGAAATGTTATGGCGTGAAGTATCAAGGTATATATATATATATATATATATATATATATATATATATATATATATATATATATATATATATATATATATATATATATATATATATATATATATATATATATATATATATATATATATATATATATATATACATATATATATATATATATATATATATATATATATATATATATATATAAATATACATATATATATATATAAATATACATATATGTATGCCTATAGTATAGAGCCTTCAATTAGGAGATACAATATTAAGATATTTGAACTTAAGACTAGATTGTCGTTTATTATTTAGTAATTGGTATTTGAAATTTAAAATGCAAAACAAAATAGTTATTAATTCATTGATTACGTCCAAAAGTTACAGATTTTCACATCGATTTACGGATTTTCCTACGTATAGGTCAGCATTTTGGAATTGAATAATAGCGTTATTAATTGCAAATCTATAGCACTTAATGGCCACAGTGGTCGGGGGCACTCACATGTCTCGTAAATCTAAATTGCACTAACATGTTTCCCAAGAATACCACAGTATTCTTTGCTTGCCGTAGGAAGCGACTAAACGGTTGGATCGCTGGGCTGTTTCTAAAGTCAACAAAAAGAAAAATAGATACCGCCAAAAAACACCGGACCCAGCTCAAGTACCCGGTAACGAGATATAGGATCGGCACGTGGAACCTGCAGTCACTTAGAAAACCAGGATTCACTAAGGCCATGCAGAGATTGAAACGAAGCCGATCACCTGGGGTGGACTGCATTAATTCGGAACTCTTGATATTTGGAGGGGATACTTCGTGAAACTGTCTTTTCGACCTTATTCGATTAGTATGGCGAACCGAAGTTATGCCTGACGAATGGAAAGTGGCCGCGATATGCCCCATCTTCAAGAAGGAAGACCGCTTGAAGTGTGAGAATTATCGCGGTATAGCTCTCCTTTGTACAGCATATACAAGTTACTATCCCTCATTATATTGGATAGAATCACGCCTCAAGCGGAGGGCTTGTTTGGTGACCATCAAGGAGGACTTCGTCCGAATCGATCAGTCATTGATCAGGTCTTTTCACTTAGGATGATTATCTAAAGATTATGAGACATCCATCCCCGCACATCAGGTGTTCCTGGATTTCTGGCAAGCCTATGACTCGATCAACCGAGAGAGTTTGTGGTCTGCCCTGGAATACCTAGGAATGCCAACAAAATTCTGTATAGAATGACAGTGACCCAGTCTAAAAAATGTATTTAAGTTGAGAAAAGGCTATCGACAATTTTTGCAGTTAACTCGGGTTTGCGGCAAGGAGATGCTCTATCCCCGATACTCTTTAGTCTTATGTTGGAGTACATCTTTCGTAAAACTTAAAAACCTCAGCGCAACATCTTCTATCACCAGTCCAATCAGGTGCTTGCATATGCAGATGACATATTCGTGATTGGACTGAATAGCAACGGAGTACAAGAAATACTTCATCCGCTTATAGAATTTTCAGCTGTTGGACTTCAGACTTCAGTTGGACTTCAGATCAATGAGTCGAAAACGAAATACATGGTCTCTGGTAGCTGGCAGTCATACTTTGTATCCTCTAAGGCCACTGCTAAAATCTAAAAACCTATCAAGTGCCACGAAGCTGAAGCTTTACAAAGCATTGATCAGACCCGTTGTTATGTTTGGATGTGCAAGTTGGACGCTGACGGATGAGTACGATGGCTCCTTATACATTTGAGAGAAATCATGCGTGTGGTATACGGCCTAAAACGCGAAATAGATGGTACATGCCGAGCTCTATACAATATCGAGATCATAGGTCTGATGAAGATCCCCGATATTGTACATGAAATAAGATCGCAGCGAGTACGCTGGCTCGTGCACGTTCTGCGTATGACCACCATATGGCAGGTCATTACAAGCGACGATGGCTCCACGTTGTAAAGAACGACTTGACCTCTTCAGATTGTCTTAGACAGTATCAAGACCATGCTCAAGATTGAAACCGCGTTGGAGCCAAATAGTTGGATCAGTAAAGGGCCAATAATGACCTTTAAAAACTGATTATTATTATAGCACTTAACGCATTTGAAAATGAAATATTTAGCCAATAAAGTTTGAAGCGTTCTTGTTTGTAGGTCGATAATTTTTAAAATTTACTTTTTGATTCATAGTTGGTTTGTGCATTGGGAATGCTTGAGCGACGGTTGAAGTTAAAAAAAATTTGGTTTTTTTATCTATTTTTGCTGCAATCTATACACATCTAAATGTCGTTGAGAGTAAAGAATAACTGTTGCTAATTTAGACGAATTTTTTTATTATATGTTTATAAGAGCTGGTTTCTCTAAATGTATATAATACTATAGATTCTGTGTATTTTTTGAAGTACATCTTGGTATCCTTCGAATCCCTGGATTCATTTAATTGTGTTTTTCATAACTTATCCTTTCAGAATCTCCAATTCGCTCAACTCATTATCCTACATTCTTTTCTCGTACAACCGTATTAAAAGAGTCACACCAAATGTTTTTTTCAATTAAAACGTGATAAAACTAATTAAACGGATAATTTTAATATGCTGTTTTGTATATTTCGAAGAAATTTGTAATTAAATTATATAAATCTGCTTTTGAATAATAAATTATCTATACATTATTACATCAAAAAATATATATAAAAATTTACCATAGCCTTTTCAGTGTACCTGTATGTGAAACTTGCTAAACACTACAAATGATATGCCCTAAAGATATTTGAACAATAAGAATGTTAAAATTATTATTATTTCATTCTCAGGTCACCTTAGTGCAACTGGCCGAAACTGATTCAGTTTACAAGAGTTCCAAGTATCAATACCTCAAACGAACATGTAACCCAAATTTAATCGAATATTGGAATTGTATGGATCGTATTGTTGATGGTAAGTTATGCAGTTTTTGCTGGTCTTTTATATTTGTCATCATTGTTATATATTGTATTATCATTACTTGTAGTGAAGTTTCTAAGAAAAAAATTTAGAAAAACTATCACGTAAAACAGATATTTTAATTAAAAACTATATAAAAATATTTAAATTGAATTTTAATTGAAGTTTTTTGTTTGTTATACTCATAAACAGCAATTGCAAAAGGTTCTCAATGGTTTGGAAGAATGTGTTGTTCGCTAGCATTTTCACCACGCTGTCAAAATACGTGCACTGTTGCTGGATCACGGTCCGATGTTCAACACAGCTGTCGTCAAAGTGATGAACAAAATTTTTTCTCATGCCTGGAGCGGCAAGAAATTGGCGATAAATGTTGTGGCAATGCCAGAACCTCGGAATGTTTACAAGCGTGTCGAGATATTTTTAAAAGTCGGCTCACGCCATCGCTTAGTACACGGAATAATGCATTAAGAGCATGTAACGATAGTATTATTGTAACGGATTGTATTAAAAATCTGACCGATTCTACAACAACCGCGAATAATGTTAATATTAAGATGTGTAGGTTTTCAGTTTTAATTTTGTTAAATCGCATAAATCACGTTTATGTAACATTTTATTTGTTTGTTATTTCACAGATTTACCATGCTGTAATGAATCAAATGATCAAAAATGTCGTTCAACTTGTAAAAGTATATTGGATAAAACTGATATACTTCAAGTGGCAATCGATGAAATGCAAGAAGGAGGATGTGGTCTACCAATACCTTATGATCCATTATGGCGGTGCTTTTTGTCTACAGGACATAAAATGAGTGTTCCATCCAGCTCCAAGGAAATATCACGCATCAATCAAATTGGAATAGATTCGGCTAAGTTGTATTGTTGTAAGAAAGCTATCGCACCCAAATGCAAACGACTCTGCATATCGACATACTCAAGTGATTGGACCGAGACCTGCGACCAATTTGATGAAGAGTGTCTTGCTCAAATTAATGAAATAAATTTGAAACATTGTGTCGATGAAGTCGACGAACCATGTGAATTAGGTTGTGATGGCCTGTCGTTTTGCACGAATTTTAATAATCGACCACTCGAATTATTTCGCCGCTGTAACCTCCAAACTGATATGGCAGCTCTATCGATATATACTATCTGGAAAAATGGTATGATCACATTACCTAATTTAAATTTACCGGTGCGAAATACATCTCAATGTTCGCCTGAAATGTGGAAAGCCGTTGCGTGTAGCCTACAAATAAAACCATGCACTCGAGAAACACACGCCAGCCAGATATGTCGGGAAGATTGTTACGATTTGCTAAGTAAATGTTTGGATTGGACAAGAACCCCAAAGTCTTTAACAGTACCGCAATTGTGTAAACAATTATCGGTTGACGATACAACAACACCGTGTATTTCGCTTAAACCATTTTTGGAGCCGAGTGATATTTTAATCAGTGAAACCAACAAAATTCATATTACCTCACCATGCCGAACCTATCCCTGTAATACGTCGTCCGTTTGTAAAGTAAACCGATATGGGGATGAACACGACTCGAAACATACATGCCATGTTGGTTGTAGATTGGGCGAGACTTCACCGTATATGGTGCAAATTGGTACGTACGTACGTATACCGGTTACATCAACTCAAAAAGGATGTTTGAGCATTTGCCGGTGTGGTAGTGCAGGTAAATTAGAAAAATGCCAGCCATTGCCATGTATTACGTATGATTCGTGTAATTTAGGTGGAAAATTAATTGAACACAGTCAATGGTTCTACATTGAATGTAATGTATGCAGCTGCTTTGCTGGTGAAATTACGTGTACGAAAAAACAATGCCATATTCCCGGAAGTATTTCTGAGAAGTCCTATACCTCTCTGCCATGTAATTGTCCACCACATTATGTACCTGTTTGCGCCAAAAATGGTATGACCTATCCATCATCATGTATAGCTAAATGTGTCGGGCTGCAGGACACAGACTATGAATTTGGATCGTGCCGGTCAAAAGACCCGTGTCTAAATCATAATTGCCATTCGAATAGTATTTGCGTGCGAGATAATCAGGTATGTCTTTCTACAATGCACAAACCATGCCTTCAATACCAGTGCATCAATCTAACTAATCATTTTTGTCAACACCACTATGGAGGTATGGAAAAAGTTTGCGGCCAAAATTTAGTCACCCACCCATCCATCTGTCACTTGATTCGATCGAAATCACAACTCAACTACTATGGTCCGTGCATAAAAAATGGCCAATGCAATGCGCACGACAGACCGGTTTGTGGCATCAACGGTATCACATACAATTCCGAATGCGAAGCGTGGAGCGAAAATTCGGCTATAGACTATCACGGAGAATGCCGAGAAATTGGTCTGCTATCAAATATATTCAATACTGATCGTTGTCATACAGTAACCTGTAAAACAGATTTTGAGTGTTTTAACGACCACAAAATTATTCCACCGGGTGCATGTTGCCCTATGTGTGGCAGTGGTTTGAGCATAGTTTACTCACGCAAACAAATTGATCGAGCATTATATGCATTAAATGGTTACGATAAAAAATCAGTTACACTAAAATCAATTCTTAAGTCACTGGAGAATTTAATTCAAATCCGAGAGTGTCGACTTATCGGCTATCTAACAATTGAAACTGACTTATTCATATCGGTAATCCCAATTAACGATACAAAATCAAAATTACTACAGGAAGTGTGCCAAAAAGAAATCGAAAAAATTTCAACTTTAATCCGATTGCAGAGCCATCGGGTGCAAAGTGAATTAAGTTTAAGCGCATTAACCGTATCGAATATTGTTGACCTGCAGCTAAGTAGTGGCACAAATAGTATACCAAATTTTATAAATCATAAATTTATTATAGTATTGATTTTATTTTATATTAATTATTAAATTAATTTATGTACTATATACATAGATTCATAGACCATAATTTGTTATTTATAAATACAAATAATTCAATTAATGAAATTACACGTGAATTCAATTAATGTGCCAATAAATAGGAAATTCAAATTTAAAATTCAATTATCGTATACCCAATACTCATTATGTAAATGTATAATTTAATTAATTAGATTTTAGGTTATTAATTAGAAAATAAAATTAAAACTTTATAAAAAAAGAAAAATCTGTGATACTAAAAATAAAAAATATACTAATTTTTAAATTAATTAAATTTGTAATCATTATAACACAAAAAAGATTTTAATTTTTTTTACCAAAGTTTATTGTTTATTATTAAAATTATTGCTATATAATTTATTTATAACAAACAGAAGTAAATAATGAAAAATTAGGATTATTGCTAAAAATAAAATTACGGTAAATTTATTTTTTGGTTTATTTTTTACTGGAGACATCTATTCTGGAGTTCAGATATTGGTAAATTTTAATTATTAATAATGTTAAAATTACTTTTGTTCGAACTAAATTTCATTTAGAATTTAAAAGATTCCTGTTTAACGACTGATAACGCCACTGACACACAATCTATATACAGATAGTTTTGTTTAATGTTTTGATAGCTGCTGAACATAGACAAGTTTGTGTATGTTTGTAGCCATGGAAAAAGAGAAATAGCGGTCAGTGATTACTTTCATTTTTTGGATGGGAAGACGTGTCAGGAATTTGCATGTCGTTTATAAGGATCATGCACCTTCGATGAGGAGGACCTCAATCGGAAGATATGGTCCACAAAATGCATGATATCGTATTAGGGGACCGTCGGATGAAGAGCAGAGAGATTGCTGGCATTGTAAATATGTCAATTGAACACGTAGGGTCATTCACTAAAAATGAAAAAATTTCCTTTCACCATGACGACGCATTAGCTCATTCTATTGCAACCGCCACACCAGAACTAGTTGACTTACGCTTTGACTTACAATTTCTTTTTGTTTCCAAACATTAAATGGTGGCTTTGCGGAAAGTGAAACAAAGGCCTATTTTACAGAGTTGGACAAATAATATTTTTTGGATGACTTAAAAAAGTTAGAATGTCGCTGAACTAAATGTATTGAGCGGAAAGGAGACTATGTTTTGATTTGATTTTGCAACCAGCTTATCATTTTTGTGTCTGAATTTAGAATTAGGTTTGATATCAAAATAGTTTTAAAAAAGATTATTTAAGTACATAGATCACATCACACGTTTATACTCAGGGTCGAGACATCTTGTAGTTTACTTAAATTCCAGTTTTCTTCTTTAGCGTTTTGCTGCAGAATCAAATGGTAGTCGAGTCGAAACTGGGATAAAACCGAATTATCATTAACGACATATGCCTGTAAAACGTTTTTATTTAAAACAACACTAGACCCCGTTTATAGTGAAAAATAACCTACGTTCAACTTCTAAGATTAACGTACTAACTATTAAAAGTATGATTGTGCTTTATGACTCTCTCAAAATAGCTCAAATATTAAAAACGTTTACATTAAAACAGTAATACCTACTTCCGAATAAAAAGTGGTTGATTGTAATCATTCTATTGGTGGATTGGCTTGCTTTATAGGATAGTGTTACAGCGTGGTTTGATAAAATACACCAAATGATAAAATCTTAAAACCATCGTTCTTACGGCAGAAATTCATATCAACAGTAACCAAAATGATGTTGGTTCTTTAATAAGTAGGTATGTACTTAATTATCAATCCCGAGATGCATGCCTTTTCGAAATGAAATGCCACTATAATTCAAATAATTACAACCATTTTTTCTGTTTCGTTTAATTATTTATTAAAAATCAAATATACCAAACTTAATCCCAATCATTCAGATCGAGATCTTTAACAATATCTACTTCATTTAAGGCATCATCTTCATCGTCATCAGAGTCAGGTTTTACAACTTTCTTTGATTTTTTCTTTTGCTTATCTTTCGATTTTTTCTTCTTTACAATTTCCTCATCATCACCTTCATCTCCAATTTTCATATTATCCTCATCGTCCGACGGGAACAAATCAACTGGACCATCCGATTTGGTACTCTTTTTATTGTACAAATCACGATTGATTGTCGGCAAATGGTAATCATTGATATCTTCTGAATCGGTTGCCATTCGCTTCTGTTTCGTTATATTGGTCTTCTGCCAACTTTCAAAGTAGATGGACAACGGTGTCCCACCATTTCGGATTTTAATTTCCCAACTATTAATCAATTGCTGGTCATTTAATGCAAACGTTATTTTATTCCGTTGCTGCTCTATAAACTTGAAATTCTCCTCAATCTTATCGGCAAGCTGCTTTAACTTTCGTGAATGATTTGAATTTTTACAAACTTTCATATACTTGCGTAGCGCTGTGATTCCGAGAAGTGCAATATCGGGATATGAAATATTATTAGACATGTTAGCTAAGTATTCTAATGTTAATCCGTAAATGTTTTCGATTACTTCATCCCGAAACACATTTGTGGCCAACTCCTTCTTATTTACTCGAAAGATACATGCAAAATTAATAGGTTTCATATGAACTTCGGTTGATTTCTTATTGAATGTTACTGATTCAAATACTTCCAGAATATATGGTAGAACTGGAATGAAAATATTTGTTTCCTTTGACAGTTTTATCAGAATCTTGATGCAATGGAATCGAAGCGGAAAATACTGCGCCGTTGGTATCAGCTTAATGGATCCCGTGATTATAGAAACAAGTGGATAAATCAACGGTTGTAGTTGTTGCTTATTGTATGTAAATGACAACAAATCCGCCCAGAGACGAAGTGAATTCAAATATTGCCAATTGTATACAGATTGAAATGCATCCTTCTTGTTCAATGTTACCGCGTTACGCAAATGTATAGCCAATTGCCGGATATACAAAAAACTGTGTTGGTATGATACATTAAGATCCAACGCAAAAAGTTCGATCAATGAACGTCTCATAAAATTGATGCCTGGTAGAGTTGTTGGTGAAACGAATTTCGAATTCCGTACATACGCCATATACATTGCTTTCAAAACAATAGCAAGATATTTTTGCTGTTGTGCTCTGACTATACGTAAAATACAAAGAAATGAGATAATTCGAACTGTCTCTTCGCTGCTTGTGCTCCATAATGTCACTAAACGTTTTAACAGCGGCTTCACAACCGATGGCACAAATAACGATAAGTATTTACTCATAGCATGAACATGTTTCAATAGAACTGTTGTAATATTTCCGGATGAAATATTTTCGATCAATTTTGTTATATCGCCAAAGTACTGCTTAAGACAATTACGAATTTTTTTCCATTTTTTAGTTTTATCGGGCATCTTCTTCGATCCTGGTAATAGACCCAAAAATCTATTCAAAGCTGGTTGAAGATGAAGAACACACAGCTGAATAACTCCATTGAAAATTGCAGCGCCTTCGACACGTAGTTGACCGCCTTTATCGTTATCCGTAGTGATCGAAGTTAGAGCCGATCCAAATGCTTGTATTACTAATTTGATAGTGTCTAATGTAACTTTGTCGCTTTGTAAATCAGCTTGCCATACTTTTAGTGTCTTCAGTGTGATTGTGTTAGGTTCACTTAACCGTTCATCATCACCTTCAAAATCTTCTTCATCAGATGGTACTTCCAAATCATCGGATGGTTTGTGCACTAGATCTTCATCATTATCATCCCCATCCTCGTTAACACTATCATCATCCTCAGCATCGCCCAAATTGAATTTTAGTAAATTCTTGTCATTCTTTTCTAAAAATTTGTAAAACTCCGGATCGATTTCCTTCAAATTGCTTAGTTGTTTTTTATGCATTTTTACGTCATCTGTTATATTATCTTCTGTATCATTCAAATCCTTTACTTTATTCTTTTTAAATTTTTTAATTTTCTTGTCTTTAACTTTTTTCAATTTAGGTTTTACAATAACCTCTTCAGCATTTTCTTCAGTGTCGAGTCCATTTTCGAAAAAATCATCGACCGACATTTTGGACAAATCATGCTCACTTTTTGTGTTCACTTTATTAGTATTTTTAGACTTTTTTAATTTAATTTTAACCATTTTTAACAAAATTTAATCAACACGTTTCAATCGAATGAGGTTATATTTTTGTTTAATTTTTGACAACCGCATGTGATGTACAGTGAAGAAGACCGAGATAAATATTGCGAAAACGATTGCAGCACACATTGACGGTAAACACAAAAAACTAGTGAAAATGTACTAAAACTTTATTAGTTATTAAATTTTCAGTGCTTGGAGGGCATAATTTACATCGATGGAATTACAATATGTCCAGCGATCTCGCCAAAACTCATAGATTATACCATTAATTAGCACTGTTTGGCATCCATCTAAAATAAAAATAAAATATTAATACATATTACATTTTTTATGGTCACGTAACATCGCGTAAAACTTACTGCCCTCTATAATATTTTGAACATCTCTAGGCGAGATGAACTGCTCCCATTCGTGAGTATTTTCCGGTACAATTTTTAGTAATGATTCGGCCATGATAATCCCAATATAGTATGAGAGTTGCGTTTTATTAAAAGTGGTGATGAAAATTGAGCCACCCGGCTTGAGAACCGCTAGACATCCATCCAAAAATATTTTTTTATCAATTACATGCTCAAGTACCTCTGACACTACAACCGCATCATACTTCTCACTATTTTCAGCGGCATGGGTTTCAATCATTTCATTTTTGTATGTTATATTCGATTTCAGTTCTATACTTATGTTATTTAAATGTTGTTGCGCAATTTCTAACAATTCTGGAGCTGGATCGATTGCTGTAATAGTGCCGTTTAGCCGTGCCAAGCCTTCGGTTAATATTCCACCGCCACATCCAACTTCTAATATATTTAATCCAGTAAAAACTTTATCAGTATTTAGATATTGATGCGAAATTTTATCCGTTCCTATTAAACCATCTCGAATAAACGGAATTCTCAGGTAGTTCATAGAATGAAGAGGTCGTAAGATTCCATCTCGATTCCACCAATCATGTTTTACAGTTTCGAGGGTTTTAATGCCAGCTATATCTAATTTTTCGGTTTGTATGTAACGTCGAGCTATATAATTTACTAACTTATTCGATTTTTTTAATGAATTTACAATTCTTACACCGAAAATCATTTTGAGTTTGAAGTCAAAATTACAAAATATACAAATAACAGATGATTTTGACAAAATATTGGCTAATGATGGCAAGCAAGTGCGATTCGTTTTTTTTTCCAATAAACATTATTCATGGAATGTATAGAATCTTTCCATTTAGACCATTTTCAAATACATTTTCACGTAAATGTTCTTTATGTGGTCTAATTCTGTAAAAACAAGATAATGTGAAAAAACGAAACATTGAAAAAGTTTACACAAAAAAAATTTACACAATTTCTATCTTATTTAGGTTAAATGGTATTCTATAAAACAAAGTAGTCAGCGTGCAAATTTTTTCTTGCTGAATAATTTTATCGTGTCTAAAACCACTTTGACGTTTCGTTAGTGTTTCGTTTCATAATATAATATAAAGAGTAACAAGGACAAACATGGGTTTTTTTGTTCGGCATTAGCCCGCCTTCTTCGTGAAATTTTAGTTTTAAATTTTAAATGTTTAACCGTGAAAACGAACTACACAAGATAAATTGTTTGTGTAATTTATTGACGTTTAATATCTTAGCCATTTTTTAATTTATCTTGGTGTAAAGTTATAGAATACCATTTTGGTATGAAAACGTGTAAAGTACTCGTTTTCGCGTTATCTTATTCGTTATAGAATTAGGCTACTGTAATTGAATTAAACTGAATAGAAAAGATAGAATTATCACGACATATTTTAAATAAAACTTTACTAGTTCAAAATACTCAAATTATTTAACAAACATCAATTTAACAATTGAAATTTTGTTTTATCAATAATTCGAGTCAAAATTCAACAAGAAATTGTAAATTGCAGTGGAAAAACACATCTATTTGAATCAATATTATGAATTTGAAAATCAAATTTTTTATTAAAATTTCAATGAGTTAATAACAAGCAATTATTTAAAAATTAAATTAAAAAATAAAACCAATAAAAGATTCCAAGTAGAATTTCAATTAACAATGAGCAAAATTTCAGAGAACTAGTTTGAGAGATGCACAATATATGTATAGTTATAACAATTTTTTACGTGCTTCTATAGTTGTATAGGTAGCTAAGCTAAGCCCACACAATTACCATTTTATCAAGCTTTTTGGATAAGGTCAAAATGAACTAGTCCAAAGAAAGATATACAATCTCATTCAAGATTTACGTATATTGCCAAAAATAGCTTGTTTTCATACACACTATTGACATCATCCAACAATGGTTTAGGTTGAAACAATCACTAATTAATAAACATGTGCATATAAATACAATATTAAAATTTAGGCTTTCGTTTCCAAAAACTCTCATGATGTTTATCATGTACAATAATTTATTGTATGTAATTTAAATAAATATTAATTAACCTATAATTAAAATACACGCTTAATGTTTTCACAAGATAATCACTGTGGTTTAGAATGTGCTAAATGCTGATAATTTACCTGAACTAAGCTGAGCAGCTTAAGCCACTTTCTCATTTATTCGTGTAATTTATTTAATATATATACATATCCATGTTTTAACTTATTTAAATTTTCGCAACAATTAATTTTTCACTAATTACTAACCCACAACATGATTTTTTTAGTCATATATGTGTTAAAATAACAAAAAAAATTGTATCTAAATTGCAATTATATAATAATGAAAAATGGAACTGTGTTAGATTCGGTAGAAACAATTTAGGCAAGTTATAGAGATTTTGACAAATTTTCATTTATGAAATGTTTAATTTTATAAATTACATATTATAATGAGTTAATCCAGATAAAATTTAAAACCCAATTAATATCGTAATCCTCAAAATGAGACGCACTTTTATGCATACAACGCAACCACCAAAACAAATGCGCGTCACTGCATTTCTACAAAGGTTTATGTGCAAATCCTCATAATATACACTACTGCCACCATATATAAACACGAATAAACTACACAATTTTTTCGATAGTTTTTCTTCTTTTGCAAAATGTCGTGTTGAGA
The DNA here is from genome assembly GCA_951394425.1 of Tipula unca. Classification (NCBI taxonomy): domain Eukaryota; kingdom Metazoa; phylum Arthropoda; class Insecta; order Diptera; family Tipulidae; genus Tipula; species Tipula unca. The sequence goes on along the minus strand of OX596380.1, from coordinate 158,077,349 downwards.
AAAAAATTTAATAAAAAAAATCTATATGCATTTTTGTAGTTTAATAAATAAAGCATATATTAATGTAAATTTAATATAAAATTACAAAAAAAACTGAAACGTAGTGAATGTGTAAATTAATAATTGTGATTTATCTTAAAAAAAAAGTTTTCCTCTCGTTTTTTTTGTGTACATTTTATATTGTGTTTTCGTGACGGCGTCTAGAAAATAATTTTATGTATGAACGAGAATTGAATTGTCACAATAATCATAAATCGAGTTGTTAAAATAATACATAAATAAAACTACATTGGTGTAAAATAATAAAACTATTAGGGCAGTTCATGTACCTGTAAATAGTTAATGGTGATTTAAGTAATTATGTATTCATAATATACCTATCTTATATAAAAAAAAATAATTTGTTTGGGTTTTCTTTCAAGTTTTTGGAATAAAAACAAAGAAACTCCAGAGTTTCGATTCCCCAAAGAACTCTTGCTCGAAACGACGAAATATTGGAACAAAAGAAATTTGTGTGCATTAATTAAATTACTATACGATTTTGTAAATGAATTTTTATACGATTTTAATTTATAATGGACATTTTATGTAGTATATTGATTGTAAGTATCGAAATTTATTTTTTTTGTTCGTCGGTTGTTAATAAAAGAAACGAAAAAGGTAATTAGAATTTAAATTCGACGTCATAAAAAAATTTGGTTGAGTGTGATGCACGCTTCCAGGTAGAAAATTGAACAAATTTTACGTTTTGTATAACCAACTTGACGTTAAACCACATTTAAGGAGAATGGTTTTGGGGTAGTATACATAATTACGTGGGTGGCTACATACAAATTCTACGTTAATTGTTAGTATGTACTTCCAAAAAACTTCATTATTTTGATGTTACATATACGAGCCGAACGAAGCCACAGCATTTAGGATTAATGAATTATATTTCTAGGTTCTTTCTTTTTGTCTTTCTAGTTTTGCTAACTTGGTTTGTTGATGCACTAATTTGGAAGGATACTTAATACTATTCGTCCTTTTCAAGGTGAAGCAGTCTGAATCGCCAAAATTACAGAAAATCTCTAATTCCAGTATGCTCTTGGTTCAGTGAGACGGGGTTCCTTTACAACCTGATATTGTTTTTTTGAAACCTGCGGATACAGTGATAGCCGATCAGACTTTTAAGAGTAGTAGGTGATACTATCAATTGTTCTGGCGCATGTATCACGAATATTTAGGCTTGAGTTCTGTCCATCGATTCTTAATCACCTGTGGGCTGTTATCGGTTCTATCTTTCTCAAAGTTGAATTCATTTTTAGTTAGTAGTCAAAATTATTGCTTGTACCGCAAAAATGTGCACTTCCATTTCACTTCTTATAAGAATAAGTCTACAAACTACAAACTATCATTAAAATACGTTATCTTCGTTATGATAATTATCTATTTGTTTATTTAATATTTATTATTATAAAATATAATATCAAGTGGAAAAACACATATCGAAGAATTTAAAATGAAATCGAACCAAAATAAAAATAGATATGTTGCTTCTATAAACCCCCTATGATTGCACATCCCATTTTAAGATTTAGTTCATTCACAATGGATTTTACAGCATAAGTAATAAATATTGTATATAACTGTAACTCAATAAATTTCGATGTAGAAAATCCGCTTTTAAATTTCGATTTATCGGTTTTTGCCAACCTTATTTATTCTTATTGTCTAAGGGAATGGAATTTCACAGATAAACTTTTCTCGGATGAGTATAACGACTTACAAAATTCCTTAACGCAAATTAGAACAATGAAACCAACTGAACCACAACTTCCTGAATAGATAAAATGGCTATTTTGCTTTGAAAGTCTTAAAAACAAAAAGACCAATATGATATTTGTAAATAGTAGCTAAACTATTTCCTAGAACAATAGATTGATCGAAATTCTTAATACGAAAATTAAAGATAAACATCATAGGTTCATCTTTTGTCATGGCTTGCAGTTATGTTCATTCTGGGTTTTTAACTTCTTTACTTTCCTCATCTTGCCGATTGCTTTTTTCCTGATTTTTGCAAGACTAAACTCTTCTGTTTCATAATCGATTTTTTTCTTGGATTAGTTTGTTGATTCGACCTTGACGGTTTAAAGAATAATCGGCAGTAATCCTTATGAAATTTTGTCGGAATTATAAGTAGCGCAACAACCCTGATGTTGTTTCGTTTATAAATTTAGATTTCCTGGTTCGCCTTATTCGACAACGTCGAATCTGCATATATCATGTGTTTTTATTATAAGCGTGGTTTTTTCAATCTAAGATATGATTTAAAATCAGGGGGTTTCATATAAATTCGAATTAAGTTACAATGTAATATTGCAGACTAGTAACCTAATGTCAGATTAAAGAATAAAATTCTTAAAAAGTATTTTTAAAAAATATCAATCGATTCTCAAATCATATCAAATTAGTAAAAAGTCAAGTTTTAATCAAAATTTGACTCTAATTTATTTTAGTCAAATTTTGATTAAAAGTTTCTCCAAATTTTAAATGAAAGATTAAATTATCGGAAATCGAATTAAGATGATTTGAATTCAAATATTGAAATAATCTTGCGAAAAGAAATTTAAATCAATTCTTAAATTGAAATTTGATGATAAAACCTTTATGAAAATGAATAATTATTTAGAAGCTTTAAAGTTATTCGAAACTATCAAAGATTGCAGCTTTCTTTATAATTTAAATAACTGTCGTTCACAATGAATTTGACAAATCTATATATTGAATTTTTATTAAATTTTGCTCAATGCATGATAGCTATCGTTTAACTATTATCAATTATAATATACATTGGTTTAGCTTGTTAATATTGAGCTGCCAAGAGATTGTTAAGTTTTCTGTGAATATTATTTTTCAAACACTATCTATACGAATTCTATTTATATACAAATGGAGTTTGACAAACATTATAAATCGACCAAGATATAAATTTAAAAGTAACTGAATTGTCGAAGGAATTTCAAAATTTTCTAATGAACCTTAAAATTTGAATAGAATGATGGTGATTTTATAATTTAAGTTCAATCAAGAATACTTGTTTATAAACCAAGTGGAGTTTGTAACATAAGGAATCTCAAATTTATGAACTTTTAATTTATCAAACCACAATCAAAGTTATTTTTCACATGATTTTCATTAGCTAGATTAAAATAAGTCTACATTTGAAGATTTGATTTTATTCCCAAATAATATTGTTGTAAATTTAATTTAAACCTAAAAAAAAATATTTTAAATTAGAGAATTAAATAACTAACTCGAAGAATTTAGAGCATATTATCGAAACACCGGTTATAAGAACCATTCGAATATATTGTAAAGTTCCATGATCACCTATTGATTGATAAATACAATTCAGATTCAAATTTAAACTCCAAGTTCAGTGAAACGAATCAAATGGTATTGGTGTAAGAATAAGGTAGGGATAATTAGTTTTAAATAGCCATAATTAGAGGAAATCTTATCGTGGGACTTTAGCGTTTAACTGTTGTAATGGCATTCTAAGATTTGAACAAAAAAATTAAAGCTAGCTACTACTGTATTTGCTAAGTTGTTTTGTTAGTTACAGTCACAAATTGCATTAATGTTATTGAGTATATCGTGCTGTCGATCGCTCAATAAAAGCACTAATTCGAAACACGTTTTAAAGATTTAAATTTAAAGATTTAAAATTAATTTAAAGGACATTATTATTCAGAAAATCTTACATCGATTGTTTTGATGATCCATTGATAATTTAGTTTTGTTGAATGTTGCTTAAATTTCTGATTAAACGTGGCAATATGTGGATAGATGACAGTAGGGTAAACTATTCAATTCTCATTCTACTTTCATTCCAACTGCTTAGAAATTTAGATGTTTTTTAATTCAATAAAATATTAATCTTTGCTTTCTGCCTATTGAAAGCTGTAATTTCTATCATGAGACTTTTAGTCTGAAAAGAAATTATATAAACTTTTATTTGTTTGTCATCAGACTGTGAGTATATTTGAATAAAGTAGGCTAAATATTTAGAAGACATTGGCCAGGAATTTCGTTCTCTTGTTTGAAGCAATCAATATAAGGTCGGTATGCATTGTTTTGGTGCTCAACATTTATATATCGAGTAAGATTCTCTCAATAAATTAATATGTAATTTTTAGGATCTAAATAACCTTTTATTTTGCTGCTTAAAATAAGTAATTATTTTTATTTTTTATTTTATTGCAGAACAATTAAAATCATCGTTTCAAGAAAATAGCAATAATTCATTATAAATTAATGTAAAAAATATGGAATGTGACGTTACTCCCGACAGTCATGAAAATGAGAAAGATCCTTTAGAAATACCCAACTGTAGTGTACATATAAAACAACACGATGAGGGCAATAAACAAAAATCATTGGATGGGATCGATAAAAATTATGTGGATGTGGAAATACAGAAACAGAAGCAAAATCAAATTCATCTGTCACAGCCAAATCAGAAATCATCCTCAAATCATAAAATAAGTAAGTATTATTCTTAAATAATAGATTTAGTTCATAGTTTTTTTTAATTAATACAATATTTTTTTCTATATAGCAAAACAATTGAATAATACAGCAAATGGTCCTGGAACCATAAATAATACCAATAATACAAATAATAAATCAACTCGTGTGCCACCGCCAACAAAAGTAATAAAACATCATCATACACTGAGGCGAAATATACCAAGAATTATAGTCAAGAATGTTCCGCAAAATAATGGTAATGAATGTGAAATGAATGGCGGTAGTGGAGGACAGGCATCAACAATGCGAGAAGTTCTCGCTTCCATACCGGGTTTGAGTATAAAACGAAGACGAACCAATAAAAAAATGTCAACAGCCGCACAAATTGAACAAACTCGTGAAGGATGTATAGATTTAGAAACACCCGATTCAATATTAGTCGCAACAAATTTACGTGAATTACTTAATAAGCATACATTCTCAATATTGCCACCATTTTATCAATTTAAATTAGTTCAATTATTACCGAGCGTTGATCAACCGCCTATAGATCCGGAATCGCCGGGTATCCGGTTAAATTCGTCTAGTTTAAATAATGAATTTTTTGCACGCGCCTGCTTGGAATGGCGTGAACGTTTAGCCGAGGGTGAATTTACGCCAGAGAATCAATCGAAATTAAAAAGTGAAGCGGAAAAAGAGAAAAGTAAATTAGACCCATGGAAATTAAAACATTTTGAACCAATATGGGGTGATAAAGGACATTCACAAAATAATAAAAAGCAACAAACACAATCTACTATTACATCTACTGTTACGTCGGCAACAACAAATCGACCGGCTCTTAAGACTACTATCAAAATAAAATCAACTGTGACAAATTCAATCGTTACTAACACTTATACTACATCGAATACTACTGCCACTTCTAATATTTCTAATACTGATATTTCATTAATAAATGATAAAATAGACCATAATTCAAATTCTTCGGATTCAAATAATACAAGTTCGGTATCATCATCACCAAGTACACCAAAGAAAGTTCGTACAGTTGGTGCAGTAACGCGGGCTGTTACTGGAAGTTTACAACAAACCAATTCACCACCCTCCAATAAGGTAAGTACCGAGTTATTACATTTTTAATGCATTTAGAGAATAACTATTAATTATATTATAGTTTAATTTGCAGATATCAAATCCAGTTCCTGATTTATTACCAATTCGCACCAAAACAGCGCGCTCAATAGATCAACCATATTCCACGGCGGCATGTATTGGTCTCGAAAAGAAATCCATTTCACGATTATCCACAGACGAAGTAGATTCTGGTAATGCAACTAATCCTATGCTTGATGATGATGATGATGATGTAATTCTAATCAAGAATGAAGCGATTACCATTAAAGATGAATTCGAAATGGTTAAAATTCAATGTGATTCGGATCACCAACGTGACGACGAAATAATTATACCAAGTGATGAATCAGAGATCAATTTAACTGGTGATAATAATAAACTTTTAGATCCCGATGATATAATTATAATAAAAATTGAAGATGATGATGACGATGAAGTAGAGGGGGATATATTAGATGCTAATAAACTTGTTATTGAAGAAAAACCAAATAACTTAAATGGTCAGATTAAAGGGGAATTACTAGTGGAACAATCAATTTCTCTGCAACCAAAATGTGATAATTTATTGACTGAAGAGACATCAGTTACGATATTTAATGCAACCGATAGCAATCAGGTGAATACGTCGCCGTCAACATCATCGTCGACGTTATCACAAAAACGTAGTAATAGTGATTCAAGTGACAATGAAATGTCGATGAGTAAGCAAATGAAGTTTAATGATCATGATGAAATGGTTAATTTAGAAAATGAGCCTGAACACCTCCACCACGAATCGAAAGAGGATGATTTAGAAAAGGATGAAATGGAACCTCTAGAGTATCATGATGATTCGATATCATTGTGTAGCGTATCACGTTCTGGTTCGTTTAGTTGTGATTCGGATGGCATTGAATCGTCGTATTGTCCATCGAATAACGATTTAATTAGTCATGAAAGTAAATCGAATGATTTCAATGATGATCAATACAAGAATATGTTACTCGATGAATCGAATAGTAAAGAAGAATTATGTTATGGACAAGATGATTTGAATGGCGGAATTAATAATAACCATCAAAATAGTAAAAGCCTTGATTCAAATACCAATCAAGATGATGAAGAGGAAAATATTGAAGAAGAGCAGGAACAGGATAAAGATCCGGAAGAAGATGAAGTGATTGAAGAAGAAAATGATCAACATCCACATATTCATCATCAATGCACTGACATTGAAAGTAAATCATTGTCCAATTTATATAATATTCAATCCCATCAGCAAATTTTCGATGGAGTTTTACAAATCCAGCCGAATTCAATAATTTTACATCAACATCATAGTAGTGGTAATCATAACAATAATATAAATAGTAGTACTAATAAAATTAATAATCGTGTTGGAAACGGTATTAATGCCACAAATAAATCGTCAGAAAATGATAATTCAATAATTATAGGACAACATGCTGAAGATGATATATCTATGGTCGATAGCAGTGTGACAACATGTGATGAAGGTAGTAATAGTAATAGCACCGGTGTTTTAATCGATGCTAGTGGTGATAATAGTTTGGATACGGCTGTTGATGAATTAGAACCAAGTATACAAAATATACCATTAGGGGATGACGAAGAACAAAAATTAACCGATGCCGAAAATTATATAAAGGAATCGGGTGAAATAGTTGTCCATAATACAAGTAAGTGAATTAACTCAGACATTTTGTGGGGATAGTTTGGGTGGATGTGTATGCTACTAATAATTTAGGGAATGGGAATAAATAAATTGAAAAGTTTAAATTAAATAATAATCGTTTTGCATTTAGGAATTTATTTTGATTTTATCTTATTCTGAGACGCTAGGAGCCGTAGTTGAAATTTCTATTGAAATATTGGGCGATTTGTCTAATTCGTTTTGTCCGAGTTGTTCCAATTCGAGTTCCAAATCGGATTCCTCCGCCATTTCTATATTTATGTTTTTCAAAATTTCTTCTAACGTACCCAATGACGCATTCAAAGCTGACATTACGTTTGTTTCGACTTCTACTTTTTGTAACGCATCACGTTGTATTGCCAAAGTTGATAATGTATTATCGATATCACGTAATTGTTTTTCGTAACGCTTTTTCTTTTTTAGAGCATGCAAAGCAATGCGTTTGTATTGAAGATCATTTTTTTGTACATTTTCTAATTCTTCGTTAATTTGTTCCAAATCTTCTTGATTTTTGTGATGATCATTAGTTTCTTGTATATCTTGAAATATATCATCTGTAGTTTGTTCATTTTTGGTTTTTCGGCAAAATATATGTTTTAAGAAATTCATGTCAATACTAATAGAAAATATATATTAGCTCGTTTAAGTTTTGTTGGGCTATCAGATTTGTTTTTTTTAAATCGGCCTATTAGGATATCCAATTTTAATAATGTAATTACAAAACATCAAATAATAAAAAAGGATTACTATAGAACACGAGAGAATTGAACGGTGGATTTTCGTTTGTCAACAACACTGATTTTCTCAACTAATCAATTTAGCACAAAATCGTACACTTAAAATTATACATTTCTGGTTGGTACATCTCAACGAATATATCCATTTATGTAGCTCATCATGTGCAGTTGGGTTTAAAAAGGTGTTAACACCAATCTAATCAAACTGTTTTTTTAAAAATAGACTGAAGAAATTGACTTATAGATTAATGAATTACAATCAATTAGTAGATTCTAGAAAGCTAAAATTGAATTTGATCAAAGCTCCTTATATTCTAAACGTATTCGAATAGAATTTAAAATTTATTTTTAAATAAATGTGATGAAATTGGTAAGGTCAAAAAGACATTCAAACTGCATATGTATTTTCAAATTATAGCATATTTTAATTTGAATATCAAAGTTGTATTTTCTCTAATAGGTAATAAAATTATTCAGTCTCTCTCCATTAAAATTAGTAGAGACTTAAATTTGTAAACTAAATTCATATCAGACGTTAATGCGAAATTAAGTAAATTTTGATTACATGACTGAATTTGAATTTTATGTTAATAAAGTCCGAAGTTCTATTTACTAGTTTTCTAAGTCGTTAGCCGCATAATTCCACTACCAAAGTGGAGTTAATATTCCACTTCTTGTCTTTTCACACGCTTCGAATTATCTATGTGAAAGTAACACCACTGGTGTCACTTATTTGAAATATTGTTTTTCAAAAGTTTAGTAAAGAATACCTACCATAACACATTTTTCTAAAATATGATTACCTAATGAAACAAATGCAAATGTTGAATAATATTTTATATAAATACAACATCAACAAAAAATTAGCGACAAATCAAATCAAGTATACCTCTATTTGGAAGTTGTGAGTCTGTTATCTGTCAATCTTTTTACACGACACTTCACTACTGAAGTGGAGTAAAACAACGGATTATAAAGGGTAATTAATAATTCATTACCGAATTTGAGTTGTACTGGATTCTGCTGCGTGTGCAAGAGACTCTAGTCTTTTAAATAACACATTGTCTTTACAGAGTTAAATCAAGTTTTATTTGAAATTTTTTCAAATTATTTACTGTAATTTCAAGCAATTTGCAACTCAACTAAATGAGTACATCAAATTGCAAGTATTTTTATGGGATACTCTTCGGCTAAATGCAATTCAAGATTCATGACAGTTGGCGCTTAATTTGGTGGGCAGTTTGTGGATCGTTTTTATGAATTTTCAAAGTTTTAGAATGGAGTGGAAAAATAAATTGAGAAATCTAAATATCGTTTTACCTTCAGCAATTTAATTTAATTTTTTCTAATTTTGAACTACCAGTCGCAGTCGTTAATTCGTCTGTTGGTACATCCGGTAATTTATCTAATTCGTTATTATGTATAAGCTCTTCTAGTTCAAGTTCCAAATCAGATTCTTTGACATCGTTATTTCGCTCGCCTGGCATAGCTAATGCATTTTCAATTTCATCTAGAATTGCTTGTTCTTCAGCTGATTCATCGGCAATTTCTTTCACCATTTCTATATTTATATTTTTAAAAGCTTCGTTTATAGCTCCCGAAAATTGTTTGAATGCAGGAATTACGGCTGTTTCTATTTCAATATTTTGTAATGATTCACGTTGTAGTGCTAATGCGGATAACGTATCATCGATATCTTTTAATTGCTTTTCGTATCGTTTTTTCTTTTTTAGAGCGTGCAAAGCAATCCGCTTATTTTGAAGACCATTTTTTCGAGCATTTTCTAATTCTTCGTTAATTTTTTGTTCCAATCCTTCTTGTTTTTTGACAAGATCGTTTTCGATCTGATGTAGATTTTGAATTGCTTCACTCGTTTTTGTTTTTTCATTAATGGTTTTACGGCAAAATATATTTTTTATAAAATTCATGTCAAAATGTTTTATAGAAATTTTCTAATTCAATGCTTGGTGGCTATTCCCACTAAACTTTTATTAATTCGGACTACTGAAATAATAAAATTTAATAATTTGTATTAGCTATGATACATTACAAAAATAAGTAAACAGTGTAACAGACAAAATGCTTTAATGGCAAAAAAGTATTATACTGTTGTATATTGTTCGGTTATACACCGCATCTTTTATAGTTTTAGAATATAGTTTAGTTAAAAGTCGAATGATGTCAACAACTATCCAAATTAGTTCCAGGATTCAAATTAAATTACAAGTTAATTTTTACAATTTGCTATATACATAGTTGACCAAATCATTTATATTTGACCAAAATTAAACAAAATTTAGTTTGAATTTGAATAAAACTAGGGAAATGGACTTCAATCGATTCAATAAGTTAGTGGTTTGTTTTTGAAAGCAACAGGAAAATAAGCAGAATTGTGTCAAATTCCACTCACATTAATGTGTGCCGTTGCAAAATTACATTTTACCCAAATTTTTTTTAAATAAACCGAAATCAATTATATTTTATTTATAAATTATATATAAATAAAAATGAATTTGAATAAAACTAGGGAAGTGGAATTCAATCGACCCAATAAGTTAGAGGTTTAATCTTTGGATTTGAAAAAAACAGGAAACAAGACAGACTTGCTTAAAATTTGTAAATATAAATTGAGATGAAATTCAACTTTGTTTACAAATTCTAGTCAAACGTTTACAAATTTTAGTTGAATATGTGCAAAATTTCACTCACATTGATGTATGTTGTTTCAAAATTTTGTTTTACTCAAATTCTAAAATAAATCAATGAAATCAATTATTTATCAGTCAAACTATCATTATGGCGTCTGGATATAAGTGTCGATTTTTGGTCCAAATAGGAAATTAAGTTTAACAGGGCATCGCAAAAAATATTACTTATATTTAAATAACAGCCACGGCTATGCGGATTATTTAAACTTTTCAAATAAATTGAGTTAACTAATTAACCTGTAGAACTAACCGAAAATACTAACCCGCTAAAATTCCGGATATTACTATTATTTTACTAGCCTAGTGCTATGTACTGCTATAAATATCAGAACATGAATTTCATTCCACGAATATAGAATTTACATGTAGTTAATTCAATTGTTTTTTTTTTTAATTTTTTTAATGCATATTTTTTCAAAGGAGATAATTTACATCAATTAGGACCTAAATTATGTGGTGGAGAAGAAATTCAAGCTGATATTTTTGCAGCTGCTTTAGCTAAAGGTATGTGTTAATGATTGTGGAAACAACATATTATGTGGATGTTTTTGTTATTTTGTTTCTATTATTCTAATTATTATGTTGTATTCTAACTTCTAACTTTAATTGTAACATATTTTTCATAAACTTTTGTAATTAAATTAATTACTTTCGTTTCTATTTAGCCTTGGATACAGTTCCTGTAAATGTACCAGTTGCAATGACAGTTGTAAATCCAACCGAAAATACAGAAGTCATACCAATGCAAGAAACACTGGAGGTACGATTAGAAGAAAGTACATTTCGTGTACCGAATAATTGGGGGTTTGGTGTTAAATCGAATCAAAATTTAAGCGATTACAATTTAACCCATACATCTGATGGTCTACTGTCAGCGGATGGCAATACAAAGTTGAATTCAAATAGCAATTCATATTCAACAACATCACAGGCGAGTCTGATATCATAAAAACATAACAAAATAATTTTACGCAAAAAGTTCTTAACACTTTTATGTATATGTAAAATATTTATTTCTTATTCATTTTAGGTTAAGTTGGAGCTTGAAGTAACATTAACGCCCGAAGCGGAAGTCTCAAGTACCGTAATCCATAATTCATGTCATGACATTGATGAGGACATGTTGAATGGAAAACAAAATTTAATCAAAATGAACACAAATCTACCAACGGTTATACCACCAACAACAATAGTTTGTATACCATCAACGGTGTCTGCATCAAATACTACAATGACACAGCATTTATCAGCCGCCACATTAAATTCGATGGCACAGAATCTTATTGCCGGTCAGAAATTTAATGAACAGCAAATGGAAAAAAGTAAAAAGATTTTTATACAACAACAAATACTTAATCAACAAAAGCACCAACAACACATGCAATCGAATAATAATTCGACGAGTGGTAATAATAGCATGATTAGTGGAATTTCAAATCCAGGTAAACTAATTCATCGGGCGGCTGTGGTAGCAAGCTCAAGTGCTGTTCCATATTTATCACTCACCGCAAATCAACCATTGCGCGCAGTTGCTAATTCAGTTCCACGGATGAAATCACAAACCAATCGTGGTGGTGGTCGTGGAAATCGTTCAAATAGTAATAAACCTCCACCGGGTGCTGTCAATTTAGAACGTAGTTATCAAATATGTCAAGCTGTAATTCAAAATAGTCCGAATCGTCATCAATTACGATGTCAATTGAGACCGCCTCCTTCGTTATTGGCATCGGTGAATACAAATGGAAAGAAAGATGATCAAACACAGTACAGTGCCGTGACATCATCAAACAAAATTGTAAGTCCTTTTTATGCTGTTTACTTTATATTTGTATAATAGTGGAGGTCAATTATTTTTTAAGTTGATCTTTTAAAAACATTTTATATATCCATAATTAGAAACAAGATATTTCCTTATTTCGTAAAATAATTTTGTTTACAAAGATAATTATTCGATCCGTTATATAAGACAATACTGTTTAAATTTTAACTAGCGATCGATTTCAAATTTTTACGAGATCGATCGAAGGATCTCCCGGGCACCGTTGCTAAAATTATTTTATACCCAATTTTAATGATTCTTTCTTCATTGTTTCTAAATAGGCAAGTAGTGGGCCGCGTATGAGTTTTCCAAAACGTAATTTTATACAAAGACAATCACCTCCAGTATTAGTAAGACACGTATTTACATCAAATCAAGGAATTCCTGTGTCGATGGCACTTCTACCATCAAATAATCAACAGACAACACAAAATTTAAATGTACAATCGCCGCAACAGCAAAATCTTGATGGTATTTCAGGCAATACGGCAATTGTAAATAATGTTGGCCAATATGTTTTAGTTCAGCGAGCTGGTCTAAATGAAAATCTAACGCCGCGTGCATCAAGTGCACCACCGGCTCAAAATCAAGTAATTATTAGCATCTAAGAGTTTGTAATTTATTGTAGAATTTTATTTTATTTATTTTTATTTTATTTTATTTTAAAGCAAATTCATGGTGTTAATGGAGTTCCTATAAGCGGTCGTGGACGACCTGCTTCGGTAGATGTTGATCCAAACTCATTAATGGAATCACAACAAATAACATCTAATATAGGAATTAATTCAATATCAAGAAGAAATACTAGTCATGGTAAGATTTTAGATTACAATTTTAAAGATACATTGTAGTGAAATGTTTTTTTACAATGAGAATACATAAAAATACATCGAATATGCCTCATTCAAACATAAAAAATTGAAAACGTAAAAACCTCAACAACTCCTCTTGAGTATCAATAAAAAGAAATATTGCACCGCATTATCATATTTTGCTAGAAAATAATGAAAAAGAAAGAAACAACATACTTGTGTTGCTAATTATTATGCAAGAGACCCTCTATTTTTAACTAATTCATTTTTTTTTGGTATTCGCTAAACTTTTAATTTTCTGAATTCTTCAATATATCTTAAAATATCAAGTTTTTTTCAATCAATTTAAATTTTAACTTAAAAACGCAATCTGAAATTTTATTAAAGTTTCAGATAAATTAGATAAGGAATAAAGCGGTAAATAGGCGAAAAATTTCAAAAAAGCACATTATTCATTTTATCGTTGGAAAGTAATGGGATCTCAAATCAAAGTTTATAAAATTACAGTCAAATCTATTAATGTTGAAACTCTCATTTTTAAAGGTTGAATAGAATTCTAATTTGAATTCGTGTAGGAAATTGAATTTAAGTTTACTAAGTAATTCTAATAATCCTTTTTAAATTTAATTTTAAAAAATGTTCAAATATTCTCAAATCCATTTTCAACAAAAACATTTTTAAATTTTAGTCAAACTTTAATTAAAATGAATTTCAAATAAAAATGTATGTCTTAGAGATTTTAATATTTGTGTCGTTTCGTAACTTAATATTTGACATCATTAAATGGTCTTTCTTTGAAATTTTCTTCTTCAACCATAATGTTTACATATTACATTATTTTTCGAGGTTTCAGTCGTAAGTCTTTTTAAAAGTTTAACTAAACTAAGATTTACATTTTAAATAAAATTTAAAGGTCATGTTAAAATCTGATTTTATTCATGTTCAAAAAATCTTTGAACCGTTTTGCCTTTCTGGAAACAATTTGATTCATAAATTCATTCAAAATTTGCGCTAAAAGATTCTTTAAAAGTTGAAAAATTTGTATTTAAATTATTTTCGATTTTTTATTCGCAATTTCATTTAGAAATAGTAACAGTTTATCAACTCTACGCGGTTTTCTGAGAACTCTTTTGAACCGTGCACTTACTAAGAGTAATATCAAGTTTCAAAAGTACTGAAGTTAGTAAAAACTATTCTAAACTTATTCTAAACTTCTTATCAATAATGTATATAACAAAAGTACTAGTCAAAAAATATATAAGCTAACCTTACCAAACAATATGTAACAGATTTTTACGGTTGCAAAATATATCAAAAAGACATTATTTTTCAAGTATAATTGTAGTTAAAATGTATAATTTCAATGTAAATTATTGTATTTTGAATATTGGCCACAGAATTTTACCACCCACCATTTATGTACTAAAATTATAGTATATAGAAATTTAACTAAACTATACTTTTTTTTATTTATTCTCATCTTTATAGGAGGAATTACATATAGTGATATTAGCTTGGATCCAACAATACAAAATTTAGCTGTGGTAGCTGGTGAAAATACACCACCAAATTGTACATGTTCATTAAATTCAATGGTCATTTGCCAGAAATGCGGTGCATTTTGTCATGACGATTGTGTGGGTTCAAATAAATTATGTGTTTCTTGTGTTATCAGATGAATTTAAATTTATAATTTGATTTTTTTTTATAATTTTAATTATTATTTTTATAATATTTTATTATTAAATTATTATATTTTACGTTGTATAATATAAATTATTATTTTTTTGGAATATTAATTTAAACAAAAACTGAAGTAAGTTCGTTTTATGTGTATATATAGAAGATTTTTAAATAAATAAATATATATTTTTTTGAAAAATTAAAAAAAAACAAAAAACAAACATAATAAAATTTGTAATCTTTAAAGTTTTTAGTTTCTACTTTTGTTTTTCTGTAAATAAGTGATAATATTTAATTAATTTACGTATAAGATTATATTTTGCATGCCTAAAATTTATTTACATACAATTTTTTGTTTTGACACGTAAATTTTTTATCTTACTTTTAATTAAGATTTTTTTTAACTTATAAATAAATAAATAAAGAAAAATAAATTTAAAAGACGCTAAAACAATTAATAACCGATTGAATATGAAATTAATAAAATAATAAATTTTATTTTATTTTTACCAAATTTAATAAAATGAATAAAAAAAATATAAGATGCCTTTTTTTGATTTCTGATAATTAAAATAAACAATAAAAACCTATATATAAATATAAATGAATAATAATAAAAAAATAAAATAAATTAGAGTTAAATAGTTGAATTTAAATACAAAAGTTTAAATGAAAGTAAAACCCGCGCACTTTTAGCACTCTTATAATTAAAATACAAAACAAAAATATTATTGAAATTACAAAATAATTAGCTTGCATTTTTAATTAATATTTTCGGTTCACTAAAAACAAGAATATATTTATAATGAAAAATTACCAATAATTAACAAAAAAAATATGTAAGCATTAAATAAAATTGCTACAGATGGCAGCTGTATTTTAAATAAATAATTTTTCAGTTTTATAATTTTATTTATGTTTGTTTAATTACAGGAATTATAATATTTGATTTGGGTGAGGGCGGCTGATTCGATAAACTTACTTACTTAAAAATTAATATATGAGCAATAATTTTGATAAATTAATTCGATAATCCGCCAAACTAATCGTTTCAAGTTTCTTTTATTCTATAAACCCTTTCATATATTCTTGAATTTCAAAAATATGCGATTAGTTAAGAATGATAGAATAAAGGAAATTGATCTCATTTATGTTGTTAATGTTATGTGTTTTTGTACTTGACTTATAATTGTATCTATTTAGGCGCAGTCAAAATTAATTCTAGCACTTAGATCTTTTTTATTGGAATACAATTTTGTTCAAGATATCAATTCAAATCGTCTATATAAATCAAGTCTGACAAACTATTGTAAACAATAAAGGAAGTGGAAGAAATTCTCATTGATTACTGATTAGCTTCTTCATCAGCAACATTTGACACAAGACCGAATTATAAATAGTAGTTAAAATGCTGGTATTAAAATTAATAATCGACATTTGACAAATCTTCTATGTTGAATTGCTTGAACGTTTAGACCAGGCCATTTCGGTTCCTTTGTAAAGAGCTTATTCACACAATTTTTGCATTTCTCAAAACAATCACTCAAACAAACTCTTATTTTACTTTTCATATTTTTTGCAACCACATACCAGAAAGTAACAAAGTAAAAGAAAGAGTCCACAACAACATTAACAATTACGTATTTTAATTGCAAAATCATCATCAATTAAATTTCTGAGCATACTTTTAATAGATTTTGTATATCAATTTTCCTAATTTCTTGGAAATACTATAATCCCGAACAATTGAATATGTATTAGTTTTTTCTTGAAAATTTCGTAGTTATAATTTGATAATCTGAAGTTGACGAAGTATTAACTTTTAAACTGAATTTATCAATAATTTCAACAGAAATGGAATCCGTACCTTCAAAACTATTTTCAAATTAGACATGTGTTAGATTTTTTTTTTTATATATTTCTGATATATTTTTATATATTTCTGATATATTTTTATATATTTCCTACCTATGTCACTTGTAAATACAAGACCACTTCCCCAAAAATTCACACATAAAATTTGAAAGTAAATTTAAAACGATTTTGTTCAGCCTGTCCGAATTCAACAAGATAATTATCGGATGCAAAACACTATATAAAATATTTTTCTACCATTAATTTTTTATTAATATTAATTTTAAAAATAAATTGTGATTTTAAATAATGTTTGGATTTTTTTTCCGGATAAATTTTAAGTTAAAACTAGACTTTACAATAAATTCAGTGGGAGTGATTGTGGTTAGTTTGAATGAAACACAAACAATATAATAATTTCTATTTTTATAAAAAAAAAGAAAAGCTAATGAGATTTTTATTAAAACTAAAATAATTTTAAATTATGCTATAATTTTACAAACTAATAAAAACTAAATATAAAAACCATAAACAATACCACCGATAATATTTCTCCACTTTTCATAAAAACATAAAAAATTTAATAAAAATTGTAGCATAATTTATATTCAGTTGCAATATAACTTTTGATTGTTTTATTTGTTTGTTCAATAATTATTATTATTAGTTTTAAATTTTTTTTTTATAAATATTATAAATTTAAATATATGAATTAATTTTAATTAAATTTTGTAAAAAAAAGTGAATTAATTATACATATAATTAATAAATAAAATCATTATTAATAAAGAAAAACTAATTTTTAATGATAAATTTCTCTGCTAATTATACATATATTTATAAATATAAATTTAAATTAAATTACAAAATAAAAGGATAAAATAGAAGAAAATACCATTATACATATATATTTAAATTAAATGTCTTTATTAATGTAATGACTCTATAATATACATAGGTATATATATAAAAATGAATGAAATAATTGTATCTATAAGGAAAAGAATTAAAAATTACGTTTTCTTAATTATATATATTATCATGTATCGTTTTAATTAGATGTCCAAAAAATAATACACCCATTTATCTTCAGTTGTTGTTTACTACGTTGTCGTATAGACGTCTTCAATCAAATTTTATTTATAGTCTAGAAATTTTCCGGACTTGTGATATATTAATTCATTTCAATGCAATGATAAATAGTCAAATTTCATATTGATTAGAATTATATCTCTTATGTAGTAATAATCAGCTTTTAAAGGCCATTACTAGCCCCTTACTGAGTCAACTTACTGAGCATGGTCTTCGTACTGCCTAAGCCAATCTAAAGAGGCCAAGTCGTTCTCTACAACGTGGAGCCATCGTCGCCTGCGACGACCTCTGCCTACCATATGGTGGCTCTCCTTTCAGAGATCGCTGCACAAATCTATCTGGATCAACACGCAGAACGTGACCGAGCCAGCGTACTCGCTGGGTTCTTACTTCATGTACAATATCGGGGACCTTTATCAGATCTCTGATCTTGATATTGTACAGAGCTCGATATGTACCATTTAATACGCGTTTTGGGCCGTAAATTCGTGAATCATACGCATGATTCTTCAAGAGCCATCTCTCGTACTCATCCGTTAGCGCCCAACTTTCACATCCAAACATAACAACGGGCCTGATTAACGCTTTGTAAAGCTTCAGATTCATGGCACTTGATAGCTGTTTAGATTTTAGCAGTGGCTTTAGAGGATACAAAGCACGACTGCCAGCCGTACTTTAATATCCTCACCCACACTGTTGTCGTGAGTGATAAGAGAGCCCAAATATTTGAACCTCCTCACTCACTCAAACGTGTAGTGGCCACTACTAAAATCTGGTGTGCCATTGTCTCTATATAACCAGAGATCATGTATTTTGTTTTGGACTCATTGATCTCCAACAGTCCAACAGGAGCTGAAAACTCTACAAGCGGATCAAGTATTTCCTTCACACCGATGCTATTCAGTCCAAACACGAATATGTTATCTGCAAGCACCTGATTGGACTATTTCAGTTTTAGGAAATTACCGGATTACCCTGCCAAAAACCCGAGTTAACTAGAAAAATTGTCGATAGCTTCTTATTTTTAACACATCATTGAGACTGATTGTCACTGTCATTCTACACAGTCGTACCAACTTTGTTGGCATTCCTAGGTATTCCAGAGCAGACCACAAATCTCTCGATCGATCGAGTCATAGGCCTGCCGGAAATCCACCTGATGTACGGGAATGGAAGTCTCCTAATATTTAGACAGGATCATCCGCAGCGAAAAGACCTGATCAGTGACTGATCGATTCGGACGAAATCCTCCTTGAAAGTACCAACTAGGCCCTGCGCTAGAGGGGTGATTAAAATATAATGTAGGACAGTAACTTGTATGCTGTACAAAGAGGAGCTATACTGCAATAATGCTCACACTTCAAGCGGTCTCCCTTCTTGAAGATATTGCACATCGCGGGCACTTTCCATTCGTCAGGCATTACTTCGGTTCGCCATACTAATCGAATAAGGTCGAAAAGACAGTTTCACAAAGTATCCCCTCCGAATATCAAGATCTTTCGTTTCGTTTTAGTCTCTGAATGGCTCTAGTCAATTCCTAGTGGAATGGATCCCTAATGCAAATCTGCGCAGTCTGTATTTGAGGTGATTCAGCCACAGTTTGTGACGCATGATGAACACTAAGCAGGTCAGTAAAGTGTCGGTTTCATGCGTCGAGTACTGCGTCGTTGTTGACACAGACCTTTCCATCCCGACCCCGAATGGCAGTTGACGCAGCCCTGAAAGTATGGTGCAATCCAGTAATGCCTTTAAAGAAATTACGCGACCTGCGCTCATTGCTGAGTCGGCCTTTTACCATTCTCGCTTTTTCCGTCTACAAGTTAACTCCGCTGCCCTCCTAAGAAGAGTAGCCTTGTTTTTCCTCGCGATTGTGAGCACGGACAACCGAAGTTTTCCCCAGATAAATTTTCAATATACTGACCTTAATTGGATGATCAAAATTTGTCATAGGCTGTAAATAAAGTTCTTCAAATACTGACCTTAGAGATGTTCATTGGTAACTTCTCCTACGAGGAACTTACAGAAAGTCACTGATTAAATGTAGGGATTAATAGAAAGGGTCGTATTGCGTAAATATATCTTAATCTATTATCTATACACAACATACTAATTACTACTCGTATATTTTATAATCTTTTAAGAAACAGGAATCTCTAATCGATCCTACATTTACAAAGGCCGACAAACTGAAATTGTATAATGTGCTGATCAGGGTTACTGTTATATATATGTATAAGATAAAGGTGAATCAGAATTTTTCGTGAATCAATCAATACAAAATTATTTCTTTGACGAGAATGTTCAAATAAAAAGCCCTGTGATCAGAGTATAAAACATGTCGTCCAATTGTTCTGCACTTTCCGAGCGGATATCTGATTCTCGCATAGACAGACTGGTAACTGTTTGCCTACACATTGCAGCATGGTTCTAATTTGTAAAATAAAAGAGCTCTAAAGCAAACGGTGATTGATACAAAATGATTATCACAATGGAAATCATTCGATGGTACATTCTTTCATAGATTTGGCCCGTACAAATCACATTTTACGTATTGATTTTTTAATTATTGGCCGACAGTCTTAATTAATTGTTCACAAGTTAATGTATCAGTAGAACTGTTCCTTAACACACCAGCTCGTCAGGAAAAACAAATAATAGAACCCCATTGAAAATAAACCAACTTACTTAGCCATCATTGACATGATATATAATAAATAGCTGTCTTGCCCAAACCTTCACAAAACTAAAATTTCTTATTCATCTCATCTAACTGCACGTTGATTTTCACCTGACTTTTTTGAATTTGCTCCATAATTTACCTATGCAGTGTACAGATGGCCAATTAAAAGACTTGTAGCCTTGTACAAAATAGAGATTATGTTCAGCTTTCTAAGGACAATAAATCCACTAGACTAATAGTCTCTAATTAATGTATGTATGTGTTGGTATTTATTTAAATTTGTTTTAAGATATTTTCTAAGATTTTGTTGATCCGATCAATAATGAGAGTTACATAAAGCCTCGGTTTGCAAAACCTGAAGTTTAGACTTCATTTATATGTAAACATACCTTCATAAATTATAAAACTGATATTCAATTTCAACATTTCAGTTGATTTTGAAATTCCACAATTCAATTTGAAATTATGCGAAGGATAAGAATCCATATCCAACCTGAATATCATCCAACAATAACTGTTCAAGATTCAATTATTTATGTTAAATTTATTTCGATATCGAATTTATATTCAACTGCTAGAAAATCACCGCTATCCACTGAACTATTTGTGCCGAAAACAACAATACAAAAAAAAAATCTCCAAAAGTCAAAAATAAAAAAAAATCTAGTAGAATCTGAATAAATGCAAATGGCGTGTTTTATTGTCAAAAAACATCAAATTTATTTAAAAAATAATTTAAAAATCTATTAATTTATAAAATAATAGTGTTTCAAAGTATATGATAAATCCAAAATTATATATAATACAATAATATCAAAAGTATTATTACTGTTATTTGTTTTTACATAGGTTTTTGTAGTTTTTATTTCTCGCGAGTTTTTCATTTTTTTTTTACTTTTTGTGGAAATGACTGAATTTTTTTTATTTTAGTGAATAATTTTATTTCAAAAATATTTAAACAAGTTTTTAAAAGAATATATAAATATATATTTAACAAAAATATAAAATGATAGTTATGTATTATATATATAAATAATAAATAAATTGTAGTGTGAAAAAAATTTCCAAATTTTCGAATCCATTGAAATTTCTTTAAGAAAAATAAAAGACAAAAGAGATTTTTTTTGTTCTGTATTTGTTTTGATTACATTAGGATTCCTCTGAACAAAAATCTTCTATTCTCTCCATCATAAACATGGCCCATCATGGAACAAATTTACTTAGTTCCGATATATCACGAAGTAATCCACAGGATGAATATGAGCTAATACAAAAAATTGGTTCTGGGACTTATGGTGATGTTTACAAGGTAAGAGATCTTCCGGCTTTACCAAAAAAAATTAAGAATGCTAATTTTTTAAGTGCTATATTCTTTAGAACGACAACAGTCTCAAGGTTCAATTTTTTTAATAATTACTAATTTATAATTTTTTCCTCTATTGGAATTTAAGTTTAATTTTGATCTTATAAAATGCACATAATAGTACTCCTCCCATAAAAAATAGTTGTATAGATATTTATTTGGTTGCAACGTAAGTTATCGACGATTTGTTATAGCTATTTGTTATAGCTATTTTAATAAAGTGATCAGTAAAAGTAATTAAGGATGTGGATCTTATTCACTATGGCAAGTGGTGGCGACAAAACATATTAAAAAATCATGTGTTGTCGATGAATTGATGTGATGGCCTTGACAAATTTATGATACCATGACAGGTTTAAGTGAAATAGACAAGATGTTGTCATAGTATGCCATCATAATATAGATAAAGTTGTTCAACAGGGCTAAATTAGCTGAACTGGTTATAATGTTTTATATCAAATATTCTTGACTACATTACGAGATGTTCGACCATATTATCAGTATGGTTTAATTTAGATTACAGACAAAAAATATGATAAGCATATCCGTTTGTAATAAGCGATGAACATGCCTGTGGATACAAATTGATCGATCATTGACTTTAACACATCAATGCTTATTTCCAGCTATATTAAGTATGTATTTACCAGTATCATTACTAAGAGTGGTATCCACGATCAATTCTACTATAGTTGCGCATGCTTGTTTTTACCGTAGCGTTTGTTATCACATCAATTTCTTTAGAGGGATTAGTCGGCTAGTCGGCACTGTACTTTTATCTATCAGCTATAAATATCACTATTTTGGCTTCATGAGCTAGCAGTATTAGGTATATACGTATGTTTGCGCAATTGTATGCAATTTATTATTACTAGATTTCTTTGATTATTCCTGGGAAATATTCTTAAACTGAAAGAGAGTTTCCAGTATGTAACTAACCTAGGGCTCATAATCCATGTAAATGTTTGATAAAGAGTTCAGGTGCACGGTAAAAAGTTTTGTGGTCCACATTGTGACTAACCTGATAAGAACGAGAAATAAGCAAGAGATTCTGGAGAGATCGGTGGTAAAAAGATAAAACATCTCAATTACCATGTAATGGGTTCTGGAATACGATGTGCCAATTGTATATAGAAAATTGGTAAATACATAAATTAGATGTAGTCGTGTCTTCAACAAGAATTATGTACAATTGTTGAATTTGTTGTATGCAAGCAAGTCTTAAATTTATCTAGATTTAAGAGTGTTCTACACCGGCTCATTAGGTTGCCAACGTAACCAACGATATTGATGAAAGTTATGGCGAAGCTATATTCGAAATTACCAATTACCACGCCAAACTGTTTTTACCAAGCGTTGCCCAGTTAAATATTTAATTTGGTGGTCGGCTCTAGAAAGGCAAATTAGTCCCAAAATTGTATGAGCTTAGGCAAGTCGACGTACGAACTAATGAACACAAAAATAAGCATTGTTTAATGAACAAGTTACAATACATACCTAGCTATACCAGCATACATACAAAAGCCTAAATTTCAATTTCCATCTAAAAAGTAAATTGTTAAGTTGATCATGGTGAGTTTAAAACAACATCATGAACTATTGTACAGTACATTTAAAACAAAATTTAAGCATTAGTTTAAACACTCCAATCAAATCAAATCAAGTTGGTTTTAAAGGAACAGATAGCTTTATGAGGCTTAGATTAATTTGATCCAATACGCAAATGATTTGAATTAGTGTAAAATATCAAACTTATTTAACAGAAATTCTATTTTTAAGTATGTACATAATAATAATTAATAATTTGTTCATACATATCGAATTTTATTCTAAATATTAATTTTAGGTTTTTCATTTGGAATTTTTATTTTTATTAGATATTTGATTCGCAGAATATTTTTAATTGGCTTCTGAACATTACGAGTTAGTCTGTAATTAAAAGTATCTTAGGGCTGTAATTATCTAAGTACGTAGAACTATAGCTGTTGTCAATGCTTATTTAAGCTTAGTGAAAGGGTGAGTGAGTTAATTAATTTCCAAAATGCTTCACTTGTAATGCTGGCCCCAACAGTTTAAGAATAAATTAAATAAAGAATTGGAATAAAAAAACAGTGTTTAAAGGTGAGTTAATGAAAACGCTTCCTAATAGGGCTGGCCCCAACAGTTTAAGAATAAATTAAGTAAAGAATTGGAATAAAAAACAGTGTTTAAAGGCCATTACTGGCCCCTTACTGTGTCAACAATCTGGGTCCAACGGTTTCGATCCTGGGCTTGGTCTTCATAATGTCTAGACAACCTGAAGAAGCAAAGTCGTACACAGTAGAGCCATCGTCGCCTGCAATGATCTCTTCGCCTACCATATGGTGGCTCTTCTATATTCAAAAAGCATTGGAATAACTTGGTATAAATCTTTAATCAACAAAATAAACCAGTTATCATCAGTTTAAAAACAGATTGATAAAGTATCGTATTTTCAACAAACCGCTAAAAGCAGTCTTCCTGTTTTAGTCTTGTCAATCTTCATTATTATTCATGTAAATGTATTCTGAAAGCTAAGGGAATGCATGACAACCAAACCTAATAATCTAAGTGTAAACCTGTGCCAATTAAGGAATGATGTGGATTAACATATTGATTGATATTTGATTCTGAAGTTATAATAAAATTCTTGTAGAAACTTTAAATAACAAAAGAAAAGTTCTAGAGCACAGTTTATCAATCTATATATTCAAATCGAGATCACCAGTAAGGATGGATTACCAGTAAATTTAGTGGCTCGGCTAATAAAATGTAATTAAATGTTTTAAATTAATTAAAAAGAGGTTAATTGTACACTTGATTATACATTATTTAGAAATGCATAATAATTGTGCAGAAAAGAATTGTAACCATGTAGACTTCTGCAGAAAAGAATTGTAACCATGGTGTTCATTTAAGGTTGTGTTAATAATAATTTCTTAGTAGTTTATTTTAATAGTTGCGCTAGTGATTTATGATTTCGTTTTAGTATATTGATGGTATTTGTAGCATTATCAATTATGGGTGTATATGGTTCTTTGTTGTTGTTCTACCTTTGGCATTCCATGTATAACGTTCCAAATTTACATTTTTGGGAATTGACTGAAAGTGGAATTGTGTGCCTAACGCGTATCTAGTTTTGCCAGATAAAATTAACTTTACAAAGGCTAAATCATTTTTGAATATGAACATTCGTTAAATTATTGGTGAATAATTATGTTCGTTTAGCCAAATCATAAACCTATTTAGGCATCTTTATGAGATTTTCGTTTTCACAAAATAATAACTATTTTATTTGGAATATTCACAAATTTTGAACATCAGAATTATAAATAGAATCATAATTATTAGATTGATACTAGTGTTATCAATGAATGACTGACTACAAAAATCAATCATTTAGAAAATTCGGCGTACAAATTAAATTTGAAATACATATTAACTTAAATGAAAAAATCTTTGTGATTTCATTGATAACTATATAAAGTAACAAGGTTACTAGACTATTGATGTTAAATTTGGGTTACCCTCATAGTTGTTTGTACAATTTTAGTAATTTAAATTTGTAAAAATGTGCTACATTTTTGTTTATATTTTAATGAAATTTAAAATATTTAGAGAAAATTAAAAGTATTTCACAAATTTCTTGAGATGTTAGAAAATCTTAAACTCAAACTGACCTTTGGTCAGCAGCTCTGATTTCTTTATTTTATAAAAATTACAAGATTTTTCAATAATATCAGAAAATAATAGTTTTGAAATGTGTATTAATAAAACTTTAGAATTTCTTAAGATCATCATTTTTAGCATTCGGAATTCTATATTTCATTGGAATCATTCATATTATGAGTAGAACTCAGATTGGAAATTTATTTATGAAAAATTGAATGTTTTAAACAAAGGCATCTAGAAATACATACTCCTGTATGTTAACTGAAAAACTATTTCATTCTAAATTTAGACAAGAAGCGACAATACATTTGAAAAAATTTCACAGGGTTAATCACAATTTGAGAATTAGACTTGATATGAGATTTCAGAGAAAGAACCGATTGGACAAGAAATTAAAAAATTGGTGAATTTTCAAATATTTTCCAATAAATTATGAATGTTCAGTTAGTTTCCAAAGTATTTCGGACGATTTCTACGAATTTTAACAATAATATTTTGATGTTTCTATGAAGAAGAACCAGCTCATTGCGTTGCAATAACGATCAAACCTTATTGATATATGAAAGCTTTACAAATATTATTGAGAATCTAATCAGCTAATTCTTTTTTGTGATACTAAATAATGTACAGGGTTCAAATTTTTATTATTATTATTAAATTTATTCAGGATTATTATTTTCTAAAAATTTTCATTACTATTTTTTTGTACTCTCACCATTTAAGAAATCACATATATAACTATATAGTATGTTGACCAATTTGATGCTTTGTATGACACAAATTTGAGTAATTAAATTTTGTTATCTTAGTAATATTGCGAAGCTTTTGTAATAATATATTCGATATTATATTATTTCTTTACATCTAAACGATATGACTATACATATGTATGTACATACGCGATTTTTATTTGAAGTAGTGAATTCAAATACCTACCTATATATATATTATCAGCCGTATATGAGTTATCGGTAAATAAATATTAAATTCATGATCAATGAAATAAATAATTAAATTATGATGACAAGTAGTTTATGTTAGTAAAACAAATGGTTGGGATTAAAATTTACTCGTTTATCTCATGTTCTGACTGTTGTAGTATAAAATAGATAATACATTAACGCATCCAACGCTGTATAGTATTGTCTACTGATGTCCGGTCGAGATAAAACTCGATTAAAATGAATATCTATTTATAATTTACAGGCAAAACGTATTCAAACAAATGAATCAGCCGCCATAAAGGTGATAAAATTGGAGCCTGGCGATGATATTCAAATAATACAACAAGAAATTATTATGATGCGAGATTGTCGACATCCAAATATTATAGCATATTATGGTTCGTATTTACGTCGTGATAAATTATGGATATGTATGGAATTTTGTGGCGGCGGTAGTTTACAGGATATATATCAAGTGACTGGCCCACTTACTGAGCAACAAATTGCATATATGTCACGTGAAACACTCAAGGGATTAGAATATTTACATTCACGTGGTAAAATGCATCGTGATATAAAAGGGGCAAATATCCTATTAACAGATACGGGTGATGTTAAATTGGCTGATTTTGGTGTATCAGCCCAAATAACAGCAACAATAAATAAACGTCGTAGTTTTATTGGTACTCCATATTGGATGGCACCAGAAGTTGCGGCTGTTGAACGAAAAGGTGGTTACAACCAACTCTGTGATATATGGGCGTGTGGTATAACAGCAATTGAATTAGCTGAATTACAACCACCAATGTTTGATTTGCATCCAATGCGAGCTCTATTTCTAATGTCAAAAAGTGGTTTTAAACCGCCGACATTAAAAGACAAAGACAAATGGAGTCCAACGTTTCATTCATTTGTTAAGACAGCGCTAACCAAAAATCCTAAAAAGCGACCAACTGCCGAAAAACTATTACAACATCCGTTTGTACTTGGTGAAATGTCGGTGCGTGTGGCTCAAGAACTTTTACAAAAATATCAAAGTCCTAATTATAATTGGCCCTATTCTGATCCAGATGAGGATGGAGTAAGTTTTATAGCTCAGCTCATATTTCAACATATCCAGTTCTGTTTAACTTTTTATTTTTTATTTCTAAGCAGGCCATTGTACCTCAACGAATTGCTAGTAAAATGACTGGACGATCAAATGGACTAGGCCAACAGAATCATACATTGAAAGCAAGTAAGTTATCATGAGCCTAAAATGTAATGGTTATATTTACCTCAGTATTTCCATTCTATTTTACTTTCAGCATCTTCACAATGGAATGATCGTTCATCGAGTCCAGAAACTCTGCCAAGTGATATGTAAGTAGTTTTCATATATGATTGTTGTATTTATTACATCAAATATAAAAAATAATTTATATATTTCTTCCTTTGTTTCTTCTTTTTTTCTTTATTTCGACTATTTTATATCCTGTGCATAAATTTAATAAGAAATACAAAATTTTATTCTTTTATCTGTAACATAAAAAAAAATATTTTTATTCATTATCATATGATCATATATGGTTGTATCGTTTTTCTTGATCTAGAATCTTGTGTGATAAAAAATCAAAAAATTTATCTGGTACCGCTTTGTTTCATATGACATTAAGGTTAGGTGAACCATATTAAAGGGTTTTTGTTTATTTTTCATTGGTTTAACTAAAATTAATTTTAATTATGTGTAAAATGTGATTTTTAATTCTAATGATTGGATTTTTGTTTAATTTTGTTGTTGTAAAATTTATGATTTTATATGTTTTATTGTGTGTAGTTTGGTAACCCGAATGTTCTTTTGTTGCGATACCTATGGAAAATTGGGAATAATCGGGTAAAATATTTAAAAACATAGGAATTGAAATCTCCAAGATATTAACATACAATGGCACACTGCTATCGTTGAAATATAGTAAGTTTCAAATAACATTAAAAATCTAGACTAGGTCCTAAATTATGTATGTAAATTATTTTTTTCTGAAAAATCTAGTGGCCGTAAATTATCATTAGTCCAAAATTTAAAATAAAACTGGACCTTTTAGGAAAACGAAATACATCATAAAATTTACTCATACGACGAAAATCTTAAAATTGGTATTAGCTTTTATTTTATTTGTTTGCATATTTTTAATTGTTTCTTAGAAGTTGAAATTCTAATTTAGGCACGGATCGAAATAAATAAAAGCTTAATATTGCGTAACTTGATATTCATAAAGACCACACTAAAAACTGGTTATTGTTATCAGTATCATCAAGGCTTAAACTATTATTTATTGTAGGAAATGTGACTTAAAAACGTACGTGATCATTTTATTTATGTAACGAAGTAGAACGCAGTAAATTCGTATAATCGTCTATTTAATACATTTCGATAGAATGTCTTCCAGATGTTTAAAAAAAAAATTAAAATTGGGCGGATTACTCCAGCACTCAATGTCACAATGGGCCCACGGTGCAATACACGGACAAACACAAATACTTACACATTAAAAACACCCAACCGTGATTTTTGGTCACCACCGGCAATCGAACCCGAGACCCTCGAATAACAAGGCAAGCACGCTACTTATTGTGCTATCGAGGGTGGCAAAAGATGTTACTATATATAATGCTGCTTTTACTGTATACTGTTAATTAATTGTTGTGGATTTATACAACTCATTATCTGAAAATATAAAAATGTCCGTTTCAACTCAAGATATTCCAATCAACTATGTTGATTTGAATATGCTGAATGCTTTGCGATCTAAATTAACTTATGTATAAATTGAATAAAAATTATCAATTATTTTAAACATGACTTGAACAAGAATCATTAAGTTTGAAGAGGATCTGACATGGAGGATTAATTAAAATCAAGCAAATTATGATGGTGGGATTTTTCGGCATCCACACAAAACATGGCTTCTCAAATTTTTATATTTAGTTCAAAATATTTGTTCAAGCTGATTTATATTTCACAGCTGCTCGTGACATAGCTTCATAGAAGAAATAATTTAAATCAGGATTAGTGACGATCGTAAACTCTCAAATAGTGATTGCATATCGATCTAAAGCTTATCAATTTACAATGACAATACTAGGTAGTACTCACGAGTATTTTTCCAACATTGCCAAAGGAACGATGGGGATATATTTGTTGAAACTGGCAGGTATTTGATCGATCAGGAGATCTAATTTTTTTTTCTGATTAATTTCGATACTTTGTTATGAAAAATACCTGCCTATGTGTATTACTGGTGGGCGGAGTACGTTACTGATAACAATCATTTAAATTTAAATACGGCCACATGATTAAGTACATACATAATTAAATTTTGTCCATAATTAGGTCACAAACTACCTACGAACCATAATACCATGTATTTCACCCGATCATGAAATTGTTATCGCAACAAAACTGTCGAATTAATTTTAACTTTTTCTCTCTTCCTCTCTTTATGTAGGTAAATAATTGGTTTATGGATTTTCTTTTTTTTTGTTGTGTTTTTCTCTGTAAAATTAAGTACATAATTAAAATATTTCAAACATATATATATATATATATATATATATATATATATATATATATATATATATATATATATATATATATATACATATATATATTATATTTATATAAATGTGACAGGAAATAAACAATTAACGGGAATATATATGAAGATACTCTCCAAAACTTAAATAGATTGTTGAAATTATTAAAATTATAGTTGTGATGATTAGCGTATTTTAACAAAAAACTAAAGAAAAATGATTTGGGTGCACATGCAATATAGATGAATGTTGCTTTGATTTTAAGATCTTCTTAT
Organism: Tipula unca; assembly: GCA_951394425.1. Lineage (NCBI taxonomy): Eukaryota > Metazoa > Arthropoda > Insecta > Diptera > Tipulidae > Tipula > Tipula unca. Next base: position 158,046,774 of record OX596380.1, on the reverse strand, counting down.
ATACACAACTAAATAATAGTAAACTCAGTCAGCCATAGGGTAACAAACTACACGCATATATGAACAAATTAAGCATAATTATTAAATCTCAAAAAATATTATATACATACATATTATGTTTCACTTATATTATTTTGGTTATTTGTTATAATTTTCAATCAATTTGTGGGGAGCGCACTTATAATTTCATGTGTTGTTATGGGTTGGTTTGGTTCGGTTGTGGAGAAAAATAATATATTGATATTCATAATCATAAATTCATTATTTGTTTGCTTTAAAATATTGTTGTTCCGTTTTTATGTATGGAAGATTGGATCAAAATTTGAATGATCGATAGATCGATATCGATATTTAACTAGGATGGGGATACATCTTATCTAGTAATGTTCATTCGTTTTTAAAAGTTACATACAAATTGATTTAAATTGAGTACAAGTGATCTGTGGCGAACTTCTAATTCGTTTAAGTTACTGAAAAAATTTTAAAAGATTATATTTCATTTATATTCTTTTAACTACGGCATATGAAGATCGATTATCGCACGTCACTGAAAACAATACATTTTTTCTTATGAAAATTAGTTTCCTGATTGAATTTTTTACATAAATAAAATTGATTTGTTGTGTTGCATTTAATATTAAATTTCTTAATAATCATGGTAGCCCAAGTATTATTACAATTTTTTCTGACAATTGTATTTATTTTTAAAAAAATTTAGTGTAAGACTTTTATCAAAATTGATTTTGAAGACTATTTAATGTGTATTTATTATATTTCTGCGTTTATTTGGTAAGATCGACACATTATATTAAATTCGAGTAAAAATAAAAAAAAGCAAATTATTGAGATTAGCTTTCGACTAATTCGCAATTAGCAGGATTAGTTAATAGACTTTATCAATTATATTATTTTCAGGTAATAATAATAATAATAACAGTGTTAAAGGCCATTACTGGCCCCTTACTGAATCAACAATCTGGCTCCAACGGTTTCGATCCTGAGCTTGGTCTTCATACTGTCTTAGACAATCTGAAGAGGCCAAGTCGTTCTCTACATCGTGGAGCCATCGTCGCCTGCAACGACCTCTGCGCCTACCATATGGTGGCTCTCCTTTCAGAGATCGCTGCACAATTCGTTCCGGATCAGCACGCAGAACGTGACCGAGCCAGCGTACTCGCTGAGATCTAACTTCATGTACAATATCGGGGATCTCCATCAGATCTCTGATCTCGAAATTGTACAGAGCTCGGTATGTACCATCTATTTCGCGTTTAGGGCCGTAAATCACACGCATGATTCTTCTTTCAAATGTAAGGAGCCATCTCTCGTACTCATCCGTCAGCGCCCAACTTTCACATCCAAACATAACAACGGGCCTGACCAACGCTTTGTAAAGCTTCAGCCTCACGGCACTTGATAAGTGTTTAGATTTTAGCAGTGGCCTTAGAGGATACAAAGAACGACTGCCAGCTGCCAGCCGCACTTTAATATCCTCACCCACACTGTTATCGTGAGTGATAAGAGAGCCCAAATATTTGAACCTCCTCACTCCCTCAAACGTGTGGTGGCCACTACTAAAATCTGGTGTGCCATTGTCTCTAAAACCAGAGATCAGGTATTTCGTTTTGGACTCATTGATCTGGAGTCCAACAGAAGCTGAAAACTCTACAAGCGGATCAAGTATTTCTTTCACTCCGTTGTTATTCAGTCCAATCACGCATATGTCATCTGCATATGCAAGCACTTGATTGGACTGGCGATATAAGATGTTACGCTGAGGTGTTTCAGTTTTACGAAAGATGTACTCCAACATGAGATTAAAGAGTATCGGGGACAGAGCATCTCCCTGCCGAACACCCGAGTTAACTGCAAAAATTGTCGATAGCCTGTTCTCAACTTTAACACAGCATTGAGACTGCGTCACTGTCATCCTACACAGTCGTACCAATTTTGTTGGCATTCCTAGGTATTCCAGGGCACACCACAAACTCTCTCGATTGATCGAGTCGTAGGCCTGCCGGAAATCCAGGAAAACCTGATGTACGGAGATGGATGTCTCATAATATTTAGATAGAATCATCCGCAGCGAAAAGACCTGATCAGTGACTGATCGATTCGGACGAAATCCTCCCTGATAGTCACCAACCAAGCCTTCCGCCAGAGGAGTGATTCTATCCAATAAAATGTATGACAGTAACTTGTATGCTGTGCAAAGGAGAGCTATACCGCGATAATTCTCACACTTCAAGCGGTCTCCCTTCTTGAAGATGGGGCATATCGCGGCCACTTTCCATTCATCAGGCATAACTTCGGTTCGCCATACTAATCGAATAAGGTCGAAAAGACAGTTCCACAAAGTATCCCCTCCGAATATCAAGAGCTCCGAATTAATGCAGTCCACTCCAGGTGAGCGGTTTCGTTTCATTCTCTGCATGGCCTTAGTGAATTCCTCATGGGATGGCTCCTCAGTGCAAATCTCCGCAGACTGTTCTAGAGGTGGCTCAACAACAGTCTGTGATGCATGATGAACATCAAGCAGCTCAGTAAAATGTCCACTCCATGCGTCAAGTACTGCGTCGATGTTGACACAGAGGTTTCCATCCCGGTCCCGAATGGCGGTTGACGAAGGCCTGAAAGTATGGTGCAATCCAGTAATTCTTTTAAAGAAATTACGTGAACTACGCTCATTGCTGAGTTGTTGTACTTTCAGAACCTCGGCCTTCCACCATTCTCGCTTCTTCCGTCTACAAATCCGCTTAGCTGCCCTTCTTGCAAGAGCTGCCTTGTTTTTCCTTGCGATTGTGAGACGTTGTTGCACTTCATTATGGGCTATATTTTGTTGCTCAACTGCAAGACGACACTCGTCATCAAACCAATCATTCTTGGGTCTGACTTTCACTATACCTAAAGTCTGTTGAGCAGCACTGACAACCGAAGTTTTCAGTACCTCCCAGACAGAGTTCACGCAGTCAGACTGGTAATTAGCTCCCTCAATGTTGTCGCTGACAAGATCCTGATATCGTTTCTTTTGATCTTCATTTATCAGACCTTCACAGTCGAAACGTTCCATCCGTTTCGCTGTGTTCCCCGACCTGTACGAAAACTTCCACCGTAGCTTTGCAGCGACCAAATAATGATTTTCAGGTAATATTATTTAAAAATTCATTTAATTTTAATTCAGAGATTTAGAAAATAACAATTAAGAAAGAGTGTAGAATGTGGATGATTTATATTTAAGAGAGATTTATATAAATTTTACAATTGTAGACAGTAGAATGATGATTTAAAAAAATTAAGTTACTTGACTTAAGATACGATCGTTTTTTTAATTAATGACTCTGAATTTGTAATGGTTAAACGTAATTAAAATTCAACTCTTTTAAATTGAGAAATTTTGTTAAACGAAAGAATTCAGATAAATGATCAGAATTGTAAATATTTATTACGTCGAAAATTGACTAAATTTAGGGTTTTCTGAAAATTTTGCACTATTTTTACAAAATTCTGGTTTTGATAATTTGGACAATTAAGATAATTTTGAATGTTAACATTTTATTAGATTTTTTAAATTAGATATGTCATAATTTTTTTTTAATAGATGATTTGAGAAAATTAGAAACATTCATCTCCGGCCAGTAAATATGTATATTGTCCTTTGAAAGCTGAACAGTAGCTATAATTTGTACACAGCTACAGGCCCGTCTTTTAATTGGCCATCTGCACACTGCATAGCTCCACTGCTAGGCTGTACTAACATGAATGATGGGTCGGCTTATGAGTTCTACATCCCAACAGAGGGTCATAGATATTTTCAATTTAATCACCGATCGTAATCGGAAGATGAAAATCCTTTTTGCATACCGCATCTGTTGGGATTCGAACCTGGTATCTCCCGATCCAAATTTCGCAGCTTTACAGATTCAACACTTAAAGCGAATTTGGGAAGATTCATTGAAATGGGACACTTTTACGAGAGATCTCTATGTAATTTCGGGATGGTCTAAAAATTCAAATTTTCATCATATTATCATAGAATAAAAGATTTAACATTTCATAGTAGCTTTAATAATTTAACGAGAGTTACATAAATATAAATATTTTAGGGATATTCAGAAAATTGAGGAAGATACAGAGAATTGACTTGACGGGCTAATGTCGAAACGATGAAATAAATAAAATGTTGATTTCAGTTTTATTAAATTTAAAAAATTTCGACAATTCTTTTAAATTTAGATAAGTTATAAGTCAGGATTTTATGTAATTTGATTATCGCTTCAAATGCGCTCCATTCCACAAAATTTAAAATTCAACAGGAAGTTTAAATTTTATTATTTTCTATTCTGAAATACATATATTGCTTATATGACATCGATTCAGTTAAATTAATAAAGGGATTAAAAATTACTCGTCTGGTTCCGAAACTTACTCTATAATAAGAGTTTAAGCAAAGTTCAATTTTCAAAGTGGTTTGACAGAATCTAACTATTGTTACTGGAATACAGATCCTAATTGTTCATTCCCGTCTCTGATAAATACTGATTTTAATAGTTTCTTGTGATTGCTTGTAATTTGCGAAAAATTATCATTTGATAATATTAATTTTAACATAAGCTATGATTTATTCTATTTGTACAATCTTTTAATTTTTGTGGATAAACAAGTGATCAAATTTTGGTATTTAAAATTATTTTACGTTATTTTCATGTTTAGGTGATAATTTATTTAAACAAACGATCAATAACATTCTTCAAACAATAATGCTGTCGATCTGATTTTGATGATAATTTAATTTTCATTTTATTAATTGGCGACTACTTAGTGAAATAACAGCCATTATTTCAAAATATGTATGTACAATTTAAATCTAATCGCTAATGAAGTTATGAATATCAAATATGAATTTCTCCGGGGCCGTTTCAACCATTCCGATAAAATATGTACATATATTGAATCGTGTATTATATGGGTTTTTATGTTTTTTTGTTGTAAAGTTTGAGTTTTTGCAATACACAAAACATTAACATAATTATTTTTTGGTTTTAATTTTTGTTAATTTTTTGTTATTTTTTTTATTTTTAAGCCAAAAAATACACATAAAATGTTTTTTTTTCTATAATTTTAATTGTAGGAGTCTATTACAGTATATTGATGAGGAACTTAAATTAAGGTAACATTTGATAACAATTTTAGTTGATTTTATTTTTCCATTATGATTAGAAACATGATTAGAAAATCAAAAAATTTAAATAAAAATATGTATACAATATAATTTTAAATTAGAGACTCGTTTGATTTGTTTTTTTATTATTGTATTTGATTTGTCATGTGTTTGGTTTTGTTTGTAATTTGCATGCTGATTATTTTATTTATACATTGTTTATGGTTTTTAATTAATTAATTAATTTTTTTGGGAAAAATCACATACACTAATAATACTATAAAAAACAGTATACTATGAAAAGAAAGAAATCGTAATTTTCATTTTTCCTATTTTTTTAGAGACAAATATAATTTTCGGCTTGTTTGTTTCGTTTTAATTTTATATTTATGTTTATTTATATCCAACAAACATATGTATTTTGAAAAATACAATTTAGTACCGAAAAAACTTACGAAAGGATTACATAAGGGATTTTTGTTGTTGCTAGATAAATAATTCATGGTCTATAATGAAAATTTATTTTGGGTTTTGCATTTCAATGTCTCATGAATAAGAAAAAGTCGGGATGTTTTACTTTGGATCGTTTTTTCTTTATTTTTTTTTATTACAGGAAATAAGTCAAGTCTGATGATGTCCTAAAGATGCGGTGCGATATGTAGGACAATTGCGATTGAACTTATTTTATTATTAATATAAAAGATTAAAGATACCAAGAAAATAAAATTGTTTTGTACGGTTTAATTTATTATTATTGCTTTGAAAAAAGTCTTATTCTAAAATTTAGATAGAGTTTTAAATTCATTATTATTTTAAATATGTATTATTAGGCATACAGTCGGAAACGGAATGCTATCTAGCTTTAACGATAAGGATCCACCGCTTAGTATTATTTTAGCTTAATAATGCTAACGTTGAAATTAACAAACGACAATGTTCTTTTAAACATTTTTAATTTTTAATCTGCAATTAAAGAACAATTGTGAAATAACATTGAAAATTTTAAATTATTAGATGATTTCTCGAATTCTAGTTACATTTTTTGAAAGTTTTACAAGCGTAAGACTATAGGTTGAATTTTAGACGATTTCCCAAATTTAATAAAATGTTTCTCCCTTATTTAAGAAAAATTATCGATTTATAGTTTAAAAATTTGTTGAGTGGTTTTTAAAATTTTCTTGGTATATTGAATTTTCGTAGATTAATCAAATTTTAGGATAGTTTCTAATCCGATTAATTAGCTGACTAATTTTCCTTCTTAGCCATTCCTTTTGAAATTAAAAAAACAGGCTAAGCTTACAAATAATATTTGAAGTTTTAGTTTTTACCTAAACGAAAATTCTGTGTGTAGTTTATACAACAGTGGGTGGAATGATCTATAATGACCGAAAATGTATATTAAGATATTTTCACAAAACAGAATATTTGTCTTCATTTTCATACTACCAGAAAAAAATTCAATTCCAATTGTGAAGTGGTTAATTATTCTATTTGACCAAAATTAAATCCTAATTTCAATAGCTTGGTCAAATTAAACCCATTTAATATTCAATAATAATTTAGTTTATGATTTATTTTATAGAACTTCTTTACGTCAACTAAATTTCCTATCTTCACCATCGAATTTATACAGGGTACAGTCTAATTATGGTTTTTATTCGTTAATAATTTGTCTTGGATTGTACTTTTCGATAAAATTATGAATACTCATTTGCTCTCATTTTCTTACCAATAAATGTTTATTTTTGATATCCAGGATCTCAACATCTGTGAATTCTGTGTAGTAGGCATCACAACGGCACAGATTTGTCTTCTTGTTTATGACCTTATTCCTACATTCGGTTTTTATTTTATGTTTTCTACTTGAAATACTTTAACCATCAAGCGTTAAGTAGTGCATTTCGCTTTTCCTTCCTTTCGATTTTTATATAGCACGATCATTTTCTATTATATATTAACCATGTCGACTAATTCGTAAGCTTTTACTTAGCATTGAAATTGCAATTCTTCACTTTCAATTGATGTCGTCATCTTAAGACTATGATAGATATTTCTTTTCAACAAATTTTTATTTTTCTAAATTCTAATTTCCCTTCTCTCAATAGCTATATTTATTTTCCATTTATCTGTTTGTTTAAAATAAGAGACACCTGTTAAAGAAAGCCACCTTCTGGGACCAATACAAATAACGACATAGTTGATTTCTATTTTTTCTGCTAAGTTTATGGTTGATTGCATTTGCTCTCAATTTAATTGAAAAATGTTTGGATTTTCAAAATTTCATAAAAGCTTTATAGTCACATATTTTATTGCAATAAATTCCCAATTCCACCAATTAGTTAAAAATTTGACCATACAGAAACTACAAAATACCCAAATAACTGAAGAAATCTCAGAATCTCTATTAATTAAATTTATTTAAGTTAATTCGTCCGTATTCGTTCTTTGCAACTAATCATTAGCATATAGTTTTTCATTTTCGGCTCTTGTACCTCTAGCTCCATACAACTTTTATAACTTTGAGTCAACTTTGTAAGTAAACTCACTGTGTGTATTTTGTTAAATTAATATAAATCTGAAACTCTTATATCACGTTTCATTCAATATCGCCCGAATTTCAATACAATGTCTAGCAGCCGAATATAACGATTTACCGATAATTGTTAATTTCGATGTTTTATCGAGACGTGTTAAAAATCATTTACATCATAGTCTCAAACTCATGTCATTTCTAGTCAAATTTAAATAAGAAGGTAATTTTACATTTAATTCAATTTTTGAACTTTATTTAAATTGAAATGTTCCAATATTCGCCACAAACCCAATTTTATAATCTTTAAATGTACAAATTTGATTAAATTATTTTTTAAAGTAAATGGAAATAGATAAGTTGATATTTTTGTTGTTATCACCTCTTCAAACGTTCTAGTGAATTTTAACTACTTAAATCGTAATTCAAACCTAATTCTAATATGAATGTAATTTATTTATTTGGTGCTTGGTAATAATTTCTACGGATTTTGGGCCTGAATTTCTGTTACCTGTTACAGACGGCAATCAAATAAGTTTTGTACTTTTGCATACAATATTAGATTTGATCCCAAACCTTCGTTGATATTGAATAAGTAACGTTAACATAATCTATTCTATTCTTATTTTATCATAAAATATATACACAAAAAAATTGGTTCGATACTTTTGATAAACTACCGTCCGACCTACCTCACATTATTTACTATGCAGTATCGTGGCATCGATCATAAATAAATTGCATGTTGTATGTCTAAATAATACCAAATAGACGTCGACACAAACACAGACAACACACTTTTATTTATAGACTGAATCATTTAAAGTTCATCAATCTAAATTCTGCAATGTCCATAAATATAGTTATTAAGGCAAGGCTGTATATTGGTCATAATTAATAATATACAGAAAAATTTTGACTGAACTGTACAAATTCGTCATTGATGTTTCATACGTAACAATATGTAAATTCCTAAATGCACTATGTACTATACTCTATTATTGCCTTTAAACATGAAAATTATTTTTAGTTATAGTTTTAGTTGGTCTATTAAAATTAAAACAATTAAGTCTCTCGCTATATAATATCATGTATAGTGCATAAAAATTACAGTCGCATGTCGAATAAAAGATTCACTATACTAATCGTTTGAATTGAAATCAAATACACACGCAAAATTAATTAACAAATCGATCTTTCAAGATTAGAAAATTATAGAAATTTCCAAAGAGTTGAATTGAACAATACGTGTGAGATCAAATTCAGTGCTACACCGGTGAAAGTACTCATGTTAAGTTAATATATCGAATGATATTCAATATTTTGTAGAAGAAATACGGTAACTTAATGACGAAAATGTATTGTTCTTGTGTATTATGTCTACGTAAATTTGGTTTCTTTTCATGGTTGGTAATTTAGAAGATAAAATGTATAACAAATGAATAATATATTCCAAGATCAAGTAATGATAAATGCTTAACATATCTGAAGATCGCGTTTTTCATCAACGCAATCATGTTGAACGATGAGAGAGTATAAAATTAGATAATATAATATCATTAGAGGATTTTTATTATTATTAATTCTTACATGAACCACAGCAATTGATAAATTTAGCTGCATTGATTAAATCTAGTGGAAAAAGTACGGGTTTTATTATAATTTAAACGATTATTACCGTTCAGCACGGCTGATATTGAAATACTGTATACTTTTCCGCCGATCACAAATTTATCATATGTTAATTTTTCCAATTTTTGGTCGATTTCAATCGGTTCTGCATCCGATTACCACCTTCATTCTTCTTATTGTTAATTCAATTTATATATTTCTCAAAAACCAATTCTCTAAATTTTTCATTTTTCGTCTTATCTCCAGCTGAGTGATTCAAAAAATAATTGTAAGACTCTCGTAGATTTCAAGATTATGGCGGTCAAGAAATTGGCAATGCCAGACACTTTACTTATACTGAAAAAACTACATATAAGAAAAATATTTGTAGGCAATTAGGTAATTTTATAAATAGGTTGTCGGGTTTGGCCGTTCTAGGACGCTGCGAGAAATAATTTGCAGAAATAATTTAAAGAGCAGTTTTTAAAATTTAAAATTTCTTTTAAAGTCTAGTAGTATTTTTACAATAACGTATGCATAAGCACAAGATTTAGAAAATTTCTCTAATAGATATTGTAAATTATTAGATTTAATATTCTAAAAATTTCTCAAATTCTCGATTTTCTTCACCTAACTTAACTTATTAAGAATTGTTAAGATTATGTTTAAAAAGAATGACTTTTATGTTTAACAAACAGTTTTTGAGGATTATGGCCCATCAATTTTATAAAATTGGTAGCTTTCACATTGGGGTTGATCGGATTTCCGTCTATTTATTTAACGCCTTGCCCCATTTTATTATTTTCTCTGCGTACATTTCCGAGAGGACCACTTACGCCAAACATGTTAACAATTTCGAATTCGTTAACAAACTTTTGAAACAAGCGAATAGATTGGTTTATGAGAGATCTTCACTTCAATCGTATGTATTATTTCCTTTTTAGATATTCCACTAGAAGAGACATAATTTAAAAATTGCAATTTTCTTCAAGTTTCAAAATATTATTATTGAATATATCAAACTATTCTCATCTATTCATAATTGTATATACATATTCATAAAGAATCTCATCTACTAAACTTATAAATAACTATTTATATAATCCCATCTCATTTACTTATTCAATATATTTTAGAATTTTGTATTTTAGTTTAATTTAAGCGGTGTTCTGCTAAACATGATCATTACTGTAATATATAAAAATAAATTTACGGTATTACAATAATTGCTTTACATAAATTTAAAAAAAAACATATTTTAAGAAAACTTATTTTTACTTAAAATACCATTTAAGAAAATAAACAAGAAGACACCAAAACCAACAAAAACAATTTTTTTTTCTTTCTCTTCCTTAACCTTGTATAGAGCAACATTACCGCTATCCGATTCAAACGATTTACTATCAACATCATGCCACTGCTCACATTCAAACAATAAAACAAATCACAATGGTTCTGGGTTATTAACACACGTTGAAATAAATAATAGTGCAGCACCACATTCGATAACATCACCAATAAGCGATCATCATCATGATCATCTTGATGAACTTGACTATAATAATGAATTGTATTCTAGATCGAATAACCATAAAAGTATTAACGAATGTACGGGTGATCATTTAAGTAATTACGAGGAAGCGAATCAGGTGTGTGATCAAGAATTTAGCTGTATTTGGGGGTAAAAACATTAATTTAATTTTTTGAATTAAAATTTAGAATGGTCTGGATGAATCACCTCGACGTCATAGTTCTATGGATCAATTAATGGGACTACTCAATGAAATGGGTAAAACACAATCGTCCAATCGACAGCGAAGTTTAAGTGATAGCGGAACACAAGATGAATCCGGTAAGTTTTTTAAAATTTAGTGAAGTTTGGTACAATTTTATCATTGCGCTTCTTTTTATTTTGTTCCAGAAAAAGAAACCCAACCCGATTTACTAAATAATACACCTCCTGTGCCTCCCAAACGTTCCCATCGACGACGACATACACCTCCCCGTCCCATATCAAATGGTTTACCGCCAACACCTAAAGTTCATATGGGCGCATGTTTTTCTAAAATTTTCAATGGTTGCCCGCTACGTATACATTGTACGGCATCTTGGATACACCCTGAAACACGTGATCAACATTTACTAATCGGCGCCGAAGAAGGAATTTTTAATTTAAATATGAATGAATTGCATGATGCTGTTATAGATCAATTATTCCCACGTCGAACAACCTGGATGTACGTGATAAAAGATGTGCTAATGAGTTTATCCGGCAAATCATCACAGTTATATCGGCACGATTTGTTAGCATTGCATTCAAAACAAACACATCGATTTTCAATGCACATGAATAAAATACCTGAACGTCTAGTCCCAAGAAAATTTGCACTTACAACAAAAGTTCCTGATACAAAAGGATGCATACAATGCTGTGTGACACGAAATCCATATAATGGATATAAATATTTATGTGGTTCAATGGCTGGTGGAATATTCTTAATGCAGTGGTACGATCCGCTTAATAAATTTATGCTATTAAAACAATTTGATTGGCCATCTTTGGCGGTGAATTTGGGTGGGCTGAATCCGGCTATAAATGGGGGTTATACATCGGTGTTTGAAATGATTATTGCACCAGAATTAGAATATCCAATGGTTTGTATTGCTGTGAAAAAGGGTGTAAATGGTGGACTGAAATTAGATTTAATAAATATGAACAGTGGTAAGACGCGTGCTCTTAAATTACGATAGAATTTCATGTGTTTTTTTTTCTTCTATTTTATATACTTAGGTGCAAACTGGTTTCATTCTGATGAACTGGAGATGGATGGTACTGCTACTATAATTCCTAGAAGAGAACCTATAAAGGCTGTTAAAGTACATCAGGTAGACGTTTTTTTAATTTTAATTGTTTTATTAATCCTAGTCATGCATGTCTTAAAATGTTAGTAATGAATGCCAAAATTTCGACTTTAGATCGAATGCCAAAATTTCGACTTTAGATCGAATGCCAAAATTTCGACTTTAATTTCAGAATTTTATTTAATGGCTAGATTGCGTTTATTGTCTAAAATTTATATCTGTGCGATTCCACACAATTAATAGTTTCAGACTTCGTTCTGTGGTCAAAATTTAGTTTAACGCGATATTTTGCCTAATTAAGATAATCGATTTTTTGTTATGTCAGTCAACTGTCAGAAATATTTTCAGACTTAATTTTACGAACCTGACCCAAGTTTAATTCAATAGTTCTGCGGTAATGTTTCGGAATATTAATTCAAAATTAAGTAGGTTATTTTTTAATAAATCTAAATTTTACTTTATTTTTATTATATTTATTTGAACATTTCTTCCTTTTTGTGATAATTTTTATTGTATTTTATTTTTAAAATCGATTTTGGATGAAGGAGCAATCATAGTTAAAAATATATAGTGTAAAAATATACAATAAAAATTATCACAAAAAGGAAGAAATATTCAAATAAATATAATAAAAGTAACGTAAAATTTAGTTTTATTAAAAACTAATTTACATAGTGATAAAAGATACATAGGTACATATATAACTTGTGAAGGATGCAAAACCAAAATTACGAATTGACAAATTATAAGATGTTATCAATTTTTTTAATTGCGATTTTTTGAGTCATTATTGTAAAAAAATATTATTATTTTATTTTGACTTTACGTTTTACATCCCAAATACGCTTCCTATAATTTGAAGAATCCTGGTGTTTGAGAACTTTTATTCAAATACAAATATTACATAGCGCTTTACGATTTGATTAAATTGCATCAAGCATCCTTGAGATCTATCTACAATTTATTTAATTTTTAACAAAATTTTTTTGTCACAATTTCAGATTGAAAAGGACGCAATATTAGTGTGTTACAATAATAGTATACAAGTGGTGACAATGCAAGGTAACCCAAAGCAAAGTAAAAAATTAGTTTCACAATTGAATTTTGATTTTAATATAGAAAGTATTGGTAAGTGGATGATAAATTTTAATCTATCAGAAATTCATAATACTAAATTTTGATCTAAACAATTTTTCACAGTATGTTTACCGGATAGTGTCTTAGCATTCCATAAGCATGGTATGCAAGGAAGATCATTGCGAAATGGAGAAATAACACAAGAAATTACTGACATGAGCAGGACTTATAAATTACTAGGAAGTGATAAGTACGTTTTATTTTGCATTTGTTTTTGTTATTGTGGTTTTACTGTAAATAATGTCAATCTAACCCAAAAATGTGTTTTTCTGTGTTATTAACAGAGTTGTTGCATTAGAAAGTCAACTGCTTCGGACCGGATCATTGGGAAGTGAAGAAGGGCACGATGTATACATTCTTGCAGGCCATGAAGCCAGCTATTAGAAAAAATTATAAATACATTCTTTTATTTATATATTTTATATCGATAATTTTTTTTTATTATTTATATTTTATAACAATTTTTATTTTTGGTTTGACTGTTTTTTAAAAAATATATATTGCGTAATTTTTAATTATTTAATTAATTAAATTAAACATATATAAAATGCAGGCACCGCTTCTAGTCGTGGGCCTTATTCATATCTTGTTATTATTTTTATATAAAAAAAATTGTAAATATATTTTTATTGCTTATAAAACAAAAAATATTAATGTTCTAAAAAAACTTATTATTATTATTTTAATTTCAAATATTATTTTTTGTTAAAATAATATGCTTTAATTAATTTTTAAACAACAAATCAAATTAAACAACAATCTAAATAATATAAAAAAACTCTACACACAGACACAATAAAACACCAAAATTTCTATCAATTTTAATTAATTAGTTAAACATCAATTATAAATAAAAGTATTAATTGAGTATTAATTTACATAATATACACTTTATATAAAATTAATTTATTTCAGTTTTTGGTTTGGTTTTTTTATTTTAAATTTTCATTTGGAAGTAGATGGAATATACATACAGACGCAATACAAAGAAAAAATATATTTTTTTAAAAATAAAATTTAAAATGTATAAAAAAACATTTTTAAATATTTAAATAAGTAAATTAATATATCATATCGTAGTTGCAAAAAGTATAAAAATACAAATATTTTTTTTTAGATTAATAAACAAAAATATTATTGAATGTTTCAGAAAACTAAGATAACACAAAAAAATGTTTCCCACCAAAACAATAAAATTTAAAATAATTTTTTTAATTATTAGATGTTTAAAAAATATTTAATATTAAATATAAAATAAAACCTAAAATTTTAAATCTTTTATGATTGGATTTTATGTTGTATAGATATGTATATATATGGTTATGCATGGCGTGAATTGAAGTGGTTGATCTGCAACAGAATAACTATAACTCTATTTCTATCTGGTAAAATACGTTTTATTTAATAAATACAACATGAAATTTATAAAATTGATTCCGTATTCCAACATTCATTCTCCATTTAATGTTTGTATTCATAGCTGAATCATATTTTCCTTTAATACAAATAATATATCATATCTACAATAATATTTATAAAAATAAATTGTTGCCGTTAAATGCAGAAAAAGTGTAAATTAGTAAGTGTCTGTGGTAAGCCTCAGTCAATTTACACCTCTTTAAGGGTGGCAAATAATAACAGGACTAAATTGAGTGACCTGAAGTAAAGTTTAATTTATTTAATAATTCAAATTAAATGCATTTATTTTGGTGAAAACTAATTAAATTAATTATTCTGTTTTAGTTAAGGAAATTGATTGAAGCTTAATTATTATATTAGGGCTGCAGACCAATACTTGGTTAAAAGTCGATTTTTATTTTAGTTTACAAACAGAATTTAATTCATTTACTTTGTCAAATAGTATGGTAAAGCGAATTCACGGATTAATTGATTTAGAAAACACAACTATGTATTAAAAATCAACTTTTGGCGTAATGAATTGGTTACCGGAGTATAAGTCTACAGTCTAAGTATGATCTAGTCAGGCGGATTAGAATCAAACATTTAAAATTTAAAGTTAATTCACAAGTGTTTAGTAGCTAAAGCAACCAACTAAATCAGGTAGCTAATTTTGGTTATATGCGTCGTATAAACAGATTTATTTAGTATTTAACCAACTAACCAATTTTGTGTATTGTTTAATCAAGTGAATAGAAAGCTGTTATGTGCCTGAATACAATCAAATTGATACTTGTAAAATAATTATTTGACTTAACTTATATTATTTTAATTTAGATTGAACACAGAATTAATACCCATATTATGGTTCCCACCTTCGAGTCACTTAGCGAAATCAAGTCGCCGCAATCATATATTGGTATTATAATCCTCGCCGTGAGAGAGAGAAGACTTAATTTTAATGTCAAAGAGAATTTTTTTTCCAACAAATAAATAAAAAATGGAAGGCAAAACCACGGAAGTGTTTGTTTTTTTACATCTACATAACTGTAGGCATATGATTTTTTATTATTTGGCAAAAGTATAATTAATACAAATTTTTTAAATATGTTTTGTTATTAGGCATAAACCAAAGACATATATGGCCTATATCCGGAAAGTATCCGGATATAGGCCATAGATTCTAAAGATTCATCAAGATTTATCTAATTCAAGTAAAATAAATAATTATAAAAACAACAATTATTTAATTTTATATTAATAGACAGACAGACGCTAAGTTATTTAATTTTTATAGGTAAATACAGAATACCAACGACAAAAAGAAAATTAATTTAATAAAAATCTGAAATATTGATAAATAAAGTGTCATCAAATCGATTCGGTATTTCATTTCGTTTAGCTCAGCGTTCTAGACTAGAATTTCTTGACTTACATTCAAATTCAGGGCAGTCTATCGAAAATCCGATCTCCAAAGCTCAATTTATAAATTATCAAAACTTAGTCTGTACTCAGAACATAAAATTAGTCCTACCCAAATTAAAGTTTAACTAATAGCAACAATTTATTCTTAACTTTTCCCAGATTTCATTATTATAATGATATTATTGATACTAGTAGGTATTTCAAAACTTAAATCTTTTGTTGAAATCCTGAGACGTAGATCTCTGAAATTCTGAGAACATTAACCTTTAAAAAAATTAATTGTCTTGTTAAACATATGACAATTAATCTTTTTTAAAACTTAATGCTATATCTAAATTTGTGCTAAACTCTAACTTTAAATTTAATGTAAACTAAATATTTGAATTTCAAGAATGAAATCTGACAACGTTGAAAAATTGAAGTTAATTTAGGTATGATTTTATTCATGCTTTGCGTTTAATTTTAGTCATACGAACAGAAATGGTTTAACTATCGTTTGTTTTGTGTGTAGTTTAATTTAAGTTTTCTTTCCTACTTGGGTTTAATTGGGTAACATTCAAATTAACTTTGTATGCTATTTAGGTTTAGAATTGAGTTTAATTTTAAGTTCAGTTTAAGGTTTAATTTAAGTTCGACTGGTTCTAAAAATATACAATTCCATACGCAAGATTTTTTTTAATTGATACCACTTCAACACACCATTCAACATTATTTGTACGACATAATCTTGAATCACATAAATATTTCCATCTACTTTCTTTATAAATAATGTCACAGTCATCTCTGTATCACATGACAAAAGGATTAAACAATAAACTATATTTTAAATATTAGGCAGCTACCACGAAAATCCTGTCTCACCGAACATACAAAAAACTACTATTTCAAAAATTGAACACCATAATAAATATAAATAAAAAATAATTAAAATTTGCTATTTTTTTAAAAAATAAAAATTAATTACAATTTAATAAAACACTGTAATAACAGATTTCTGTTACCAATAATTAAAAAAATTTTAAATCAAATTACTAATCCAAAAATAAAATTGCCTAATTGTCTAATAAATAAATAAATATTTAAACACCTAAAAGTAAACCCCTAAAAAAAAGTCATATTTATAATAAATTTAAAAAACTAAAAAATATTTTTTAATATTAATTAATTAAAGTTTTTAGATAACAACATATTATTATTCGTTTTATTATTATTTTAATTTTTCATTATAAATAAATAAATAATATACAATATAAATAAATTCGACTTTATATCTAGATATAAATCTAAAAAGGAAATGTTTTAAAATTTGTAAATTAAAAATACTATAAATATTTTTAGCTTTTCATGAAAAATAAAAATTTAGATATGAAAATTAATTAAATATGTTTTATATTTTTATTATCAATATTATTATTATTATTTATTAAATATTAATTTGATGTTATATTTTAATGAAAATTTTATTTTTTGGAAAACTATTTAAATATTAAATTAATAAGTATATAATTATAGTTTAAATTTAGCATAATAAAATTAAAATATGTGTTGGATTTAAAAAATTAAAAAACAAATAATATTAAATATGTTATTAATGATAATAATAATAATAATTTATATAATATTATATATATATATATATATATATATATATATATATATATATATATATATATATATATATATATAATATATATATACATATATATATATATATAAATATATATATATATATATATATATATATATATATATATATATATATATATATATATATATATATATATATATATATATATATATATATATATATATATATATTTCATATAAAAACTGGCTGTGTATTTTTAGAATGATAATTTTTTTATTAATTAATTCATTTTTACGATTTTTTTTGTAAAAAAAAAATCAACAGGCATTTTGAGTTTTGAGTCAGACTTTGTTGATTTTTTGTTAGATTTTTTTGTAAACCAACGGTTTTCATACAGATATTTTGTGAACAGTTAGGTATCTAGTTAGTGCATTCAGTATTTGATTTTAAAATTGTTAGGGAATTGGACTTGGGATTTTACATATTTTTGAAATGCTAGTTTTGCAAAAAATTACTGTAATAGTAAAATATTCATCACATGAATTGGAACGAAAAGTTTGAACCGATTAGATTATACATTTGTATATTTTTATTATACAAAAATTAGAGTTTGAAATTATAGTCTGTTAAATAAAAATAGAAATTTCAAAAGGTTTCGCAATATTGGTTTCGCAAGAATTAAATGAGATTCCCGAATATTACATATATTAAAATTTGAAGCGAAGTCAGAACTTGACTATGCCTAATTGAAAATTTTACCTGTTTAATATTCACAGTGAATTTCAAATTTGGAATTTGAGCAGTTATGATTTTGTCAAGTAGGAAAATAATTGAAAATTTCCAAAACCAGACTACCTCAGCAGGAATTTCAATAATTAAAATTTAGACCTTAAATAAATTCTTTTGCTGAGAATCAGGATATTTGATTAAAATTAGAATGTTTTAAACAATTTTGAATTAAAATAAAACTATGGGACAGAGCGCACCGAACAAATAATAAAGAAGTCATTGGCAAAGCTCGCATTCAAAATTAATTAAATATCTGGATTGAGATTATTAAAAAGTACATACATGTAGAACGCATTCACAGTAAGTTGTGACTTTGCCCATACAACATTTGTAGTACCCAATCGTGGACCGCGATTAGAAGATAATGTAGAATTAAAAGAAATGGTAAACGTACTGAAATTGAATGAAATACTATCGAAGAATCGTGACAATTAACAGTTATACCAATATCACAAAATTTATTAAAAAAGGATTTGAGTATTTTAACCATACATTATTCAATTTATTTAATAATAACAAAATTGAAGGAAATGTATATAATATGTACATATCTATGGTTTACTGTGTAAGATTCGAAGTTCTCCTGACTTGCAATTTATTTTTAGAATTCCTACTTTACATCATCGCCATCCCAATCGAGCACGCAATTATTTTTCTGGTTTATACGATCATCTACACACTACATTGCTTGGCTGCATTCAGGAATGTAAAGATCCTTTTCGTAAGTGGGAGATTCAATATTTGATTTAAAGGAAATTCGCTTGATTTGTTCTCAAATTTAATTCGGATCTTCTACCTACGTATTCTAAAATAGCCATTGGCATGGAAGATGGTTCGAGCCATGAGACCAGTACTGCATTCCCCTCTATTGGGTTTCGAGAGTAGTTTTAAATAAGATGAGAGTTTGAATAGTAATTAGCTATTAATTTTATTCAATAGAAGTCTTCACGCTGATAATTTTAGTGCCATCAAACATGTATTGATTTACAACTGACTGAACCAGGATATTGTATAATACTCACTCTATATTTATAAATGAAATGTCTTCTAAGCTTGCGGTCTTCCTATTTCTGATCACTGCCTAATTTTAATTTTTTACTACATTCCCCTACGTATTACATACTTCCCTACCATACCAATACTGTAATGTTGAGCTTACCTATCTCAACTCAAGTTAATGTATTTTTAACGGATACATACATTTCTATAAAAATATATCTTATTTAGTCAATAAAAATAAATAATTTTAATTTTAAAAATAAAAATAAAAACGCAAATTGAAATATAACATCAAATAATTTACTAAATAATTGTAAATCTATAACAAAACTATTATTTAATATTAACTAATTTTTAAAACCTATATATACTTATATTTAAAAAATGATGAAATAATAAAAAAAAACGTTGTTAAAAATAATAAAATTATAAAAATAAATAAATATATATATATATATATATATATATATATATATATATATATATATATATATATATATATATGTATATATATATATATATATAAATATATATATATAGATTATATATATATATATATATATATATATATATATATATATATATATATATATATATATATATATATATATATATATATATATATATATATATATATATATATATAGATTATATATATATATATATATATATATATATATATATATATATATATATATATATATATATATATATATATATATATATACCGGGTGTTTTTTTTAAACTGAGACGATCAAATATCTCGAAAAATAGCCACTCTACGGAAAAAAACTCCATAATCAAAATTTAATCATACCGCGGGGGAAATACATTAGTGCAAAAAAAAAAGTCCCCCCACCCCCGCTTTGTAGGTGGGGCGGGGGTAACTTTTAAACTAAGATAGGAAGCCATATTTTTTATTGCAGATACGGATTTTACGATTAAAAGTACGTATGATTTGAATGAAATATTTTGTTCGGTTCATGATAGATGGCGTTGCAATCGACGAAATTCAATTTTTTCAATTTCTCAGAGAAATTGAAAAAATTGAATTTCGTCGATTGCAACGCCATCTATCATGAACCGAACAAAATATTTTATTCAAATCATACGTACTTTTAGTCGTAGAATCCGTATCTGCAATAAAAAATATGGCTTCCTATCTTAGTTTAAAAGTTACCCCCGCCCCACCTACAAAGCGGGGGTGAGGGGACTTTTTTTTTTGCACTAATGTATTTCCCCCGCGGTATGATTAAATTTTGATTATGGACATTTTTTCCGTAGAGTGGCTATTTTTCGAGATATTTGATCGTCTCAGTTTAAAAAAAACACCCGGTATATATATATACATATATATATATATATATATATATATATATATATATATATATATATATATATATATATATATATATATATATATATATATATATATTTATATATATATATATATATATATATATATATATATATATATATATATATATATATATCTTTTTCAAAAATAAAATATTAATTAAAATTAAATAAAAGTAAAAAATGGGATCATTAAAAAATTAAATCGTTATTAACTAAACAAAAAAACAATTAATAATTAATTCGTACAAAAAATATAATAAATAATAAGATTAATTATTTTAAATTAAAAATAATTAAATTTTTAGAGAAAGACATGTTTAACAAAAAAAAATTAATTAAATAATGATTGTAATTTAATGAGTTTCTTTCCTTTCTCCATTTAGAACCGAATTTTGTTTTTTTTTAATTCACCACCATTTTGAATTATCAATCAATGCATTTAAAATAATTTAATTTTTTGATTTTATTATTTTTGTTCAAGACATACAAAATAAAATATGAATAAATAAATAAATAACAAAACCAAATAAATAAAAAACGGATATATAATAATATATTTAAATACATAAATGAATATATTATAATAGAAATTAATACAAAAAATAAAAAAAATTTAGGAAATATATATTTAATTATATTTTTTCTTTAGAAAATTAAAACAACAAAAAATTAAGAAAAATTGTTTAATTTCGAAGCTCAACTAAATTGTAGTCTAACCTAAATGCATTACAACATAAATTATTCGGTTTACTCTTTCTTTATCTCCTGCTTTTACATCTCATGAATGATTTACAATCAAGGAAATCCCTAATCTCGTAGTTCATTCTGGATTAGTGGATTATGGTTCGTAAGGCTATTTTCTCTCGAATGTTGAAACTTTTCTAAACTGATTTAGTTGGCGCATGTAAATATTATATATGATAAATTTTACAGAACGAGTTTCAATCGAGTCTTCATTGCTGTCTTCTCAACTATTTGTAGAAGACATATATTCGGCAGCAACAGGGGGCTATTATATCTGCAAATGTGATAGATTTTTTAATTTGCGATCGATCCGACCCAATTTCCCGAAGTTACAGCCGTCAGTTTCAAAACTGAGTGGCTTCTTCGTTTATGATTATTCTTCGGGATTCAAGACTGAGTCGATTGTCGTTCCTTATCTTTCTTTTTGTCTCTACTGTAGGATATGGAGTCATGACTGCCTCCACTGGTACAGCGACAGTATGAATGGGAGTTATTTCGTTGAGTAGATTTCGGAAACAAGATAACGAGATAACTTTAATTTCCAGGGAGTAATTAAAAATTTGTGCGATGGTCTAAATCAAAATTAAACCAAACAACATTCGCAGTTTGTACATATATATTGAAATTCAAATCAGTCAAACTCTATACTCTACGACTAAATTTCTATTGTCCATTCAAGCATCAATTTTTACGAGGTAAGCCTAGAACATCATTAGAATTTTATAGATTCCAGTCGTGTTTGTTTACTGGATTGTCTCTATTTGGAAACTCGATTCGTTTGCTTATTCGATTCGAAAATAAAAATGTAAGCCTATTCAATGATGATGAGGGAAATTTATTTTAATTCCTATACCTGTAATAATATTCGAAACCTTGACGAATATTGACATTTCATTTCCATTATTTTCTTTCGTGTTTGTGAAAAAAGTAAATAGACTGCATAAATTGATATATAAACCAAGTTTACTAATAATAAATATACTTGATAGTGATTCTGAAGATAACATTAGATATTCTGATAGATCCAATATTTTTGAGATTTCTGATTCAATACAATGATTGTAAGTACCTTACTTTTACGAAAATTTAGATTTACTAATGTTATTTGAAATTATTTTTAGTTTTGTGACCACAATGATTTTGTAAATATGGCCGTTGATTCTCGATATGGGGGGGGTTCACACGATTCTCTTGTTTGGAGCTTGTCGAGTTATCGCCAATATTTACAAGCAAATCACAATAATGATAGTTCTAATTGGTTGCTCGGTAAGAATAAAATTTGTCAACAAGATTTAATTTTTTATTATACTTATTGGTTTTATTACTAGGTGGCTCTGGGTATTCATTGGAACCTTGGCTGTTGACTCCATTGGAACGTTGACTGTTGACACCATGCTTTCTAAAACTATAAATGTGGTAGAAAGTGCATTGGAATATTAAAATCACGATTTCGGTGTCTTCTAGGTGCAAGAGAATTGCATTATGCACCTAGAAAAGCTTCCCAAATAATAAATGTAAGCGCCGCTTTACACAATATCTGCCTTCATTTCCGAGTTCCATTTGAACAAAATGCAGAAGAAAACATCGCCAACGAAGAAGCGCAACACGAAAATGATGTGCTGCATGCAGAAAAATGTAATATGTAATTCTATTTCATTCAAAAAGATACTATTGACGTTAGTAGTGTATATGCATTAACTATATATTACTCGTTATTAAAATTGATTAATCATCGAAATCTTTATCGAAAAAATTAGCAAAAAATCGAAATAATGATGTCCTCAAGAAAAAAGTTGAAAAGCTGAATTCTAAGATTAAAATTTTGGTTCCACTCAGGAAAGAACGTTATTTTAAAAATAAGATAGAGGCGCAGCAACAGATATTAAATCAAAATGGAAAATTGTAAATAATGTATTAAATAACAAAACCAGTATAAATAGTATAACAGCAATAGATATTGGTGAAAATAATATGAAAACTGACCCAAAAGAAATTGCGAACGTATTTAATGACCATTTTATTAATATACCTAATGTGATTATAAATAAAAATCATGAAAATATTATTATTGAAGATGTTGTTAGAAATAACATGGTTTTGTCACGATACAGTAATCTAAATTTTTTCTTTTTTCCAATTAGTGAATCAGAGATACTGTCAGCAGTAAATGAATTGAAATATTCTAATTCTTGTGGAGTTGATGGGGTCTCAAATTCACTGGTAAAAAATGTTATTTTCAGTATTACCCATATTTTAGAATTTATTTTTAATCTATGTTTTGAAAAGGGTGTGTTTCCTGAGAAATTAAAAATTGGTATTGTTAAACCATTATATAAAAAGGACTCACGTATTGATCTTAACAATTATCGCCCAATTACTTTACTGAATACATTTTCGAAGATTTTGGAAAAAATTATTAAATTTAGATTGCTCAATTATTTTGAAAGAATACAATTTTTGGATAAGAGGCAGTTCGGTTTTATAAAACAATCATCGACTGAAAAACACTTATTTCATTTATTACTCCTGTATATCATCATTTAAATGAAAATCTAAAAGTGTCCTCACTTTTTATTGATATTACAAAAGCTTTTGATACAGTCAACCATGCAATATTGTTAGATAAGTTATCACATATAGGTATCAGAGGCTCGGCACTTTCTCTTTTTCAGTCCTATCTTCAAAATCGTGTGCAAACTGTTTGCATTAACAAAATATATAGCGATGCAAAGGTGATTAATGTTGGGGTTCCCCAAGGCTCTGTCCTAGGGCCATTACTTTTTTTGATCTATTGTAATTCGATCTTTGATCTTAAACTGCATGGTAGTCTTGTTGCGTTTGCGGATGATATGGCGTTTCTATACTCCAGCTCAGATATGAATTCATTAAAATGTGCCGTGAAAGATGACATGAGTTTGCTAAAGAAATGGTTCTACGTACATGATATGGTTCTAAGCTGCAAATCCAAAATTATGTATTTCAATGTGAGTTGTGCCATCCATGATCCTAATCCAATATTTTGTCATTCACTGGCTTGCAATGAGTCTGATTGTAATACTCTTTGTGTACCTATTGAAAACGTAACATCATTCAAATATTTAGGTGTGAGCTTGGATTCCCAACTAAATTTTAAGGATCATATTGCCAACTTAAAAATAAAACTAAGGCAAACATTAAGAACGTTTTTTTACTAGAGAAATATATGTAGTTCGAAATTTTTAAGATGCCTTTATTATGCATTGTTTGATTCGCATCTTCAATATGGTATAACATGCTGGGGTGGTATTTACTTGACAAATATCAAACCGTTGATGACTATCCAAAAAGGAGTTTTAAAAATTATGAATTACTTACCAAGGACCACGCCATCTTTGCCTTTGTTCGTGCATTTAAAAATCTTACCTCTACGCTACCTGTACGTTTTCAAAGTTCTAAAAATGTACTATGTGATGAGCGGGCATCGTCTAATTAATTTTCATATTTCTGAGCCGTATATGTTCCGGAACAAAACAGAATTTAAACTCCGCAACCGTATAAAGAACATTTTAAGAAATTTTTCTCATACACTGCTCCGAAATTATATAGCCAAGTACCGACCGACATTGTGAACGCAAATACAATTACTAAATTTAGTAGATTATTAAAAGATTGGTTATTTACAATTAGCAACATTGCAATTTTATTTGAAACATTAATTTTATTTATCGTGTATGTATAAAACTGTATTGTATGATGTGTCGCTATTTATTACGCAAATGAATCGTTTTGCAAAATAAAAATTTGTTATTTTTTTTTTTTTTTTTATTTGTTATATTTTAAACTGTACTCGTATGTACATATATTAGCTTTAATTTTTTAATTATGTAACCTCTACTACCTTTAAGATTATTTTGTGATAAGTAGGTATAATGAATCGTG
Organism: Tipula unca; assembly: GCA_951394425.1. Taxonomy (NCBI): domain Eukaryota; kingdom Metazoa; phylum Arthropoda; class Insecta; order Diptera; family Tipulidae; genus Tipula; species Tipula unca. The sequence goes on along the minus strand of OX596380.1, from coordinate 158,021,256 downwards.
GCTCCATGACATTTGTATAAATAAGGAGTACACTAAAATAGTTATTTTCTGTATTTTTATTTATTGTATGCAGGATTTTATTATTTAAATAGAAAATATACTGTTATTTATAAAAAATAAAAAAAATAAAAAATATACTATAATATTTATATATAAATATAATATTAAATAATAAAGAGCCTGCTTTAATTACTTATATTTTAAAATTTTGTATCATCTTTATACGGCGTCGTCAACGAAACTAATAACGAACACAAATTCGATCATGATCGTACAAATGTGACTCGTAATCGTAATCGAATTATCAAATAAGTGAAATTTTCCATCGTTTTATGTTTATACGTTTTTATTTTATTGTTGTTGTTGTTCGTTTTCATTTTATACGTTTTCGAATTCACAAATACCTATTGATCGAATATCGAATTCACAAATACCGATAGTTCGATAACGTCGTTCGATTATTCGATATCGAGTTCCCAAATAGGGGCCCTGATTAATATAGGTCAATAAGTCCTTAGTTTCGATCAACTAAGAAAAATAAATTCTTGTTTTGTTCTTCCTTGATGCAAAATTTGTTTGCATTAACTTATCTACTTCCATTTCCATTCACACATTTTATTTTTTTGTGATGTGTATTTAAAGGAGTAGGTCCAAACAGGTTTAGATTCGAAGAACTTAGAGCTTGATACTCTCGTTTATTTTAGGCTCGTTTCTTCTGACTGTAATTTGTGTTAATTTGCGGGTTGTAAGTTGAAAGCTCTGCTTTCTTTTTGATTGTCAGGTGCAAATGTAACACTTTTCGTTGGATTTACTATGTGGATAGTTGATACGGCCGATAAAAATTTGATATTGTGCATTTTTATATGTTATGTCAAGACTCCCTTTTTTTGGTTGAATATTCATTTTATGGCTTCTATGGATAGGTTTTTCTTTATCCTCGTTTTAAGTGCATTCGTTGTCAGTTTCTGCTCAAGGGAAGTGATCAGATTTTTGAGTTGCGAAAAATGGTTTTTGTACCATGGAATGGTTTCTGCGCCATTCAACATGTGAGAAGTTCTAATCGTTGCCTTAATATAAAACTAAACCTATGGTACCAGGACTGTAGGACTAATATCCCTTTCTGTTGGCATTCCAAATTATTCTTAAGGCCATTTGCTTTAGTTCCAATTTAATCTGATCCCGCTTAAACTGATCGATAATAAACCGATTTATTATGTCCTTGAAATATAGCTAAAAACTTTTCTATGCAGCCTTGCTGAATGCAATTTCAAGGCCAAAGTAATCTTGTGCCTCTTTTATTATCACAATTTCAGTCACTTGTCTACAATATCCAATCTCCAAACGCCGAATTCTAATTTTGAAGGTCCAAGTTCTATTTCTTCTATACTAAAAATTCTAATATTTTGACTTCAAATTCAATACGATTTCGAAAAGGTTAAATTTAATTTGGAAACAGATAGATTTACAATATTATTAACTGAACACTGTGGTAAAAAACCATAAAGCTCCAACCTTCAATACAGCATTCTGGTATAGTTCACCAGTTATGTTGGAGTAGGATGTTACTTTTTACAACCGACCGAATTTCTCATTGCTCCACCTAATCTATTTATATCTTACCTGTACTGGTATTTCTTTGGGCATTAGAATTTGAATTAAATGGTGTTGATATATTGCAGCTGGAAGTAAATCGGATCGGTGCTGATCTCTTCAGACTGTTTATCAGACGAGCAGGTTGTCTCGAACGTTCGATATGCCCTTTCTAAGTCGTTCGCCGTGGATCTTAGTTAGTAATTAGTTAATGCAAATCGGCAATAATATAAGTATACATAATTATAAAACAATCTTAGTTGTGTTTTTCTGTAACAGAAGAAGAATAAATGGCGAGAAATAGAAATGAATATAACGACCAACAAGTACAAAATTGTTTGGTAGCAAAAATATAATTAAATGGTATAATATAAAGAGTCATCTATTAACCGAAATTATAAGCACTAATATATTATGTGCTTGTAAAACTGGCCTATAAAAATTTATGATTTTTCATCTGTCAAGGTTTTGTCATTTTTTAATTTCGTCTTCAATGGAAAAGTCAAAACGCGAGAGAGTAGGAAAATTTTCTAAAAAATCAAAATAACTTTATTAAATTTAAATATAAATTAAGTGATTTGTGTTCAAATTAATTTATAAATTTATTAAGCAAATATTACTCAATCTTAACATTATTGTGTGTGTATATATTATATATATAAATATATAATAAAATAACATTTCTGCTTTGTAATTGTGATTTTTTGTGTTATACTACACAAGACGAAGGAAAATAATTCGATCGATTTTCTTTTGTTTTACAAAGAAGAGCAATTTTTGTGTAACCGTGTTCAAAAGTGTGAAAATTTAGTTAAAATAAAGTAAAACTATCTAGTTTCGTTTTAGTTAATTAAATTAAAATTATCTATACTATTTACTATACACATAAACAAAATAAATTTTCTAATTAAAAATGATGACCTAACACTACACACTATACCGTCATACTACATCATAACATCACAATATTATAACATAAAATAGTGACGTTTATTACTGGTTTTAATTTTATTTAGTGATTTGTATTATTTGCAACAATAATATAAATAAAATGTTAGAAATAAATAAGTGTAACTTAGAGTGCATAAATTAAAAATAATTAGTGATAAATCTGTATGTGTTTTATGTGCTTTAAAATATCAACAACAACACAAAAATGTACATACACAAAACATACAGTATGTACATGTACAACATATAAATTTTAATTATTTAATCAATAAAAATTTTCATTGAAAAATAAAAATAATTTGTGATTGTACAAAAAAAAAAAATAGTAGGAAAATCGAATATTAAGTAGCTAGAAAATATATATGAAAAAAGGGATAAATTATATTGTTGTTATAGGGGTTTTGTAATTAAATAACCATCAAACCAAAATAAAAAAACTTTTAACCCATAAAAAAAACAAGGGAAGGATTTTGTGCTTTTATATTGTTGGAGTAGTAAAAACTATCCTTGACCAACATGGGAAGTGTTTGGAAGCGATTGCAGCGAGTCAATAAACGAGCTGCTAAATTTCAATTTACTTCTTCGTATCATGAGCTAAAGGTGGAGACAACAGCAAAATGGTAAGTGTTACGTACTACACATATCTTATTATTGTAAATTATTAGACTTAAATTATTAGGCTTAATATCATCAGAAATTACTCTAGAATTGATTAGTTTTTGATCAAAGTTTGTTTAGTAGAATATACAAATTTCGACCAACTTTTATTGGTGTAACTAACTAAGATTATCGGATTTCTAAAGTACTTAATACTAAATATTTACTTATTACTTAAATCAACATATCAACTTTTTATCAAACTATTGATTGAAATATTATAAAATTTGACTTAATATTCCTTCTTACTTGAAATTTTTAAAAATCAATTTACATAATGTCTCTAAAAAATTACAAATATGAATAATTCATTTAAAATCTACAATTTAGTTATAACTACATACCTAAATACATTTTTTAAAACATAAATTCACAAACTTATACATCCCATAATGGGCGTGATCTTATAACCTTAACAATTTCCAAAACTATTCCATAGAGAAACGCTCCTAGTGAAGGAGGAAGAATTGGAAGGCAGTAAGCACGAATTAAAAGAATGAATCCTACTGAACACCCAGTATTGAAATATACTAGGGAAATATCACCGTTAAGAAAACATGTAACATTCGTTTTTAAATTTGACAAAATATTAGAACACCTCATTATTTTAAATACAAATAAGTAAGCGATCTGCATAGTTTGATGGTTTATTAACATAGAGTGCTTAACCATTACGAACGTTTAATAAGAGAGTAGAGTGGTAGGTATTATTGACATTTTTAAACTTAGATTAATAGAAACTATCGCTATTTAAATTTTAATTATGAATGAATTTAATTTTTAATTACCTACCTCGATAACTTTAGAGGTAGAACTTTAAATGCTTATGGCTATTTAAGTGAGAATGGAAAAGCTCAAACTAATCACAAATCATAGATATGAGTATTATTTTACTAAGTTTCTAATGGTCTCAATTGACCATCGACGTGTCATATTTCCATAAACGACATTTACTAGCTCTTAGATAACTTATACTCAATTTCTTTTTAAGACTAACAATTTTAAGCGAAACACCACTATTAAAAACAGAATTAATAAACGAGTTGTAATGTTGTCAAGAAAGGTGCTGTAGCTTGAGGTCATAATAATTTACTATCGAAAAATTAAAATATTCAAATAATTCCGGAAAAACGTTATATTCTGAAGGACTTGAGAGGAATGTTTCATTATATTGACAAGCGAGTTTACTAAATAGATATTCAATATATAGTATTAATTTTTTTAACTGGCCATACGATCTCTTATTTTTTTAGGAAGATTATAGACGGTACCAAAGGCGAATTTACGTTTTCCACGAAAATATTAACAAAATAAAACTCCAAATCAGTGACAAAGTTCTTACATATAAAGGAAACTGAATATTCACAATTTTACAGTTATTTTTAAGAAACATGTATAATTATCCCAGCATAATTAAAATTAGTCCCAAAAATATTTTAATAATCAGGAATCAAAAATATTTCTTAAATTTGTTTTGGTTTGAATTTTCTACATTTCATAAAACAATTTTGTTGAGCACAACTTAATTTAAAAGCCATAAATCAACTAAAAGTTGAACACCAAAATTGAGCGCAGTCGATTGCGCAGAATTCAGATAGCAAATATTTCATTGACTACAAACAAATACAAACAAAAAATTATTAATGGAATAATTTTATATTTCGATTGCGACTACTGTAGTTCCTAAAATTCCCCAAAGAATAAAAATCGCATGAGACTCATCACAAAATGATAACACTGGTATTTATATATCATATTACATTTTAGTCATTCGAATCTGTGATATGATATGACATTATTGATTTACTTATAACGATAATCCGAATCACCTTTCTATACACCTTTTGTACCATAACGAACAAGTTCAATTTATACGCAAAAAGCAATAAAAAAAACTGGGTAGGATGATGACTTTATCTCGAAGTTGTCATATGTACAAATATAAATATCGAAACAATAATTTAAAACTATATGGAAAACTCTCTATGTATATGTATATGACAAAGCAAACAAAACCATATAGTTATGTCATACGCGTATCTTCGTACGATGCAAACATATTTTTGTTTGCCAAACTATTGACAAAGTTTTTTAAATTTAAATTTTAGTTGGTTCTGTTGATAAACTAAAAAATCGAAATATACTTAGTTTGTCTGAAATTGATACTCGTATAAATTGGTGTTTCTGGAAAAACTGGCGCTTGGAACTACCTATATACGTAAGTTATTATCTAGCCAGTAGTTAGTACTAGAAAACAATCAATTTCTTTTCGAATTGAACCCTGTTTCCTCTGCAATGTTTCTAATTACTTAACAAACGAGGATTAATCACAAACTAATCTCAAACTATTATTGACTATATTCAATTCAATTCAAATTGTAATATCAGGGCGCAGTTGATAGATACTATGATTCCAGGTTCCACTCAAAAAATGTGTTCTACGAGTTTTTAAAATATATCGTAATACAAATGTATATATAGACTGTTAAAACTGACGTTAAATTACGTAATTGTCAGCTTGACAACCGATACATTTTTAGCCATGAAGAAATTGAATAAAATTTTGTATGGTAGAAAATGCTATGCCACCCTTATGGAAAATTTCGATTAACGTATTGGAAAATTTGTACGTGTTAATCAAATAGAATCGATGGTTTTGTATGTACATCGAAAAATTGATTTTATTTGGTTAACACGTACAAACTTTAATAAAATTGTTGAAAAAAGATTGACATAACCACATCGGTAATCAGATGGGAGAATAACTGTGTAAAGAAAATTAGGAGAGTGTTATGAAATTATTTACAGACAAATTATTTCAAACAAATTTGATTACTTCTATATTGCACCATCTTTAAGCTCCCTGGTCTCCTCGTATGAAATGGAATGCTCCCTAAACTTTTTAAATTTTATAGAAACAATATTCAGATTTTAAACATATTTTCTTAAATTTAAAAAATCTACAAAATCTTCGCCAAATAATAATATTTTATAAAATTTTACTTACACATACAAACTATAGATACATTTTTAATTAGCATTTGCAATTAGCAAATATTTTAAAATATCAATAACTTTTCTAATTTTAAAATGTTTGCTAATTGTGAATGATATTACAAAATTTATCTAAAATGTTTAATCGACTCCCCATTTAATGTAAAATTATCTTAAAAGTTTGTTTGGTGACACAAAATGCACTTTCTGCATGAGTCATTTATGTCACATGAATTGTTCATCATCATTGAAATGTCGTGGATGACTGCATTCAATATTTACGTTAGAGAATTAATGTATGTGCTCGCCCTTCTTTTGTTACAATACAATCAAAAATGTGGTCAATGTCATTTTGAAAAGTTAACGTATTCCCACCTAATTTTTATATATTAGAGACGGATCCATAAGACTAATGACAACCGCCTGGCCTAATCTTATATAGGTTTGAAGTTGATCATTAATAAATTTACTTTAGTTCGTTGCTGATTACCGAAAGATAGATAGACATTTTGTTCAAAATCTCAATCCCAATTTCTAAATGCTATAAATATTTAATATTTTATTTCTATATTTTCAAACTTTCTAAATTTGTTAAATCCGCGATTTATTTAATTTATAAATAATAATAATGAATCAGTGTTTAAGGGCCGTTACTGGCCCCTTACTGTGCCAACAATCTGGCTCCAACGGTTTCGATCCTGGGCTTGGTCTTCATACACTCTTAGACAACCTGCAGAAGCCAAGTCGTTCTCTACATCCGAGCCAGTGTTCTCGATGAGATCTTATTTCATGCACAATATCGGATACCTTCATCGGTATGTGCCATCAATTTCGCGTTTTGGGCCGTAAATCATACGCATGACTCTTCTCTCAACTGTAAGGAGCCATCTCTCGTACTCATCTCTCAGCGCCCAACGTTCACATCCAAACATAACAACGGGCCTTATCAACGCTTTGTAAAGCTTCAGCTTCACGTCAATAGGCGTTTAAATTTTAGCAGTGGCCTTAGAGGATACAAAGCACGGCTTTAATAAAACTTTTTAACAAAGCCGCACTTTAATATCCTCACCTGGAGTTCAACAGAAGCTGAAAACTCTACAAGCGGATCAAGTATTTCTTTCACTCCGTAGCTATTTAGTCCAATTTGATTGGACTGGCGATATAAGATGTTGGCTGGGGTGATTCAGTTTTACAAAAGATGTACTCCAACATGACATTAAAGAGTATCGGGGCAGAGCATCTGCCTACCAAACACCCGTGTAAAACACAGCTTACTGCAAAAATTCTTGATAGCCTGTTCTCAACTTTAACACAGCATTGAGACTGTGTCACTGTCATTCTACACAATCGTACCATTTTTATTGGCAACACAAATCCTCTTGATTGATCGTGTCATAGGCCTGCCGGAAATCCAGGAACACCTGATGTACGGGGATGGAAGTATCATAATATTTAGAATCATCCGCAGCGAAAAGACCTGATCAGTGACTGATCGATTCGGATAAAATCCTCCTTAATAGTCACGAACCTAGCCCTCCGCTAGAGGGATGGCTCTATCCAATATAATGTAGCACAGTAACTTGTATGCTGTGGAAAGGAGAGCTTGCGAAAATTCTCACGCTTCAAGCGGTCTCCCTTCTTGAAGATGAGGCATATCGCTTCCACTATCCATTCGTCAGGCATTACTTCGGTTCGCCATACTAATCGAAAAAATTAGAGTGTTGAATAGAAGGGTAAAGATTAAAACAAAACTAAGCTAAAATAAATAATTTTTCTCCTTAAGTAATTAATCAAATAAAATTTACTTAAATAAACTTTTACAAACTGATTTTTTTTACGAATAAAATTTTACATATTTTAAAAGACTTACTTATGATAACTCTACAAAACTTTCGGCCCATGAAGTTCATACCTGACCAGACTTTTTTTTAGATAATTTACCTATAAATACATACATCTTGTGTATTAAATTTTATGTTAACCATTTATATATTTTAATTATATCGACCCTTCGTTTTTGTTAGGTTCAGAGGTTATCAATAATGATGGCTCCTTGGCTTAGAAATGTCTTATACAAAATTTTAAGTTATACTACTCGTTTTAAATAACAATCCTTAAACGTAAAATGAGATCTTGTCGAAGTTCATCAAAATTTGCATTAAACGAGGATTTGTTATTTCTAAAACTTCTTAGATTGTCAAATTGCGTATATTTTTTGAATGTAGAATTTCTCAATTCTACAGACTTCGGTCTTGAATGTTTGGTATTGTTGAATTAAAATATTTTAAAATTGTAAATTCCCAATTCTTAAATACTGGAGTCTGGAACTTCTACTTTTATTATTACAAATACATTCCTAGACTCAAATTCAATTAATAAATTTATTTGTCATGGTTTCCAAATTTCTAAAATTTTAGAATTATTTAAACTGAATTTTACTTATTACAGGGTTGCCTTTTGTATTTTGGGATCAGAGAACAAAATCAAATACTTATTTAATGATAATAGTTTTTTTTGTTTTTCAAAATATTCTCCATGAAGATCAATACACTTTTGCATGCGATCGAACCAATTTTCGAAGCACTTTTTCCACTCCAATTGAGATACCCCAAAACATGCATTTTGAAAGCAGCAACCGCTTCTTAAAATCGTTCATCTTACATTTTATTGTTGATGTGCTGGAATCAAAAGAAGTCATGCCGATGTGTGAGAACCCGCATTGTCGTGGTGGAGGCGGTTGGTTTTCCTTATTCCACCGAAGACTTTTGGCAAACATATAGTTTTGTACCATTCAGAATTGACCGTTTTACGTTGCACGGTTGCGACATGTCCAGTTTTTCCGAAAAAATAGAGGACCGTTTGCTGGTGCTTCGTGCCAATTAACACGAGTCTTTTTTTGAGCGATTGTCAAATTATGTGGGATACAACGCGAACAATGAATGTATGTTGGTCCCACTAATATCCAAGAATCTTGTAGTATCAGTTCATATACAATATCAATGTTTTCCGGAACAGTAACACATTTTGGACGACCTTCACGAAATTTGCCCTTGAGCAATCTGCACTCACGAATAAATTCTATAAACCATCGATACACACTGGTCCTGGATGGTGCTTCGTCGGCAAAAATTAAGTTCCTCAATGCACTGTTGTTGAGTTAATGCACGTCAAGGGTTGCCTTATCCCGAATAAAAGGCAACCTATGTATGTATTCTAGAAGTTGCGATTCGTCTAATTGTATATAATTTATATACTTGTAGTTTTTGAAATCTATTATTTAAGAATAGATTTTTGAAATTTCCAGTTGCGAGATAATTGTAAAATTTTTATATCGATATCTGCAGTTTTGAATTTGAAAATTCGGTACAAATTCTCGAATGTTGAAAACTGGTCCTGGATGGTGCTTCGTCGGCAAAAATTAAGTTCCTCAATGCACTGTTGTTGAGTTAATGCACGTCAAGGGTTGCCTTATCCCGAATAAAAGGCAACCTATGTATGTATTCTAGAAGTTGCGATTCGTCTAATTGTATATAATTTATATACTTGTAGTTTTTGAAATCTATTATTTAAGAATAGATTTTTGAAATTTCCAGTTGCGAGATAATTGTAAAATTTTTATATCGATGTCTGCAGTTTTGAATTTGAAAATTCGGTACAAATTCTCGAATGTTGAAAATTTTGATCGTTTAACTAGCCTAGTTTTACGCATTGTAATAAGTTTAGTAATTCTGAATTAGAATTTTAAGTTTTAAATGGAATAAATCGAATTTTAAATTTTTGTGAAGTGCTGGCTTTAAAATTAAGTTTATTAAGCTTTTCTAATTCTGAATTCGAAATTCCATTTAATTTTGAATTGTTGTTATGGAAGTTACGTATAATTCATTATTTAGAATTTCGTTTGGAGTTTTAAAATATTTACTGATTGCTCAGTTGAATTTAAATTTGAGCTTAATTCCATTTCGATTATTTTTAATTTTTTGAAATATCAATCGAATTTAAATTTAATTCCTTAATCAAATTTGCTAATCTTGAAAGTTTTAGATGCTCTAATACTTGTTGAATTTGAATCGTAGAATGTTAATAAAATAAATAAGCATAAGATTTAAAGTTGAATTTTGATCTAAATTTGCGCGTAACTAATTGTTAATTAATAAGATATACGGATCAGCGGTGATTAATTAGTGAAGAATTCGTAAAAATAAATTGAAACAATGTATATACAATACTCGTATAATAATTAAAAATCAAATTCGGATAAATATTTTACTTTTTTGTTGTTTGTTAATACGATAGCGAAATCCAATTATGCTCTCTTATGTTACGAATAGTAATATCAATTTTTCGACTATAAAATCCCCCAGAAATACTAAACCAAACCAAATAGATTATTTTAAGAACTCTTTAATCTCAAAGATATGTCAGTAGAAAACAAAAGAAACCGAAATATTTTGGTAGTTTTGTTTATTACATTTAATCATTCAACATATAAATCGATGTTGAGATGGGTTCATTTTATTGTGTATACATATTGGGGTGATTCAAAGTGTTCTAAATATCAATGGTATTATGGATGAGCTAAGAATTTTTTGAAATGCTCTCGTCAATTTCTTGTTGCCAATCTGATTAGCTTCTTCAATACGGTTGTTGTTGTTATCCTTTCGATTTTTATTTTATTTTTGGGTTTCTTTATACATATATTTATGTTTATCGTTGGATGCTTATTATTGGGGTAGGGTCTCCATTTCTTTTTGTTATTTTTGTGGATTTCGAAGATTTGATTTGATTTTTTTTATTATTAAGATTATTGTTGTTTTGTATTTTATTATAAAAAATAGTTTTTTGTTTGGAATACACACAGGGTAATTTGAAATTTATATGGTTTACACTCAGATTTATTGGTCTAGTTCTATATAATATGGATTAGGTTTTGTAATTTATGAAATGAATCCATTTAAAATGAATTGTCTTATTTCAAAAAACAAATCAATATAACCAATTGATTTTCGCCAAGAGATTTTTTTCTGACTTTATTTATTGAAGAAATTTAATAAAATGTAAGATACCATAAATTACTAATGACATCCCATCTATATTAATGTGTGAAGCAAATGAGATTGAAAATATCACGTTTATTATAAATGCTCGATATGAATTATTTTGCAATTTGCGTCAATATCCGGTGACCTATCTTCAATTCAAAATAAATATCGAAATATGGCCCGAACAAGGGTAAGGTTATCTCTAGACAAATACGAAATACCACGTATGTACATACATATGTACAGTAATTTTCATTGATTGTAGTTAATTGTGCATCTAATCGAATTGCCTTGCTTATAAAGAAATCAACAACATAATTTTTATAAATTTAATTAAAATGCAGTCATGTATATGTGTATATAATACGATTTTATGTATTCATTTCCTTTCAACTTTTAACAAGCCATACCCTCTTACAGAGTCATAAATAGCTGTTGCTCTAGGTGATTGGTCTTTTAACCTTAGAATGAAAAAAATTAGATTATTCCATTTTCTTGAAAACAAAGCAAGCAAAACGATTACAATTTTGTTGTATATATAATTATAAGTAGAAATATATTTATATAGAACTAATTTTAATTGTAAATTTAATTTAAATAACAAACGGTAGTGGATAGTTTTTTTTTATAAACAGTACTTATACGATTTAATTTAATTATGATAATAATTTGTTTACTGATAACAAGTCTAGTAAGATAAAATCAGTCTCTATCCATATATGTATGAGCATAAAATACTTATACATAATGAATAAATGTGAGTGCAAAGGGTACTAAACATAAATAAATCTGACTAAGGCAAAGTAAATTATCGACAGACTTGAGATATGAGGTTATAAAAAATAAATTATGCAGTTTCATTACAATTGATACCACTTTAGTTATTTTCAGTTAGAATTTGAGAAGCTCTATTTATTGTAATATCATCTGTTTCTGACTGTTAAAGTTCAGTCAGAAACAGATGATATTACAATAAATAGGGCTTCTCAAATTCTAACTGAAAATTATAAATTGATAGAAAAAGGATTAAAGAATTAATCAACCCTTCCAAGAATCGCAAAAATGTTTGTAGGAATAAGGAACAACGTTAAGAGTATCATTGATTATGAATTTGTCGAATATTATTTGCTAGATACTGTAATTATGTATTCGAATTTAATGGATAGCTCGTTTTATAAAACAGATCTTCCAAACAAAACGCGGTATTAACATCGACTTATTGTTAATAAAATTCAAAAGAAGGCTACTTAAATCTTCAGAATTTTTACCAACAATTTCAAACTGTAATTCATATTAAAAGACTAAACATTTCTAGTTTGGTGAGACATACTCTAGTGAATGATATACAATTTCCGAATACGATAAAATTTAAGAGTAATTGAATTTAAGTTTAGTATTTTTTAAATTCTAAAGATTTGATTAAATTACAGAGCTTTTTATTATGTCAGAATTCGCAATTTGAATTCTTAGACATCAGATCAAATTTGATAAAGTTTTTAAGAGTTTGAAAAAATTATATTAAACCTTGACAAAAAAACTAGATGTCTTTAAAATAAGGTAACATTTTTTTTAAGGATTTGTATATGACCTTAAAAGAGTTTTCACCTTCTGTTGGACTCCAGATCAATGAGTCCGAAAAAAATAGATTTTAATATTTGTCACACGTTTGAGGGAATGAGGAGGTTTAAATATTTGAGCTCTCTTATCACCCACGATAACAGTGTAGGAGAGTATATTAAACAGCGAGTGGCAGTTTTCAGTTGTGCTTTGTATTCTCTTAGGCCACTGCTAAAATCTAAATACCTATCACGTGCTGTGAAGCTGAATCTTTACAGAGTGTTGGTCAGGCCCGTTGTTATGTATAGGTGTGAAAGTAGAACGCAGACGGACGAGTATGAGAGATGGCTTCTTACATTTGAGAGTAGAATCATGCTTGGGACTTACGGCCTAAAACGCGAAGTAGATGGTACAGACCGAGCTCTGTACAGGTTCGTGATCAGAGATCTAATAAAGATCCTTGATATTGTACATGAAGTAAGCTCTCAACAAATACGCGGGCTCGATCATGTTCTGCGTGCTGATCCGGAACGAATTATGCAGCGATTTCTGACAGGATAGCCATCATATGCTATTTGATTTGATTTGATTGGGTTCGACCAAGCATTAAGCAGGATCTCCCGGAGATAGCCGGGCCTCATCGAACACCCGTTTACACTTTACACATAACATAAAGATGATTTGGATAGGTTCAGTTAGTATGATAGAAATTGACTTGGTTACAGACACCTGGTACAGCCAATAGTTAGTAACGACACATTTCTAATCTCCTTTTATAATTTTTCCAGCATCACTGGGCTTTGAAATAAAATTTATTAGTTTGCTAGATCAGACTTATGAGATACTCATGAAAATTCAACTCAAATTAGTAACGATATTTTAAATATAGATAAATTTATTTAATTATTGTATTAGATAAAGCTATTAGGTAATTCTAATGGAAGTTCTTCCGATACCCGGCGATGGTAATTGCCTTTGACAATGCCGTGATACATCAGCTGCAATTGGAAAAAATTAGTTCATACGGGTCATCTAATGACTTAAGATCTGAATTGTAAACTTTATTAGTGAGCATTTTGGTGCTTATTTACCAACTTTGTTGGATTCCACCCGTATAGTATACGGAGCAGACCTGAATATAAATCCAACCGAAAGTGGATTAAAACGAAGGTCGAGTTTATAATTTTTTCTTCCTTTTTTTGCCATCTTATTTGTTAAATATCTTATACATATACTATGTGCCTTAAATAATAACTTAAATAGTAGTTAAATATAAATTTAAATTAAAGTTTGCGATTTGTTCCAGATATTTGTCGGATCTTTGAACTGATTCTGGGGTGGTGCTGAGTGTATTTCCGCTATTTAAAAATTAAAAAATATCAAAATTACTGTTTTTTATGCCGGCACTGAGCACCCAGCTTCCTTCCTACCGGACAACGGTGAATATAATAGTGAAATTTTCCTACTTTACACTGGTTCACATTATAACAGCTTGCTTCCCCACTCTCCCTTAACCTTATCTTATCATCCAATTCTAAGAGTCCTTATGTTCAAAATATCTCCGACACTATACATAGTCCCATTCAACCCAGTACTAATCCTTATACACTCATTGATGCGTCACTATACCTGTTCCGTCCCCTTTATCACTCCTATCCTGTACCCTTTGTTTTGGCACCGGGAATGTTCGCGTGCTCAATTCGAACGAAAAACGCAATTTGATCGATGGTATTTTAATCCGAAATAATATTCAGGTTTGTAGCATTCAAGAAATTAACATCGGTGCGAGTGTCTGTTCAACGTAGGTTCAATGATCAAGTAGGATTCACTTATCAAAGCGGATCAGACATTATTGTGGATCTATTATAACCCTATTAGGTACTGTTTCGAATCTAGGTGATGTACTATTCATTGCAGTATATGTGCCACCTTACACCTCTCAGATTAATCGTATCGTAGGCGATCGTCTAAAATGTTCACTACTCTTTTGTCAATAATAGATCAATGCCCCAAATCTCGCTATTCTTCAACGCCCATCTGGGTTATAACGATTCTTGGGATAAAAAGACCATTGGTTCAAATTTTTTCCACACCGAGTCTAACGAAAATGATGCTTCCCTGGGCTTTCTTGCCCAGTTCGACTCGACTTTTTGTTCACACAATCTCCGGTCGCCGAGAAAGCCTTATTACTTGCACCGATGGTCAGAGCTACTCAGGTACACCATATCTAAACCCAAGGTACAAATAATTTCATTTATGTTAATTCGACCAAAGCTATTTCTATTTACTCCGAACTAAGCGAACATCGTTTAGTTTGGATTGAATGTCCTTACCGAAAGAGAACTGGATTGTTTCGCCCTATACCTGTATCAGCATCCATTGTAGGAATCCCACCCACCTTCTTAGAGCAGCGTCCTCCTACATTGCCGGTCCCAAAGTTGGGTTCCCCTGCTACACCTGGAATGACTCACTAAGACAAGATTTAAGTTACTTTGGTAGACCTCATTTAGAATGGGAGACATTGCTCCCTCTACGAACTGAATTACGGCGGGCGGGTAATGAAATCTATGCACTTGATGAACCGGACTCTAGTGAGTCACTTGGTGAAGAAAACGAGGAAGGGCTTAACATAGTCGAATAGCTCAGCCTTCCAAATCCATGACGCACACCGCTAATCCCAACCCCTCCGAGACCAACAACCCCAGTACCAATTCAACCTATTTCATGAACCGTTCTCCCGCCCCTTTACCAATCCTTGCTCGCCATTGGCTATGGTGCCATGACCGTGGCCGTCTATACAAAGTACCACTTCAAATATTCAAACAGATACGTTAAAATTAGCCGTTCGTTCGACTACCATCAGGGTTGGTGCAACTCGTTCCAATGGGTGGCCCGGAGGGTATCACTTGAGATACGATAAATGTCACCACACGATTAGCCATAGCTTTATTTTACTAAAGGGGATTAGGCCTGATTTAATTGGGGATACCGCTATACCAAAAAACCATTGGAGCCTACCTCTTGGGTAATGATGGAAACGGCTTGTCTTCCGATACTAACCGTATGATCTATCCTACTTCCCATCCCCCTCCTAAATATCATAAATCAAATAACTTATAATACTATAAGGGAAATTGCTGCAGGTTTGCGTATCAAACAAACAGTATGGCAGTTTATCGCAGTTCGGTTATATTAACTTGATGGCACCACTGGCAAATAGACGCTATGTTACCATTTTTTTTAACGAAATTTTGACAAATAATGTAGATAAATCTACAAACAAAAGGAAAATTAAATAAACAAAACCAAATTGACAATACCCGGCGTGTGCCATCTGCAGGATATAACTTTATTTATTTGTGTCGATAACATGAAGTCACGCGAGTTTACTATGAAAATCTGCAGTAATCTCCTCTATAATAATATAAGTCAATTGTCATAAATTATTAAAAAATATCATAAAAAATTTAGTAACATAACTCATCCACAAACCTGGCATAACTCAATTACGGTTGACCTATTCCAAATTGTCTTCTTTACCATTTCTTTTCATTTTATTTTGTACCTGGGTTGGTATTGCAGTCCATTTATTTTTCGTTCCATAAAATATAAAATATGGTGTTGAATATGATGGTTTGCGTCTCTGCTATTATACGCAATAGTGTATGCATTCTGCATGTGTATTTTATTGTTGTTGTTTGTTTTTCCCTTATAATTCACTTATTTTGCTGTTATTTCAGCCATATAATTAAATTTCTTATTTAACATTTTAAATTTCGATACTACACCTTTATTTTAACACCAACCATACTGGTTTAAACTGTTTAGCACTATTAAAATAAATTATTTTATATTGGAAATCAAAAACGCACATCTGATCGATATGACAGTTTTGATCATTCCACGAAAGGATAGCCACCATATGCTCCACGTTGTAGAGAACGACTTGGCTTCTTCAGATTGTTCAAGACAGTATGAAGACATAGCACACGATCAAAACCGGAGGAGCCAGGTTACTGAAACAGTAATGGCATTTAAAAAACTGTTCAATAATATTAATCCAACCGAAAGTGGATTAAAACGAAGGTCGAGTTTATAATTTTTTCTTCCTTTTTTTGCCATCTTATTTGTTAAATATCTTATACATATACTATGTGCCTTAAATAATAACTTAAATAGTAGTTAAATATAAGTTTAAATTAAAGTTTGCGATTTGTTCCAGATATTTGTCGGATCTTTGAACTGATTCTGGGGTGGTGCTGAGTGTATTTCCGCTATTTAAAAATTAAAAAATATCAAAATTACTGTTTTTTATGCTGGCACTGAGCACCCAGCTTCCTTCCTACCGGACAATGGTGAATATAATAGTGAAATTTTCCTACTTTACACTGGTTCACATTATAACAGCTTGCTTCCCCACTCTCCCTTAACCTTATCTTATCATCCAATTCTAAGAGTCCTTATGTTCAAAATACCTCCGACACTATACATAGTCCCATTCAACCCAGTACTAATCCTTATACACTCATTGATGCGTCACTATACCTGTTCCGTCCCCTTTATCACTCCTATCCTGTACCCTTTGTTTTGGCACCGGGAATGTTCGCGTGCTCAATTCGAACGAAAAACGCAATTTGATCGATGGTATTTTAATCCGAAATAATATTCAGGTTTGTAGCATTCAAGAAATTAACATCGGTGCGAGTGTCTGTTCAACGTAGGTTCAATGATCAAGTAGGATTCACTTATCAAAGCGGATCAGACATTATTGTGGATCTATTATAACCCTATTAGGTACTGTTTCGAATCTAGGTGATGTACTATTCATTGCTGTATATGTGCCACCTTACACCTCTCAGATTAATCGTATCGTAGGCGATCGCCTAAATGTTCACTACTCTTTTGTCAATAATAGATCAATGCCCCAAATCTCGCGATATAGTATTGGATAGCCACCATTTCAGTAATGGCATTTAAAAAACTGTTCAATAATATGCCCTTAAAAACCATTTCAAAATTTTTATTAAATTCCTAATTTCAGTTTAAATTTAAATACAAATTAGTACTTCATTACACTTCTGTTCTATACTTCTCCACAAAGCATAATTTTAATGTAGAATTTTGAACTAAGAAATATGTAATTTCAGAGTTTAACAAACATTTTTGTAAAACTCCCCAAATAACAGTTGGGAATTTAGTGAAACATCAGAATTTAATTATTTGCACAGTAACTAACTTAATCATTTAAAAATTAAATCTTACATCAATTTCATTTTGATGTGTGTCTGTTTAGATGAGGCTAGTTTAGGTTAAGCCCAAATATTTTAACAAGCTCTGACGTACACGTACCCACATATAAATGCTATCTATAAACGAGTTTATATAATTATCTATATATTTTTAAATTGATAAGATATGCTAATATGTAAACATATTTGTTTACTCGAATCACGTTGCTAAATTTTTTAATACTTATCCAACCATTATCTCTATCATATGCTGGCACATAAACAAACATAACTTATATAGTTACTAGAATATTTTCTTATCGCACTATTTAAATGTAAAGAGAATACCCAACTCTTCACACTGTGACACAGTATCAGTATTTGTTTAGAGTTGAACATACAATTTTCATCACACACAATTTTTGGTTCATTTAATATTCAATCAACACACAGCATCAGAATTTTACAAAAAAACATAAAATCTTAATCTTTTAAATAACAGAAACAAACATCGAGTTATAAAATTATTAATAAGACAAAAAAAAAATTATATTTCAAGAAATCGACAGATGTTTTCGTCTGTTCTGTTCCTAATAATGGTCGATGTCTAATTTCTAATTGCCAGCGTTTATTTTTATATGTCTTGATGGGAATTTAGGGACTTACATGCTTAGATCGTGTTATTATCTATTGTATGACGATAATGATGATGGTGGTCGTCTGCTGGGATTACAACCAATATAAGTTTTTAACTACATTTCACTTAACAGTATGATATAGAACGTGAGACGACGACTCCCACAGTAAATTTTTTATTTATATCATCATTTTGATATATTTGAATTAATTATAAAGATTTTTTGGTTTGTTTGTTTGGAAATAACATCTTAAGATATCATCTTTACAATAAAAGAAATGTGAATAAAAAAATGTTTTTTTTTGTTTATGAATACTACATCCTTTTCCTATTTTATGCTTTGTATACAATATACACATATTTCTACCTCCATCATCAGCTTCAGGTAAAACTTTTTTATTAACAAAAAATCTTAAAATATGTCTTTACATCTATAAGTTTTGCACAATACTTTGTTTTGTATACCGTCAGATACACACACACACCACATAAAGCCTTTCATTGAAATATAGGATATATAACAAAAAGATGTATCTCCCAGGTGTTTTGAAGCACCATGCTTAAATATGTAACTATGTGGAATATGGGCGAGTGCATCAAATACTCGTATGTACAATAGAAAGTAATTCGAATAGTGAATCGACCTACTCAATCGGTTTCATTTAGGTTATGTAGAATTATTCTAGTGCAACATAATTATAATATATTATAGTGACAGCCAAGCTCACGACACATAAGTGTGAAATAAAAGAAACTAGATTACAACAAGGTGTAAATCGTTGTTTTTGTATGACCTTCCGCTTTGTCAAAATTAACGCAAATTTAAACTATACCTACCACTTTTTGATACGGTTTAATAAATTTACTTACATCATCGTGTTAAATGATGATGATCCATGGATGACTAACATTTAAAATTTCCATAAAACTGTAATCGGAAGCGTAGCAATATTTATCAAATTTCATTTTGGCTGATTTACTATATACGACGAGTATACATAAAGACAAGAAAACAGCTCATTTGATTTAAAATAGAAATTATGAAAGTGGTTAAATTAATAAAATGTGTTAGCTAATTGCGACTAATTTGGTATATAGTGGAGCGTCCGAGATAAACGTGTGGCCTCTTTTCCAAAATTGTCTTTTTAAATATTTAATTTGGAATCTCCGCGGCAATTTAGAAAATGTTTTTTATTTCTTTTTAATAGCCTGTGTATTACCTTTACCCGAACACGATGTTAGAATGGTGATCGGGGACTTAAATGCTAGAGCAGGCAGAAATCAGGCCGACTTGTGTGAAAACATAGGTCCGTACTCTAAACACGAAACTGCGACCGATAATGGTGAGAGAATTATGTACTTTGCAGTTGCTCACGTCCTTAGAGTAGCAAGCACGTTCTTCCCTCACAAACAGATACATCTAGAGGCATGGACACATCCTCGCGGAATTTCCCGCAGCCAGAATGACGGGCTCGGGTTCTGCAGGACGTGAGAACTTATCGGTCGGCAACCAAATACAAAGGCAGCGATCATCATTTGGTCGCTGCAAAGCTACGGTGGAAGTTTTCGTACAAGTCTGAGAACACAGCAAAACGCATGGGACTGTGCAGGTCTCATAAATGAAGATCAAAAGAAACGATATCAGGATCTTGTCAAGCGACAACATTGAGGAAGCTAGTTGACAGTCTGACTGCGTGAACTCTGTTTGGGAGGTACTGAAAACTTCGGTTGTCTGTGCTGCTCAACAGACTTTAGGTATATAGTGAAAGTCAGACCCAAGAATAATTGGTTTGATAACGAGTGTCGTCATGCAGTCGAACAATAAAATATAGCCCATAGTGAAGTGCAACAACGTCTCACAATCGCGAGGAAAAACAAGGCTGCTCTTATGCTAGGAGGGCAACTAAGCGAATTTGTAGACGGAAGAAGCGAGAATGGTGGAAGGCCGAAATTCTAAAAGTACAACTCAGAAATGAGCTGAGATTATGATTGAAATATAATTGCACCATACTTTCATGCCTGCGTCAACCACCATTCTTGATCGGGAGGGAAACCTCTGTGTCAACATCGACGCAGTACTTGACGAATGGAGTGGATACTTTACTGATCTGCTTGATGTTCATCATGCGTCACAGACTGTTGTTGAGCACCCTCTAATACAAGTTGCGGAGATTTGCACTGAGGATCCATCCCATGAGGAATTCACTAAGGCCAGATTGAAACGAAACCGCTCACCTGGGGTGGACTGCATTATTTCGGAGCTCTTAATATTTGGAGAGGATACTTTGTGGAACTGTCTTTTCAGCCATATTCGATTAGTATGGCGAACCGAAGTAATGCCTGACGAATGGAAAGAGGCCGCGATATGCACCATCTTCAAAAGGGAGACCCCTTCAAGTGTGAGAATTATCTCAGTATAGATCTCCTTTGCACAGCATACAAGTTACAGTCCTACATTATATTGGATAGAATCACCCCTATAGCGAAGGGCTTGGTTGGATCAATCATCAAGAGAGAGTTTATGATCTACCCTGGAATACCTAAGAATGCCAACTAAATTGGTACGACTGTGTAGGATGACAGTAACGCTGTCTAAATGCTGTGTTAAAGTTGAGAACAGGCTATCAAGAATTTTGCAGTTAACTCGGGTGTTCGGCAGGGAGATGCTTTGTCCTCGATACTCTTTAATCTCATGTTGGAGTACATCTTTCGTAAAACTGAAACATCTCAGCACAACATCTTATATCGCCAGTGCTATTTCAGGAGCTTGCATATGCAGATGTACAATATGAAGATCTCCGATATTATACATGAAATAAGATCTTAACGCGAGTACGTTGGCTGATTAGTATTAATAGTCTGAGTATATTTATGTAGTACATTGCTTGTTGTTTAGACTTGTGGACGTTTCAATCCAACCGCTTAGT
This sequence comes from Tipula unca, assembly GCA_951394425.1. NCBI lineage: Eukaryota > Metazoa > Arthropoda > Insecta > Diptera > Tipulidae > Tipula > Tipula unca. The sequence continues at coordinate 157,999,676 of OX596380.1, read as the reverse complement.
TATTCAACAAGCACACGATGTGGTTTTATTATATTAATACGGCGTTTATAAAAATTCGGAATTTGATAAAATTTCAGAATTTTTTTCTCACAAAATTTATTCAAAATTAAAAGATTTTCATGAAATTTTTTAAAAACAATGTATACTTTAAATTTCAGAATTTTCAGTAGTCAGAAACCAAGGGTAAAAAGTAAAATACAATTTTAAGAATCTTGTAAAACTTTAAAATTACTAGTAAGTATTTGTGAAAATTCAGTATTTCACCAAACTTCAATTTGTTGCTTAAATATAATTTTCGCAAACTGAAAAAATTTAAACAATTTCTTGAATTTTATTTTTCCTAAATTTTATTTTTCATATGTCTTACACAAACTTTAGAATTTAATAATAACTTCAAAGTAAGAAATATTTTTGAAATTCATTATGTAGAGTTTAGGGGAGAATAGTTGAATTTTAGAAGCAGTTAGAATAGAGGGAAATAATTTTAGAAATGAACATACGTACGTTTTGATGTACATTTCCTAAAATATAAAAAATTCTAAATATAGTTGAAATAGTTGTGTGAAAATTATTGAAATTCAGACGAAAATTAATTCACGCAAAGTTGTTTGTTTAAAATCTGTCCTATAAATAAAAGAAATAAGAATCATTAGGACAAACTTGGCATTTTGTTTTGATTTGGGACAAGTAAATTTGGTATAATCTCGTACATTTGTATATACATCATATTCCGAATTTTCTTGGAAAGATCCTGGAAAGGGAACACTAAAATAGTGTATATACTAAGATATCATTGAAGAAGAGCTTTTGGAAAAAGCAGGAGATTAGGTGGTTAGAATTAGGATATCCAAATTTAGTATGGCCTAGGCAATTTCTAGGAAGCTAACACCAAAATGATGTAAAGGGGTTTACAATAAGGAATGACAACTTTTTTTTAAAATAAAACGCAAACTATTTGAGATATCCCGAAGATTTTATTATTAGCTTGATGTACAATCAAAACATTTATGTATGGAAATCGATATCGTTCATATGTCCACCACCGGCACAGTTTGCAGTTGTCGATTCGTTGAACCCAATTTTCGATTCCTCGGCCACACATTTCGACGGAAACTGCCGCTATCTCTCGTTCAATATTGGCTCTGAGCTCCTCTAACGACGCCGGCTTGTTGGCATAAACCAATGATTTAACGTAGCCCCATAAAAAAATGTCTAGAGGTGTTAAATCACACGATCTAGGTGGCCAATCGACAGGACCATTTCTGGACGTTCATCGAATTTAGGTTTCAATAAGTCGATTGTTAGACCAGCTGCATGGCATGTCGCACCGACTTGGTTAAACCATATATCATTAATGTCTAGGTCATGCAATAGACCAAAGAAATTACGTTGCAACGTGTCTCTGTAGCGATCTCCATTGACTGTAACGTGACGGTCATTTTCATTAACGAAAAAAACGGTCCAATGACACCACCAGAATGAAAACCCCATCATACAGGTATTTTTTGTGGATGAAGTGGTGTTTATTGAAGCACATTTTCACATGACCAATTACGCATATTCTGTTTGTTGACGAAGCCGTTTAGCCAAAAATTCGCTTCCAAACATTGGAATTAACGCTCTTGAAGTTGCAGTCGCCGACATGGAATTTTTGCAGTAAATTTTAATTATTTGTAAACGTTGTTCGTCCGTGTACTTCACTGTACTGTTCACAGTGAAAGTTCAAAGTTGTCAAGTCCCAAATGGAAAACCCGATATATATTAAGATGTCATTGGGTCTAAATTGGCGTCCCAGTGATAAACAAAATTTAAATTTATTGCCCATAACACATTGCACTTCATCAGGGAGGGAATGAAACTGAATATGGTTTTGAATCACGACAGTATACAAATATCGCAGCGGTTTGAATATTTCTTTCGAAACTACCCAACACAAATTTGAATCAAGTCTTATTATTCCATTATATATGTACTTCAGCATATATATGTACTGTACATATATATATGATATATACTTCCACAATTTGAGATACTTAACAATCATACAATGAACATAGCCGCCGCATAACAATATTTAATTTTTTATATACATATAAGTATTTTGTTTTCATTAAATAAAACATATATAAAACCACTAAACATTGATAAGATTAGGTTGAGAGCAAATAGTCATACGTAGACTTATGTGTATGGAATTCGCTTAATAAAAACATAGCACAATATCTATAATAAGCTTCGAAATTATCAGTAGAATATTGTATGTAAATTTTGTTATTCGTCGTAAATTGATTTTGAAGAAAATCATACGAAATGGCAATTCTTTGTATATGCGCGATAGATCACAAAAATATTTTTAAATTCCGCGAATATAAATAATACAGTAAGAAATCAACTACGCCATCATCATCATGAATCTCGTAACCTTGGTAATTATAAGAAAATAAAAAATTCAAAAAATGCAAATAAAATTTGTCATTATAAAGTATATGTGAATATAGAAACTATAACTACATATTTTGAAATCAATTTATCATCTCATCTATTGAATAGTAGTTGTAGTACTTTACTTACATAGTTGTAGTAGAAAATAATAATATTAATGCATTCAACTACTTAGTATATTCTTTTATTGCAAAGATAATTGTTTTTTATAAGACATATAGTTTTCGCTTCAATAGTCTTATAGTTAGTACATACTTCAATTGTATGCATTCTGAACCTTGAGTGCTTGTTGTAGTGCGGTTATCAAGGTTTCAAACCCATTTCAAGAACGTAAATGCAAATGTGAAAAGTACGAAACTGTTGATTCATTTTTATATCATAAGACGATCTTTAATTTCCGAAAATATAAGTATGTGCTCGTATGTATACTTATATATACTATTTCGTGGTTATCGCAAAAAAATAGTGATCAGTTTTTTTTTTAGCGATAACCACAAATTATGTTTATTATAATTGATAAGTAAACGACTATATAACTGATAGTCACCTTTTATCGCCACTGCGTTTATGGCAAATTATCTTAGTCCGTTCGTTATACATATGTATAGTGTATACATATGTACATGCTTTTGTAGGCATATTTGGTCAGCGTACAATGATCATTGTGTACGAAAATGATATTTTATGTCTTAGAAAATTTATAATCTACTACACAAGACGTGCTGAAAAGGTCATAATGAATGATTTTACATAGTTTATAGACATAGGAAATTAGAGTGTTCTAACCGGACCGCCCTTACTTACTACTCGCTTGTAGACCGGTTTAGTTTAATTTGGTTAAGATTTGATATAGAGTAAGCAGATCTACGAAACATCACGGAGCGGTACCGAACAAGTGAGAATCAATCATTCACAAGAAACATAATCTAGGAACTATCATCGTGTTTGTATATGAATAACTTGTTATTGACACGAGATTCCATGAAATTTGATAATATAGCTACAAGTTAAGTACTGAGCAACTCGCTCGAGACCATCACTATGATACCTTAGATTGTTTTGGGATATTCTATAGGGCAGTCTGATTAGGTATAAACCAGCGTATATCGACGATATAATATCTTGTTGGTCGTACATTTTAACGATTGATAGCCGCTTCATGGCGATCACATTCGGGTTTGGGACGAGAAGAGCTGTTCAATAGGTTGGTCAAATGAAACCGCCTTTATTAGTATCGCCAACTTTTGTGCAAAGTATTAAACATTACTGGCAATAACATTCAAAACTTCAGTTAATTGCGTTGTCCGACATTATTGCGTTATCCGACATTATTCCTTAAATTTGTTAAACACAAAAATGTCTTATTAAATTAATTGTGAATTCCTGCTCAACGCCAACATGTTTAGTTTGTTACTATCTTTTTTAAATAGATCATAATCTCATCATTTGGAATATTATTCAAAATGCCAACACTAAAACTTCTAGAATTAGAATTATCGAGCTAATCCCATGTTATGCACTATTTCGCTATTGTTTGATTTTAATATTAAAAAATGTTGAAATTTTATTAATTAGCGATTCATATATTAAAATTTGTTATTTGCGTAAATATTTTGAATTCTAATTTAATCTTTCATATTCTGAGATTTTACCAATTCGGAACTATTCAAGATTTTAATTTTTAAAATAAATAATATTTTGACCAATAATTTTAAAAGGACACGAATTTTACCGCATTTTATGAATTTAAATTTGTTAATTAAAAATTAATAGAATTTTAGTTATAGAGTTTGACATCGCATATAGCTATAAGTAATAATAATAAACAGTTTCTAAAGGCCATTACTGGCCCCTTACTGAGTCAACAATCCGACTCCAACGGTTTCGATTCTGAGCTTGGTCTTCATACTGTCTTATAGACAATCTAAAGAAGTCAAATCGTTCTCTACACCGTGGAGCCATCGTTGCCTGCAACGACCTCTGCTTATGCCATATGGTGGCTCTCTTTTTAGAGATCACTGCACATTTCGTTCTGGTTCAGCACGCAGAACGTGACCGAGCCAGCATACTCGCTGAGATCTTATTTCATGTACAATATCAGGGATCTTCATCAGATCTCTGATCTCGATATTGTGCAGAGTTCAGTATGTGCCATCTACTTCGGGCCGTAAATCACCTGATTCTTCTTTCAAATGTAAGGAGCTATCTCTCATACTCATCGGTCAGCGCCCAACTATCATTTCCAACCATAACAACGGGCCTGATTAACGCTTTGTAAAGCTTCAGCTTCACGGGACTTGACAGGCGTTTAGATTTTAGCAGTGGCCTTAGAAGGTACAAAGTGATAGGAGAGCCCAAATATCTGAACCTCCTCACACCCTCAAACTTGTAGTGGCCACTGCTAACATCTGGTGTGTCTTGTCTCTATATCCAGAGATTTTGTATTTTGTAGTTGATTTGGAGTCTAACAGAAGCTGAAAACTCTACAAGCGGATCAGGTATTAGCTTCACTCCGTTGCTATTCAGTCCAATCATGCATATGTCATCTGCATATGCTTGCACTCGATATAGCACACTGGCGATATAATATATGTTGCGCTGATGTGTTTCGTTTTTATGAAAGATGTACTCCAACATGAGATTAAAGAGTATTGGGGACTGCATTTCATTGCCGAACACCCGAGTTAATTGCAAAAATTCTCGATAACCTATTCTCATTTTTAACGCAGCATTGAGACTGCGACACTGTCATTTGACACAATCGTACCAATTTTGTGGGTATTCCTCGGCAAGATAAACTTCATAAACCTGCCGGACATCCAGGAAAACCTGATGTACAGATAAAATCCTCCTTGATAGTCACAAACCAGGCCCTCCACTAAAGGGGTGATTCAATCCAATATAATGTAGAACAGTAACTTGTAGGCTATGCAAAGGAGAACTATATCGCGATAATTGTGATGGTGAAGATGGTGCAATCCGGTAATTCCTTTATAGAAATTACGTGTACTGCGCTCATTGCTGCGTTTTTGTACTTTCGGAACCTCGGGCTTTCGCCATTCTCACTTCTTTCGTTTAAAAATCCACTTAGCTGCCCTCCGAGCAAGAGCAGCCTTGTTTTTTCTCGCGATTGTGAGACGTACTTCACTATGGGTTATATTCTGTTGCTCGACTGCAAGACGACACTCATCATCAAACCAATAATCCTTTGGTTTGACTTTAACTATATATCTAAAGTCTGTTGCGCAGCACAAACAGCTGAAGTTTTCAGTACCTTTCAGACTGAGTTCACACAGTCAGACTTTTCTTTTAGCTTCCTCAATGTTGTCGCTGATAAGATCCTGATATCGTTTCTTTTGATTTTCATTTATCAGACCTTGACAGTAGAAACGTTCTATGCGTTTCGCTGTGTTACCTGTTCGAAAACTCCATCGTAGCTTTGCAGCGACCAAATGATGATCGCTGTCTACGTATTTGCTTGCTGACCTATATGACCCGCTCTTTAGAAACTAACACTTGGTGAATTTGGCTGCGATGAGTTCCACAAGGATGGATCCATGTCTCTAGATGTATATGTTTGTGAGGGAAGAAAGTGCTTGTTACTAAAGGGTGTCCCAAAATTAACGCATTGTGCAGTAATGTGTTGTCAACCCCAAAAAAAATTATTTGACAGCTGAGAAGTTAGGGTTAGTAAAAATGTGGCGTCACACGATAGAACAACGTATTTTCATTATTGAAGAATAGCTTAAAAATAATGAAAGTTTGGCAGCCGCAGTTCAAAACTGTTTCATACAAAATTTTCACCTCTCTGGCTTTGTTAATCGCCAAAATTGCCGCATTTGGGGTACGGAGAACCCACATGTGATTGTCGAAAAACAAATGCATCCACAGCGTGTCACTGTTTGGTGCGGATTGTAGGCTGGAGGCATTATTGGACCATACTTTTTTAAAAATGAGGCTGGTCAAGCAGTACCTGTTACTGGTGCTCAATATCGCGACATGATAACACACTTCTTTCTGCCTCAGTTGAATGATATTGACATAGACGACATGTGGTTTCGACAAGATAGTGCCATATGCCATACAGCCCGTGAAACAATTCAATTTCTGCATTTCCTAGTCGTGTACTCTCTCGTTTCGGTGATCAGAATTGGCTCCCTAGATCTTGTAATTTAACACCATTAGATTTCTTTTTATGGGGTCAGTTGAAGTGAAAGGTCTATGTCAACAAGCCCACAACCACTCGTGCATTACAGGAGGAAATTAAACGCTGCATCAACGAAATTCAGCCACATTTATGCAAAAAGATCATGTAGAATTTTGATAAAAGAGTGCGTATGTGCCAGCAAACCTGTGGAGGCCATTTGCCCGATGTGATATTCCATGAAAACTGTGTTTTCTATTTAATTCAAACCTTGCGTTAATTTTGGGACACCCTTTATAAGATCGTGAGCAATTCCAAAGTAGATCATTCTCTCACAGTTTCGTGTCGTCAGTACGGACCTATGTTTTCAAACAAGTCGGCTTGATTTCTGCCAACTCTAGCAGAAAGTCCCCAATTACCATTGTAACATCGTGTTCGGGTATAGATCCCATCAGATCAACCAAGTCATTGTAAAATGAGTTTTTATCTTGAAACTGGCTGACTTCTGTGGGCGCGTGTACACAAATTATCGACAGGTTAGCTAACTTCATGCGCAAGGGAAATCCGTCTCCAAGATTTCCGAGGTCATCTCCACTGTAGAGCAACGTATAGCCCTGGGACACATAGTCTTCACTTTTAGGCGAGGAAGTATCTTGAATAGCAACAAGTTCCAGCCGATACTCCTTCGTGACAATCTTAAATCTCGTGTCCGGATACTTGAGCGGAGGTCCGATGTTTTTTTGACGGTATCCAATTTTCTTTTGGTTGACTTTATAAACAGGTTATGTTTTTACGGATGCGGGCCATCAGCCCAGCAATTCAACCGTTCAGTCTCCTCCTACGACAAGGAAAGGACACTGTAGTGGTATTCTTGGAAAACATGTTCGTGCAATTTAGATTTACGAGGCATGTGAGTGATATATACATGAATGTAAGATTAAGTGATCGCTTAGAAATTTATTGGGATTAGAATTTAAAGTCGAATTTAAATTTGATTTCGATTTTGATATCGAACATAACTAAGAACTATAGCCCTTAGGCTATAAACCCAAAGCAGGCGGGATATAAAGATACCGCTTGCTTCATGTAAACTGCTGCTTCAGGAAGAAGCCATAAAAGAAACAAAAGTCAGATGGTTTAACGCCAGTTCATGTGTAATAACCAGGCAGATCTGGCCTGGACTTGACCGGCCCAGATCAGGCCAACTGATATCGCTTCGACGGCACCATATTGGTATGGCCGTGGGAGCTATAACGGGACATTGTCTCATTGGGATACATTCGAGCAGACTGGGTGTCCCAGCCCATAATTTCTGCCGCAGCTGCGGTGATGAGTAGGAGGAGGAAAGTGTGCTTCATCTGATCTGCACTTGTCCTAGACTAGCGTACAGCAGAACAAAATTTATGGGAACTTCCCCTTTGAACGACCTCACGGATCTTAGTAAGATTGAGATCCGGAAGTTTAATCGCTTCATGGTAAGCTAAGGATGGTTTAACAAGTGAACAGGAGGCAACTCGAATGTGGTATAGCTACGCACCAATTTTTTGTCTATACTAGTCCTTTAGGACGGCCACCCTTACCTAACCTAACCTATAGCCCTAAAAAATATTAATAATTAAATCGAATTAAACTATGACGTTGCTTTCTACTACATTCAACTAAAATTTGCCTTATTAAACTTGATGTTGAAATTGATTTGAAATTTTCAAATGCTCTTTTCAATTGTTTAACATTTGACGTTCTAGAAGTAATTTATTAAATTAAAGTTAGACACGGGGATCTCAGAAGTACGTATTTTCTGATATTAATGATTGGAAACAAATAAAATAATTAATAAATCATTCATACTAGTGTTAAGTTAAGAGGCAGGAAGCTCAAATCACTCAAATTGTATAATTTAATATTATTGATTTTTGTCATGCCCTCATTTCGTAAATCTATTTCTACGTGTAGGGTGAACGTTATTGGTGGTCAGATCTGGAACGATTTTAAAGACAATTTAGTTTATGCTTGGTTTATTTTTGGTCAGTGTAGAGAATTGAAGTTGGAACACCTGGGGCCCTACTATCACTTTCGACAACGATTTTCGACGACGGTCGTTTTCCTATAGTAGGCAAAGGAAGAAAAAGATAAACAATAGTAAATTTATAATATTGTTTTCCTTTTTCTTCCTTTGCCTACTATAGGAAAACGACCGTCGTCGAAAATCGTTGTCGAAAGTGATAGTAGGGCCCCTGTTCTCACTGTCATATCGAATATGACTCATATGACATTTTTATACCGTGTGTCTCTCGTAATAAAAATAATTTGACGAACATATTATGATAACAATATCATCGAGTTAAATTTAATTTAAAAGTAAACTTCATCAAATTTGGCTTGATAATCAAATTTCATAAATGAAATTAACGTTTTTTGAATCAAATTTTCCCTTTAATTTAAATGAGTAATGGGAGTTTGACAAGTTGAGTTTTAACATTTTTTTTTTCTCGAGCAACCTGATGTTAAATATTCGTCATTCATGTTAACTGTTAACGTGTTACAATTGCTATTTAGCCGTCTAATTACCATTTCTAAACATGCTTGTTCCCCCTTCACTTAAATATATATATATATACATATATATATATATATATATATATATATATATATATATATATATATATATATATATATATATATATATATATATATATATATATGTTGCTTAATTATAGAAAAAATACATGTAACTTTATATCGATAATTTGTGTAAAATTGATTTGAGTGATTTTTAATTCAATCAGAAACCGATTATAACAACAACAAAAACTTGATCTTAAATTTTTTTTTCACTTTTATCTGCGATATGCCAATTAATGTTTTGTTGTAAGTCGCGTACATTTATAAATGTATGTAAGTATATACATATAGTTATAGCATAATATAGTATTATGCAACTTTCGTTCATATACTCAATACATAATTTTGTTATTGTTCCATTTTTTTTTAAACTGGAGCAGATAAAATTGTATATTGCTCTATATGAATGAACTAAGATTTTTTGTAGAGTTTCGTTGGTTACTGTTTTTATTCTCTAAGTGTTAATCATTTGTGAACACCCACATAGTGCCCGGTGCGCGCATTTCAATCAATCATTCGAAAATGGAAAACATTACTATACTTCCTGGATATGTTAAAAATAAAAATACGTTATAGTTACTGTATGTATACGGCGCGATTGTATGATGACCCCCAAAGAGTTAAGTAACCTTTTCTTAAGACGTAAAACATGAGTTTATACTCGAAAAGTTTATTTAAAAAAACGTGAAATGAATACGAAATAAAAAATTTCAAATCTTTAAATCAAAATTTAATAATTTTTAATGATTCGCAAAAAAAACAAAATGCGAAATTAAGATTTAATATTCTGTTTCTAAGTTTGACAGATGCTTTCAATCAATAACATACATATGTAAGTATATATTTTTTGGTATTGGTCCAAAATCGTAAATAATAATATTATTCAGCTTTGAGTTGTATATCTGGTGTGAGTAAGAAGTAATTTCGTTGTACGAGTAGACAGATTTCAAGACAAAACAAACAGAAATTCATGGTCCACATACGAGTACGTACATATACTCGTACATATATACTTACTACGATTTAAGAAATGTGCGGGCGTACATGATACATTAGAAATAATATATATGCAAATTTGAATGTCATCGCCTTCATCTAATATTAGATCATCATAATATCTCGTTTCTAAATCGAATATGTTTTTTTCGAGTTTTGTTGATAGATTATGAAAATTGAAAAATTTATTATTTATTTTAATTTTTTGTTTTGTTATTTTTTGTTTTTTTAAATGAAAAACCAAAATGCATTCATGCTACACACAGATTAATGAAAAATTCATGTATGGAAATGAAAACATGAATGTATGTATATGTAAATATATACAGAATTAGAAACAAACAGAAAAATAGTATATACTAGTAAAATGTATGTATGTACATATTTAATTGAAAAAAAAAAAAAAAATTAAACAGTAACCCATTTTAAGTCATCGACAATTTATAACGTTCATATATGGTAAATTAGTTAGCTCTTAACATATAAGAAAGTACTTTCATACATTACCAAAATTGACATTTCCTTTGGGAATATATTTTGTCGCCAGGGGTGGTATACGAGTATAATGTTCGAGAAGTAAGGCCGCCTAATGTAATTTATCATTAATGAATGAAATGAATTATGACATTTTTCCCGGTAATGTTGTTTTCCGTTGTATTGATTGTGTGACATATTTATAGCTAACATCTATTTTAATATCTGCAGAGTGCTAATGATTAATTATATTAGTAAATTATTTGGTCCTTGACCCGGTTAGGAATTACATGTGATTGCGAATATGAAATCCAAATTCCATTTTTAGTGGCCTTATTTGACGTGTTCGTTAAAAAATAATATGATCGGTATGAATCATAGGTCAGGATTATTCGAATAGTACAGGATTACTTTGAAAATCTTGGTTAATATTGGTCTGGCGTTATATATTAGCAACGATATAAATTTTAGATTTTTGAACGCGGATCAGGGTCGATATCCATTTCATTTCATTGAAGTGGAGCTTTCTAAATTTATAAGTATCAAACTCTGGGCAGTTTATCGTCCTCCTGACTCCAGCCTTGTTTCTTTTGCTGACCTTTTGGAAGCAAATTAACTCTCGAAGGATAATAAATATGATAATATTTTACTTGGTGATATAAATATTCCAACAAAAAGACAGAAGATTTTGTAATAAACTATAAAAACTTAAATATAATACAAGTTTTGGTTTAATCGTCACTAACACGAATGTTACTCGAACGGCTAGTGGGAATATTCTTGATCATGTTGTATCCAGTTTTTTAAACATTGATACTGTTTCTACATCAACCATATATTCGTAATATACTAGAAGATCAATTGAAACAAAAAAATCACTAACTTAGATAAAGTAAATGAAAATTTTGGTAATTTTTACAATGATCATTGGAAAATATAATGAGTTAATTGATAAGTTTACTAGAACTATAAGTGTTGAAGCCAAACTTAAAAATACACTGTGCCCATGGATTACGTATGATAGCAACTCATCCGTAAAAACAATAAAATGTTGAAAAAATATAAATTGAACAGATCTGATGATGTTGTAAAATCTGAACTAGATAATCTTAGCAAACAATTAAAATTGAAAAAATATTTGGCAAAGAAACATTATTTTGATAAAAAGTTCATTATGGTTCAAATCAAATAGATTTGTGGAAAAATGTTAATATGTTTTTTAATAAAAATCTTATGAGCAAATCTAGTGGTAATGATTCTATCTGTGATGGTAGCTTCATTAATAAATGTATTGATATTGCTAACTTATGGTTGGCAGTTCAATTGGTGACTCAATCAATTCTGACAGAGATATACATAAATTTAATACGATTCATTGGAACTCTAAATCCATGTACTTTTCGTCAATACCATCAATTTAAGTATTTAACATTATCTGCTCAGTAGATAACAGTAATGGTGGTGGTCCTGAATGTAGGTAGTAGTGTAATAAAAACTAGAGCTTTCTTTTTTTCGAATGTTTTGTCGGATATATTTAATGAAATATACTGAGAGCTGGAGTTTATCCGAGCTGTTTAAAGGTTGCGAAAGTTGTTCCAGTTTTCAAATGTGGTGGTCGCGAAAATATTAATAATTATAGACCGATCTCAAAATTGTCGGTATTTGATAAGATATTGGAAAAGATTATTGCCTCTCGTTTGGTTGACTTCTTAAACAGTAATAATTTTTTCTTCAATTTTCAATATGGTTTCAGGAAGGAGATGAGTACTGAATTAGCATTAGTGGAAGTTTGTAGCATAATTTACACTGCCCTTGAAAGGGTTGTTGGAGCATTATTTTTGGATCTGCAAAAGGCGTTTGACTGCATTGACCATGATCTGCTTTTAGACAAAATTAAGGACTATGGAATTCGGGGTGTGACATTTGATCTACTGAAGAACTATTTAACCAACAGAAAACAATATGTTATGTTTAATATAAATCAAATGTGGCGTCCCGCAGGTTGTTCTGGAAGTGTTCTGGGGCCACTTTTATTTCTTATATTCATTAATGATATTTCAAACTTACCACTGATCGGTCAAGTTAGAATTTTTGCACCATATTTGGTACCATATTTGGTAGTATCGAACATGATTTTGTTGTGCTTTTGGAATACTTTAAATCCACTATGATTCCAGTGAATGTGTCAAAAACTAAATTTTTAGGGTTGCATTCTCCACATAAATTATTAAGTTGCTTACCTTCACTTCAAGTCTGTAATGTCGCTATTGAAAGAGTTAGTTCTGTTAAATACTTAGGAGTAATACTTGATAAACACATGTCATGGGAGGAACATATTAATACCACTTGTAATAAAATTGCTCCAATTGTTGGACTACTTAGAAAATTATCATGGTTTGTTCTTACGAACGTATTGTTAAAGATTTATTTTTCATTTATTCACTCGCGAATTAATTATGGTATCCTAGTATATGGCACCGCTTCTGAATCTAGAATCAAGCAATTACAAATCATGCAAAATAAAAGTGTGAAAGCAATATTTAAATTAACTTCATTGTTTCCAACCTATGTTGTATGCTAAAGATGAACATTTAATTTTGCCCATAAACGTTTTATATGAATTCCAGATTGCTTTATAAATACTCGTATATGTACAAAACTTTAAATAGTTTGTTTTTATCCAATTTCAAATTTAGTAACGTTGATCATAATTATTCAACTAGAACTTCCAATAATTTAGCTAAACATCAAATTTAAACTGAATTTGGGAGGACCATTAATTTACAACAGAATACCAGGATGAAATTAAAAAATCTGAATAGTTTTTAAAATTCAAGAATAACCTAAAAACATATTTTAAATCTATAATTGAATTGTACTTCTAATAAAAAAAATATTTATATTAGACTAAAAGATTATAAATTAAAATGGAGACTAATATTTTTCCAAGAAACTGAAATAATTTAAAGAAGAGCTTATATCCCATTTGCAAAATGTTAACTTTAATAATAATTTTGTTCAAATTTTTCAGTTTTAATTTATGTAAACCACTTAATACACAAACTATAGTCCAGGCCATCGTACTTCCCAATTTTAGTCAAATATTTCAAGCACTCCCATAGTAAAACACACGAAAAATTGTCGTGTACTAACACAATACTATTTTTCGTGTGTTTAACTATGGGAGTGTGTAGAAATATATATTACATTTGGTATCGAGAAATTTTATTTTATTTTATTATTATTTATGAATTATAATAAATGAAAAAATATTTTCAGTATCAATTTTAGTTAAATATTTGGAGCACTCTGATAGTAAAACACACGAAAAATTATCGTGTACTAACACAATACTATTTTTCGTGTGTTTAACTATGGGAGTGTGTAGAAATATATATTAAATTTGGTATCGATAAATTTTATTTTATTTTATTATTATTTAGCCATCGTACTTGGTATGGAAATTTACTTTTGAAGAGAGTGAAGAGTGTTCAAAGGAATTAGACGATTTTATGTGCATATACATATATTTGTAGTTAATATTTAGGATAATTTTGCTAAAATGTAATATTGTCCTAATTTACAAATTAGAATTATGTCATTATGTTATACTATGTATTTTTATAATGAAACTATGTATTTTTATAATTAAAATTGGATAAACATAAAAATTAGGGCGTTGATTTAATTTCTTATTAATCAAGTATGTTAAAAATAGTAAAAAATTCTATCCAGTTATATCAATAACCCATGCTACTTCACTTGAATACAAAATAAATTATTAGGACGTTTCAAAACATATTTGGATGCAAAATAAATTAAATATTGTAATAAAAAAAAAACTTAATCTTATTTGGTACGTAATTTACGGTTGTGGTTTTTATGAAATAATAACAACGCCCTAATTTTTTTCTTGATTGTTTCTTGCTTAAAGGTATGGAAAACATCTCTGCCTGGAGGCGTGAACCAACGTTTTAATTAAATAATTAAAACGTTGGTTCACGTCTCGGCTGGGTTAGGATGAGAAATAGAATATTCCCACAAAAACGGTTAGAAAGGAATAACAGCGAGCTTAAAAATGGTTTAGCTCTAGATGAATAATTGTGGTTAGGATAAATTGTAGCAAATAGTTAGTGCAGAGTTCCCAAAAATCTTCAAATGCTTTATACATCACTCATATACAGACTCCTAATCTGGAGTTCAGGGGAAGCAATAGCTTCGATTAGAATTTAGTTTAGTTGCTTGCACACAAGTTTGTCTGATTTGAATGTAAACTAAAATTGAGAACTACATACACATGCATGCATAAGTATGTATAAATATGTAAGCAAAATAATATTCTAGCATCAATCGCGAGCCACATTTCGATAATAATTCATTTGGGTAATAGTCGTCATGATTACACATGGGTGCATAGACACCAAAGTTAATAAACAGCACTCGTTGACTTTCACATTATCGATAGAGCTGGCTGTGATGAAAGTACATTATTCAGTTGTCTTCGATTTGTTAACTTTATCAGAACATATTTTATGAATTTAATTTCTCTTAAAAGGTGATTTCAGTTAAAACAAAATAGGGTTTTCGGTCACAGTTTGACGTGATCAAATACGACACCACTCTCATCTTATATTAAATTGAATTTTATTAATGTTACAATTGAAGATGTTTGGCAGAGGCTGGCTCTTCTGGATGACAACAAGAGCCAGGTTTAAAAGTTGTGCTGAAGGTTTAGACCGTCCTCTTGCTTTCATCTTTAATGAAACCTGAGAACTTTCTTCTATTGTCTGATTTTTAATTCGGGCAGAAAGTGTGAGATTAAAAATAATTGCGGGTTCCTGTACTATCCGCCACATCGAAGCTTTTATTTTTTATAATTTGCTGATTTGTTTCGCTTCTACTAACATTGTTCTCGTTCATGTTATGGCGAGTCTTCCTACTTTTCTTTTTTCTTGCAAGGTTTCAGTACAATGACATTCGTCTTAGGCTATTAGATATTTTATTTGGTGAGTAACCAATCCTCTACCACTTTTCCTTTCTAATTCAGGGTAAATTTCCGCTTGTTTTTTTCGTCTGTGAAGCACTTTGTTTGTTATGGTGTTTGGCAAGAAGCATTTCAGTATTCTTCTTATGCAATGGGTTATGTGCTTACTGAAAGTCCAATGTCCAATCTGTATCTGCTACTATGCAACGAATGTATATGAACTCATTTACATCTTCGTCTATTCCGTTATTGAATTCTGATAATATTAACTGTTAACTATCAGCTTTACCCAATTTGGAAGCTCTTGTTTTGAATATTTCATAGTAAATAATTCAGCAATTATTCTCAATTTGCGGATCGCTTTAACGCTGAAAAAATTGCACCAAGGATTTAGTAATCGATCTTGATTTTAATTAAACTGTTTTTTATTTTATTGAACACTAAATCGATTCAGCCATTTAGCTAAATCAAAAATATATTGTGACTAGTATGGTGCTATACCAGAGATATATAAATTCGAGATATAATGTTAAGTATACGGACAAAATATTGAGCGTATAGTGGTAGCAAGGTGGAACGATTTATATGGCTGGAGCCATAATTCTCAATACTAAGATGGTCCAAGGACGATTTTTTTTTACAATACATATTCAGATTCACATTGTCCGATTAATAACGACGTACTACTTTCTTTGAAATTATTTGAAGGGACGAGTAAATGTCAGTAAGGATCAATACCATCCAACAGTTGTGTTGGAGTCCATACACTGTTTAAATCTCCTGTTGCTTAAAATTTTTCGCATTAGCTCTTGACGCAAACTAAAATGCCATCGACTGAAAAGTGTCAATTTTTTCACAATCGTTGATTGACAAATGACAATCAACATTTGCCACAATAATCATACTTAATTTGTTCGCTTATGTTTATCATTTATACATTTAGCGGAAACAATTTTACACTCGATAACGTTTATCTTGAAAAACTGAATGTTGACAACTCGAACAACTCTTTTGTAATAAATAGTATATTGACTATTGAGCTAACATCGAATAAAGTCTCTAACTATATTTCATGTTTAAAATAAAATTTATATTTATTCTATAGCTACGAGTATATGTTCTCTTTATTTCATCCATTCAGTGTCGTGTTTTTCCGGTCTCCTGGAAAAAGTCCTAACATAATTCCAGTATACATACAAAGAGGGTATATGAGGAGGGTGAAGCGGGTATATGAATCCTGTAAGCTTATAATTTTAGTAAAGAGAATATGCGACTTCAAAAGGATTAAATCAACAATAACCAACTCTGTGTTCCCTTTATTTCAAGAGGCATTATTACTTATGGTATAAGGATTAATCAGGTTGACACTGTATCTTACTCATAACATTTTGTACCAATTTGCGTAACATAAGAGTTAAATACACTAAATATCCTGTACGGCTTTTTAGAATGGTTCAGCTAGTATTCCCCTATTTTATTTGTAAATAGGATGAAAAATGGTTAAATTAGTCAACGAAAATATAAAACCTCGGCCAAAGAATCTATGATTATATTATATCAAAATATGCAAAAGTTAAATTTGGAATTATAGTCGAATTATTATCTTTCCTGTTATATTATCTCTTCTTGGTTTTTTGAAACTTATTGTGACTATCAGGTTCCAGCAGGAGCACAGTGAAGTTGATTGGATAATTGGATAACTGGAAAATAGGAATTTACTGGGTTTGGTTGAGCTTTTAAGTAAATTCCTCGTAAGTTTGGGGGGATCCGTTTCAAGATTATCTCACGGCCGTAGGATTTTATTTTATTATTACATTTGGCTTATAGCTGGTCTTTATAATGACGTCCATGTTTGAATTAAAACAGATCAACCTGCAATATGCAATGTCAGGTTCCTATGAGTTGAGGGAACCACTTGCTATATCGCACACAGATTTTTGTCTAATCCAGGAACCGTATTTTATTGATGGTGCGGTTTCTGGTTTGAACTCGAAGTTTGGCAGGATCTTTCATAAGTCCACTGTCCTTTAAATTGATTCCACCTCACCCCCTCCTTCAGAGGAAATGGCGAATCTTGTAACGTGATGTAGGGTCAATAAACTACCTCTAGTGATTGGTTGTGATGCTAACGCTCATCATACCATTTGGGGCAGTTCTAATACTAATAATAGAGGATCCTCACTGTTCAATTACATTTACTCTTCGGAGTTAGAGGTTCTCAATGTTGGTTGTGAGCCAAAGTTTGTCAACTCGATTCACAAAGAAGTGATTGATATTAGTTTGTGCTCTATGTCCATCGTTGACCTGATTCTAAATTGGAGAGTGACGATATTGAGTGCATCTCTTTTAATTTTAACTTGAAAAGACCACCGGTTAAACCGTATCGCAATAGAAAACTTACGAATTGGGATGCTTTCTCCTCTGAGCTCGTTCCACTACTAGATTTGCCTAACAACTCCTTAATTTTGACAATTTTTAATTCCTGTTTTGTATACCAATTATTTACATACATTTCGTCATCCTTCTTCATGATTCCCAATTTGAAATTCGAATTATTGATTTATTTCTACTTCTTCTATACACAATAAAAATTATGTAATTATGAAAATGCTTAGAGCTATTTATTTATTTATTTTCAATTACAATTTTAGAAATAGTTTTAATCAGGTTTCAATATCAAAATGTGTTCGATAATTAAAACTAAAATGTGGGAGGGTTTTTCCTGTTTAACTTTAGACGTACACTTACCCTAGCTCTAATGATTAAATTGTTTAAAGTGAAATATTTATCGCAAATAGCGATAGTTGAGCTAACATAGTGTACAATAACAGATATATGTAAATACATACAGATATTTCTACAATGGCTAATTTGGACTTCACTATGCTTAGACATTCATTTGTCGTACAATTTTTATAATTACTTTATATTTTGTATAAGAGTCCAAAATAGTTGTACATATTTCTCGAGCAGTTTGTCAACAAATCTATTAATCTAATTTATAATGGATAGGGAAATTTTCGATTATTTGGCTATTTAACCAAATTTATTTTTAATATACATACATAGATAATTCATATTTTATTTACAGCACATGAATTTGTTTTCGATGAATTTTAATGTAAAATTTTTCTTTTCTCTTTTAGGTGAGTTAGAGGCGCGTGAAAAAATTCGTTACAAGTATAAAAATCAATTTGGTCAAATGTTAATGGTACGTCATATTTATATATTATGTAATTACAATCTAGTTTCAGCTTACAATTTGCGCACAAAACCAAAATTGTCCACTACGAAACACACTGATCCTTTCCAAGCTTGTCTAACGTTATAAAACTCTTTACAAAGATACTACTCTCAAAATATTTTTTAAATTTCTTAAATATGTGATTTGATAAGATGAATTTTCACAAATTCTATGAAGAATAAATTCTTCTTAATATTTGTATATCAGCAATACTTTGATGAAAAAATCTAAAAGTTAAAAAATGTTTTCGTTAAAATTCCCACCAAATTTTCCAATACCTATTATAAAGTAAAGTTACATGAATATTTGGTTTTATCAGATATCTAGATTAAATAAATTTTGTTGTTTAATTGAGATTTTAAAATTGTTTCTTAACACTAATTCTCAATTCAACCGAAATTATCAAATGATTCGAGTTTGTGAATGTAAAGGGTGTTTCATTTCGAGGTATAGAACTTTCAATTTAAATAAAACACAGAAAAATAATTTTTATCGTCACGAATGACTCCAAAATTATGTGGAAAAATAGCATTTTTCTTATATGTTAGCAAGTTTTTAACAAGTTTTTTTATCATATTTCAAAGATAGTTTTATGCCATTAATATTTGAATAAGATTTCGGACATGTGGCCCACGCGGCTGGAGCGTAAATGTCGTAATCTTGAGGTTCACATTTCGATAACTTCCCAGTATTTCGGCAATAACGCGTTGAATTTTGGCTTCCAAGTGTTAAATGGACTCTGGCTTATCAGCGTAGGTCAATGTCTTCACATACTCCCAAAGAAAATAGTCCTGCGGTATTAAATCACACAACGCGGTGGCCAGACTAAAGAACATTTTGTATGGAATGTTTACATGAATGCCAATACTGTCTTCGGCCCATTCATCGAATTGGCACATCAAATTCCTGCACAAGTTGAAGAGATGTTGGAAGTGTCTCAGGAAGTGTGTCAAGTCACAATTGTTGTGCACGAAGACGAATCGATTAATTTGGATCCTCTTTAATACAATTACCATCGTCTGCTCGGTGCTCTCCGTATGGGGTCATTTAGAGAAAACGTGGTGCAAAAGCAAGCCACATAGTTATCGAATTAACGGCTCTGATGTCAGCTGTCAAATCGGCTGTCACCTTGAAATGAAACTCCGATTTTAAGCAATAAATCTTGTTGTCTTAGTAAATCAGAATTGGTTACAAAGCTGGCGCTTAAACTGAATAGTAGGATCACTCGGTGTCATGAAATGCAGCTATTATTAAAAATAATAATGAAAATCAGTATTGAAAATTTGACTTTGGGATAGCAGTGAGAGCTTTTTTCCCGCCTTACATATAAATATTACGTTTTACTCCAGTCCATTTTCTAGGAATGTGACAGAGTTCTAGGCTGCCTTTGAAGATAACTTCCAGTCATGGATAGGGTTAAGTCAATAGTTCGCTGGATATCCGCAATAGTTCGATGGATATTGCCATCAGGTCCTGCCGACTTGTATGGCTTAAAGCTGTTTATTGCCCATAAGATATTTCGCCTTTTTGCTATATTACTTACAGAGTCTACACCCCTATTTATCATGGGTCTCTCCGGAGCTAGTACCGAGCACTCCGGGAAATGTGTTTATGGTAATAGCTCCAGGGATTCCTCATGTAGGCCATGAACCATCCGGTCGTTATATATAACATATATATATATGGAAGGCCTAGAACATAGTACTTTGCGTAGCCTGGCCGCCTCCAAGGACTCCTGTATATTGTCACAATTGAGGTTCCAGGCCCTCGTTTTAGCTGCTCTTTGCTCGTACTTATCGGTTTTGAAAACTTCCTTGTACCAGTCCCATTCTGCAGCAGCATTTGTGTTCCTCGCTTTCTTCAACAGTTTCCTGCACCAAGGTGGCCGAGACTTCACAAGGGCCTACTGATATGCACTTAACATGGCCATGTTAAAAGCATCAGATAGCTTGGTTACTAGAGCATTAAGCTCCTGTGCAGATGCAGGAGGTCGTTTGGGTTTAATTCCTCGACAAGTTGAATCTTGTAAGCATGTAGATCCTTACGCAAAATCCTCCATAGAGATTTTTGATCAAGTCACAAGTGTTGTGCACGATGACGAATCGTTTCATTTGGATCCTCTCTAATAGTACCTAATACAACTGGCACCGTCTGCTCGATGCTCGCCGGATGGGGTCATACGGGACGCATATTATCATTTAGAGAAAACGCGGTGCAAAAGCGAGCCATAGTTATCGAATTAACTGTTCTGATGTCAGTTGTTAAATCGGCCGTCACCTTGAAATGAAACTCCCTTTTTAACCAATGTTGTCTTAGTAAATCAAATTTTCCAAAATTGTTTTTCGATCAAAATGTGATCTGATCACTCAGTGTCATGAAATGCAGCTATTATTAATGAAAATGAAAATCAGAGTTGAAAATTAGGCAAAACAATGGCAATATTAGTTATTAAGTATTTTCTTTATTCGACATTATTCCGAAGTAAAATGTATGAATCTCTGTATCTGTTTATTACACAGATGCAATTTATAAATAACTTTGATCTAAAATGTTTAATTCAGTAAAATAGAAAGACCGCGAGAAGAAGACCTAAGAAATTGTAAATAAAAATAAATATATTTTTTAGTTGTAGTTTTGTTTATTATTTGTAATGACTGAAAAATTATGTCGCGATATTTTTTATTTGGGTTAAAGTACATAAGAGGCAAAGTGGCGCGATTTCAACTAATACAAATTTGATGATGTAGTTGACGTGACGTTATTTGATTTAAACAATCCACGTAAGTTGACATTAATTCTAAAAATAGTGGTATGCTATTTATAGCAAACTATTTGCTAAATATTATAAATTTGTACATATATTGTAGTCTTGCGGTTCCCGCTATACATACATAATATAAAATATAATTCTCGAAGACAAACAACCTATAAATCTTCATTGTCAACGAAAAAAAACAAAACAAAATGTTTCTGTCCAACCTTCATTGATGGTATAACATCAAAACAACATTAAATTTATATGATTTCAAGTTCATTACAAAAGGCGCATTTCAAAAATTAATGTATGTATGTTGTTTGAATATGGACTCGACAAAAATCGTAAAAGAATCAACATAATTAAAAATTGGAATATACAGTCTGTTGTATAAAAACGATCGATGGTAGACCAACTTCAAGGGTAAAGTAAAGCTTTGATGAACTTTCAATTTTCGTTGTGAACCGGCTTCATATGTATATCTACATATGTATTCATATTATGTGCGACTCATTATCCAAAATTATTCGTAAACTCACGATGTAATCCAATTTGCGTTTGTTTATAGCGAAATACACAAAATATGCTGACCAATTTGAAAGTTTAATGACATGATTACAAAACTATATATCAAAACCTAAAAACTACTTTATAGCGATGAGTCATTCCATCATTAATCAAAAACATGGTCTAAAATACAAAAAAATAAAAATAACAAATCTGAATTCACAAAACGAAAATCAAACAGTGTGGTTTGAAAGATAGTTTTATCGTGTGGAAATGACGAAGGTGTGACAAAAATATATAGCAGTTACGGTGGAATGGGTTAACATTTATAGGGGGAGTTAAATTGGTTGGCCATTTCTTATGCGATGATTTGGGTGTTTATTAAATTTTATATTTAGATTAACCGTACTGTGTTTGAAAAATGATTGAAATCTGACACTGAGTATATTCTACTGTTTATTTCGATATTATTGAAATTCCAGTATTGAGTGTATTTATTTTTTATTTTTTTTTTTTTAAAAAGGACTTGGCATAGACACTCTTTTGGTCCATAGCCTTACCTTACATTCACACAACATTCATTCAATTCATTCATTCATCCCATTCACACAAGTACAGTATACCACCTGCGCATTGCATAGCTCCATGTCACCCTGTACAGTGACATGGAAGATGGGTCGGCCCATGAGTTCTACATTCCAACAGAGGGTCATAGATGTTTTCAATTTAATCACCGATCGTAATCGGGAGATGAAAAATCCCTTTTGCATCCCGCCTCTGTTGGGATTCGAACCCGGTACCTCCCGATCCAAACGTCGCAGCTTTAACCACTGCGCTATTTGCTCGGTTGTGTATTTATTTAGTTCGAATTAAAATATTGCAAGCCCTTTGTCTTTGTAAAATAACTCTAAAATCATATCAAAAATATATGTTTGAAGGTCTAATCAAGTTCAAAAAATATCTGTGAAACTGAGTATTGATCCAACTTTTGTACTGAAGAACAAATTATGTAAATACATTTGTATGACTGTTGTTACACAACTGTGAAATTCGGAACCTATCAATAAATAGTAAAGGTTGGATGTCAGGAAAGTACGAACGTATGCCAAAATGATATGTGCAGAATATTTTTCTAATTATTGTATAACTTCACGTTGACATGCTAAAGAATGGCCATTATTGCTTATAGAGCTTCGAACATCCTTAAACCACCATTACCTATTGAAGGAACATAAATTATTAATCAAGTGAGATCATAGCAAGGGCGGGTCCAGTCATCAGGCTTGCGGGAGGGGGATTATACATTTATGAATAAGTATATATACATAGGTAGTAGATACATAGGTAGTATGTAGTAATAGTTTTAATATTATTTTTCTGTTTTTTCATATAGTTTTTGAATTTTTGTTTGTTGTATTTACTGTTGCGAGAGAGACCAACCGGCGCTAAAAATTGTCAGTATTATATTGCACGAGCTTTACATGTATGTACATATATTTCGCCAAAATGGGGAAAGTTTAAAAATAGTTGTGGTGAACATTTGTGAAATCCATTCATATTATAGAATGTGGCGGGAATCTCGAAACTGCCTGTAGAAAAAATTAAAACAATTTCTATAAATCAGAGTAAAGCTTGATTTACACTTGACGACTTTCGACGTCTACAAAAAACCTGAGATACAATGATTAAAATTTATTAAAGTGAGAACGAGAAAAATATATCGTCTGCAAAAAAAAAATCATACCAAAACGATCCCAGTAAACCAAAAAAAAGCAGATGCAAACGAAAAAAAGATGTCGAGCTTCATCTGCTACTATAAACAGACGTCAATTCATGTACTTAAAATGTATAATATAACTAATATTACTAAATTTTGTACACACATTGAAAATAATTTAAAATATTATAGTTATTTTAGTTATTATAGTTATTATTAGTTATTATTAGTTATTTTTGACGTTTCTTGCAGACCTGTTTAATCGTTCAATGTAAAGCAAGCTTAAACATAGCAAAAAAATTATTTAAAGAACTCGCTGATTAACAGAACTTCTTTTCATTTTTATAATTGTAGTTTCGAGATTTTCACTGCAAACGCATCTCGTGAATCTATAACCGACGTGAATATATTCCACGATTAATGTCAGTCCCTAACACTTTTGTTCAACAAATATTTTGAAAACTTTAGTCAGAATTTATCATTTTATATTTCACTCATATTAATGTATACATTGCGATTTCAAAATTTATCAAAAAACCAGTTATGTACCAATCAAACATCGGTTGCATTTACAAATGAATCATCAATCATTATACTTTTATGTGGTCACAAATATCATTTAAACTAAAAATGATAAGTCCTATATATCACGAAGTAAATCAATTTTGTAGCTCAAACAAAATTGTGCTAAACCCAAGTTTTCCAACAGGTTTGAAAATTTACTTAAAAATTTTACAAGGTTATACTAATCATATATATAGATCAATTAGCTAATATAGTTATAAAAAGCTAAAAGAAATAATGATTAACGGCTAAGCATATAACTGGAATAAGTATTCACTGACAGTATACGATTGAGGCTGGATTATTTATACTCTGAAATTTGCATACATTCGATTTACGTTTATATTTCACAAATTTTGAATTAAATTTCAGAGTATAAATAATCGCTCTAAATTGTAATTTTTTTTAATTAGAAAATTATCAGATTCATTTAACGAATTTGTATTGCTCTCATATATAGTTATTCGAAATTGTATTGAACCATATCCACGGCTACAAGTCCGTTTTTTACTCACCATCTGCACACTACATATAGCAATTCATTCAATAATTTTAATTATGTATACAAAATTTCTGAAAGATTTCTGTAGGGGCTTTCTTGTAATGAGTAATTAGGATATCAGTGAAAATATTATATATTTTACTCCGGCAATAATGAAATTCTTGAATAAACAGAATATTACCTTTGAGTTTAATATTTGAATCCGTCTGAATTCGACTGTGGAAAATTTAAGTTCAGTATTTGCATTGGTAATTGAACGAATTAAATTTTTTATATTGAGGGCAATGTAAAGAAAAAGTCAAATTGAAACTATATAAATCGGAATGTATAGCGTAAATCGGCCCCTGTGGTCGGGGGGCACTCACATGTCTCGTAAATCTAAATTGCACGAACATGTTTCCTAAGAATACCACCACAGTATCCTTTGCTTGTCGTAGGAGGCGACTAAACGGTTGGATCGCTGGGCTGACGACCCGCATCCGTAAAAAAAATCAACTGTTTATAAAATCAACAAAAAGAAAAATGGATACCGCCAAAACAACACCGGACCCCCGCTCAAGTACCCGGATACGAGATTTAGGATCGGCACGTGGAACGTGCAATCACTTAGAAAACCAGGAGCGTTGGAGGGTCTAATCACGTGCATGAAAGAGTATCGGCTGGAACTCGTTGCTCTTCAAGAAACTCGCTGGCCTCAAAGTGGAGACCATGTGTCCCAGGGCTATACGTTGTTCTACAGTGGAGATGACCTCGGAAATCTTGGAGCTGGATTTCTTCTTGGGCCGCAGGTAAAGAAGACTGTTTTGGATTTTCAAGCAGTCAATAACCGATTGTGTATGCTTCGCCTGCGCATGAAGTTAGCCAACCTGTCGATAATTTGTGTACATGCGCCCACAGAAGTCAGCCAGCCCCAAGATAAAGACTCATTTTACAATGACTTGGACGATCTGATGGGATCTATACCCGAACACGATGTTAGAATGGTAATTGGGGACTTTAATGCTAGAGCTGGCAGAAATCAGGCCGACTTGTGTAAAAACATAGGTCCGTACTCCCGACACGAAACTGCGACCGATAATGGTGAGAGAATGATGTACTTTGCAATTGCTCATGATCTTAGAGTAGCAAGCACATTCTTCCCTCACAAACAGATACACCTAGAGACATGGACACATCCTCGCAAAACATTCCGGAGCCAAATTGACCACGTGTTAATTTCAAAAGGGCGAGCTCGGGTTGTGCAGGATGTGAGAACTTATCGGTCAGCAACCAAATACGTAGGCAGCGATCATCATTTGGTCGCTGCAAAGGTACGGTGGAAGTTTTCGTACAGGTCGGGGAACACAGCGAAACGGATGGAACGTTTCGACTGTGAAGGTCTGATAAATGAAGATCAAAAGAAACGATATCAGGATCTTGTCAGCGACAACATTGAGGGAGCTAATTACCAGTCTGACTGCGTGAACTCTGTCTGGGAGGTACTGAAAACTTCGGTTGTCAGTGCTGCTCAACAGACTTTAGGTATAGGGAAAGTCAGACCCAAGAATGATTGGTTTGATGACGAGTGTCGTCTTGCAGTTGAGCAACTAAATATAGCCCATAATGAAGTGCAACAACGTCTCACAATCGCAAGGAAAAACAAGGCAGCTCTTGCAAGAAGGGCAGCTAAGCGGATTTGTAGACGGAAGAAGCGAGAATGGTGGAAGGCCGAGGTTCTGAAAGTACAACAACTCAGCAATGAGCGTAGTTCACGTAATTTCTTTAAAGGAATTACTGGATTGCACCATACTTTCAGGCCTTCGTCAACCGCCATTCGGGACCGGGATGGAAACCTCTGTGTCAACATCGACGCAGTACTTGACGCATGGAGTGGACACTTTACTGAGCTGCTTGATGTTCATCATGCGTCACAGACTGTTGTTGAGCCACCTCTAAAACAGTCTGCGGAGATTTGCACTGAGGAGCCATCCCATGAGGAATTCACTAAGGCCATGCAGAGAATGAAACGAAACCGCTCACCTGGAGTGGACTGCATTAATTCGGAGCTCTTGATATTCGGAGGGGATACTTTGTGGAACTGTCTTTTCGACCTTGTTCGATTAGTATGGCGAACCGAAGTTATGCCTGATGAATGGAAAGTGGCTGCGATATGCCCCATCTTCAAGAAGGGAGACCGCTTGAAGTGTGAGAATTATCGCGGTATAGCTCTCCTTTGCACAGCATACAAGTTACTGTCATACATTTTATTGGATAGAATCACTCCTCTGGCGGAGGGCTTGGTTGGTGACTATCAGGGAGGATTTCGTCCGAATCGATCAGTCACTGATCAGGTCTTTTCGCTGCGGATGATTCTATCTAAATATTATGAGACATCCATCTCCGTACATCAGGTTTTCCTGGATTTCCGGCAGGCCTACGACTCGATCAATCGAGAGAGTTTGTGGTCTGCCCTGGAATACCTAGGAATGCCAACAAAATTGGTACGACTGTGTAGGATGACAGTGACGCAGTCTCAATGCTGTGTTAAAGTTGAGAACAGGCTATCGACAATTTTTGCAGTTAACTCGGGTGTTCGGCAGGGAGATGCTCTGTCCCCGATACTCTTTAATCTCATGTTGGAGTACATCTTTCGTAAAACTGAAACACCTCAGCGCAACATCTTATATCGCCAGTCCAATCAAGTGCTTGCATATGCAGATGACTAATGCGTGATTGGACTGAATAGCAACGGAGTGAAAGAAATACTTGATCCGCTTGTAGAGTTTTCAGCTTCTGTTGGACTCCAGATCAATGAGTCCAAAACGAAATACCTGATCTCTGGTTTTAGAGACAATGGCACACCAGATTTTAGTAGTGGCCACCACACGTTTGAGGGAGTGAGGAGGTTCAAATATTTGGGCTCTCTTATCACTCACGATAACAGTGTGGGTGAGGATATTAAAGTGCGGCTGGCAGCTGGCAGTCGTTCTTTGTATCCTCTAAGGCCACTGCTAAAATCTAAACACTTATCAAGTGCCGTGAAGCTGAAGCTTTACAAAGCGTTGATCAGGCCCGTTGTTATGTTTGGATGTGAAAGTTGGGCGCTGACGGATGAGTACGAGAGATGGCTCCTTACATTTGAGAGAAGAATCATGCGTGTGATTTACGGCCCTAAACGCGAAATAGATGGTACATACCGAGCTCTGTACAATTTCGAGATCAGAGATCTGATGAAGATCCCCGATATTGTACATGAAGTAAGATCTCAGCGAGTACGCTGGCTCGGTCACGTTCTGCGTACTGATCCGGAACGAATTGTGCAGCGATCTCTGAAAGGAGAGCCACCATATGGTAGGCGCAGAGGTCGTTGCAGGCGACGATGGCTCCACGATGTAGAGAACGACTTGGCCTCTTCAGATTGTCTAAGACAGTATGAAGACCAAGCTCAGGATCGAAACCGTTGGAGCCAGATTGTTGATTCAGTAAGGGGCCAGTAATGGCCTTTAACACTGTTATTATTATTATAGCGTAAATCAATTTCTGCGACTACCCATTTCATATTTTAAACCAAATTCTGATCAGTAAAATTCTAGTATAAACGGATCGCTTATTTAATGTTGTATGAGTACTTGCGTAATATTGAAATTTTCGAAGTATAATTTAGCAATCTAATCTTACTTTGTATTCAAAAATTGAATATAATTAGTTTACATCGAGGATTTAAATTCCAGTACATTAAGTAGATTTTCTTAACTCCTTAATCGACGGAGTCCTCGATGAGGACAAAAATAGATGAAAATTTGGCTCAAATTGAAGTTTAATCATGAAATAACGTTTAGTAAAATCATAGAAATCTTAAATATATCATTCGTTATAGCTAGATGAGTTTATTTGATTAAAGTTAAGCATTGAGTTTAAATGAATGTTATTCATTTTAATGTTTTTGTGTAATCTTTTGTCACTATATAACTTATTTTAAATAAAAATAAAAATAGAATAGTTAACAAGGTACTGAGGAAGACGCAAGTCGAAATCGATTTACCGAAAAAATCAAAAATAAAAATTGTCACCATAAGGAAGAATTAAACTATAAAATCAAAAATAAAAGTTTTTATTTAAAAAAAGTTAAGCAGATTCAAAGAAAATTATTCATTTTTTTTAAAAGAATTTTTGATTAGGCTAGAGAAGAATCGTATTTTAAATCTTTACACATCTATCCAATTTTATATGAGTATGTACATAATAATAATAATAATCAGTTTTTAAAGGGCATTACTGCCCACTTACTGATTCAACTATTTGGCTCCAACGGTTTCGATCCTGAGCATGGTCTTCATACTGTCTAAGACAATCTGAAGAGGTCAAGTCGTTCTCGGCATCGTGAAGCCATCGTCGCCAGCAACGACCTCTCCGCCTATCATATGGTAGCTCTCTTTTCAGAGATCTCTGCACAATTCGTTCCGGATCAGCACGCAGAACGTGACCGAGCCAGCGTACTCACTGCGATCTTATTTCATGTACAATATCGGGGATCATCATTAGATTTCTGATCTCGATACTGTACAGAGCTCGGTATGTACCATCTACTTCGCGTTTTAGGCCGTAAATCACACACATGATTCTTCTCTCAAATAAAGAGCCATCTCTCGCACTCATCCGTCAGCGCCCAACTTTCAGATCCAAACATAACAATGGGCCTGATCAACGCTTTGTAAAGCTTCAGCCTCATGGCACTTGATAAGTCTTTAGATTTTAGCAGTGGCCTTAGAGGATACAAGGCACGATTGCCAGTTGCCAGCCGCACTAAAATATCCTCACCCACACTGTTATCGTGAGTGATAAACCCAAATATTTGAACCTCCTCACTCCCTCAAACGTGTGGTGGCTTCTACTAAAATCTGGTGTGCCATTGTCCCTATAACCAGAGATCTTGTATTTCGTTTTGGACTCATTGATCTGAAGTCCAACTGAAGCTGAAACTCTATAAGCGGATCAAGTATTTCTTTCACTCCGTTGCTATTCAGTCCAATCACGCATATGCCATCTCCATATGCAAGCACCTGATTGGACTGGCGATATAAGATGTTACGCTGAGGTGTTTCAGTTTAACGAAAGATGTACTCCAACATGAAATTGAAGAGAATCGGAGACAGAGCATCTCCCTGCCGAACGCCCGAATTAACTGCTAAAATTGTCGATAGCCTGTTCTCAACTTTAACACAGCATTGGACTGTGTCACTGTCATTCTACACAGTCGTACCATTTTTGTTGGCATTTCTAGGTATTCCAGGGCAGACCGCAAACTCTCGCTATTGATCGAGTCATAGGCCTGCCGGAAATCCAGGAACACCTGATGTACGGGGATGGATGTCTCATAATATTTAGATAAAAAACCGCAGGAAAAAAACCTGATCGATTCAGGTCGAAATCCTCCTTGATAGGCACCAATCAAGCCCTCCGCTAGAGGAAAGATTATATTCAATATAATGTAGGATAGTAACCTGTATGCTGTGCAAAGCGGAGCTATATCGCGATAATTCTCACACTTCAAGCGGTTTCCCTTCTTGAAGGTGGGGTTTATCGCGGCCACTCTCCATTCGTCAGGCATAACTGCGGTGCGCCATACTAATCGATTAAGGTCGAAAAGATAGTTCCACAAAGTAGCCCCTTCAAATATCAAGAGCGCCAAATTAATGCAATCCACACCAGGTGAGCGGTTTCGTTTCTATCTCTGCATGGCTTTAGTGAATTCCTCATGGGATGGCTCCTCAGATCTCCGCAGTCTGTATTTGAGGTGGCTCAACAACAGTCTGTGACGCATGATGAACATCAAGCAGTCAGTAAAGTCCACTCCATGCGTCAAGTACTGCGTCGATGTTGACACAGAGGTTTCCACCCCGGTCCCGAAGCTTACACAATCGGTTATTGACTGCTTGGAAATCCAAAACAACGCTCTTCACATGCGGTCCAAGAAGAAATCCAGCTCCAAGATTTCCGAGGTGATCCCCACTGTAGAGCAACGTATAGCCCTGGGAGACATGGTCTCCACTTTTAAGCCAGCGAGTTTCTTGAAGAGCAATGAGTTCCAGCCGATGCTCCTTCATGCACGTGATTAGGCCCTCCAATGCTCCTGGTTTTCTAAGTGACTGCACGTGCCGATCCTAAATCCCGTATCCGGGTACTTAGCGAGGGTCCGGTGTTTTTTGGCGGTATCCATTTTTCATTTTGTTGACTTTATAAACAGATGCTTTTTTTACGGATGCGAGTCGTCGGCCCAGAGATCCAACCGTTTAGTCGCCTCCTCGACAAGTTACGGATACTGTGGTGGTATTCTTGGGAAACATGTTCAACATGTGCAATTTAGATTTACGGAACATGTGAGTGCCCCCGACCACAGGGGCTATGTATGTACATAGGTGTGGCAAAAAAAATAGAGGGAGAGAGATCATATAAATTTCAGAATACGTTAAAGTTGAGTGATTTGATTTGAGTCATTTTATTTCAATTTCAAAAATATTTTACTTAACCAAAATACTTTTATGGATATCGGGAGATCTTATCACTCGACATACGCATAAAATCGGATAATTTGACTAAACTTTTCGTTGATATGGAATGTAATTTTATTAGAATTTGTATTGAATTCTAGTAGAACTTAAAATCAAATGTAATTTGAACGAGTTTAAATATTCAAAACTGTATTGAGTATATTGTAAGTATTTAAGAATCTTCAATTGACGAATTAAGGAAACATAAAATTTCGTTAAACCATAAAATTTTGGAAACATTAAATTTGGTTTCGTTTTGCGAATTTAAAACTGGAACGCAACCCGAAAATAGTATACAGGCTGAACATTTTCCAATTTTCACTAATTTCCTTCTTGTACTGTACACACTAACAACAACACAATAATAAATATTATTTCACTCAATCTTTATAGTGTTTAGGTTTTAAAGCAACCACAACAATTAGATAAATTAAGAAAAATGTTGATATATATCCGAGGTTATTTGTTCTTTAATATAAATAATTATTTTAATTGCATTCTTTCAAATTATAAATAAGCTCACGTCACTTGTTGACCAAATACTATTATATGTATAATGTATGTATATATATTGTTCGCGCATAAAATTTTTTAATTATGACTCATCCATCTCCCCCATTTCAAACTCCTGAAATTTACAAACTTACAAAAACATAATTATTGTATTTCAAAAGAGGAGTGATATGTTTATTCATCCATCTCAAAACGGCAAAAAAAAAATTAATCGTGTACATCCATTATGTCTTGAAATTAATTCTTCCAAAACGCCAGTAATTCATGCTATATCATCGTACGGGAGAGAGGCGGAAGAAAACAAAAGCAGAGGGATGTAAAAATGTTCACTTCAACACGCGCACATACCATATAAATACATACAACATACACCAATCTATTAATCAAACAAATTTTACAAATAATTTTCCATGCAAATTTTCCACAAACAAAGTGATGTTTTGTTATATATAGACGGTATATAGCACATATTATGTATAATAGACGATGGTGTGATGTTTACATGGTATCATGTTTTTTTTTTTTTTTTTTTGTTGAAAGAGTTTTCCAATTTCCCTCCCATTTTTATCGTATGTTTGGCTATATTTAAACGTGTCGTATATAAATATTTTAAGATGGGTATATCCATGGGATAAATTGGAAAATGCATTATAATAAATTATCCAAAAGTGTTATTAATTTTTTATGTATCTATATATTACTCATCGGCGAGCGCCACTATCCACTTATATAGCGCACACCAGTCACCACCTATGTATACAAAAAATTATCGAAAACCCAGACAATAATATCGATCGGTTGAACATAATTACTTAACTAAACTGAAAATAGATGTATTTTCTTCTATTTTAATATTAATTTTCATTTTCTTATTTTTTATTTGTATTTTATGTGATTGACGTCGTAGAAAATGTTAGATATTTTTATTTTGTATTTTGCAAACAATGTGACAGCAATCGCATAATACCGTTTTATAGTCTATCTAAAAATATACAAAAACTTTGAGTAGAAAGAATTACAAGAAGAAAATTTGTGTATATTTTCAGAAATTTTCATCTATGTATGTCACTTCGAAGAGTCGACATTATTGTTTTCTCGACGTACAAATATGTAAACAACAACTTTGCATTATACGCAGTGACTGACTTATTATTGTCGCGAATTATATAATTTATTTAATATTAATCGTGCATAAATCATGTGGAAATGAATTTTCTTTCAACCAAAATAATTTGTAACATTTAAACAGTTAAAGCAGTTGGTAATACATTGGATTTACTTTCAAAGCTATTGTCTTGATATCGAAGAAGAATTCCATAATTATTTATTCGTATCAGTAGAATCATCCAAAGCTTGATAAGATTATCAGAAATATTGCTAGAAAATTTGGATATGTTCGATAATTTTTTAAATGTCACAGAACAAAGCGTTTACATTTTAGAGAATTTTATAGACCCCCTTGCGTGCCTGGGGGTAGACGGATTACTCAGAGGTTGGATAGATCAAATGCTTAGAGGCAGGATCGTGACAGCTTATCTGGGTGGGACGTCTGCCGGCAGATACGTGAGCAGAGGGACACCGCAAGGTGGAGTTTTATCCCCCCCCCCCCCCCCCTTCTTTGGATCTTGGTCTTTAATGACCTGTTACTACACCTGGAAGGGCAAGGCTTCAAGGTGGTTGCCTACGCGGATGATGTTGCTATTGCGGTCTTTGGTAAATATCCTTGTACGCTGAGTGAGCGCATGCAGTATGCACTCGGCTATCTCTCATAGTGGGCACGCAGTTCCGGACTGAACGCAAACCCACAGAAAACAGCTGGTCCTCTTTACCAGGAAGCACATGCTTCCTCAGTGTGACCCGCCAATATTAAATGGTACTCGTCTGATCTTTACGGATAGAGTGAAATACCTCGGACTACTATTGGACAGCAAGCTAAGCTGGAAATCAAACATCTTAGAGAGAGTAAAGAAAGCTACTATAGCGCTCTACTACTATAAAAATGCCATTGGAAAGAGATGGGATATGGAGCCCCACATAGTACACTGGCTCTACGTCTCAGTGGTCAAGCCTATACTGCTGTATGGGGTTGTCGTTTGGTAGCCTGAGTTAAAAATGATGGCCGACCTTAAACTATTGATGAAAGTCCAAAGAACGGCCTGCTTGTGTATAAGTGGGGCTCTCAGGAGCACACCTACTCCAGCATCTGGAGATTCTCGTTCATCTCATTCCCTTGGCTATTGCGGCCGAGCAGCTTGCATCTTGGACAGCCGTTCAACTCAAATCAAGATCTATGTGGACCTGTAACAAAATAGGGCACTCATCCATACTATGCAACAGGGGTATTCCGGAAACTACCGACTACGCTATCCCTTTGCCACCTGCTGAGATGAGATTCCAAACTGAGTTTCCCCACCAGAGAGGACTGGGGAACGAAACGGTTATGGAAAATAAGGCGTTAAGCTTCTTCACAAATGACTTAAAATAAGATAGAGGGGTTGGCTGCGGGGTATTCTGTGAGGCACTAGGAGTCAACCTCTCTTTTCGCGACTTTTGCAGTGTTTTTCAAGCTGAACTTGTTGGTTTATGTTGTACTGACGTCGCCTTCGTGTCCAAAATACATGAGAGGGAACACATGCGCCGGCGACGGTCGACATTGCACTTATGTTAAGTGCAGTGGATTGTTATTGCATCACCGAACATTGTTGTTCGTGGTGATGTTGTTAGATGGCGATGGTTTTACTATAAATGTTTTATAGTAATGGTTCGGTTATTAGATAGTGTTGGTTGGATAGATGTATATGTGATGGAGTTAGTGAACGCTTAATTCAAATAAGTTGGTTTATATTTGAATTTCACTAATTGTTTTGTTTGTGGCAGAATCGAATATCGGTGAGTCGAATATTCGAGCTGCTACAGTACCCCCTCTCCAGATGAGAAACCATGGGTTTTGAGACGTTATACGGTGAACCGGACGGTTTTATATCGTTTGCTGGCTGATATTTGATCAGCCGTGTTGAGAATACCGTAGGCCGGTTTCAATCTGTCGATTGAGATTGAGTGGTGTTTGTCTTTGATTGAGACATTGAATTGCTTGCGTAAGCGGCGTATAACTTTGTATGGCCCATCGTATGGAGATTGTAATCCAGTTCGAACCTTATCAACCCGGACAAAGACGTAATCGCAATTGTTGAGCGATTTAGGAATGAATATGTTGCTTTCATTCGTTGGTCTTGTTGCCGTGGAGATAAGATTTTGCATAGTGGTGCGGAGTTGGTCGATGACTGTGTCGGTTGTGGATGGAGACGGTAGAGGATGTTCGACGAAGAACTCACCAGGTAGCTTGATGGTTTGACCGTAAACCATTTCAGCTGGTGAGCACTTCAGATCTTCTTTAACCGTTGCTCAAATACCAAGTAGAACGATTGGTACTTCGGAGCTCCAGTGAATTGTGTTGCCTCGGGCCTTGAGAGCAGCTTTGAGCTGGCGGTGGAAGCGTTCGACCATGCCATTGGCTTGCGGATGGTAAGCCGTTGTACGTATCCGATGCGAGCCGAGGAGTTTCGTTAACTCCGAGAAAAGCTTCGACTCGAATTGGGTTCCTTGATCAGTGGTGATGTCAAGTGGAACGCCAAATCGTGATACGTAGTTCTGAACGAATGTGGTGGCAATGGTTGCTGCAGACATGTCGCTCATGCAGTACGCTTCTGGCCATCGAGTGAAACGATCGACACAGGTGAGTAGATATGAGTATCCATTGGATGGAGGAAGTGGTCCTACGACATCCAAATGAATGTGCTCGAATCGACCGGGTGGAATTGCGAATTGTCCAAGAGGCGATTTTGTGTGTCGCTGGACTTTCGATTTTTGGCAAGATAAGCATGCTTGTGCCCAATGGGTCACGTCTTTGTTGATGCTTGGCCAAAAGTATCGAGCAGTAATCAATTTACGAGTTGCGCGGACACCAGGATGTGAGATACCGTGTAGTGTGTCGAAGATGGTTCGACGTAGTTGCTCTGCGATGTACGGGCGATTTGCACCCGTAGATGTTTCGCAGTAGATTTCGAGGCCAGGTAGTGTGAAAAGCTCCAGTTTCAGTGATGAACTGGCGTGACAAGCGGAACCAGAAAGTAAATTCTCAAGTTCCAAGTCTGCTTTTTGCGCTTGTGCGATCTTGTTGCAGTCGAAGTGAGTCTCGACTGTGGCCGTTTCGTTTGATGTTGTGCGCGAAAGTGTATCCGCGACAACGTTTTCGGCACCTTGAACATGCTGGATGTCCGTGGTAAATTGACTAATGTAATCCAAGTGGCGTGCTTGCTTTGGATTGCGTTCAGTTTTAGACTGAATTGCTCGAGTGAGAGGCTTGTGGTCGGTGTAAATTGTGAAGTCCCGACCCTCGACAAAATATCTGAAGTGTTTGATTGCTAGATATATTGCGAGTAATTCCCGATCGAATGCAGAGTATTTCTTTTCGGCATCCGAGAGCTTCTTTGAGAAGAATCCCAGGGGCTCCCAACACTTGTCGTTGTACTGTTGCATGACTGCTCCGACAGCAGTGTTTGATGCATCAGTAGTAATGCTGAGCTTTGAGTCGCTCAGTGGATGAGACAAGAGTGTTGTGCGTGCCAATTCAGCCTTGAGTGACGTGAATGCGTGTTGACATTCGTCAGGCCAAGAGAAGTTCTTGGCGGTTTTGGGCTTACGTAGTAGTACTGCCAGGTGGCTGTGAATTGGATTGAGTATTTCAGCGAGCTTTGGTATGAATCGGTGGTAGTAGTTGACCATGCCGATGAATCGCTGAATACTTTTGATTGAGGTTGGAGCTGGGAATTCTTTAATGGCATTGATTCGGTCTTGTGACGGAAGGATGCCATTAGCGGTAATCTTGTGGCTGAGGAAATCAAGAGTGGATGCGCCGAAGACGCATTTTGAGCTCTTGATGTGAACATCAAACTCGACAAGTCGTTGGAATAGCGTTTCCAGATGGAGTTTGTGTTGCTCCTCAGTTTGAGATGCCACAAGAATGTCGTCTATGTAGACGAAAACGAAGTCGAGATCTCGAACGACTTCGTTCATGAAGCGCTGAAACGTTTGTGCGGCATTGCGTAATCCAAATGGCATTCGGGTGTATTCGAAGAGGCCAAATGGTGTGGTGATTGCCGTTTTGAAAACGTCTTCAGGTGCCACGGGAATGTGGTGATAACCTCTGATGAGATCAAGTTTGGAGAAAACTTTGCAGCCATGCAAGTGCATGGTGAAGTTTTGAATGTGGGGTATCGGGTAGCGATCCGGTATCGTAACCGTGTTTAAACGCCGATAGTCCCCACATGGCCTCCAGTCTTGATCTTTCTTCTTGACCATGTGTAATGGACAAGAGACGGAAGATGTCGATGTTCGACAAATTCCTAATTCCACCATGTGTTGAAATTCTGCTTGTGCAGCTTTGTGACGCACCGAATCTAGTCTGCGTGGTCTCGACACGGGCAGATGGCCTTCCGTGACGATGTGATGTACCACGTTGTATCGGACTGGCATTTTGTAGTTCGGCTCTGCTGTAAGTAGTGGGTACTTTTTGAGCAGAGTGCCGTAGTCGTTGTCGATGTTAAAATGGATCGGTGTTGGTGTGTTAACACGAACCATTGTGGCGTTTATTGACAGCTTTGTAGCTGGGTCAATCAGCCGTTTGTGTTTGACATCGACAAGAAGTCCGAATTTGCTTAGAAAATCGGCGCCAATGATCGG
The DNA here is from genome assembly GCA_951394425.1 of Tipula unca. Taxonomy (NCBI): domain Eukaryota; kingdom Metazoa; phylum Arthropoda; class Insecta; order Diptera; family Tipulidae; genus Tipula; species Tipula unca. Next base: position 157,961,946 of record OX596380.1, on the reverse strand, counting down.
ACGGTTCACTGCAGCTAGTGTGAAAGCGTGCGTGAAGGTTCGTTTGAGTCCGATATCCACGTTAAGCAATTTTGTGCCGTACGTGTGGATGATTGAACCATTGGCAGCCGATAAGACTAGATTTGAATTTCGATTTGATAATGAATATTTCAATTTGTAATTCATTGCTGGAATAACCGAAAGGTCAGCGCCAGTGTCGACTAAGTAGGTGAGTTTGTTGTGTCTATCGTACACAAACAAACGTGACGTATAGGGTGTGTTTGTGGTCAGGGGAGGCATGTTGCTCTCAACCCGTGACTCTAGTAGTTTTTTTGTTCGTCAATGTCCATTCTTACGGCGGCCGCGGACGTCGATGGTTGCGACGTGATGAAGTTGCACGGTGGCGTGCATTTTCGCGCGGCTCTACCAAACTTTGCGTGAAACCAGCATTTACCATGTTGGTACGTGTTATTGCTGGGACTGCGGGTTCTATTTCGTGAGGGAGCTCGTCGCCCACGCGAACGGCTTCGACCTCTAAGTAGCCCGTCGAGTCTAGACTCGATTCTCGACAGTCTTGCTTCGAGTGTGTTTGGTGCTTGTGTTGAACGGGGAGTTCTGTCTCCACTGCGTTCACGTGATTGCCGGTATGGTGCATTGACTTGGCTGACGCTTTGAGATGTGATGTTTATGACATCATACATCTTGTCGGCTATTTTGGCTAACGTTTGTGTCGTGGAGGATTCGGGCTGTGCTACCAGCGCTATGCGAATCAACTCCGGCATTTTACGTACCCACGAAGATTTAATGATATTTTCATTAAAATTATTGTTAGCCAGTGTTTGTATGTGCCGTAAAGCGTCAGATGGTTTTTGGTCGCCTAATTGCTGGCCTGAAAGCAATTGTTCTAGCTGACGTTCGCCCGATGGTGCTAGTCGTTCTAGCAGCGTTTGTTTTAATGTGTTGTATTGGTTGGTTGTCGGCGGATTGAGGAGGAGATCCGAGATCACATCGCACGTTTCTGGTTGCAAAGCTGATAATGTTTGCAGGTACTTTGTTTTATCAGCGTATATGCCTTGTAGCCCGAATTGTATTTCGGCGAGCTGAAACCATGTGTTTGCTCTTTGTGGCCAGAAAGGTTGTATTGTGATTCGCTGATGTGATGCCGCGATCTCTATTTGTGGACTAGCGCCTTCAGGCGTGGTGTCCATGTCCTGTGATAGATATTTTGCATCTTCTGTCATTTTGTTCTTTTTTTTGTAACCAACAAACCAATACAATAAAAAACAAAACAATACAATATTGTGAGAAACCCCCGAATATGGAGTTCCTTTCGTCCTACCTTATATTGGGGGGGGCTCGTTTAAAATTTTAAAATGTGTGAAAAAAAAATTTTAAAGCGGAATGGTTACCGTGTGAAAAAAATATGATTGACCAAAAATGAAAAATTAAGCGGAATGGTTACCGTGTAGTGAATGGTTTGAAGGCCGGGATGCTCCTTCTTTTTAACGCCCGATGCGAGATACCCCCGGAATATGGAGTTCCTTTGCGTCCTACCTTATATTGGGGGGGCTCGTTGAAATTTAAAAATAAAAATTAAAATAAATTTTATTCTTGCGAGGTGAATTTTTGTTGCAGCGAGATTCAACCAGTGTGTATGCAAATAGATTGGGAACGAGTATGGTGGTGAAAAATTATATGATAAATAAAGATCTTACAACTAAAAATGATTTTACGTTATATGTATGAAAATTAAAAAAATGATTCTACGTTAAATTAATATGTGAAATTAAGTGATTTTACGTTATGTTTTTAAAAAAAATGAATGTTTAAATTATTATTTGAATGGCAAGAAAAAAAAATTTTGTATATATAAAAAAAAACTTTTACCGGTTATTTTGTATTTACTGTTGTTTCTGCTGCTGCTGATGGTTGTCGTTGCGGTGAGGGTGGATCGCTTCACCGTTTGCTTGTCCAACGGTGTCCCTCGTTGTTGCGTTGGTACGCACGTCTCCGCTTAAATTTTGTATCCCTCGGTGCGTGGGTGGGACGTCCCCTACTCCACGTTTTTTTTAAAAAAAATCTGCCCGCGTGTTTTTCCGTGGTTTTTTTTTGTAGCTGTTTATTCGTGTCTTTTTATTACTAAGCGATAAAAACCGCCGTCGAGGTCACCACTTGTTGGTTTATGTTGTACTGACGTCGCCTTCGTGTCCAAAATACATGAGAGGGAACACATGCGCCGGCGACGGTCGACATTGCACTTATGTTAAGTGCAGTGGATTGTTATTGCATCACCGAACATTGTTGTTCGTGGTGATGTTGTTAGATGGCGATGGTTTTACTATAAATGTTTTATAGTAATGGCTCGGTTATTAGATAGTGTTGGTTGGATAGATGTATATGTGATGGGGTTAGTGAACGCTTAATTCAAATAAGTTGGTTTATATTTGAATTTCACTAATTGTTTTGTTTGTGGCAGAATCGAATATCGGTGAGTCGAATATTCGAGCTGCTACAAACTTATCGCGATAATGGAGGTCATGGACTGGTTGAAGTATAATGTAATATCAGGCTGCTATTAAAACGCTACAATCATACTCCCTGACGTCGAAGGTAGCCCAGAACTGTCTGGCATCTTTAAATGTGGCCCTCCCTTCAGAGATCGCTCAGCACAATTCGTTCCGGCAGATATAAATATTCTTAAATAAAAACATCTAATCAAATGTTAAACACAACATTGATAATTACATTTTTTTTTTCGGTTAATATTTTCCTAGAATCTTAAATCGTTTTAGTGTTAAATCACACTAATTCGATTTTACAATATTTATCCGGCGTTACGTAATTACATTGTTACGCTAATAATTAAAACAACGAGATGATGAAGATGGAAATCATAAAATTTATCGAATGGAAAAGAAAATTATCTTGAACGTAATTTTTTGTATTTCATTTGGGAATTCACCGGACCATTTGAAGCAAAACTTATTAGACTTTCTTTCTATATTTGAGTTATAGTGTATTATGTATATCAGATTCGTCTATTGTTATGTTTTCAATTTACCTATTTTTACTTTTATGCGGCACAATGAGGGACTTTTCATTTCATTTCACGGCATCAAAACCGAAAATAATTGATAATTTGGATCACAAAGCAATTTTTTGCGCAGTCGATTTTTTTTTCTTATATATATTATACTTTGATTCTTAAAGTTCAATTCTCAAAGACAGGTGGATATCGTCTTGCGTGTACGATGGATATACAATATTTGTTTATCTTTTGCAATAACATTAATAAAAAAAATGTTTATTTGTGAAAACGTTACAAACGCATATAAAGCAAGTTGGGAACATTTGGAAAATATCATTTTTATTGATTTATATCGTCAAGTGCGATGTAGCAATAATTAGTAGTTTGGTACGTAACTAAATGTAGAATGTGTCTGTCTAATAGTTGTGAAGTGTTAATCCCGCATAATCTTTTTTATGGAAAATATTTTCTTTTTGTTAATACCCAAATCGGTTGCTATCACGTTTTGTATTGCCGTCTTGTGCATGTATACAAAAGTATATAAGAGGGCAATGAATTCTTAAGGAATATTATTATATAGCCATAATAAGTAAATTAACATGAGTGGCGATGAATTAAACATAAACTCATATTATGCCTAAAATCGATATAGTATACATGACATTTGATATTTCTAATTTATATATGCATAGCTGCTTACTGTATAGACTAAAGAGAGACAATATAAATACGGTTTGTTTACACATTCTATAATACAATTCCCTCATTAAATATGTGAACTATACATAGGCGGAAGTGAGCATTAAAAACCGTACAAACTACTTAACAATTCGGAATTACAAATTTGGTAAATTTTCTCTGAATGGTAACCTAATTTGTTTTTATTTTCTATTTTTAGGCGCCCAACAAATTTGTCAATCGTATGGACACGACGATCACGTCGTGTTGCATCTATACCGTTACGATGGGAACCGGATCTTGTGAATCCATTGGCGGGACGAATATCATGGCCAGTACCAGATAATCATACAATAACAGTTACATTATTTAAAGATCCTAGGACACATGAATTAGAAGATAAAGATTGGACATTTGTGATTGAAGATGTAAGTATTTGAGGGAACCGAATTTTTTTCTTAACATCAGGCCCAACTTTTTGATAATTAATAGGCGAAAAGTTTATTAACAGTTTTGCACTAAAATTAAACTTAAAGTTAAGTTTTCAGCACGACTAAAAGGAAATGGTTAGGTTAAGTTAGCTTGAGTGGCTGCTATGGCACACTTAAACCGGTGACGGTCCGTTGTGATACCACAGGATCTTACTTCCCTATTACCCTTATGTGAACCAATTTGAGCTACTTATGTAGCGTGATATATCTCGCACCTTACAGTTTTCGAGATCAGAGAGGCAGTCCATTAAGAATCTACCCATATATTTATGTCTTTTGTGTACCAGAGCCGGACATGAGCAATGGAGGTGGACTACCCGTCTCTTCTTCCTCGTCCATACAACTTCTGTAAAGATCATTTGCTTCGAAACCTAGCCTCCTCGCATGTTCTCCAAGTAGGCAGTGTCCTGTGAGTATCCCCATGATCGTTTTTAATTCACGTCTACGTAGGGAGATCAGTGTCTTTGAGCGTTTCAAGTCCAGCTTTGGTCAGACTTGCCTTGCTACACTACATAAGAGAGTGTTGGTCCACCTTTCATTCGCTTTTTAAGCACTGTCTCGAGTGCCTTAATAAGCCTCCCCAAATTTGCCCTTTTCGGTAGCAGTTGGAGAGTTGTACCTTGCCTAGCTAGTTCGTCCGCCCTGCAGTTCCCCGTGACGTCCGAGTGGCCGGGGACCCAGACTATCTGAATGTTGAAAGGCTCACTCATCTCATTCAGAGAGAAGTGGCAGATAGTTCGGAACCTTTTCTCGAAGCATAATGTTGGTGTAACGTAGTCTATCGTCGAGTGTCCTGTCTGAAGACATTGCTTACTATAATTATCGACGGGGAGAAGGTGAAACATAACCTTCAAAGCACGTGTTGGTGTTGCCCTCAGCGCCCCGCTTATAAGCATGTAGGCCATTCCTTGCACCTTCTGGATCCCCTTCTTGTAGGTTACATCAAGAGCTGGCCACCACACGCTCACCCCATACATAAGTACAGGTCTTACCAGCACCGGCTTTAGGCCCCATCTCTTTCCGATGGCGTTTCTGCACGAGTCCATGGCTATATTAGCCTTGTTTACTCTTTCCAAAATGTTGGGCTTCCAACTAAGCTTACTGTTCAAGATTACGCCCAGAAATCTTGTCTTATCTGTAAAAGCTAGTCTCCTGCCATTTAAGATAGGTGGATCTACTACCGGGATTTTATATTTCCTAGTAAAGAGTATCAATTCAGTTTTGGACGAGCTGATTGCCAGTCCACATCTGATGGCCCACCTCATAATGATTGATGAGGAGGGCATTTTGGATTACCTCCTTCGCCGTGTTTAAATATTTACCAGAGACAGATATCGCTACGTCATCTGCATAGGCAATCACTCCGATCCCTTCTCTCTCCAGCTCTAACAGCAACCCATTGATTGCTATGTTCCAGAGAAGAGGAGACAGGACACCTCACTGCGGAGTTCCCTTAGCCACCCGCGCCCTAATGGTAGATCCCCCCAGCTCCGAATTAACCATGCTGCTCCCCAGCATATGATTAATTAACCCACTTACAGGGTAGTCCACCCCAAGGAACGACAATCCCTCCAGAATATCAAGGAACGCCACCATACAAAAGTCTTGCGAGATTATTGATTTCTCAATTATACTTACCAGGGCGTGCAGAGCTGTGCCCACAGATTTCCCTTTACAGTAAGCAAGCTGAGACTGGCCCCAGTCACTAGGCTTTATTTTTGATCGTATATAGATATCCAACAGCCTTTCTAATGGAGGTATGGGTCTTAGGTCCTTTGGGTAGCCATGTGAGCATTTACCCGCTTTCGGAATATAGATCACTCTGACCTCTGCCCACCTCCGCGGAATGCAGACCAATTTTAAACACCCTTTGAAGATTACTTGCAGCCAGGGGAGAATAATCGACGAGTTGTTTTGAATATCCGCCAGTATAATTCGGTCTGAACCAGACGATTTATAAGTTTTGAAACCTTCAAGTGCCCATAGGATCCGTTTTTTAATTACGATATCTTCTATGCTCAGTGAATATGTTTCTCGATGAGTACTAATCTCTGTCGAGTCGTCGAAGCTTCCTGGAAAGTGGGTTTCGACGAAAAGTTTCAAAGATTCCTCACTAGAAGCAGTCCAAGATCCATCCGGTTTAATTATATAACTGGGAATGGTTGGATTAGTAGACAGTATCTTCCTAAGACGAGGGGTCGCGGTGACTTCTTCCATTTTATCACAGAAGAGTCTCCGTGACCTCCTTTGCGCCTTCCTCAATTATTTTTTGGATACTTTTAAGACCTCCTTATAGGAGTCCCAATCTTGAGCCTCTCTCGTACTTTTGGCTCTATTAAAGGCTTTCCTACATGCCTTTCTGTAGGTTCCCAGTTCCTTGAACCACCATGCTGGTTTTATAATGAAGTGATGAAGTGAAGAATCTACAAGCTTATAGATTTAAACGTGGTTTTAAAACTTTAAAACTAGTCTTAATCCAGAATTAATTTATTATTAATTAGAACTTTCAATAGGATTTGGACTTGTTTTCGTGTTTTACTAATTTCTGAAATATTATTAATCTCCATATTTTGAGACGTTCTGTAAACTCTGCAAATTTATCAATCCATGAATCGGGTTTTGAAGTAGACTTAAATTTCATTCAAATATTATCTTCTCAAAATTTTTGATAATTTCAAATTCGGATCAAGTTTTTTATAGTGCGTTCAAATTCACAAACTTAAAAATGCAGTTTGAGTTGCAGACATATACGTTCAAACTTTATGTCTTTAATACCTGATTTGTAATCAAAGTAAATGTAAATTTTCTCAAACTAAATGAAATACTGATCGAAATCAAACAAACCTATCTATTTTAATCAAAAAAACAAACTTTCAAACAAACCAAGAACGTAACCATCATAAGATTTTACATTTTACTCTAGAATGGGTTTAGTTTCGTGATATCTCTAATAATCAAAATTGCTATCCACTCGGCTTGGAGAGCAACAAAGCCACACATTACTTCATCCTATCGTACATATTAAACACGCTAATAATTTTTAATTATCACATGCACAAAAACAGCTTAGCAAACAAAATTAATTTATTTCTCGATAATGAACCAGATAATACCAATGCAAGGTATGACCAAACTTAAACATCCAGTTATTAAAATATTTTTAATTATTGTTAGTTTGAATGATGTTCAAATCATATCAAATTATGTTTAAAACATCATCAAGAAACTAATGTTAACGTAATCAATTCATCAAACTCTCCGATATTTAAAAAAATATTTAGTCAAAATTTAAATTATCTTGAATGATAGGCGAATTTAAATCACACAAATAAATTAGTTAGTTCTTAAATCACAACTAACAATTATTGCAAAATTTGATAATGACTTAAATTTAGAAATTTGAGTGAAGTTTGAATACAAATTGACCGAAACTTGAATAAATTTCCGGTGGATTAGTTGTAATTAATCGTTGAATGATGTACAACAAGAATAAATTATTAAATTACGTGTGCATATTCCAATGCTGTAGTTAATAAACATTAATAAAATGAATCAAGTTTGAATCAAATCGCAATGTCATTTCGATATAATCTCATTTAAAAATCCATTACTCTTTCCTTTTTTATTTAAATCCTGATTATATTAATTTCAAACTGGAAATTTCTATTACATTTTACTTTAGTTTAACAACATAAATTTTCAAAATAAATTTTAAATTTCATTTCAATTCTCATCATCGAGATCATAATTTTAAAAAAATGCTTCGATCAATAAAATAGTCGAACAGTAATGAGTTGTGATCGTAAAATTTCAAATAGTTGAGCGATCGTATATTGATTGACACATTAAGATCGAGTAAACGCAGTTACGCTGCGCACTTATTTGAGTCTCAAATTAGAAAGCAATTTAAATAACTCACATAAACGATATTTTCCTTTTGTTTTTTATAGATTTCCCAAATGGGTAAAAAACGAATTTTAGCATCTGCAAGTATAAACATGCGGAAATATGCAAGCATTGAAAGCACACAACAATCATTTCTATTAAGTTTAAGACCTGTATCCAAAAAAATTACGTCTGCTGAATTAGAATTGACACTGAGCTGTGTTTTTGTACGAGAAGGAAAAGCCACGTAAGTTGTAGATCAATTCAGATAAGATAAAAATATCAAAAAAATATATTTTTTATTTTACAGAGATGAAGATATGCAAAGCATCATATCTTTGATGTCTGTTAATAATTCCGATATAGCACCATTAGACGATCTAGAGGATATTCCAGATTTGGAAAATGATTTAGATTTTGTGGTCGATATGAATCAACAGCTGGAACAGTTAACATCAAGTCTGACTGGTTCTGATATAGAAACACCAATGAGTATACCATCCCTATCCGATGATCGAACTCCGCTCGCCGAAAATTACAACAAGTTGCCCGAATTGGAAAAGGAAGAAAAGACAAAAGAACCCGATAAAAAAGATTTACCCAGACCATTGCCCGCGCCATCAGCTGCAAATACATCACCAGTAACATATAAAGTAAGTGAACCAACGAGTCGAAACGAATCAGAACAAAATAAAAGTGAACATCCCAAGAGTTCAAGTTTGTTTGATAAATTTTATGTTGAACCGTTGACAATCAATGAGGAAAAGCAAACTCCATCACATGACGCCATACGAACTGAGCTTGATAGTGTGGCAAAATTGAATAATGTTGTGCAAGATAATAAAATCCACAAAGAACAAGATAACTTAAAAACCCAAAACTTAATCAATAATGACATTAAAATTACAACTACAACGATCACGACTACAATAGCATCGGCGGAAAAGGTGGAGAATAAACAGCGACCTGAACTACCACCGTTAAAATTAAAGAAAAATTATGAGAATGGAATCAATCAAAAAACACATCAAATCACTAAGCTTGATCTAAAGGATCGTACGCCCGGGCAAGATTTACTCGAATGGTGTAAAGAGATTACGAAAGATTACCCAGGCGTTAAGGTAACAAATTTAACCACCAGCTGGCGAAATGGTATGGCATTTTGTGCGGTCATACATCATTTTAGGCCCGATCTCATCGACATGGATAAACTTGATCCGCACGATGTGGTTGGAAATTGTCGAGTGGCATTCGACGCGGCTGAATCATTAAATATACATCGGGTCATTGAACCACGCGACATGAGTTTACTTGCGGTCCCCGATAAACTTGCCGTTATCACATATTTACATCAACTGCGAGCACATTTTACCGGTCATCAACTAGAAATTGAACAAATCGGACCAACATCCGATGAATCAAGTTACATAATTGGTAATTACAAATCGGATAATATTTCGGCAAATCTATTCAATATCGATCAACTCAAGCTACACTTGAACAATCAAACCGTTAACGATGAGAATGACGATAAATCGCCTCGTGATAAGAAAGATGTTAAGAATTTAATTTTGTCTAGTTCAAAGAATTTACTCGGTAAGGTTCTGTCGCCGACAAAAGATAAGCCAATGCACTTTAATAACCATAACAATAATAACAACAACAATAGTACTCATAATAGTAATAACAATAATATGAATAATAATAACAACAACAATAAACTCAATAACAATGAGTCGTCTGCGATTTCGACATCGACGTCCGCAACCAATGTGATAAACATTCATTCGAATAATTTAGTAAACAATAGTACAACTGACACAACGAATGCTAAAGAGAAACCCATACTGATGACCAGGCGTCAATTAAACGATCCATTCGGATCGGATGACGAGGACGAAGAGCCGATGTCTAATAATAATGCAGCAAACGTGAACGAACATAATAATAAAAATTTGAAAAATGTTAATGAGAATGCGAATAATGCTAAAATGCCGACACTCGATCCAAATAAGGCGAATGTAAGTTCGATATTCATACGATTTTAAGAACATAAAATATAACCAGTTTTTCTAAATTTCAGAAATTACTGGCCCGACACAAGGAACTCAGTGAAAAAGCTAAAATCATGATGGAGAAAATAAATCGCACTTCATCTGTAGATAGTCCTAAACAACCGAATGACACGGACGAGGAACGGCAGGCTCGATTACGTGAACAAGCACGACGACTAATTGCCGAAACGCGAACAAAATCATTAAATTTAGATTCACCATCGTCTCCAATTAAAGCGATAACACATCGCATTACATTGTCACCAGAGCGAACAATATCACCAATCAATAATATGGAAGGTTTCTTCCAGAAGAATAATGCGAATAGTAAAGAAGGTTCGCCGATTAAGAATACATTGTTGAATAATGATCGAATAACACCGCCACGGGATTATAATAATTCACCGAAGAAATTTTTAGATAATCATGACAGTAATCGGAATAGTAGTCCCAATCGTAAAAATAATGATAATTCGCCGTTGCAATCGTTTACTTCGATGTTTGATAAAATTTCACCAAAGAATGAGAAAAAGGTAAGCAGAATCTTAATCGGTACGATAATTTTTATAAGAAGTTTTAACAAACTACAATGCGTTAGTAAAAAGCGTTCCATAATAAATTCTGTTATCAAAATGTACCACACATTTATTCCTAAATTCTTGTATATATTCAATTTCGATATTTCCAATACTTAAATGTTTAAATTCCTACATTCTCAATATTGGAACTGAATTTTTGAATTCCTAATTTGTTTGCGTAAATTTTAGATTCATAATTCCTTAATTTCTTAATTTAATCTAAAAACGCAGTCCTAAATTCCTTAACATTTGAATACAATGGTTTCACATTTTCAATTTTATCTAAAATTTTGAAACTTTAAATTCTGAATAACATAATTTTCCATAATTATGGAAACCGAAAATCCTCGATTCGAAATTTCAAACATTTGTTAAAGTAATTTGCCAAAGCTGGTGGATTCAAATATTTACCTAACCTATTTCCTCATCTACCTGCTTGGTGTTCATCATGCGTCACAGACTGTAGGTGAGTCACCTCAAATACAGACTGCGGAGATTTGCATTGAGGATCCATCCCATGAAGAATTCACTAGGGCCATGCAGAGACTAAAACGAAACCGCTCACCTGGAGTGGACTGTATTAATTCAGAGCTCTTGATATTTGGAGGGGATACTTTGTGGAACTGTCTTTTCGTCCTTATTCGATTAGGCCGCGATATATCCCATCTTCAAGAAGGGAGACCGCTTGAAGTGTGAGAATTATCGCGGTATAGCTCTCCTTTGCACAACATACAAGTTACTGTCAGACATTGTATTGGATAGAATTACTCCTCTAGCGGAGGGCTTGGTTGGTGACTATCAAGGAGGATTTCGTCCGAATCGATCAGTCACTGATCAGATATTTTCGCTGCGAGTGATTCTATCTAAATATTATGAGACATCCATTCCCGTACATCAGGCGTTCCTGGATTTCCGGCAGGTCTATGTCTCGATCAATCGAGCGAGTTTGTGGTCTGCGCTGGAATACCTAAGAATGCCAACAAAATTGGTACGACTGTGTAAGATGACAGTGTCACAGTCTTAATGATGTGTTAAATTTGAGAACAGTCTATAAAGAATTTTTGCAGTTAGCTCGGGTGTTCGTCAGGGAGTTGCTCTGTTCCTGATACTCTTTAATCTCATGTTGGGTACTCTTTCGTAAAACTGAAATACCTCAGCGCAACATCTTATATCTTCAGTCCAATCAGGTGCTTTCATATGCAGATGACATATTGGACTGAATATCAACGGAGTGAAGGAAATGCTTGATCCGCTTGTAGAGTTTTCAGCTTCTGTTGGACTCCAGATCCATGAGTCAAAAACGATATACATGATCTCTGGTTATATGAACAATGGGACACCAGATTTTAGGAGTGGCCACTACACACGTTTGAAGGAGTGAGGAGGTTCAAATATTTGCGCTCTCTTATTACTCACGATAACAGTGTGAGCCTCTAAGGCCACTGCTAAAATCTAAACACCTATCAAGTGGCCGTGAAGCTGAAGCTTTACAAAGCGTTGATCAGACCCGTTGTTATGTTTGTGAAAGTTGGGCGCTGACGGATGAGAGCGAGAGATGGCTCTTACATTTGAGAGAACAGTCATGCGTGTGATTTACGGCCCAAAACGCGAAATAGATGGCACATACCGAGCTCTGTACAATATCGAGATCAGAGGTCTGATGAAGATCCTCGATATTGTGCATGAAAAAAGATCTCGGCGAATTCGCTGAGATCAACCATATGGTAGGCGCAGAGGTCGCTGCAGGCGACGATGGCTCCACGGTGTAGAGGCTTCTTCTGGTTATCTACGACAGTATGAAGACCAAGCACAGTATCGAAACCGTTGGAGCCAGATTGTTGACGCAGTAAGGGGCCAGTCATGGCCTTTAAACACTGTATTATTATTATTATCATTTCCTTATCTAACTATGTAGCTGAGAAAAAGAGTGGTATTAGTCGAAAATATTTTGATAAACCGAATTAAACCTTCATCGTAATTATTTATAATCAAAACGTTTTTCATCTATACAAAGACCTAAATTTCCATTAAATTTGTTTCAATTTTAGACAGAGACTTTACCTAAATTGGAGCAGCTATTGTTATTAATAAACTAATAAAAATATTTTTCAATATAATTATAGGGCGATACAATGACATACATTCAAAGTGAATTAGATGCACTGGAAAGGGAGCAAGAGGCAATCGATCAAAAGGCGGGGGCTTTGGAGAAAAAATTACGTTCGGTCATGGGCGGAAATAATACATGTAAAAATAAAATTATTTCTTTTAATATACCCAACTAATGTTGTAATTAAATTATTGATTAGGTGGTGAGGAGACAGAAGAACAACTGCTTGCCCAATGGTTTACTCTAGTCAATAAAAAGAACGCGTTGTTACGGCGACAAATGCAATTGAATATTTTAGAGCAGGAAAATGATTTGGAAACTAAAACATCGTATTTAAATAATGAATTGCGCGCGGCTCTATCGGTCGAAGATTGGCGCAAAACTGAAGAGCAACGAGAACGTGAAGCGTTACTATTAGCCGAACTAGTGAAAATAGTCGATCGTAGAAATGAATTAGTACAACATTTGCACACTCAAGAGCAAGCGTAAGTATATGAAATATATTTTTATAGTTATGCACCAAATATAATTATTTTTTTTATATTTGACAGTATTGAAGTAGACGACGAAATAGTACGAGAGTTGGAACATGTTGACATTCATCCAAAAGATAAATGTATCATCCAGTAAATATAAAAAACCCTTTCGAATTAACATGTTCCTTAAAATTAAATTAATTTATAAATTATGATTAAAAAACAAAATATATTATTTTATATTATATACATTATATATTTTAGACTTATTTAAAAACAAAAACAAAATTTATTAATAAAATATATATTTTTATTTTTTATTTAAAATACAAACACATTTTTTTTTTATTATTTTTATTAATATTATAAAATTAACAACTCAATCAAAACCATAAATGTGTATGTTCATCAATAATAATTTAATTATTATATATAAAATACAAATTAAATTAAAAACAAACAAAAAATTATATTATATACGTCCATATAGATGATAAGGATATTTAAAAAAAAAATTATAGAATTTTATTAAATTACAATAAGATGAACGTTATAGAACAAAAAATGATAAGGATTCTAAAAGATGCATATATTATAATTATTTATTAATACGTGTTTTCTAATTTGTGCTTAAAACAAAACAAAAAATCATAATTAGTTGATATTTTTAAAATTGTTATAATTTTTTTTTATAAAAATTATTTAATTAAGTATTTGTGAGATTTTTTATTTAGTTTGAGTGATTCTAATTGTATGTATTTAAATATTGGTCTGCCATTGTTTGAACTTGTTTTTGGATAAGATGATTGAATGTGAAAGCAGGTTTGAGGATAATTTCACAAAAGTTCAAATGGGACACTTTTTTAACTGGTACTCATGTTGAGAGCTATTGAAATACATGCCTGTCGTTTTGTATAAATAATTCAAAAGTAGCGTTTAAATTGATTGATGTTATTAAATTTGGCCTGCCTTGTGTCATTAATTAACATTGAGTTGATGATCGATTACTGGAAATTTGTTAAATAAAAGTTCATTCTACTCAACTTCTTTCTTCTTGGGGAAGCTATCCCTGTATAATAATTGTGTCATTTCAATTCTTTTTCTTCAACATACTACAATAAACTGTCGTACGTTAACATAATCGACCACTAGGTCGAAGATACATAGGTAAACTGCATTTGTTAAATATCTCGAATTTGAATTCACGACGGATTGTAATGATAGTTTACGTGATTGTAAGCTGTATTAACACATCAGCATCATCACATGTTTCGGTTTTTATTTCACATTGTTTCACAAATTTTTTTATTTGTTTCAAAACATGTGAAATGTATAATAGCCATAAATTTTCTTAATTTTAGGAGAATCTTCAAAAATCTTTAAATTGCTTAATTTTATAAAAATATAATTCTAATCCACAAAATATTTATTAATCTTGCAAATTAAAAATATGGCTTTCGTATAATAATTATTTTGAAAGTAATGCTTTCACCTTATTGACACTACAAATGTGGCATACCGCAATTCGCAAAGTTTTTGAAACGTAATGAAATCTGTATTATTGGAAAATTTCAAGTTATTGATCGAAGTGTAGCATGTGAGTGTTTTAGCTTTAGAAGTCAGATATTACTCATTAATTAGGTTTGCGTAAAGTCTGTTTCAAATGTTCGTAACAAAAACCAATTACATATTACTAAACTGACAGTGTCTCATATGCGTCTGGTATCCAAATCCAACAAATTTAATATCAAGAAAATGGGCAGAAATTCAACAGATAATGATGCTTGCAATCCCAATGACAAATTTCATTGCAAATGACAGATTTCTTTATAGAACTCATTATATGAGTTCAACCTACACAGTTGGAAGAATCGACAATTATTCTGCATTTATTTATTATTTTGAATTCTATATTATTCCTTGGTTGACTAATTAATCTGCTGAGGTATTGCGAGGATTGGTATTTCCAGTATAAGGTCCCCAAATATTAAAACACTCAAATTGAAAAAAATAAATATTAAAGTAATAACCAATCCATGTGTTGTTCATTAAAAACATCAATAATAAACTGTGGGCTAATAAATGTTTTTAATTACGTTAAATCTATCAACACAGTTCATGTCTACAATTAAAATACATGTTTGCAATAGATATAAGAATCAACTCTTCAAAAGCATGATACCGACAGTTTTTCTAATTTAAATGTACTGAACTTTTAGGTTCTAAGATTCTAACCTGGTTTGAGAATTGGAAAATAGTTGAAAAATTTGAACAAGGACCGTCGTCATTTAGGCTTCAACCTCATACAGAACTTTAAGATTGGTGTAGATTCTTAGGCACCTATTGTTAGATAGTATGGTTTAAATTGTTGATAAACTTAACCTAAAGGAGCGGCACACATATCCAATTAAATTGTTTGTCTGTTTTAAATTATCGTCTACTAGAGAATGATGTTTAGAAAATTCGAAAATCATTTCTTCGACGATTGAAATTGTGGAAAATTCATAGTCGTATTTCTTTATGCTGAAGCTAAACAGAGCTACGTATTATTAGATGTAAAATAAATGCTCCAGGTCATATTGCACCTTGCTTTAACTTTCACTTCAATAGGTTTATTGGACATTGTTAATACAGAGATTTTGGAACCTGAGAGTATTCTCTGCTAAAATTACTTTAATGGCTGGATTTAATAGTTTTTATATAACAAATTACCTTCTTCCTTCATAGACCAAGCAGGAAAGTGAGCCATACGCTTTTTCCACTATGTTAAGATCTCACGAATTGGTTGGTTATTATTTCTGTTCTATAATTTGTTTTCGCATCAAACTTGTTTTAATTGCGCTCAATCTCGAATAGTGGTTCTACTGGTAAATAAATCTTTAGGCCTTTTACGTGTTGATCAAAAAGGTAATAATCTAACAATAGTTTAACCACATTCCAATCTGGACACATTCCAATCTGAAACACAATTTCAAACAATAAACTGGTATCCAATATTGCAGGGCTGTGCGAAAAATGGAAGAGTCGGTACTCTTGAATGACTGAAACTAATTAGTATAAAAAATATCACTCAACTCATGTCGTGTATAACCAAAGGAACATTTTTATTTATATAACAATTCAAAGCCTATAGAAAATGTATCACAATAGGCCTAATCTAGATAAATAAGTCAATCTTTCTTTCAGGACTCAGGATATACTCGACTGCCATGTAAGAGGTCATATCAATTTAAGATTATTGTTTATTATAAAGGCCTGTATCACAATGTGTACGGGAACGGAAGTTTGACTGACCATTATCAAAGAAATTGTAACAAAAAACAAACATTAACCGATAAACTGTTGCTTGTCCCACATCAAAATATGTAATTATTATATACGCTAAATTAATTGTTGTAACATTATATTAGGTCATAAGTTGAAACCGTGCAGTCCTCAAACTAAACAAGCAAAAACTGTGTATGGATGTAACTCTGTACTGATGATTGTAACATCAAGCTATATGTACTTCTTCTAAGTTTTAAATTCGTTTTTATTCAGTTTGTGTGAACGGTTTTTAGTTGTATAATTCTTAGGTTTTCTTTTATAAGGACAAGATAAGGTCTAAGAAAACTATATTGCACTATAATTTATTTAATGAGAACAATAATTAATGAAACTGTATTATGAAAAAATTTTAAGTTAACGTCGTTATAGCACGAAAAAAACTATAAAGAATGAAATCTAATAAAACAAAAAATAAAAATTAAACAAACTGAAATTATGAATATAATTGAAGAAAACTACAAACCTACAAGACTTTTATTTTGCGTACGATGACAAATTTATGCGGCCTAGTAACGAATTCAGAAAAATGCAATAGCCCTTTGTAATCGTAGACATCAAATTCACTTAATTCAAATCATTCGGCTGTTCACATTAAAAGAATAATGGCTCAGAAATTTTCTTGGTTTGGATGGTAACCAGGGATGGGTGGTTGTCGACACGTAAAATATAACGTAGATTACTTGGCAGTGTTTTTTGTCAACGTCGACAGTTAAAATAATGTCAACAACATACGATATTTTAGTGATTTTAAGTCGAATGCGTAGTGCGCGGGAGTATTTTGTAAAAGAGTTCATCGAGAGATGATTTTTTCATTTGTTTGACAAATGACGCATGAATAGTTCCAAACTGTTAACGTGTTTTTATTTATTCAGTATTGTTTGCCATTTCATCATGGAAAGACTGAGCCTGGCATAGCGTCTACAAATTGTTACGAATAAAATCACGCACATGTTGTTTGATGCTCCCTATTTCTGGCATAACTGCCGGTGTGACTTTTGCACTTCAGCACACTTTCCACTATACTCCAAAATTGTTCGATACATCGAAAACTTGTGGACTCTTTGAGATAACATTGATTTGATTAATCTCGTGCAAATTTATTGCTTCTGTTGGAAATAGAGTCGTTTGAACGAGCTATATGGCAAAAGCTTTACTGCTGAATCGTGTTGAAGAATGAGCGGCAAAATACGTCGTTATGAAAAATGTCGCTCCACAACTGAAAATTGCTGGTCAAATTCATTTTTTTGCAAATGTATCTAACTTGAAGTGTTTCAAAACGAATTTCATGTACGTTTCGTCATCCATCAAAACACATCCACTAAATTTTGTGAGAATTTTGTCATCAGTCTGGCAAATATTTTCTCGAACAAGTGTTACTTATCTCAACGATTTGGCCTTTTAACAACTTGTAGCGCTCATAGCCTTACTGAACTCGAATTCGTTTTACCATGGAGTGGAGTGTGTTAAATTTTATGGCACCGCCATAGTTAAATTTCCCCGGATTATTTTTAATGAAGGTTTAACCTTTCTGTAAAGATTTCTATCGTTGTTCAGCACTAATTTTTAATACGCCGATGGTATAGTAAGCTGAGTCAATGCTCTTAAAATCGTAGACTCGAATTCAAGATTCGTCAGCGCCAATACTTTTTTAATTTAAATTATACTGTAAAATTGGTTCAACACAGCTTCTTTTCAAATCTACATTCAATTTCTAATGAAAATATACGGTAATGGTCAAATAAGCATAGTCTATTCCTGGCGAATATAAAAGATTTGCTTGCTTTTGCATTCGTGGATTCGAGTTCAATTCTCGTCATCGTCAATACTTTTTTAATTTAATTTCTTCGGCAAGTTTAAGAGCCATCTCTTGGGTATGACCGTAATGAAAATGTAAGAGCCATCTCTTGTGTATGACCGTAATGATTGTCCATTCCCGTTGCTAAAATTTTCAATTTTCTCTATTGAATTGGCAAAAATAAAAGATGTGTATATCGCGAAATTTATTTGCGTTTGGTATTGTGAACTAAATAATTTGCGTTTGGTATTGTGAAACTCGAGTTCAAGCCTCGGTCTGGCATTGAATATTTTTTAATTTAATTTATTTAATTTCTCCTTTCAATTGGCAAATAAAAAGAATGAGTATAGCGGCAAATTTATATATGGAAATGGTGAGATGGTAAAGAGTAAGGCGGTGTCCTAGGATTTGGGATCGTGGATGATGGTGCGGTGCAGTGTCGAACCTCGATTAATCGTAAAACGTTTCTTCACACATCTTCTTTTACCACCGAGCCACCGCCATACATATAATTAGTGATATTCCCAGCGTTTATATGCCATTTGAATAAAAAAAATTGAAAATTTTAGCAACGGCAATGGACTTTGCTTATTTGACCATCGCCGTACAATTTCATTACCGCTCTCTATACCCTTACCAATCTTTTATACTTGCCACTTTTACATGGAGAGTATTCGTTTTGAACAGAAGCTGATGAGTTGGATTATTTTTATTTCACCAACACCACAGGAAAAATTAAATCAAAAAATGTTTGGCTCGATCGAGAATCGAACTTAGATTCATAAATCCAAAGCCACTAACTTTGCTTACTGCACCACCAACGCATATACATTTCATGTTTTACAAATCTTTCATACCTGTCATTTGAATAGAAAATATTGAATATTTTAGCAAAGGCAATGGACTGTGCGTTTCACTATATAGTATATACCCATCTTGTATACATGTCACTACTTGAAAAATATGAAAATGTTTAACAGAAGCTGTGTATTGAACCAATTTGAATAGAGAAGAAATTAAATAAAAATAATATCGTCGCTTATGGGACTCGAACCTTGCTCCACAAATCCCAATGTTATCACTCTACTACCTCACCCATCACCGCCCAAGTATAACAAAACTGAAAATTTGAATCTAGTACGAAATTTTTTCCGATTTTCGGTAGCAAAAATCGGGAAATGATGAAATTTGGTTTCAAAATTTTAACACTTACAGCGTTGCTGTATTTTTTTTTTATTTTTGTCAGAAACGCCATTTCGGTTGATTATCTTTTCTTGCAGTGAAATTTTATGTTTTATTTTCGAGTGTTTTCCATGTTATTTAATTTAAATTAATTTTATGTTTATAATAAGTTATTAATTAAGTGTCTATAAATATATTTTTTTTGTGTGTACATAAATATAAATTTCGAACGTGTATAATTTTTTTTGTATATAGTTAGTTCATATCATTTTGTTCAATCATTTATTGAAAGGTAAATATTTTGTTATGATTAAATAAGGTTATGTTTAGTTAGTAAATTTGGTTTATCTCAATATTGGGGCAAATTAGATATTTTGGCACCTTTAAAACTCATCGTAATCTCAACATGTCAATAATTTCCTGCACACATCTCTAAACTTTTTATCTCGACAATAATTTTTCCGCTGTTGAGATGAACCAAATTTATGTGCCATTGCCTTACCTCAACAATTTTTTTTATTTATATTGATATTAAATTATTTTAAAAAATATAGGTATCTTAAAATTCAGAGATGTCGGAACGGACCAGACAAAGGCGAATGAAGCTAGAGTTACAAAGAAAGCTTCCTCATCATACATCACAATCAACTTAATTCGACGTCAAATGGCTGTGAACTGATAATCCCGTGATTATAATTAAATGTACTAAGAATTAATTAAATTTAAGAAGAGAAATGTTTTTTTATTATTAATTTTTCATATTTAATAATTAAATGTATTTATTTAAAACCGTTAAAAAAAATTTTTTATTTACATTTTCAAATTTAAATCTCTGCCGCTAAAATCTATAATAAAGGCTCCGCCCACATTTTGTTGAAAACATAACCTAACTCTTTTTCATCATTGTCCGACTATTCGCGACAACGTTCATAGTAAATCTTACAATAAGTCGGACATATTTGATGAAAAAAGTCGGAGAGAAATTCATCAATTTTTCCGAAAAATGCGAAAAATGTCGGATTTCGTTATACTTGGGCGTATATAAAGGGTGATTTTTTTGAGGTTAGGATTTTCATGCATTAGTATTTGACAGATCCCGCGGGATTTCAGACAAGGTGTCAAAGAGAAATATGCTCAGTATGCTTTAACATTTCATAATGAATAGACTTACTAACGAGCCACAACGTCGAATTTTCAGTGAATGGGCCCTAGAAAAGTTGGCAGAAAATCCGCTTTTTTATCGACAAATTTTGTTCAGCGATGAGGCTCATTTCTGGTTGAATGGCTACGTAAATAAGCAAAATTGCCGCATTTGGAGTGAAGAGCAACCAGAAGCCGTTCAAGAACTGCCCATGCATCCCGAAAAATGCACTGTTTGGTGTGGTTTGTACGCTGGTGGAATCATTGGACCGTATTTTTTCAAAGATGCTGTTGGACGCAACGTTACGGTGAATGGCGATCGCTATCGTTCGATGCTAACAAACTTTTTGTTGCCAAAAATGGAAGAACTGAACTTAGTTGACATGTGGTTTCAACAAGATGGCGCTACATGCCACACAGCTCGCGATTCTATGGCCATTTTGAGGGAAAACTTCGGAGAACAATTCATCTCAAGAAATGGCCCGGTAAGTTGGCCACCAAGATCATGCGATTTGACGCCTTTAGACTATTTTTTGTGGGGCTACGTCAAGTCTAAAGTCTACAGAAATAAGCCAGCAACTATTCCAGTTTTGGAAGACAACGTTTCCGAAGAAATTCGGGCTATTCCGGCCGAAATGCTCGAAAAAGTTGCCCAAAATTGGACTTTCCGAATGGACCACCTAAGACGCAGCCGTGGTCAACATTTAAATGAAATTATCTTCAAAAAGTAAATGTCATGGACCAATCTAACGTTTCAAATAAAGAACCGATGAGATTTTGCAAATTTTATGCGTTTTTTTTTAAAAAAAAGTTCTCAAGCTCTTAAAAAATCACCCGTTATATATATTTGATGTTATGCAAATGTTTTATACTTTCCAATTGAATTGACAAACTTGGGCGACATTTTTTAACAGAAGCTGAGTTGAACTAAAAATGTCCCAACATTAATATCGTTAGAAACTTAACTGAACTGCATATTGCCAGGTGCAACATTTAATGCGATGACATTCCAAGCAGTGTATTTCGAAGAAGTTAAAAATCTGACAAGCTTCTCCTCCTTATGTTCTTAAAAATTATAAAACTTCCGTTCCAGTCAATGATGCTTGATACAATTTTCTAGGCAGGCCACAATATTGACCAATGACCATACAAGTTTTAAGTTTAAATCAGTACACGAATAACGTGAAATTAAAAATTTCCCTATACGAACTGAAAGTATAACAAATAGGTATAGCTGAGTTTAAGTCTCGATTAAAACTAAAAACAAATTTAATTTATGTTCTTACAAATTAATTCAATTCAGATTCTGTTAAACTTTCATTTTTCTCAATTCAAATGGTGAGTATAAATGATGGATTTATCAGTAATGTAATTGTACGGCAGTGGTCAAGTAAGCAAAGTAATGGGCGTTTGATTAGTGCACGTGAGTTCAAGCGGCATTCGGGCTAAGGTTTTTTTAAATTTAATTTTATCTTACAAATTAGTTCAACTCAGCTTCTATTAAAATTTTCAAATTTTTCCAATTAATTGCCAAGTATAAAAGAGGGATGTAGCAGCAATGAAAATGAACGGCAATGGTCAAATATGCAGAGTCCAGAAATAGTTTGGTTATAGAAAAATCGTTCAGGTCAGGTATTTTTCCTGGGTCACATCCATTTTCTTTAATGGCAATCAGTAATTCTTTTCCTTTAGTTGTAGTTAATCTAGAACCCAAGTGAGTATTCTTCGCATTGAAGTCATCACCCATTATGAACCTTTTTCCCAGACGCTTGAAGAACTCTGAGTATTGTTTGTGTTTAATAAAATGTCTTGGTGGACAGTACAATCCTGCCACAATAATAGGAAAGTTGTTGGTTTTTATATACATGAACAAGTGTTGGTTATCTGAACGATTTGGCTTTTTAAAAACTCGGTAGCACTTATAGCCTTCCTGCACTCGAATTCGTTTTACCATGGAGTGGGGTGTTTTTAATGTCGGAATATTTTTAATGAAAGTTCTGCGCGCTGTTCTATACCGTTCCACCGTTATAAAAAGGGTCACTCTATATAAAGCTATATAATGGATAAACATGACGCTGAAGTAGATTCATGGTATTCGCTCTTTTTGAAGAGATTTATATGCATCGGCGGATATTCTATAAAATTATCACCAATAACGCATTGTTCCTAAAGAAATTAGGTCCCCCTTTAGATTAGAACTAATTGACAAAACCACTCTAGGAATTGTCTACATTATCGACGTTGTTTACGTTATCTACGGGTTGTCGACACGTCAATATAGAAAATAATAGATGACGTTTACGCGTCCATTCCTAATGGTAACATTAGGAACTGTCATGATAAATTATGATTTGTGGAACGAAAATACTTATGGTTTATAAGGGAACCGGTATATTCGAAAAGGGCGGAGAATCGTAAAAACGCCATTCTGCCTTGAAAGAACTCAAATTGTCACGTTTAAGGAAGCAGAAGACAGAATCTCGGGAAGGGCTATTGTGTGCGATAAATAGATCGTCATTTTTTCAAGACACCACTTTTGACTAAACTTGTTTATAAAGTCTGTAGACCGCTGTTATAACAATGATCGCAAATATGAGATTTAAATACATATATCACATATACGAGTATTATCTAATATAATGAGAGTAGAGTGTGGGTATGTATCTCTTGGATCACTGGGCTGATAACAAAAGTAATAATAAATCTTTAGTTAAAACAAAATTATGTGTGTAATTCAAATTCATTTGCTTTAAACACTTTTTTCTATCGCAACCTCCATTTCATTCTCTTTATCACCTACATCTTGTTCAGGCGTATCATCGTTTTCTTTTGATTTTTCTGGATCATCTAATATTTCCGCTTCCTCTGTGGTTTCATCAACTTTTTTATATTTATTCTTATCTGAAATACAAAAACTATAAATTAGCGCACGTTTACATACGATATGATAACAGTTTATTATTTAATTACCGAATTTAGATATATCGGCCCGGAGCAATCTTAGCATATGTATGGTTTCATTCGTGTCAATGTACGCACGTAATGTTTGCACGCCACGCCATCCCACCAATGTTAACGAAAATTTATCATCATTGTAATACAGGACACAACTACCTGCTCCCAAATTCTCAATTCGGGCCTGCGTAATTTCAGATAGTGATGTTATAGCTGGTGGATTCATCGGATCATTATTTTGTAACAATATGATTAAATCATCTCGTTCAATTAGCACGCGTCTCGAGTCACCGATAAATAAATTAGTTGTCGGTAAACCCTCTTGTGCTAATCTAAATGCACATTTCATATTTTTATTATCACATCGAGCAAATGCTTTGACACCGGTGTTTATAATTTTAACGGCATGTTCATTTTTCTGAACAATTTGTCGAATTGGTTCGGTGCAGTAATATATATTTTTCTTTTTGCCACCCAAACAACGGGTCAAAAGACACTTTGAATCAAATTTATCACTAATTTGGTAATATTCTTTGATCGTGGGCCAAGTCTCATCGTTTGGTTGGAAAAATACGAAGGGATCTTCTTTGTAACCATGTAGGCGCCGTTTCTTTCGCTGTGGACCCCATGGTACAGATTTTTCTTCGAGTTTATGTGGATTTTCACCATTCTCAGCCGATTCGGGAGTTTCAGTAACTGGTTGTTTAGGTTTAAGTGATTCATCCTTTTCCCATGGTAAAAGTTTCTTTTTAACTAAGGCAACAACAAAAAATGCCCCTGTGTTTTGTAGATGAGGAAGAATTCGTATACACTTCTCAATGCCATGTCTTTTGATATCCTCTGGATCATCGGCAAACATTTGTGGTCGTATTGAGGTAATCCATCGTTCGGGTACATCTTCAAATTTATCATAAAATTCGATATCGCGATCGGCTGGTCTCCATTGTGTCATACCTTTGTGATATTTTAGTCCGGGAACAAGATCAGAAGCATCAACAATTTCTAATGCTCCTTCAGATTCTTTCACCAAGCGGTAAATCACTGCCTCATTTTCAATCGGATTCAATGAACATGTCGAATACACTAATCGACCACCTACTGCCAGTAGTTCGGCACCACGTTTAGCTACACGATATTGAATCCCATGTAAATTCAATGCTTGGGCTGCATTCCATTTTTTCCAAATATCGGGATTTTTTCTCATAGTTCCGTCACCCGAACACGGCACATCACACAATACTCGATCAAATTTTAAAATTTCATCATTTTGTCCAATTCTGAAATTTGGTAACTGGGTGCTGTCATGATTTGTAACCAGGAAACACGGTGAATTCAATCGTTTTGCTTGGTGAACCAACATGTAACACCGATTATTATCAAGATCATTAGCAATGACAAAACCTGTTGGTATTTCATCCGTGGCATGTAGTGATTCAATTAATTGAGCAGTTTTTGATCCTGGAGCGGCACACATATCCAAAACTTTATGATGTGGTTTTACATCAAGCACAATTGGAGGAATCATTGAGACGGCTTCTTGACGACTAATACCACCGGCACTAGTTTCGGCTATTAAAAAGTTATGCAATCTAAATAACGACTCGGAACGTCGGATATCCTTTCGGGTTAGCTGCAATTGCCAAGCCAACTCATTTGGATACCATGGAAGACATTGGGGTTTTTCGAATTCTTGTTCATCATTTTGTAACTCTTTAGCGCCATTAATATAATCATCAAAGAATTCATGTTTTATTATATCCAGTAGAGCTTGGGATTCTCCTCTAGAACCGGTAACCCGAAATGTAACCGGTAAATTACTTCGAATAGCTTTCAAAAAACTTTCCCATTCGGCGTCAGGACAAATATTCTGCATTTTATAATACTTTATAAAATTTTCATTCTCCCGAACGATTTCCTCGTAAGGTTCTTGAGCTCTTTGCTGTTTGATTTCTGCCTGGAAATATAACAAACGTGGATTTTGTATAAAAACATAACCTCAAACACACACGCGATGTAATTGTGTTAGGGGTTGTAAATTACTTACATTTTCCTTTCGTATCCGTTTCTTTTGGGCAAAGGGATTCACTTTATTTCTACGCCTATGACCACCCATACTTTATAAGTAACAAACAATATGTTAAAATAATAATTGAATAAAAATTAATTTAGTTGCACCGTATTACTGTATTTTACGATATAAACTGTCAAGCTTGAATGAGAACAAATTTGACGTTTAATTTCTTTATGCCGATTGGGAGTAACCTGGTGGACAATAATTTATATACATATTTTTTAAGTTAACCCAAGTAGCCAAAAAACGTGCTTATGAAATTCTAAAATCCGGACTCACCCGATTTATACTGTTTTTATTTTCAAATATAGTATTAAAAGCCTGTATATTAAAGCAGGTATAGGTAAGCTAGAAATTCTTGACGTATGTCTCCGTCCTGTTCTATCCAATAAGGTTAGCAAGACAGTTTTGGAATCTCAGTTGAAAAAACGTGATTATTTGTGTTCACTGAGACTCTGTGCGTTTTCGTGAGATTTTGATCAAATTTTACATGCTTTGCATCTTCTGTTTTTAGTGAGACCTCACTGTGCTGGATACACCTAACAATCATAAACGGCAAAATTACAAACTAAATGACCAACGTCGATTCTCCTGAAAGAGAGAGATCAAATGAAACTACGCCTTTACCACCTAACCGCACAAAGAATTATAGTGCTCTTATGTTTCGCTGTGTAAGAGGGGAGAAAGTTAGGGTTTTATTCCAAACTATAATCACACACCAGAAGTGTATACGAGAAGTATCCGAAGAGAAAATACATGAAAATGGTGATCTTTATACGGTGCTTGCCATTTCAAGAATTTCCAGGGGTTTCTTGGGAATTACATGATAGTGAAAATCTAATAATAGAAAATTGTACTAAATCCATACTAAACAACTTTTCACAGATAGAGTTAGTTTGACTCTAGGGTATATTTCACAGTCATGAGAAAAACTTAAGGTAGTATTTAATTCGAAGAACGGAAAACCTAGATATGATCAGGCTGAAAGTATTCGCCATGCCTTCGTTTTACTACAATTAGAACGATTAGTGGGTATAAGTATTTCAGGGACCATACAATGAGTTCAGAGCTTATTACCTTCATCCTTATCAAAAGGCATTCCGGAACGGTAAGTCTGTTGATACAGCGTGTCACGAAGTGGTTGGATAGATTGAAAAACCCTGGACAATTAGCAACTGGCGGCCAACATTTTAGTAACCTGACGTCGTGATCATGGCCTATACCCCAATAAAACCGAGATGGGTTATTATACGATACCCAAAATTTGGCAAAACAAATGGAAAAGATAGACAAGAAAGCGTCTCATATATGTAAACGTTGCAGAAAGTTCTACAGAATATCCTTACTGCGGGCACTATGGCCTTTTAACAAGTATCTGTATAGAATGCGAATTTGTGTTTTGAGTAGTCCTTTAGAGTTTATTAATTGAAATTCAAAATATGGTCGAATATATTAATTTGGAGCAGTGTTTAAATTGCTAACTGCTAACTCCGCCCTGCGTGGTTTTAGAATTAGTTTGAGGAAAATGTTTTAACGTTTTGCTACTCCTGATACTTTAAACTAGATTGTGTTTCGGTTGGAATAAAATTCGCGATTAGGAACTCGAAAAATATTTTTAGTGGCAGATTTGATGTAAATACTGGTCTATTCTTGTATAAATAGCTTAAAGATTCGTTTTTGTAAAATTTTCCAGAAAACTGGAATTTTTTGGGTTTGACTTGGAACGCAGGCTTTGCCAACACCTTTATTTAATCACATGCGTTCTTAGAAATATAATTATGCATTTATATATTGACCTAGTTTTCCAACAATTATATATTGTCTTAATCGTCAAATATTAGTCATAAGAAATTCCACATATGTACATGTATGTATATTCAAATTAGGATTAACAATAAAAAACTTTCAGGTCACTTCACAAATCAATTTACTTATATTCATTCTAAATCTAAACTATTTCTAATATACAGCCAATTATGTATATATGTAGGTATAATTTCTAGCACATGCGAACCCACACAGACATATTGTATTGCAAACTACTTATGACGTTTTTCTAGTATAATTTACATTAGAAAATCCTAAAGTTGTAGAATAAAATCTAAATTTTTTACATTGTGTTTAATACAATTCAGACACGCAGCAAAGTAGGGGAAAATCTGGTTGATAAATCAAAAATCAAAATCACATAAAAGACCGCACGATTTTTTTTAATTTCAATTTTTATTTCTATAATTAAAATTTTAAAAAGTTTTGTTTTTAAAAAAAATGTTTAAAAGAATTTTTGTTTAATTAAACTTATTGCGTTAATAATTAATGCTATCGGCCCGCTTCCACGTCACGATGATTTTGCGACACAACTTGTGCTAATGTGGCGCGATTGGGCACTGGAGATGGTTCATGACTTTCAAATTCTTTGATTCGGCGATGTTTTCCTGTAAATTTATTATTTCCGATTGTATTAATACGTAAACGTCGTTTGAGTATATAATAAAATACTCACGTGCTGTTCGTATCATTATGACACCCCACCAGGCTGACCAACCATATCCGACCAAACAAAAGAGTAAACAAAACGCTTGCGATATGCCCACGATCAGGTTAATGATAAACGATCCAATTCTACCCTTTGCCGTGTCGTGTTGGGAGAATCGTGGAACGCCAATGCAAAGACATAAGATTCCCGATAATATTGAACCTACAAACACAAAATTTGGTATTCAATTGTTTGATCACTAAAAAATTATAGAAAATGATTTAATTATACCAAGTCCCGGAACTATAAAATTGCAGATCGCACAAAACCATGCCAAACATATTGGAAGTACTGGAATCGCTGCTTTCATTTTGGACGTGTGCTCGACCAAACTCAAATCCAATTTGGGTCGATTATCTTCTGGCGGTAGAGTTGGTGCAATACTTTGTGCTTTACTATTTTTACTTGTTCGCCGACTTCCAGCATCAGCAGCATTTTTCTTTTTACAACAATTCATTTTAGATAAAAATCGTGAACAGCAATTTCTGTAAATAAATAAAATGTTAATATTTTGTTGAATCAAAATGCACGTGAAAAATATAAACCTTTGGTCCATATCGTTGTTAATACTCTCGCGTCGATTAGCCCACGCAATTTGTGCATCCTGTTCGTTCGGTAAGATTTTTTTACCGCATGGTACACAAAAACAACATTTTCTCATTCGATATGTGTTACTGTCCTCAATTTTGTTTGTCGTTCGACAGCAGAACATTTTTTCCAAACATATACCACATTTTCCACCACTTGGATGCGTGTCATCTGGGCCGGATGCAGGCGGCGGTCTCGAACTCGATTTCATTTTTCGCTCTTTTTCCTGAAATATATCGAGTACATACATATACACATATATGTACATATGTTATTTAGCCAACATGTTCACCTCCAAAAAAAAACAAGTTCACAAAGCTTTTCGTATTGATTAAACTTTTTTGTTTTGTTAAAAATTTTTAAATTAAATTTAAATTAAAAAAAAAAAATGGAAAACTAAAAAAAAGTTTTTTGTTCGTTTATCGCTTGTATTTTACCTTTTCCTTACTACGTCCACAGCAATATAATTTTCTTAAGCAACTGCCACAACAATTTTTCTTTTCTCCCATTGAGTTTTCATTATTATTGTTATTATTATTATTTCTACTACTATCGCTATTACTAGTACTAGTTTTACGACGACAACATTTTGGTACTCGACAAATTTTTTTACATGGCATGCACAATTTCCGGCAACATTTGCAACATTTTCGATTGCCACAGCAACCGTTTGATGAGGTGTCCGACAGCTGAGATGGTGATTCATCCAGGTTACTGTCCAAACTGAAAATAAAACCAACAAGAAATAGAAATTAATTTAAAAACTTGACTATGTGTCGTGAAGATGGGTCGCGTGACGAGATTTTGTAAGATTGTACTAGACTCTTCTATGTCCATGTATGTCTTTTATGACGTGTTATTACTTTATTATGTTATGTGTAATATGGTTATGATTTATGATTCATAGGTATGTATGAATGTAAAATATGTTTTTCTTATTCTTAATTAAACAATTTATTATGAGAGCCGAAATTATTATCCCTCA
Organism: Tipula unca; assembly: GCA_951394425.1. Taxonomy (NCBI): domain Eukaryota; kingdom Metazoa; phylum Arthropoda; class Insecta; order Diptera; family Tipulidae; genus Tipula; species Tipula unca. The sequence goes on along the minus strand of OX596380.1, from coordinate 157,932,088 downwards.
TGAAATAATTATATTGTATTGGGCACGTAATTGTCTGGACATTGCGTTTCTCTGCTATATAGAAACAAATATTTTAATTAGGATGATTAAGACAGCGGGATTTATGTATGTATATTGTAAGGTTTATAGATACTCAAGGACCGCACGTGTTGAGTGCTTGTATATAAGTTTTATTAATTTGGTTTAGTTCTTTATGTCATACGTTAATTGGTAGTGAAACCCTCGCATTCGTCAAGCTTCTTAATTAAGAGGTGAAAAGTGAGTTTAAAAACAAGTGATCCTAAAAAATAGTTTAGTGATCTTTATTCATACGGGCTTGGCAGAGATAGAACAAACAGCGATGTGTACAAGTTTTTGCCATTTCCAAGGGTATTACTAAAGTTAATCCTTTATTTTTCACAAGACTCTTTGGCCAGTAAGCCAGTAAGCTAGAACTTGTCTAAAATTATATATAATTCTTAAGAATTTGAAATTATTTCACTAATTCTTAGTCTTTCTCGATTGTACTTTGTAAACTTCTTTGTCTTATAGTCGTTTACTTAGGCGATCCCCAAATTTGCTTTTCACAAGACAACATTTGATTTAGGTTTTTAGTATCAATTTATTCTCATTCATGAGAATAAAATGCTTTAAAATTAATTGATTTGAATATGTTGATTATTAACGCAATGAATGCAATGGGTAAAGTGGAACATAGCTCCACAATAAATATAATAACGTTAAATGAAAAAAGTGCTTCGACATCAAATTTAGCAAATTTGGTGATACCACCTTTTACCACAAATGAAAATACAAATAAAAAAATAAACGCTTCAACAGTAAATAAACTCAGTGCAATGACCATGAATAACGACATTAATTTAATTAGTGAGATAGGTCACTTAAATAAAGAAAATTTGGTGCAAACCGGACAGATATATAACTGTTCAGACCAAAAGAAAAAGAAGCCCGAAATCAGCGCAATTATAGCTAGCTAGACAAAAGCGACTAGATTAGAACATGGTGCTGATCAAATACCTCTCGGCAATAGATTTTCTAGCTTGGTGCCAACGCCACAACAGCTAAAAAGACAGAAAACCCGCCACCAATTTATTTAAGAGAGGCGTCAATTAATGAACTCGTCAATATAATTGACAAGTTAACGGACTTAAAATTTTATATTGCCCCGCTTAAAAGAGGCAATATAAAAGAAACGAAAATCCAACCTTTGGAAATTGATGGTTTCAGAGCACTTGTAAACAATTTCGATGAAACCGGAAAGCGATATGACACTTACCAGCTGAAAAGTCAAAAAGGGTTGACTGTTGTTTTAAAAGAAATGGAGAGCAGGGTAGAGGTGACCGACATTCATGCGGCTCTTGCCGCGTAAGGTTTCCATGCCAAATCTATTGCAAATATTTTAAATCGGGAGAAGGTTCCTCAACCGATGTTTCGCATAGAATTAGAGCCAGATGAGAAGAATAAAGGAAACCACAGTATATATGTATAACTTAAGATATTTACTGCATCGCAAAATCACTATAGAAGAACCGAAATAGTGAACCGGACCAGTACAATGCATCAAGTGCCAAGAATACGGCGACACAAAAGCTTATTGTACGTTGAGTGAAGTTTGCGTTATCTGTGGCGAACTTCATAACTAAAAAAAATGCGATAACACGAGAAATGATCCATCAGTAAAACGCTGTGTAATTGAGGTGAAAATCACACAACAAACTACAGAGGTTGCAAAGTATATCTGGATTTCAAAGTTGCGAACCGGGCAACGAATGCTTAAGTCAAGTTACAATCAAAGTGATACGACTCCAAGAAGTACAATTGCACAACAAGCGAATGCACACTCAACCACACAAAATGAACTGGAGAATGTTACAAGCAGTTTTGCACAACCAGGAGTTTGCTATGCCAACATCCTAAAAGGAACCGCCCCAAAAACGAAAGTTCATTTTAACGAAGAAAAATTAAATATTAACGGAACCGTAAACAAACTGACCGAAACGATCCAAATTTTCATGATGATGATGAAAAGACAAATGAGCATGACGATGCAAAATATATGAAAACACTAATGCAAATTATCGTCAAAAGCCAGAAGTGACGCTCCTATAAAGATAGCTGTATGGAATGCGAACGGTATTTCACAACACAAAGCTAAGGTTAGGACCACTTTACAAAAATGGCCATTTTTAAAATTAACGGATCTTCAGTTTATGTCACCAAACATCCAGATGGAGAAGCACGCACGGCGGCACTGCTGTCTTGTTCAAACGAAGAATAAAGCATTATGAACTCAGCAAAAATGATAAAGATCACATCCAAGCAACTAATATCGGCCTAGAGGAATGGTCTGGAAATTGTGTAATATCGGCTGTTTACTGTCCACCGAAACACGCAATCAAAAAACAGCAATTTATCTGGGCATTCAATTTCTCGTAGGGGGCGACTACAATGCTAAACATCTGCAATGGGGTTCGAGTTTGGACAGACAACTTACCATCAGATAGAAATAAAATACCTTTTTTAATAGATTTCTGTATAACAAAACGAATTGCACGCACCAATGCTCAGGTAGAAGATTGCTATGACTTATCATCCGATCACTCACCAATAATAATAACTCTGAATACCACAGCTTTAAAAGCAGAACCACCTCAACGTCTAACAAATAATTTAACTGAATGCACTCTATATAGAAATATAGTCGAACAAAATTGCCAATTGGATATCCAACTTTGCACCCGGGAAGATATTGATACGGTGGCGAATGATTTAACACATATATTGGAAATAGCAGCAAAAGAGGCCACCCCTGATATTAACAACTCTGCAAGAAGTTAACAAGCCTTCACCTAATATACTGCAGTAAATCCAAGACAAACGGACAATATGCCGGCTATGGCAGCAGCAAAAATCTCCATTACTTAAAAGGAAATTGAACAGGGCTATTAAAGCCATTAAACGATCAATGAGAGAAGAATAAGACTCATGAATCCAGAGTTACCTTACTGAACTCTCGGCGACCGAGAAGACAGATGATTCACTAGGGAAGGCAACAAAAAAACTAAAGAGGCCAACATTATCGAATCCACCAATTAGGCAACCAGATGGACATTGGGCCAGAAATGACTACTTTCTCTAATCACTTGAAAAAAGTATTCACATCAAACGAAAAAACTACCAACAGTGAACTACCAAAGTTTACGGAGGACCCTTCGAAACCAATTTCTTTAAAATTTAAGTGGAAAAAAGTTAAAAATAATTTAAAAAATAATTTCACAGACCACCAATTTGGGTTTCGAGACCATCATGGCACTGTAGAGCAGGTGCACAGAGTTGTTAACACAGTTAAATTTGCATTAGAAGAAAAGAAATATTGTTCGGCAGTTTTCCTAGACATTGCGCAAGCTTTCGGCAAAGTATGGCATGAGGGCCTTGTATATATAATTTCATACTTTCAAGGACTTGCTTCAAAGAAAATACCAGGTTAAACACAATTCAGCCATTACTGAACTAAATGATATAAACGCAGGAGTTCCACAAGCCAGCGTACTGGGGCCAGTATTGTATTTGCTGTATACTGCCGATCTACCAACAACTGATAAGGTTGTCACATCAACATTTGCAGATGACACTTGGTAAGATTTAGCGAGATTTCGCAAAGAACGTGGCGGATAAAAGCGAATGAAAACAAATCAACACACATGACATTTACGTTGAATAAGCTTACAAGTCCAGCGGTTAAATTAAACAATGTCACCATCCCTCAACAAACAAATGTCAAACACTTGGGTTTTCATCTTGATAGAAGATTGACATGGAGAAAACAAATCGAATCAAAGCGCAACCAAATAAAAATAAAATTCTCAAAAATGTACTGGCTGATTGGAAGAAAATCAAAAGTTTGCACACTTCTTGTTAGTTTCGTATTATTTCGATTATCACCATGAAGATTGGCTCAACGATTTTCTTCGAATATAGAGTTCGATCAGATATTCTAAACCGTCATTACGGTGAATACAGATGTATGAACCAAACTTTCAACCTATTTGCCAAATTTAAATTTTTTTATAAAAATTGGAATGAATATCCACAATTTTAAGGATCTACCAAAATCCGTGAAACAAACAGAACTTCTAAAAAAATTATGTTTTCTATAATAAAAATTCTAAACATTATTTAAAATACAAATGTACCCTCTTAACGAACGGTCAATTCAGATAATTGTTGAACCTATTGTTTTAAATCCAGTTTGAGAAATTTCGTTACAGTTTTGTATAAATTGGACACGGCGCGACTTTTCTGAGTCTAGATGATTTCGACGTTTTTGGCAAATATTTCTCCAAATTTTTATTTTGTTGTGATTTGTTAAATAAAAATTGAATTAACTTTCTGACTGCTTCCAGCTGCACCAGTTTACTTAATGATTAAGTATAGTTTGCTATTGATAGTCGTACCTTAAGTGAGTTCTTGTGTAAGGTAACCTGATTTCATTCATTATAACCCAAATTATCTTGGATAATTGTATCTAGTAAGGCCCCTAAAATGTTATAGAAAACTGTTATGTTGAATTAAAATGTTGAACCTAAAATGTCAATTTTAACATCCAACCTACAAAACGCTTCAAACAAACACATGCGCTTACAGATATCTGCTATAGTACTATTTAAACGAATTAATTGACTTTTTCTAACATATTTAACATCTTATAAAGAGCTTCATTTTCTAAAAAGTAAGGTCCAATCACACCGCCAGCCCAAAACCGCACCAAACAGTGACACGTTGAGGATGGAGAGGCTTTTCAACAATCATTCTTGTTTTTTCTGAGCCGCAAATGCGACAATGAAAATCCGGATAATTTTGATGCATTTGAAGGACCCAATCAGCGAAGATACGACGTTTATGGTGATCGGTCGGCTTTTGAGTTTCAACTGATCTTTAAAAACCTTAAGAACTAAGTCTTTATGCAAAATACGGTGTAATGACATTTGTGGAATGTCTAATTCCAAAGATCGACGAGGAATCGACAAACCTGAGTTTTCTTCAACACTACGGGCTTCAGCAGCAATATTCTCAGTTGTTCTAGAGCGACGCCCACGGTTTCGATCCTTCATATCACTAACTTGTCCCAACAGCTTCAATTTTTCCACCAGTTTTACTATATTGCCGGCCGAGAAGGTGCTTTACGACGACCAAAAAGTGCTTTAGTTTCAAAATGAAACCACTTATTGGAAAACCCTAAATTTACAAATGTAATTACATATATTGGTTAAATCCTTCAAAGATAATATAAGAACAAGTGTACGGAATGTAGTCAGAGTTGCTAAACCACCTGAAAAATATGATAAACTACATTAACTACGTAGTTAATGTTGTTAATGTAGTCAATTAAAATAATTATGTAAATAACTTTTGTTAAAGGATGAGAAATTCATCCAATTAACTTTACTTAATTTTTTTTCAGGCCGTTCTTGCTTCAGAACAAAATTCAAGTTGTCAAATTCAAACGAGTATGAAGTCTCATTCATTGAGCAGTCATCCCCTCTTAGTGGGCTCGAACGTTCTACATCAACTTCCGCTTGTTCCACGCCATTATGGCCATTTGTAATTTCGTCGGAATTTGGTTCATCATCCAAAGAGCTTTTTGCAGCCCAGAAAAACCTTCGCGGAACAAATGATCGCATCACAAAGGTATCCAATTTTATTGACTGCACCACAACCGAACAAAAGTTCAAACTTGACCTTTGTTTGGGCAAATTTTTCTCCGGATGTAATATTTCATGTCAAGTGGTAGACTCTAAATATTTTAAAGAGTTGATATCTGAGCTGCATCCGTCTTATAAATAACCTTGCCGTGAGACACTGTCCATTACTATTTTTAATACTGTCCATTCAGAAATTACGGAAAATGATAAAAGAAGCATTGGACAAGCACAAGAGTTTGTATTATTAATAGATGGCTGGAAGAATTCATCCAATAACTCAAAGCAAGTTGTCACCATGTTACAAACTACGGATAATAAATTATGTTTTTTGGATTTCTACGTCGACGTGTCAACAACCCGTATACAACGTATACAATTTAGATATCGTAGACAACATAGACAATTCGTAGAAAACGTCGATAATGTAGACGATTGATACAATGATTTCACTAGTTCACTAGTTCTAAACTACGGTAGCCAGATTTTTTTTTTAGGTTTAATTCGATTCGGGTGGGACAGTTTTAGAATATTTTTCAATGCATTTTAATATTTTTTCAATTTAGGTTAGGTTCGAAAAGTTCTAAATTAAAAGAGCATCCCCCAAGCAACGGCGTTATACGTATCGTGTTAAGGGTTAGATCTTTAACATGAGGTTATAGATTTGCTCTAAAATGGTTGCTTATTCTAGGCGGAGCACGTAAAAAGAGATACTGAGGAAAATTAGCAAACGAAAAATATTGCTTGAAATCGATGGTGGGGGTAAAAATGCCTGCATTTCAAAATTTTATTTTTTTAAACTTATTTGAATTTTGGTAAATGTTAAAGTGTATTTAGAGTGGATTTTTTAAGTGAAATTCAAGGTAGAATTGTACTATGGAGTTGAGTTAAATAACGCGTGTTGCAGTCTTTTTAACGGATGATTGATTAGGAAATAATTTTTTGTAATATTTGATTGTGATTGAGTAGACGTTGAATTATATATTTTGAGTGGAATTTTTTAAGTTAAATTTGTACAATTTGTACTATAGATTATTTAAGTCCAATTTAAATTTTAATTATTTACTCATATTTGAGTTTGCTTTGAAGTATACATTTTTTGAGTGGATTTGCTTAAGTGAATGAATTTAAGCCAAAATCAAAATGGTTTTTAGATGAATTGTATTAGTTAGGGAAAATAATGTAATTTTTCAACAAAATTTGAGTGTATTTTAAATTTTAAATTGAGTTAAAAATCAAACATTGGTTGAAAAAATATTTTGTGCTATTTAAGTTTGCGTATAAATTTTGAATTATAATTTAAGGTATAGGAATTTGAGTTAAGTTTTAATTTCACTGTAGAGTGGGATATAAATTAATATTTCAGCTGAATATGAACAAAAGTTGGGTGCATTTTAAATTATGTTTAATCGTGTTTGTATTTGTATGGGTTTAAAACTATGTTGAGTGGATTTTCTTAAGTAAAATTCCAGCTAAAATTCTAGTATGGTAGCTTGAATCAAATTTTAATTATAATTTAAAGAGTATTTCAATGTAGATTTGCTACGCAATATTTAGTGATTTAAGTAAAATTTGAAAAAATAAGAAATTGTGTTTGAACTTGAGCAATCAGTTGAGATAAATCGCCATAATATACGATACGAACGGTGACAGTTTTAAAATATCATTCAATGCATTTTAATCTAACTTATCCTCTCAAAAAATTAAGTGAGGTTAGAAAAGTTTTAAATTATTATATTTTCATAATTTATCTCTAGAAATTTAAAATTTTCCTAATTCAATGTAATCTGGATGACCTGTTTTAACTGGTTCATTCGCATCCCTACTGGACAGCCTTCAACAGTTTAAATTAAACGAAACAAACGGTAACAAAATCGCGGATTTTGTGGAACTTAACAGAGAGGCGACACAAAGAGATTGCCATAGTCTGGCTTAAATAGTCTTGAGGTACGTTAACTACTTAACAACTCTAAATGTAGTACATGAATCTACATGGTCTGTCAACATAGTCATTAAAGCGTTGATTATTTGTTAGTGTTATAGGCTTACAGCTGTCTGTTTGCCAATGTTGTGGGATGTAGCCTGTGGATTTTGCAATTTTCCATACGAGAAATAGTATAAACAAGTATATTTGAAGTATGTTGCTGTAATAAACGAATTAGGAGGTACTTTTTCCAATTCTCATTGTGATTCATGCATGACAACTGTCATGTTCATATGACATTGTTCAGTATTCATTGACATTTCATTATGAATAGACTTACGCGAGGACAACGTTTACAAATTGTGGAAATTTGTTTAAAAAAACACTGAATAGATACGTCAACAAAGAAAATTGTCGTATTTGGGCTGACGAACAGCTATAGAAGAGATGCAAAAGCTTCCAACGCATCCTGAAAAATGCACTGTTTGGTGCGGTTTATGGGAAGGTGGCTTCATCGGACAATGGCGCAAACTACAGAGCAATGATCAATGAATTTGTTTATTGCCAAAAATTCATGATATTGGTGTAGCCGACTTGTGGTTTCAACAGGATGATGCAATGTGCCTCAGCAGGTCAAACCATCGATTTATTGCAAGAAAATTTTAATGAGAACATCATATCAAGAAAGGGACCCATGAATTCCAAGATCTTGTGATCCGACGCAGTTAGATTACTTTTTATGGGGGTATCTGAAATCACTTGTTTATATCGATAAACCACAATCGATGCCTGCATTAGAAGAGAAGCTAACATAACACGCGTAATAACGGAATCTCGGCCGAAATGTTCGAAATAGTGCTCGAAAATTGGAACATTGGAACAAACATTAAATGCCGTAAACCGAACTTACGTCACAAATACAATTTTTGATTATTAAATTGATTTTAATGCGTTTTATTTCAAAAAAAACTTCTGGAAGCTCTTTTTGAATCACTCGTTATATATATATATATATATATATATATATATATATATATATATATATATATATATATATATATATATATATATATATATATATATATATATATTAATATATATATATATATATATATATTACATAGGCGAAAATTCATATATATCATTTCACATCTTCATACCGCATTCAATAAAAGCTTAACCTCGAGTTAAATAAAATTATATTTTTGTATTAGAATTGCTAAAAATATACTGCATTTAAGATAACTGGTATGCAATTAATCAATACGCATTTTACGTATTATACATACAATGTACACAGGTGCCTAGAAATAGCAATCCATATCTATATAATCATATCCGCATGCAACCAAGCTTTAAGTAATTAAACCATTTTCATTGAAATTTGAACCAATAACTACGTCACGTACATATTATATTCGGTAAAGTCGAAGTCCACAACTATAATTGTATATTTTATAATATAGAGAGCATCCCAATAAGTTGTTTTATTTTGAATTTCGAAACATTTTTTTGATGCACTTCACAGTTATTTACAGTCACTATACACACTACCTCAGTAACATTCCTACTTTTTTGGGTCGTACAGGAAAGTCCAAAATATAAGAAATCATTACGATAAAATAATACCTCTTACTTGGACACCCTTTATATAAATTGGAATATCCTTCGGCATTTTAATTTATTTACATAAATTAAATTCTCGTGCTGGAATATGTAATAAACTTTTAGTGGGTTTGGTCGTTGTGCCATTGTGGTAGTGTGGTTGCACGAGTGCAGTATTTTCAGCGGTCAGTAAAATAATATATATACGTGAAACTACACATAGGGCTATTTAAAATTTACGTATACATATTATATGCTTACGGAATTACAGTGCTCAAACACGCAAATTTTTTAAGATTTTGTAATTTATTTCGATTTGAAAGTTAAAACTTAAAAGAATTTTTTGTGTGGTATGCGATTAGGATATTGATGTTTAGAGTACACGTAAATATATGTTTTATTTTAGTTTGATTGAGTAATCGGCACGTGGGCCAAATAATATAACCGCCAAGTATATGTAATTAGTTGAAGCTTATGCTATGGACTATTTAATTTACAAGATGGCAGATAAGTAAAATAAAATGTTATCAAAAACGAACCGTGATTCAATAAGTGGTATAGAAAAAATGTTTTTAACCCTGTGGTGGGATTCACAAGGCTATATTCCATTAATGGAATAGCCAAATTGATCACTTGTTAATTTCAAAAGGGCGAGCTCGGGAGATACAGGATCTAAGTACTTATCGATCAGTAACCAAATACGTAGGCAGAGATCATCATTTGGTTACTGTAGAGTTACAATGGTATAGTTTTCGTAAAAGTCTGGGAATACAGCGAAACGTTTCGACTGTTAAGATCTGATAAATGAAGTTCAAAAGAAACGATATCAGGATCTCGTCAACAACAATATTGATGAAGCTAATTACTGGATTGCACCATACTTTCAGGCCTGTGTTAACCGCCATTCGGGACCGGGATGGAAACCTCTATGTCAACATCGATACAGTACTTGACGCATGGAGTGTAGTATGTACACTTTACCGAGTTCATTGGTGTTCATCAGGCGTCACAGACTGTAGTTTAGTCACCTCAAATACAGCAATCATGGCGATTGGAAGTAATGTCGCCGATGCAACGAGCAAACTCCAGAAGATTACCAATGCGGTTTGTAACTGGACAAAACGTTGGCGAATCAAGCTTAATGAGACGAAATCTACGCATATTAACTTGACATATCAAAAGGATTACCATCTACCGATAGAAATTAACTCACGACAGGTACCATATGCAAACACAGCTAAATAAATACCTTGGTATGACTCTCGATGCCATGCTTAAGTGGAGAGAGTATGTCAAAAATAAAAACGAAGAACTTAACATATAGTTCCTAAAAATGTATTGGCCCCATAGCTAGAGGCTCTGAGCTTACATTTCATAACAAGCTGCTGTTATATCGACAAATACTGAAGCCGATATGGACCTACGGTATTAAACTCTGGGGATGTACCAAGCAAACAAACGCCAAAATGATACAGGCTTTTCAAAACAAGGTTCTTCATAGCAATGTAAATGCTCCGTGGTACACAAGAAATGAAGACCTTCACAGGGACCTGGAATCAAAGATGAAATAAAATGCATGCTGCCAAACACGAAATAAGTCTCCAGGAAAATTTAAGTGAATCGCAAAATTAATGTATCTTTTTTAAATGGATAAGTTGAGAAAGTGCCATAAGCGGACAACAATGAAATATGTGAGAGTGAGTTTTTGTAACAAAAGTATATGGAGTTATATGAAAATGGTATCTACATATTTAATTTTAATTTTATTTTACTGAAAATGTAGTGATTGGAAAATCCAGTTGATTCAATATGAAGTAAAGTGTGATTTTTGTATATTTTAGTCATTTGGTATAGTTTTATAATTTTAAATGCTTGAAAATAGTCATTAACAATTGCAGAAATTAGAAAGAAAATGTTTTTAAAATATTAAATTTTATCTTGTATTTTATTATCGAAGCTGAGGTAAATGCGGTAAATACGGTTTAATATAGTTTCAAAAATGTATTTATGGTGAATTTCATGTTAAATTTCAATTTTTAAGCAAAGGTATTCAAAAATATAAAAATTAGATGGACAAACATTATCTAGGTAAACCAGACAAATGAAACAAAATGAATTATACCAAAGAAAAGTGTTCCAATCTTGTGTCTAATTTTGTTATTTTATAAAAAAGATATTTTCCAATTAAAGCTGTAATACGTGAATATAAAATAAAACTAAAATATTTTGCGTTTTGTTTTTGTACTTTGGCCACATTTCTCGATTCACGACACTTATGTCGTTTTCGTTTGAACAAAAAAACTTGCACTAAGTGCAAAAAATTACACGAAAACCGTTCGTTTGAACCAAAAAAAATTGCCTGACAGCTAAATTTTTTGCACTCAGTGCAATTTTGTCTACTCTGGGTTTTTCGACAGAGTTGCCCCTCTTTTACACCAATACTATTAACTATCTGTCACTGTGCTGCCATTTTGACTTTTGTGAACAAAATCGTCTATCTATAGACGAGGGTAAATCGTTTTCATGTTCGATTGACGCACAAAATCAGTATACTCTGCCAATGAGGGGAAAAAATCAAACGAAAACGACATAACTAATAGACCGCTATGTTTTTTAACATCAGGTGTCAACATTTATATAGATTAGCGTGTGAAATTTGCTATAGGTTTACGTCAGAAGTCCCATTTTGGAATGCCTTCAAGTCGAATTTATGCATTCTTTACATGCTGCAAAATATTCAGCAGATCATATATTAGCCAATCAAAACTAGCCATTTAGTAATCAAATTTCCCCTTACAAATTATAGTGATTTCAAATCGATGCAAAATGTGCAGCAATTTTCCTACTTTTTTTTGGTATATCTTGGCGAAATGTCACTGTCGCATTGACGTTGTCTATATGATAATATGGATTTCCGAAAAATGCAAATATTTTATGTATTTAATGCTAAATTTAAGGTTAATTTTAATTTGTTTCAAGATAAAATTAACAGTGAACCAGAAATAAGCCTGGATTACAATTTAGAAGAATTTGATTGAACCGATAATGGAGAACGAGTATGATATGATCAGTGATAACGATATTGTTTGAATATGCGGCACAATATCATAAAAAATTCAGGCATTCCACCAGAATTATTTCGACTATAAGAGTTGACGTCGCTGGATTTATTACACGACCGACTAAAAGAGTTTGGATTTATCCCAAAATTCATTGTTTGTACAATATGGGTAATTTAAAACGTTTAAATTTATCTAGCTGTAGCATCTAGCGTTGAATTCTGGTAAAATTTGGAGATCCTAGATTGGGCCCGAAACAAGCTTACATTTTTAAATATGCTTCGTCATACAGCTTAAACGATTTAAGCCATTCTCCTGGAATCAATATTGTAGCTCAAAATAACCATGTCAGTTAATGGAAATGGCGATGCCGAATCTAACTCGACAGTTTGGGCAGCTGTGACAAGAGCATAATATAAGGAGTTTGAAAGGAGCTAGAACCACACTATCTGCAGTTCCAGTATGTGTAACTAAATTTTGTTGTGATGTGGTATGAACTTCAAAAATTCCATGGCTTAAGTTTTTATTAATAAGTTTTTGTTTAAGACAGGTTTTATTTAAATTTCGATGCTCGCAATAAGTTCTAATGGTTAAATGATTCTTTAAAATATCATACCCTTTAAAACATAAACATTGTCCACGGTGCAATACCTAGACAAACAATTAATTTGTGCCACTGTAACGAAGAGGCCTCCATTATGTCAACCGGATCGTTAACAGAATTTCGATCTAGCTTTTTTCTCATAAACACGGTCGCTTTCACTGAGTGTTTAGCCTGGGGAAAAAAATTGGTATTTTTGTTGGTTAAATTAAGTTTGAAGGATTTCATATTACTCAGTATTGATCTTGTGCTCGAGCTTCAAGGACGAAGAACAAAGACAAAGACGTGGAAAGTATTTAACGTTGACATTCAATCACATTTCAACAATAAAGCCGACCAACGTCGAATCTGAGCGAGCTTTTCAGCTGCATTATGAATCTGAGCGAGCTTTTCAGCCCAAAAGATTGAATGTAAAGTTAGTTACTTCTTCGTACTTTTTTTTCCTCCCGCCGTCACTAATATGCTATACATGACTGAGCCCGGCATAGCGTCTACAAATTGTTCAGGTTTATTACGAAAATCAGCGTTCTGTGAGAAATATGTTTCGTGCGCTTACACCAAGTTACGGTTGAAATAATCGGCCTGTCGAGACCACTATTTGGAATACCATCGAAAAGTTTGAATCCCAGTTTACAGTATTGGATAATACGCGACTAAATAGGCGGTTTGGTGTGGTTTATGAGCCTGTGAAATCATTCGTTCATATTTCTTCAAAAAAGAAGACGGCCGCGACAAACCTGTGAATAGTGCTCGTTATTGGACCATGATAACGGAATATTTGCTGCCTGAAATTGAAGCCCGACCTCGACGACATTTGGTTCCAAGAAGTCGGCGCTATTTGCCATATATATATTTGCGAAAAGCAATGTACTTATTGAAAAATCATGTTGGCAAGCAATTAATTTCACGGTTCGGATCGTTGAATTGGCTATTTAGGTCGTGTGATACCTCTAGACTCTTTTTTTGGGCCTACGCAAAGTCCAAAGTCTATGTGAATAAACCAGATAGATTTAAGGCATAGGAAGCCAACATTACTCGTGTCATTCGCCAAATACCATTCGATATTCTTGAACGCGTCATCAAAAATTGGACTTTGAGAAAGGACCATCGCAGTGACGGCCATCATTTTAAAGAAGTAATCTTTAAAAAATAAATGGCAAGAAATGTTCTTTCGAATGATAATAAAGTTTCCATACGATTAAATTGAATTTTTTTATTTTTTTTTTTATTTTTGCCGAAATCACCTTTTGTTTGATTCTCCCTATTTCTGGCATAACTGCCGGTGTGACTTTTGCACTTCAGCACTCTTTTCACTATACCCCAAAATTTTGGAAAACCTGAGGACTCTTTGAGATAACATTGATTTTATTAATCTCGTGCAAATTTATTACTTTTGTTGGAATTAGAGTCGTGTGAACGAGCTATATGGCCAAAACTTTACTGCTGAATCGTGTTGAAGAGTTAGCGGCAAAATACGTCGTTATGAAAAATGTGACAAAAACGTTTCATACATTTTTTTGCAAATGTATATCTAACTTGAAGTGTATCAAAACCAATTTCATCCACTTAATTTTGTGAACATTTTGTCATCAGTCTGGCACATATATTTTATCGAACAAGTGTTGGTTATCTCAACGATTTGGCTTTTAAATAACTCGGTAGCAGTCATAGCCTTCCTGAACTCGAATTCGTTTTACCATGGAGTGGGGTGTGTTAAATTTTATGTCACGGTCATAGTTAAATTTCCCCGGATTATTTTTAATGAAGGTTATAACCTTTTTGTAGAGATTTTTATCAGTTGTGCCATGTAATGATTTGTACCGTTGTTCAGCACCAATTTTTAATACGCCGATGGTCGAGTAAGCAGAGTCAATGCTCTTGAAATCGTGGACTCGAGACTCTTAAGCGCCAATACTTTTTTAATTTAATTTCTTCTGTAAAATTGGTTCAACACAGCTTCTGTTGTAATCTACATCCAATTTCTGCAAGTATATAAGAGTCATCTCTGTTGTATGGCTAAAATATGGCTAAATATAGCTGTTGCTAAAATTTTCACTTTTCTCTATTGAATTGGCAAACATAAAAGATTTGTATAGCACCAAATTTATATACGCCGGTGGTCCAGTAAGCAGAATCGTTGCATTTCGAATTGTGAACTTGAGTTCAAGTCTCGGTTTGGCATATTAAATAATTTTTAATTTAATTTATTTAATTTCTCCCTTCGATTGGCAAAAATAAAGGATGAGTATAGCGGCAAAACTATATATGGAAATGGTGAGGTGGTAAAGTAAGCGGTGTTATAGGATTTGGAATCGTTGATGTTGTGCAGTGTTCGAACCTCGATAAGGCTAAACAAATCCGTTTATTTCACCATTGCTATATACCCATCTTGTATACATGGCACTACTTGACAAATATGAAAATGTTTAACAGAAGGTGTGTGTTGAACCAATTTGAATACAGAAGATATTAAATTAAAATAAAACCGTCGCTAATGGGACTCGAACCCCTTCGTTCACAAATCCAAAGTCAATCACTATACTACCTCGCCCAACACAGTATATTTATTTGATGTTATGCATATCTTTTATACTTTCCAATTGAATTGACAAACTTGGGCGACATTTTTTAACAGAAGCTGAGTTGAACTAAAAATGTCCCAACATTAATATCGTTAGAAACTTAACTGAACTGCATATTGCCATGTGCAACATTTAATGCGATGACATTCCAAGCAGTGTATTTCGAAGAAGTTAAAAATCTGACAAGCTTCTCCTCCTTATGTTCTTAAAAATTATAAAACTTCCGTTCCAGTCAATGATGCTTGATACAATTTTCTAGGCAGGCCACAATATTGACCAATGACCATACAAGTTTTAAGTTTAAATCAGTACACGAATAACGTGAAATTAAAAATTTCCCTATACGAACTGAAAGTATAACAAATAGGTATAGCTGAGTTTAAGTCTAGATTAGGGCTAAAAAAAATTTAATTTGATTTCTTACAAATTAATTCAATTCAGATTCTGTTAAATTTTTATTTTGCTCTATTCAAATGGTGAGTATAAAAGATGGATTTATCAGTAATGAAATTGTACGGCAGAATGGTCAAGTAAGCAAAGTAATGGGCGTTTGGTTAGTGGACGTGAGATCAAGCGCCATGAGGGCTAATGTTTTTTAAATTTAATTTCATCTTAGTTCAACTCAGCGTTTATTAAAATTTTCAAATTTTTCCAATTAATTGCGAAAGTATAAAAGAGGGATGTAGCAGCAATGAAAAAGTACAGCGATGGGCAAATAAGCAGAGTCCAGAAATACTTTTGGTTATAAAAAAATCGATCAGGTCGGTAGTTAATCTAAAACCCAAGTGAGTATTCTTCGCATTGAAGTCACCACCTATTATGAACCTTTTTCCCAGACGCTTGATGAACTCTGAGTATTGTTTGTTTTTAATAGAATGTCTTGGTGGACAGTATAATCCTGCCATAATAATTGGAAAGTTGTTGGTTTTTATATACATGAATAAGTGTTGGTTAACTGAACGATTTGGCTTTTTAATAACTCGGTAGCACTTATAACCTTCCTGAACTCGAATTCGTTTTACCATGGAGTGGGGTGTGTTAAATTTTATGACACGGTCATAGTTAAAGTTTCCTGGATTATTTTTTATTGAAAGTTATAACCTTTTTGTCTGATTTTTTGCGAGCCGTTTTTTCCGATTTTTCTGCAAGCTGTTCTATACATTGTTTCTAACGAAATTTGGTCACCCTTTAGTTTAGAACTAATTGACAAAACCACTCTAGGAATTGTTTACATTATCGACGTTGTCTACATTGTTTACGTTATTTACGGGTTGTCGACACGTCAATGTAGAAAATAATAGATGACGCGTAAACGCCCATCCCTGTATACAGGCCATCGAAATGAAAAATGGGGTTTATATTATGATTGTAACCGGTTATTATACACTTATAGAAGTAGTCGGTTTCATGACTTTCTAAATTTTGATGTAATGATTTTTAGACAGTTAATCCACCACCAGCAGTTAAAATTGTTAATTTTATCCACTAAAACTGTGCGCCAAATAACAGCGGTATCGATTTATACTTTATATATGTATATACACAAAACAGAAATAAATGTTCTCTAAAACAATATCCGGTCAATCATTTAAATAATAACTCAACCTCAATATACCTTGACATGTTCAACTGATCCTTTGACATGATAAATAATTTTCCAGACACAAACAAACACGTTTCTATAGCACATAATTTTTTACCACAACACTTATCACAACCAAATTATCACTACTCAACTGAAAACTGAAACTACAACTATTTTAAAATCCTTAAAATTTTTGATTTTCTTTTTTATTGTTCAATCCTTTTTGGATTTTGAATTAACGTTTTTTCCACAATTTTATTTTCTTTTAATTTTTTTTTACTTCTTGACGCAATTGTAATACATATGTATGTACTATATAGTTTTGGTTCGAGTTTAGTGTTATTGTATTGTGAATTTCGTTAGGCGTTTTATTGGTGGCAACAATGGAATTTTCGTTTTTTTTGGAGGGGCCGCAAAATTTTAGATTTCATCAATTGAATAACAATGAAGAAAAATATTTGAGCTGTTTGGTGTACTGAATAGTTTGTCATATAATTATAGTTATGAAGGTAATTATTTATTTTGGCTGCGGGTTATGTGTTATTGTTAGAAAGGAAATAGCGAAAATTTTACAATATTCTTTGATTATTTAAATAAAAGCAATAACATGTAAACATAAAATGGATTAGTACGTTCTATACAACAAATTTTCAACTCTTCTCTTAATAGCGTCCCTTGAATAGTTTTAGTTAGTTGAAATAAGTTAGTTGAGTAAAACTATTCCATCACATCGAAACTCAAGCTTCTGTTACTGGACATTATGCTAAAACCAAGTAAACTTGCAAATTTCACTTTACGGAAAGAGTAAACCTATTTTTTTGTGTGCATTGTACTAAACACCTGCATTAAACGGAAAAATATACCCATACTCGACACAACAAACCATCTAAAGTCCAAGTAAATCGCGTGATTATCCATCTTTTGGCTATATTACAATTTTTTTTGTTTTGTTTAATTTTCATTTTCGTCTATAAAATGGAAAACCAAAGAAAATACGATAAAGAAAACGAAGAAAATCAAAACACGTTAAGAATTTTTTTATTTTGTTTTCAGATCTAATAAAGTTTGGTGTGTGGTATGAGAGCTTTACGTTTTAAGCTGTTTTGTATAAACTTTTGACCCACTCTAGACTAAGAAGGGAGCAACAAAAATTAACAATAAGGTATAGATAGGTTAGTATAAATACACATATTACACAATAACGTTGGAGTATGTATTTGTATCAAACGTTTATTAACCAATTTACCTTGGTAAATATCTTCAAGGATATGTCTATTATCCTATTTTATATTTTTCTTTTTTGTTATTTTTTGGGCGAAATGACGAAGCCTTGAAACGGAAAATTTGCCTTACGTATATAAAATTATAACATACATATATACGTATTAATGTACTGTAACGACGACTTGCGACACTCATAATTTACATGACACAACAATATACAATTTTTAATGATAAAGGATTGTGTAAGGATATTATATTTCACTGTTATATCGCGCACCTACTTAAGTGCTTAATAGAGCTTTTTATTCAGAATTTTGCTGATTCACTTAATTGTTATTATTGTAGTTATTACTTTAAAGAGATTTTCGTTTGGAAATTATTATGTGTCTGTTGTATTATATTTGATGGTTTTTGAAGGATGGAAAGTTTAAAAAAAATTTCATTGGCAAAGGTGTTTGTTGCACGAGTATTTAAAAATTAAATGAAGGTGTGGTATTTTTATATTTATATAAAAAATATGTAATGTAATTATGAATGCAGTAAACATGATTGTGGTTTAATATACTATAGCATGATGTTTTATTATTCTCTCGAAAATTAAATAGTTAACAGTGAAATTTATATCATCAGCTTTAAAAAGATAGCACGTTTTATAATAAAAAATCATTGTCTATTAGGTAAACCTCGTATAGGTAGTAATTTCGTATGATATTTTGTTAACTTATTAAAATGGTTGGAACCTACAGAGGTTCCGCACTTAATGCCACAATGGACGCACTGCAGCCTTAGCAAGCTGTAAAAGTTTGAACCAAGAGATGGATAATAACTGATCTACGTTCAACGATCCGTACGACAACACTTGGGATCTGGCTTCAACAACGGCCGGACAACTGCAATGGTAGTGTAAACAGTCGTGCACTTCCCCCAGACAGGCGTCACAAAGATCATCCTGAGCTAGTCCCATCCGTTGGAGTCCCATACGTTGGGTTCAATGATGAACCGTTTTGCCTTTCGACAGCTAGGAGTAGAACACCATTTCTGTGCCAGTTCAAGTAAACCAAACTTCTTAATAGTATCCTTACCATCGTTGAAGGATAGAGGAATTGCTGGCGGGACCACAAACATTTAATACGCGATCCAGCTTTTGCTAAAAAGTCAGCAACCTCATTTCCCACAACGCCACAATGAGCAGGCACCCACATGACCCTTACTCTCGAATTAGACCAAAGGAGATTAAAGAAGTGTTTATCTACTTTGACCAGTTTAGCTGTAGTCAAAGGGTTTATAAGGATAACGACAGCCATCCAAAAAAAAAAAAAACTGAGAGCCACAGTTCTCTCTCGGGGGGAAACGACCGAGAATGAATTGTTGAAATTAAATTCGGGCAATAGCCTGTCATTCACCATTTCAACCTCCGGAATATGTGACTTAAACTTATTAAGAATCTGTTTATGCTCCGTACAAGTCTCGAAGGCATTCCATATCAAAACGCAGAAGAGCACGCCATATACCAAGAATGTAAGACTGCAATTCGCGCAAGCATAGAATATACTCCAAAGCAAGCAGGGGAGTAGACGACATAGCCCCCGGTTATAGCCCTACAGGTTGTCATCTGCAGTCCATCCAGCCTTGCTACAGAAGACGTCAGTTTAACAACTTGCCACCATACAACTGCTGCATACGACAGTAAAGGTAAAACCAGTGATTTGTAGATGAACAACATCATTTTAGGGGTCAGACTCCAGGAATTGCCAAAGGCCCTTCTACATTGCCAAAAGATAGCAATGGCATTTTGTAGCTAATAATCAAGGAGAGTTTACTATCTTATATAACGCCTAGGTGTTTGACGTGTTCTGTCCTTGTAATTGCTCTATACCAAATAGAATGGGAACAGATATACGTATTAGCACTGTCTCTACGTCTGGAAAATACAACCAGATCAGTTTTCGATAGATTGACGTGCAACCCCTTTTCAAGACACCATACTTCCACCATATTAAGGGCGTTCTGCATCAGATCAGATAAGCCGTTCAGGTATTTCCCCAGAAACTGTCAAAACGAGATCATCCGCGTAGCTTTGCACGATGAACCCAGGTCGCTGCAATTTAACAAGTAATTCATCGATAACCATGAGCCACAGCAAGGATGAGAGTACTTCTCCTTGCGGACAGCCTTTGGCTACTTTGATAGACACTGATGAGCCATCTAACTCAGTCTCAATTATACGGGACTTGATCATTGAGTCAATGAATCTAACAATGGTTTGATTAATATTAAAATTGGTACACGCACTCGTGATCGAAGAAAACGAAGTGCTATCGAAAGCTCCCGCAATGCCCAGGATGGTACCTACAAGAAACTCTTTGTAATTAGATGATCTTTCGATTCTAGTTACGAGTTCATGTAGAGCAGCACGCAAGCAGGACTTGCCAGCTCTGTAAGCATGTTGCATGTAGAGGTAGTTAAATAGTAATCCCTAATAAATCTGTTGGTGATCCTCTCTAAAGCTTTATGAAAATTAGAGGTCAGCCAATGGGCTTAAGAGCTTTAGGCTTAGTATAGGCTTTAGTATAATCCTACTTGCCAGCTTTGGGTATGAAAACTACTGCCGTCAGAACCACTCGATTTGAACAGTGCAAACGAGAAAACACTCCAGCGTAGAACATCCGTAGTGATCAGTCTACCCGGCGTACCAACAAAAATATCAGGATGCTCGGAAGCAACCACATTCGAATCAACAGTGTCACACCCAGGAAAACGGACAGACAACAATAGCTCACCAACGCCTGCAGGAGATTAGTTTCCCGGAAGATAGGAGAAGGCTATCAAGTTTACAAGTATCATTCTTTGGCGAGAATAGAGCAGCTATCAATTTTCTCACAGAAGTTTTTTATAGGCTTTTTGAGCTACCAAAAATTATTATTATTATTATTATTATTATCATTATTATTATCATTATCTTTATTTCCAAGTGAAATTTTATAAAATTGTTACAAATATTAAACCTAAACATAAATATATATGAAATAAAGTTATAGCTCCGTGTAGGTAAGTTAAACCTGTAGTGGAGCAAATTACAAAAAAAGAAGAAAAACTATGATTGGTTGGGACGTTACTTAAAAAGCTTATATAAACAAAAAACACAAGTTCAAATATAGTTAATAATTAAAATACATTAAAAATGAAATAAATTAAATAAATTAAACTAAAATAGATTAAATGTCACAGAGAGATAGTTGTTACTATTTAAAAGTAAGTTTCAATATTGGTAATATTCATCAACCACTTACGGGCCTCACTCTCGAAATAATGTTTGCGGTGAGTAGGGATGAGCTTTATATCTATGGGTAATTTATGAAACCAATATGGCGCCATAAATAAGTAAAATCTTCTAAACCCCTCACTGTTGCACTGTAGCCTTGAAAAAATGTTTGGATTTCTTATATTATGTGTATGAGATATGCGAAAATGAAAACTACCACTGCGGACAAAAAACATTTTTAAAACTTTATACACATACAAATATCTCAAAGGTAACAGGTTTAATTCACGAAACAGTGGAATTGTTGCAGTGGTAGAAGGACGGTGATAAATTAGTTTAATAATACGTTTTTGAGCAATATACAGAGCCTCAATTCTAGAAAAATAAATCCCACCCCAACTTGTGATGCCATACATTATTATTGATTCAACTAAGGCATGATATAAATTTCTCAAAATTGACTGTGGACAAATTTGGCGTAAGTGGTAGAATTTATAAATAGAAATAATAACATTCTTCCTAACATTGGTAAGATGAGAATTCCAGGTCAACTGGGAGTCAATTGTGACACCTAAGTATTTAAATTCATCCACCAACACCAATTCAAAACATTTTGATGAACAAAGGCTACACGTACATTGCTCGATGTGGTATTTCACAGGGACAGGGAACGAAAATCGATTCCAATCAGAAATGAGCTTCGTATTTTTGGCTTTATTTTTAATTTTACGCACACTCTTCCTTAACTTTTTAAGTTCAAAACTCCAGAAGGGTTTGTTAAGCTTCTTCTGGTTGTAAATAAGAGAGCACGACTTTTCAAAAGCAGTCGAGATTGCTTTCGTTAGTACAGTTGCCTGCAAATCGAGATCGTTGATAGATCTAATCTGATTCCTATTATGATATGGTTTAACCGGTGGTCTTTTAAAGTTAATATTAAAAGAGATGCACCTATGATCAGCGGTGAGAATATCATCCGTCACCCTCTAATTTAAAATCAAGTCAACGATGATCATATAGAGCACAAACTAATATCAATCACTTCTTTACGAACCGAGTTGATAAAAGTTGTATCTCAACCAATATTGAGAATCTCTAACTCAGAAGAGTAAATATAATTGAACAGTGAGGATCC
This sequence comes from Tipula unca, assembly GCA_951394425.1. Lineage (NCBI taxonomy): Eukaryota > Metazoa > Arthropoda > Insecta > Diptera > Tipulidae > Tipula > Tipula unca. The sequence continues at coordinate 157,909,415 of OX596380.1, read as the reverse complement.
TTTATTGTTGGTATTGTTAAGAAACTACTTTTATCGTAATCCAGAAGAAACGACGTGGACATCATCTTTTAATTAAATTAAGTGCTCAAAATGATGGCCTTCGACTTCAATGCACTTATTAATCCCCATTTCAAATGAAGGTACACAACTGATAAGCGTGTATGCTGGAATGTCGGCACTATCATTTCTTATTCGCTCAATCATATTCTCACGTGTTGTTGGTACTTGTTGGTATACTTTGTCTTTGAGATAGTCCCACAAAAAGAAATCTGGCGAAGTAAGATCTGGTGACCTGGCAGGTCAATTTACCGGACCAGCGACCATTGAAATTACGAACAAGTATACTTCACGTGCTACCAACGAATAGTGTGCTAGGCAACCATCATGTTGAAACCACATATGTTCTGTCGCAATTCTAAGCTCAAGTCTTCAAATAATGTTGTTAGTTTATTTTCTAAAATGTCTCGGTACAATTGACCATTCAAGTTGCCTTCAATAATTTGGGGGCCGATGAGTTGGTTTTCAATTATTCCACACCACACGTTGACAGACCAAGGGTCTTTTCAACACTCCAGTAATGCATGTTGTGTCGGTTAACCGTTCCATGGTTTGTAAAAGACGACTCATCGGAGAACAATACATAACGAAAAAAATTGGGATTTTGCTGTATTTGTTCACGTGCCTACTGACAAAAAGTTACCCGATTTTGAAAATCAACGCCATGAAGATCTTGGTGTAAAGCCACGTGATACGGATGATACTTATGTCGGTTCAAAATTTTCCAAACACTGGTATGGGATAATCCGGATTCGCCAGCTATTTCTCGTGTACTTATATGAGAATTATAAGCTACTGCAGCCAGTATAGCAGTTTCATTATTTTCCACAGTGACTGCTGCTCGACTGCCGCTATCTGGAAAACGCGAAGCGTAGAAATTGACAGCATTAAAAAGACTACAGCCAGCTTCTTCTTAACCAGAACCATTTCAATTTTTTCTTGTACAGTTAAATACTCCATTTTGAATTGTAATAGCCTTACGCAAACAGGTCTTATTGTTATCGAAATAATCTTTGAACTGAACCGATATTTAAAAAAATAAAAATCATTTATTTGAAAGCAAATTTAGTTGCAACATTGCTATGCCTCATCATCGCAGAATTGTATACATAATGTTCTCAGTAGGAGACATCGGAAAAAATTTAATATCGTCTATTACAGCGCCATCTCTCATGAATCGAAAAAATGTTTCCAGGAAATCCTACGTACTTTTAGCCGTAGAATCCGAATTTGCAATAAAAAATAGGGGTTCCTACTTCAGTTTTCGAGTTGCCCCCACCCCCTTACAAGGATGGGCATGGGGTCTTCACTTTAGCACTAATGCATTTTCCTCCCGGAATGATTTAATTTTGTTAATGGTCATTTTTATAGTAGAGGGCTTATTTTCCGAGATATTTGAAAGTTTAAAAAAACACCCGGCATAGGGGTTTCCAATAAGAGGTTTCATTTTAAATAGCCTGCTATTTGGGCAGCTGTCAATTTTGAAACTGTCAACTTTTGACATTTGACAAGTGAAAACTACACCAATACTAGTAATGGTACGATACACGCTTCAACAACGCATTGAAATTGTTAAAATACACTACAATAATGGTGAAAATTTTGCAGTCACAGTTCGCAAAACTAAAGCACATTTTGGTTGTCGTGAAGCACCTTCTCGGTGAATCTGCAACTGTTACGGTGAATGAATTACGTTACCCAGCTATCATTAATGATTTTTTATGATCGGAATTTGAAGATATTGATGTGGACGACGTTTATTTTCAGCAAGACCGCGCCACACAAGCAACGAACACGTGCCACACAAGCAACGAAACAATCGCAATTTTGCAAGAAAAGTTTCCTGACCGTGTTATTTCTCGAAGAGGTGATCACAATTGGCTCTTAACCCTTCGGGGATAAGTATCTACTGTTGTCTATTTACTTATAAAAGCGATCATTAAATCTATATAAATAAAACCATATAAGAAATAAAATATTAAACATTGACAATAAAAATAATTAAATCTTATCATCTTATCCAAACAGAAGCATTTCTGTTTCCTCTACGAGGTCGAGGGGAGGCAACGAATTAGTGGTCATCTTAAGGGTGCAATAAAAAGTCAACTGTACGGCGAAATACAGACGAACTCAGTGTAGATAGGGTAGTAGGAGGAAATAGCGATCGATATATCACCTGTTGCATCACCTTCGGGCCGCAGCAAACTTGATCGAACTGATGACAACGAGGCTGTGGAGGTTAACAATGGGGAAAGGGCAAAACTTCAGAATTCCCTAAGTGTCATTGTAGATGCAGGGCATTTCATAAGCCTTGAAATAGCTGGCATTATAGACTGACTTCTCGAAAGATCCGAGATAGTAGAATCATTCAAAACGGTACCTCAGGTCCACGCCCTATTAACGGGAATAAAACGAAAGACCCAGTGGCAACCATCAAAGGTTGTTACTGTAAAAGCCATGGCTGGTAGGGAAACCTCCTTCACTAATAGTGAGGAGGTCAAAAACAAACTTCGGGAAATAATAAACCCGGCATTGGCTAACGTTTCGGTTAGAAAGGTCATCAATATCAAGGATGGCGTTCTAATCGAAACAGGAAGAAAGGAAGATCTGGATTTCTTCCTAGCCAGTAAGGAGCTCTCAAATGCTGGGCTGGTAGCATCGCTACCAGATAAACGTATGCACAGGATAATCATCTATGATGTGGACAGGGCCGGATGGATTGAGGCAATTAAAGAAGCGTTAATAAAACATGGCTCTGAAACAATAAAGATCGAGGACTTGAAACAAAGTTTAATGACTGAACCAAAAGAGGCCAAGTCAGTCCATTGGGTAATAGATGTATCGCCAACTGCGAGGAATATCCTCATAAAAAACTGTTGTGTATATCTAGGCTGGTCCTCATGTAGAGTATCAGACTTCATCAGGTTGACAAAATGCCACAAATGCCAGACATTTGGACCCACTACCAAGTTCTGTAAGGAACAACACCACATGTATGGTCACTGCGGCGACAATGGGCATGACCAAAAATCATGCACAAAAAAGAGTGAATACGCTAAATACTTGCCGTAAGGCAAACAGGCCGTTTGACCATTCGTCCCGTATAAAGTTTGTACCTCATACAAAACGGCTTTGAAGCTAATGATGGAGCAAACTGTCTATGACAGTTAAAAATAAAAATAATTATAGATTGAAGATCGCCCCACTGAATATGCAAAATGCAAAAGCAGTTGGGCATGAGATTAGAAAATCCTTTGAAAAAGAAGCAATCGATATACTCTGCATGCAGGAACCATACGCGGTTAAAGGGGTCATCCGGGGAATGACCATACGTTCACAAGGATAATCAGTGGAAGCAACGGAAACATTAAAGCAGCAATTGGCATATACTCAATAACGATCTTGAGGTTCATAAAATTTCACAGTACTGCGATACACTTTCCAAGTGTGTCGAGGAGACATCTAATTTAGGAAATTTTTAGTTGGTCGGTATTTACTTCCAATATTCAGACGATCCAGTGAAATATGTTAATAAACTCGATAAAATCATAGTTGGTCTAAAAGACCATCCTATTACCATTACTGCAGTAAGCCATGGCGACTTCAATGCTAAGTCTAAACTTTGGTACAATAAGGACGCAAACGAGAGAGGAGTCCTCGTTGAAGAATTCATTGCAAGAAGTAACCTATTCGTTATAAACGAAGATGGGCAGCCAAGTACATATTCTCACAATGGAGAGTCGAATATTGATCTCACTTCCATGACGGGCGGTCTGTTAAGGAGAATTTTAAGTTAGTCCATCCCTAAAAATTAGACATCAAATAACCACAGAGTAACTGTCTCGATCTTGGGCTCGGAGAACACACATAATGATTCCCCAGCATCAAAGAAAGTTCCTCGGTAAGCCTTAAGGCATGCCAATTGAGAGTGTTTTTTACAGCCAGCTAAGTAACATCTGGCAAAGCTTGGCAAAAGGCCTGAAGGTTTCGATCGAAAGCGATATCGATCGAGTTGAACAAATAATAACAAGTTCAATTATCAAAGTCTGTAGCGCTACTATTCCACGTAAAAGTGCTCGCAAGTCAAAATTGTCTTGGTGGTCTCCTGACCTAAGCGAATCAAGAAAATTGGTTCGTAAGTTGCGCAAGTTATATGAAAAAGATAAAAATCCCGATTCTCGGGAAAGAAAAAGGCTTAACTATGTGGCACACCGGAAGGCGTATTTTAAGAATATTAGAGACAAAGGCCAAATGAGCCTAAAGAGAATGGAAATGCTGAACCATGTCTATAAATTTAGCACAGGTAAACTGAAAACGAATGAGGTACTAAGTACCCTGGTAAGCGGTGGTGGACTAACAACAATCTGTTGGGAGGGCACTACAAAATGCATGCTTAACACCTTATTACCCGACGACTATGAGGAAAATGACTCTGAGAGGCAATGAGAAATCCGCGCCGATTATAGCTCTGCACCAACTACACCAAACGTGAGCCACTTCAGTGATGAAGAGGCCACTTTGGCTATCATGTCTATGAAAGCTGGTAAGGCGCCAGGCCTAAACAACATCGAGGTCGAAGTGATACAACGTGTTTGGCCTATTATAGGGCCCTGTATCACGAACTTTATGAATACTTGTCTTAGCAAAGGACTATTTCCCAAAGCATGGAAAAATGGTAAATTAGTAATCATTAGAAAAACTGGAGATAGGTGTCAAACTGATCCCAAATATTATCGACCAATCATGCTATTGCCTGTCCTTGGTAAACTATTCGAAAAGTTAATTGCCGGCAGGTTAATGGACATATTCCAAAAAAGTGGTACCTATAGTGACAAACAGTTCGCCTTCATAGAAAATAGATCCACAGAGGACGTAATGATCAAATTCATATGGTCAAAGAGTCGGACCAAAAGTTCAATCTGGGAGTATTCCTAGATGTATATGGCGCGTTCGACAACCTGTGGTGGCCCAGCATTATGTTGTACCTAAAGAGATTCAATTGCCCACGCAATCTCTATAACATTTGGACTGGTGCAAAAGCTACAAAATGGAGCTAAACTCTGAAAAGACAGTTATGATCCAACTAAAAGGTTCACTGCACATTAGGAGACCACCATTGGTTTCCATAAATGGCCAAAGAATTAAGATGGTGAAAACTGTCAAATGGCTGGGAGTTGACTTCGATGAACGACTTGGAGTCACTTCACATGTCAAAAGAGTCGCGGAAAATAGTAAGCAGGTTTTCGCTGTGCTAAAACGAGTTGCTAAAGAGTACTGTCGATAATCTACGAAGGCCTTGTGCTATCTTCATTGACATACGCGTGCGCGGCGCTAAGAAGTATCTTGCTTGGAATTACCAAGGCTTACAGAACAGTGTCAATTGACGCCGTTCCTGTCGTGGCCAGCATGATTCCTATTGATATACTCTTAAATGAGAAAATTGCCAACTACAAGATAAGGAAAATACAAAATATGAGCTACGGAAACGTGATAATAGAAGGCGATTAAATTCGGCCAAACCTCATGAGCTTGCTCAAGAGGAAAACGAGAAAAGCGTCAATGGCAAGATAGATGGTCGCACTCAGTGGATGGTAGGATAATATATAGTTATCTGCCAAACATTGAAGTGAGGTTAGAGACAAACATTCCTCTAAGCGTATGGTTCACCCAAATATTAACGGGACATGATAGAATGGCTTCCTATATGTATACCGACTGAGTCTAGCGGACTCAAGTACCTGTGAATGAGGACAGGGCGAGGGCACCATAGAACACATCCTCTATGATTGTGATCTAGCTCAGGAAGCTAGAGAACTAATAACTGACTCAAGAGTTTAGTGGCCAGCAAGTAAACTAACTTTAATGCTGCCAAATAATCTCAATTCTTTTAAGAAGTTCTGTGATAGGTACCGTCTTGAGCGGTAGGTAGATACTAGAATAAGTACACAAAATTTTTATTACAAATTTTTTTTTTTAAAAGCTAGTTAAAAAGTAGACGAGTATGCGCCTCCTTGATGGCAGGGACGGTAACAGGGCAACCTGCCTAAGCATACCGATATAGTAGTAACATTTTCAAAAGTTGTAAGTCCGCGTTCGAGTTGTTAAAGGCATGACCTCCTGGGAACAGCTTCTTCGTATCAAAGCGACAAATTAAATGATTAAAATGATTAATTGGCCACCGAGATCTTGTGATTTAACACCTTTAGACTTTTTTCTTTGGGGCCACGTGAACGATAAGGTCTATGCCAATGCTCCACAATCGATTCAAGACCTTAAAGATGGAATTCGTAAAGTAGTCGAGGACATTCAGCCGCAAATGTGCGTGTTCATGAAAAGGATATGGTGCTGCAAGCGTAGCCGCGGCGGCCATTTGGCTGACATAGTTTTCAAATGTTAATGGCATACCTTCCTCTTTACGATGAAATAAACATTCATTGATTTCTCTTATTGGAAAACCCTCTATATACGTTCAGCTAAGTCACTCAATAAACTAAGTATCTAAGTTTTCAAATTGTTTCGTTCGAATTCAACATATTTAACATATTTTATTAGTGCGTCTGTTTAATTGCGCTATCGCTTGAATGACCGAAAAAACACATTTCTAAAATTCCGGGGAATGCCGACGTAACAACATGTTTTTCGATTTACCATACTATTTACGTAACACTATATGTGTTGACTTTGAGGTCGAATATTATTTGTAATCACACGTATTATGATTGTGGTAATTTATGCATTATGATGTCTAATGATTAATTATTTTCCGGTTATAGACAAAATTCAAAATAAGTATCGTGAATTTTATTTGAGTGAAAATTTGAAATAAAATGACTATATACTCAAATTTTAAATGTATAGGGTAGGTTTGATGCGACAGACTATATAGAACCCAAATATATTATATAATATGGGCTAGTCTATATTGCTCCAACCTCATTTCATTCCAGTTCGTTGATGTACAATTCAAACATTATAATGGTAATGACTTTCTGTAATTGAGGTGTGGCGCGGAATCTTTCAATTTTTCATTTTACAAATTAAATTTGTAAATTAGGTCAGAAAAATCATTAATCATAAATTGGAAATTTTTATACAAATTAGGGTTTTCTATCTACACCCTAAAATTGTAAACGAATCATATAATATAAGAATCATGTATATGTACATATATATACTTACTCATCATCATACACAAATTGCGCTTGTTCTCCTTCCACGAAAACCGGATTAACGTGTGCATCTAAATCATCAAGTTTCATTGTTGAGTCGCTTTTCCGTGTTACTAAAATCGATTTTTTATCACTTTTATTATTATTATTGTTGTTGTTATTATCATCGTTGTTATTGTTATTGCTGCTGCTGCTGTAACCGGGTGGTCGCAATCGACCATTTTCCGCATCGTCACCCATCCGTGGAAGTGAATTTGGTGTTGTACCTCGGCTTAGCTTTTCGTTTATCACCGACACCGAAGCTTCGACGGGGTTATTTGATTGTGTTGTATTTGGCCTACTTATGTTTAAAAGGGTTGTCGTTTTAGAGATCGGTTGTTGTGGTATTGATTGAATCATTGAATTTTCGCTTAAACTACTTTTTGGTGAATTTTCTTGTATTGTTTCGAGGATATAACCACCGACTACACCAGCTTCACTGGTTCCACTTGAGCTCGTGTGATGATCTGGCGGTGGCATTAAATTTTTATTAACTTCATGCTCGAGTGATTTTAAATTCGTTAAATTTTCATTAATCGAATTATGTATTTCCGTCGTGGCTGCCTTAACCGTTTTCTGTACATCTTCCAGCGTTCTTTGTGATTTCTCGAGAATTAGCGAGGCTGGATCGTTTGCCGAATAATTATCTGCATAGGCCGGTTCTTTCACCTGGCCAAGTTGATTTGTTACGGTTGTTGAAATTTGCACTGGCTGAGAGGTTATCGCTGCCGTTGTCATCGACACGACATTTGCTCTGGTTAGCGGAACTAATTTTTTGTAACTTTCTGTGTCACTCGCTTCTTTCGATCGTGCACTTTTGGTAGCTTCGTTCGCGGCTAAATTTTCCTCGTCCATTTCACGATGTGTTTTCATGACCGGTTCGGTTATAACCTCCTCATTTTCGGCGCGAGTTTGCTCTATTTTTTTGGCTGTGTCCAGATCGCTTATCTTGCGGGACAAATTTGAAATTTGTTTTTTCAAGATTGAGAGTTCCTTTTTGGGTTTTTGACTGCCGGCCGAATCTCGGCCCACATCTTTTGCGCTATTTTTCGCACTTTCACGTTTGTTTGTATTTGTTAATATCGTGGAATTTGAATCGGTTCGTTTAAGCAGGCCCATAGTCGAAACGGATGCTAGGGAGTCAGTATCACCACTTTCGCTTCCTTCTTTCTTTTTTCGCCGAAATGAACGAGTTAACGCTTTTGATACGGAGCTTAATCCAAATGATTTTTTTATGCTTACGGAGAGTACTGATTTCGTCGGAGATTTTGGTTCAGGTGGCTGCATTATTTTGATTGGAGTTTCTGTTTTGATTTCAATTTTTGGATTACTTGGTTGGCGAACCGGGATTCTTGAAGGCGACATTAACGCCTTAGCGGCCATCTCTTTTTCTTCCTTTTCTTTCGTCTCTTTCTCTAGTTTTTCTTTATCCAGTTTCTCCTTGGATTCGATGTCGACTTTTTTATCCGCATCCGCTTTCGACGAGATCAGCTTATTTTTGGCCGCCTTCGAAAATTTAGAAAATGCTGAGACAGCTTTGGCTGCACTTTCCTTTGCCGTTGGCCCTAATTTTTTTGAAATTGATATTTTTGATGCAGTAGACTTATTCGATAGATTAGAATTGGTCCTGGTCAACTGTTTCTTCCCTGTTTTTGTGACTACTGGTTTTCCTTTTGCTCCCGCTTTTCCTTTCCCATCGTCTTTTGGTTCTTCTTCTTCCGTTTCGTCAGCCTCACCGTCTGCTTTTGTTTTTTTCTCCTCAGTTTGTGGAGTTGTTTTTTTTATCGCTCCAGTTTTCCTTACATTTGCGGCCGCTTTTCCTTTTCCCTTTGCATCACCTGCCCCTGTAGTTCCAGTCCGTTTTGGAATTTTTGACGGTGATCCCTCTGCCTCACTTTTCACCACTTTCATGACACCTTTGTGATGGCTTCTTGGATTTATTGGTGGCTTTGAATTCGTTGTCTCGAGGTTTTCATCTAAAATTAGAGTTTTCCCCCGCAACAGACTTGGCTGCGTTTGTGTTTGTTTATTTCTGGAAGACAATCGAGGAATCTGTGATTTTTCAAACGGTAACATTTCGAAACTTTTTTTTTGATAACGGTATGAGGTAGTTGTATAACTATTGGCCCGCCTCAAGCGCGCCCTTTCTACTACTTGTGTCGACAAATTGGTATTCGTTCGACTGAGTGATGTCGAACGTGGTTTTAAAGTGGATGCTCTAAGTTTATCAGTCTGATTCTCATAATTCTCCTTTTTACTATTTTTTGTGGTTAAAATGCTACGTGGAGTCAGCGACATGCTGGACCGTGAACGGGGTTGTGATCCGATAAGTGTTTTGCCGAAATGTACTGCAGGGCGATTCCCAACTTGATCGATTGAGTCTAATGAATTACGATAATTGTAGTATGGTGGTTTAAAACCACGACCAAAAAATGGTGATGTTCGGCCCGAGTTTGATGGTGTAGGACTGGGAGCACGTGACTGATTTGGCGATAATTCGTTTATGATTGTGAATGATGGTTTTTTGTGTTGTCGCCCAGGTGGTAATAGCCTAAAAAATAAAAACGGTTGTTAAAATATCATTATTAAATCGACTTGCAGATTAATACATACCGATGATTAGACCCGGTTGTTATTTTGTCGGTCAAAATAACCGGAGATGGTTCAATTTTTCTACTCGGCGAAACAATAATTTCTCGATCCTCGTCACTCGTACTGGTAGCTTCTGTAGGCGGTATATTCGTCTGTTGTATTGGGTTTATTCGCACAACTTCCTGCTCAAAATCATCATCGTCATCTGCTATATCGATCACCGTACTTCTACTTCTTTTGGGCGGTGTTACTTCTTTCGTATCACTATCACAGTAATCATCATCAACGCTATCATTCACGCTTACTGTTTTTTTATATGGAAGAACAGAATATTTGTTAACATTAGGTTTTCCACCGCCAACTCCAGGTATATTGCCGACAGTAGTTTTCGTCGTCTCATCGCTGCTCGAGCTGCCATGGTTAACCTGCGATACATTCTTCATTTTATGTTGCGGCCTCGGTATATTGCTCCAATTTTCCAAATCGGCCTTATAGCTCATCCAATCGTTTGAACTATTTCGCCGCCTTAAATTATAATATCCGGGGAATGTTGTATTTGTAGCTGACGAGTCGCTCGAAAATATTCGATTTGATTTTCGCCGATTCATGGAAGACGGACTATGACTATTTTGTTTACGATAATTTTCCAAGCTCATTCGAAAATCATTCGACAGCGATGAGTTAGACCGCCTAAAATTACTGTACATCATGGGATCACCGGTTACACCGATCATGTTGGGCGGTCGTCCCCGATCATCAATAAAATTATTATTATTATTATTACTAAAATTACTACTACTATTTACATTGTATAAATCACTATTTGCCGATATTGTCGTTGATGCTGGATGGTTATCACGCAAAGGCGCCGAATAGTAACGATTACCGAGATTATATGAATTATTCGATGAAAAATCATCGAGTATATGAGAGGATGGAGATTTTTTTATATCAAAACGTCTTAAGCTACCATACAAATGATTGTCTAAACTTTCGATAAAACCGGTCGATGGTGGTACTGGATCACCGAACAAACTAGCATGCTGATTATCATAGTAATTTGTTGATTGTGCTGTTGTTCCTGTTGCTGTTGGTGATGAGTAATAATAATCGTAACGAGGTCGTAGCGACGACGGTGAATGAGCTGATCTCATTTTGCTGCTTCTTCTTCTTCTTTGCGATGTTATGATTACACACAATTTGATTTCGCTTATCACATACAAATTAATCAAGCTTTCTTAATTTAATTAAAATTGTACATTCAAATTTATCCTCAAATCATGAATTATCCATAATTTATTTGGTTTGTTGATTCGTTTGGTGTTTGGTTTTTGAATTTTTATTTTAGCTTTGCTCTAATTCCATCTGAAATGTAAATAGAAAATTAAAATTAAAATACATTTATGTAGATAAATTATTGTTCAATTAGAAAACATATATGGGCTAGGTATTGTACGCCTATAAATATATTGGTAGCACAACAATTCACAGAAAAGGACAATTCACCGAAAAACAATTCGACGAAAACGACAATTCACCGAAAACTACAATTCACCGAAAACGACAATTCATCAAAAACGACCATTCGCCGAAAACGACAATTCACCGAAAACGACAATTCACCGAAAACGACAATTCACCGAAAACGACAATTCACCGAAAACGACAATTCACGAAAACGACAATTCACCAAAAACGACCATTCACCGAAAACGACAATTCACCGAAAACGACAATTCACCGAAAAAAAATACATGGGAACTACTATACCGATTATAATGAATTCGTGTTTTTTTTGAGAATGGGATTGGAAAATGATTTTTGGATAATGTTCTGGAATATAGCCATTTGGATCGGAACTAGGCCAATCCTTGACCGATTATCATGAAACATGACAAATTGAATGGAAATGGGATTGTAAAATGATTTTTGGATAAAGTTCTGAAATATGGCCAACCGGAACGGAACTAGGCCAATCCTTGACTGATTATCAAGGAATTTGACTAGTTGAATGTAGATGGGATTGGAAAATGTTTTATGGATGTAGATGTGCTTGGAAAATGACTTTAAAAGTTCAGGAAGATGGCCACTTGGAATGGAACTAGGCCAAACCATGACCGATTATCATGAAACTTGACAAGTTAAATAGAAAACGTAATTGTTAAATGATTTTTGGATAAAATTTTGGGAATTGGCCATCTGGAACAGGACTAGTCAATCAATGACCGATTATCATGAAACTTGATAACTTAGTGGAAATGGAATTTTGTTAAAAATATTTTGTATCAATGATTTTTCCTCTATTTTTCCCAAATGAAGAATATACAAGAGAACAGCAAATGCCGTGTGTCGAGGTTACATAACAACATAATAATATATCAATCGCATATAGAGAAACACAATATCAGAATAACTTAACTTTGGGAAGAAATCGTGTTTTTATTATCTGACCGAGTATCCCTCCACCAGTGGTAAGTTTACTATGCTTAAATTAAATTTAAACCATGGCTTAGACTTTCAACTAAAGAAGCATTCGTCTTGCTAGATTTATAAAGAATTCGGCTAGACAACAAACGTATATCACACTGCTGCCGTTCGGAAAAAATTCAAAAATCATTATCCAATCCCATTTTCATTCAATTTGGCAAGTTCCATGATAATCGGTTAAGGATTGACCTAGCTCAGTTCCAGTTAACCATATTCCAGAAGTTTATCCAATCATTTTTCAATCCCATTTCCATAAAATAATACGAATTCATTATAATCGGTATAGTAGTTCTCATGTATTTTCTTTTTCGGTGAATTATCGTTTTCGGTGAATTGTCGTTTTCGGTGAATTGTCGTTTTTAGTGAATTGTCGTTTTCGGTGAATTATCGTTTTCGATGAATTGTTGTTTTCGGTGAATTGCGTTTTCGGTGAATTGAGTTTTTTGGTGAATTGTTTTTCGGTGAATTGTCGCTTTCGGTGAATTGTTTTTCTGTGAATTGTCGTGGAACCAATATATTGTTTATTTACTCAAGGTAATTGTAGAATTTTCGATTTGTAGTTTTACCCAAACTCCAAAACATCTAACAAAATACTAAATTTCTGTAATCCACAAGAAACGTCCTATTTGTATAAATATTTAGATTCCGTCGAAGGTGTGGAAAGTCCTTTCAACGTATCTCCTCAAAATTGCTGTATAGACCAGTGGTTTACAGTATTTAAATCGATTTAGGATTAGGAGGCGTGAACCACCGAATTTTAATCCCATTAGGAGCGGGCGACGAATAATAAACCATTAACAGATGATATGTGGAGAAAATACAACATGTTGAGGTCTGAAAACATCTGATACATTGATAAATTCATGGCAATGCCATGTTTTTCATCTGAATGCGCCAAGTGGTAACAACTTTTATACATTTAACAGATTTAAAACCTATATATCCTCGTTCCAAACATGGAAATATTAACAGTTTGGTAACTCTTTGGTTGGTGGTCAGGCTGCTCTGTATGCAGGGGGATAAACACAAGACTCGCTTCATGTGCAGTAACTGCGTACAACTTCAGCAAGTGCTCACACAGCCTTTTCGTGGTGGCCGATAGAAACTACTCTTTTACAGAAGTAGGCTAAAGTGTGAGGGCTGTGGTCCTCTTATAGGGGGTTAGCGTTGGGTTAACAACCCAACCTGTCAAATTTTATTATTACAAAACCTCAACATGAGCCTCGGATATTTTTGGATTCACGCAACAACGACCTCGGACACGATATAAGGACAACGATTTTAAATTTGGAACATGGAATGTATTTACCCTAAATCGACCGGAGAGCTTCGATCAACTCTTCGAACAAGCACCTAAGTATAAGCTCGACCTCACAGCGCTGCAGGAAATAAAACTAATCGGCAAGGGCATGGCCGATTATAGTCGCTAAGGACTAACTCTCTGCCGCAGCAATAACATGAATAAACATGGATTCGGTGTTGGTTTCTTGATTTGCAACCGAAGTCGTCAATTCGTGAGTGATTTCATCCCTGTCAACAATCGGATTTCACTCAGGTTTCATGGGCGTCACTTTAACATCACATTTGTGAACGTTCATGCTCCTACTGAGGAGAAGCCTCAAATGCTCCTACTGAGGAGAACATTAAAATTGTTTTGGGCGATTTCAATGCTCAAATTGGCAATGCGGGCAGCACTTATCGTAGCACCATCGGCCCAATCTCATTGCGCCCTACCTCAAACAACAACGGGACGCGCACCACGGAGTTAGCTTTGCTCTACAACTTGGTGGTCGCCAGCACATACTTCACACATAAACGCATCAATAAAGCCACATGGAAATCTAACGACGGGACATCGGTCAACCAAATCGACCACATCCTCTTGTCCAAAAGGCATTTTTCTAGCCTCAATGACATCAGAACCAAACGTGGAGCTAATATATCGACTCGGGCCACGTTGTACGTGGTGGAGAGGCGAAATTTTAATTCAGCATCTACCAGATGCTGAATTAAAATTTCGCCTCTCTACCACGTACAATCACCGTTTTCAGCGTATCACTCGTTGGAACACAGCGACATTGAACAACGAAGTTACCAGGACCGCTTTCGAGACTACTTTATCGGGAATCTTGGAGAATAAACCACTTCCTGACTCCGTTCAAGAACAGTGGGACACCATCAAAACGCGGCTGTAATCGATGCCTCAACCTCCACCATAGGCCGAACTCCCTCCAGACCTTAAAATCTTTGGTTGGACAATGATTGTCTAGGTTCCATTCGGCTATGCACATGAAAGAAACGAGAATGGCATGAAAAACAGGCGCTCAACTACAAAACTCTACCCTGAGAGATAGATATCGCTGCATAAAAGAACTAGCTACTGACTTTCATCCGCGTAGCAGCGCTATTCGCAATGAATCCGGTGAATTATTGATGGACACTAAAACCGTCCTCGAAGTGAGGCGGAGGTATTTTTCCTCACTTCTAAACGAACAGTCACCACCTTCCGAGCAATAACCTCTCTCACTTCAACGCAATATTAATGTCGAGATTACTCCACCGCTCCCTCCAACATATGACGAAGTCCGGAACGTGATATCGCAGATGAACAATTACAAGAGACCTGGTGAGGATGGTATCTGCAACGTACTGCTCAAATATGGCGGCGATTACTTGTTTTGGTCTACAGAAGACATCCAAAAGTGGAAGACAGCTCTGATCTGTCCACTTCATAAAAAGGGAGACCGGTTAAACTGCAACAAATACCGAGGTATATAGCTTGAATACAGGCTTGCTGAATACAGGCTACAAGGCCAAAGTAGTCGCGGCAAAGTTATCATCATACACCGAGAAGATCTTGGATTTCGAACAGATCATAACAACCTATCTAACTTTCACTCTGAGGATGGTGCTAGAAAAATGCTATGAAAAGGACAAAGTTGTGCACAGTCTATTCGTACACTTCCAGCAGGCGTACGGCAGCATTAAGAGGAATACATTATAGAACTTCTTGTCCTATCTGGGCATAGTGTCAAAATTGGTTTCTTTGTGTCAGGTTTTAATGGGTGGCTCAATATGTAAGGTGCAAATACAAGGCAAAATTTCGGATGCGTGCAAGATAACATCTGCAGTGCGGCAAGGAGACCCGATAGCTCAGGTTCTCTTCAACTTACCATTAGAATATGTCATTCGTCAGCGAAATATCCCAGTTATTAGCGTACGCTAATGCCAGCCCGATAAATTGGCCTTCAGATCAATGAAGCGAAGACCAAATACATGGTGATTGCCAGAAGGCAGCCACGTGGGGATTTTATTTTTGGAGACACACAGTAAGAAAAAGTTGAAGAGTTCAAATATCTAGGATCCCTGATCAGTGAGCAAAACTCTGTTTCCGTCGACATCGCATCGAGGATTGCAGCACGCTACCGAGCATTTTACGCCAACATTAAGGTCTTTAAGTCTCCACACATATCGCGCAAAGTGTAACTGGACATCTACAAAGTGCTGATAAGGCCAGTTATCACATTTGGTTGCGAATCTTGGATACTAACAACGCAGAACATTAAAAAACTTGCTGTTATACTGAGCGTAAAATAATTCGTATAATTCTCGGTCTTATTCCAGAGGGAGCCAACTACAGGATGCGTATGAATCACGCGATCAGAAATGATCTCGATAAAGTTGACGTCATCGGATTAATTCTTCGTGCGCAAAATCGGACCACCAAACAGGGACCAACGAAAGTAGGACCTCGCAGGAGATCACCTAACCCGGTGGATGGACGACGTCGAGGGGGACCCGATAACACTCGGTCATCGTGGCTCGCGTTCTCTTGCAGTGGATCGAACTATTTGGAGGAGCATCGTTGAGGCGACCAAATCCCTCCATGGGATGTAGCGCCAGCGTAAATAAATACAAAAATAAAATTCTTAGGGATTTTTCAAATTTGTACTACCAAACCCCTGTGATTGATAATACCATCTTAACCAATTCCCTTCAAATCTCGTTGATGATTGATTATGCGGTGAAGTTCACTTCAAGTTCGGCGGCATAGGAGCATTCATATTTTCCATCCCAATTCTAAGGAAAGCCCTTTGAGCAGCACAATGGCAGTTAAACGCCTCTCAAAATTGAATTTAGTGCAAATTTTTTTTTAATTCTGTAATCAGAACAAACGGCTACGCATGTTTCAGCCATTTATTCAAAAATAGGACTATAAAGTTTCAACTCAAGCTCAATTTTATTGGTAGATTTGAAACCTCACGCATCTGCTGACTATTTTATACAACGTAACTATGTCAAATTTTTGTTGGTCGATTTTCCGTTTCTATTATCACGTGACACACATAAAATTTTATGTTAATTTAATTCGCGTGAACCAGAAGCAACATTATAAAATCGAAAAGAATAAAACTCACAAAGTCACAACATAAAGTGTTAAATGTCAAGCGAAAATTTTAGTGAAAAACCTATAAATCGAAATGTTCAAATGGGAAAAAATGGAAATGTTTTTCGTTTGTTTCTTGGTGTATTGGAAAATGTACATTTTGTTAATTGTTTTATGTGTATGTTAAATAATATTTTAATTTAAATGTACATATGTATGTATATGTAAATAGTATTCAAAAAGCCGTACTCTTTGCGGTGTGTTTGAATATTGATTTGGGTTAGTTAAAGGTTTTTAACCTTTTGCTGGTTTTTCATATTGTCCAAAAACATTTTCTTTTTATTGTTATTATTATTATTATTATTATTGGGGAAACCCAAATACCTGTTAAGTGGGAAATTATATAAACATTGAGCTGTTCTTTTCGTTTTTTAATTTTTGGTCAATGGCTCAGTGTCTTATGGAAAGAATGACTATGGTAATGAATTGGAAATTTTTATAGTTTTATACGGTTGATTCACGTCAAATCTAATCAAGATTCAAAATTAGTAAGGTTACGTACAGTGGGGTTTTGTGAAGTATTTTACAACTGTTTTTATTTTATGTCAAATGTGACTTTTCATTAATCGAATAATTTTTGGTTTAAAATGCAATTTTTTTACGAAATTTTCAAAATTTATTTAAATTATTTTTGATATTTATGGTTTATAGTTTCTATATTTATCCTATAGTTCGAGAAGGTCGTTTTGTTCAGCAAATAGGTAGATATTTGAACCTATACCCCTAAAAAAATTGGTAGACTATTGAAGAAATTTGGTTGTCTATGTCAAAACAGTGAGCCAACGCATTTCGCAAGAACTTCGTCTAGCTTGCTTGATCTGATTATTACAAATACTCAAAAAGTAATGTTTCTAAATCAAATATCGGTGGGGATTTCCAGATCATCACTTTATATTTTGTTCATATGATATCAACAACAGCAGGATGGTGTCCTGAATAGAGTAAAACCTCGATATAACGGACCCCGATAAAACGGACTTCGGATAAACCGAACAAAAATTTTTGACATATTTTTCAAAATTTTGTATTTTTTACAACTTTTGTGTCAATAAAATGAAAATTTCTCTGTGAAGCTTTTCGTGCTTATTTTTAATCACAAATTGCAACTTTAATTATGCTAAAACAGATAAACAAACATAGTTTGGTATTTATTTAAGATTAGTCTCCGGAAAACCTATACTGTGTTATATAACGGACAGTCCTCGTCCGAATTACTCCGTTATATCGAGGCTTTACTGTATTTGAATTTAAAAATATTCGATTATAGGACAGTTAAAAAAAATTAAGACTTGAGCGCTTTTCGTGACCACTTATTACAAACACTCGAAAAAATATGTATTTTAGTTTTGTTACTATGAAATAAAAATGTCATGTCCTAAGTACCTGAAAGCCTAGTTTTAGGAAAATCTGAGTGATTTACCATTAGAGCAGACCCACTACTATTCAATCATTTTTGGGATATGATGGCTTCTTATTAGAAACACTCGAAAAAATTGGGAAACTTTGATATATTTATGTATTTCAGGTTTTGTTACTATGAACCAAAATTGTCTAATCTAACCAAAATTGTCATGTCCTAAATACCTGAAAGCTTATATTTTGGAAAATCTGAGTTGTTTTCCATTAGACCAGATCCACATCTATTTAAATATTTTTTTTTGGTAAAGATGAACCCTTATTAGAAACACTCGAAAAAAATTCGGACACTTCGATATAAGTATTTCAGTTTTAGTACTGTGACCCAAAAATGTCCTGTCCTAAGTACCTGATCAAAATTGTCTAATGAAATTGAAACTGAAATACGTATACGAGTATCGAAGTTTACCATTTTTTTTGGAATATTTCTAATAAGGAGCCATCATTGACGAAAATGATTGAATAGTAGTGGGTCTGCTCTAATGGTAAATCACTCAGATTTTCATAAATCTAGGCTTTCAGGCACTTAGGACATGACATTTTTGGTTCATAGTAACAAAACTAAAATACAAATATCAAAGTGTCCGAATATTTCCAAGTGGTTCTAATAAGGGGCCATCAATCAAAATGTTTGATTAAGTGTGGGTCTCATCTAACAGTTTTTTCTAAATATAGCCTTTCAGGTACTTAGGACAGGACATTTTTGGATGATGGTACCAAACCTGAAATACATGTATCGAAATGTTCGAATTTTTTCTAGTGTTTCTAATAAGGAGTCATCATAGCCGAAAAATGATTGAATAGGTGAGGATCTGGTCGAATGGAAAACCGCTCAGATTTTCCAGAATATAGGCTTTCAGGTACTCAGGATTAGAAAATTTTGGTTCATATTAACAAGACTGAAATACATGTATCGAAGCGTTCGAATTTTTTCGAGTGTTTCTAATAAGGGACCATCATAGCCGGAAAATATTTGAATAGGTGTAGGTCTGGTCTAACAGAAAACCCATCAGATTTTCCAAAATATACGCTTTCAGGTACTTAGAACAGGACACTTTGGGTTCATAGTAACAAAACTGAAATACATATTTTCGAGTGTTTCTAATAAGGGGCCATCATTGCCGAAAAATATTTAAATAGGTCTGGATGTGGTATAATGGAAAATCTCTCAAATTCAAACATTTTCAAAAATATAGGCTTTCAGGTATTTAGAATTAGACAGTCCGATTTTTTTCGAGTGATTCTAATAAGGGGCCATCATAGCCGAAAAATTCTTGAATAGATGAAGATCTGGTCTAACGGAAAACCACTCAGATTCTCCAAAATACTGGCTTTCAAGTACTCAGGATAGGATATTTTTGGTTTATAGTTTACCAAAACTGAAATACATATATCGAAGTCTCCGAATTTTATCAAGCCATCATATTTGAATACATTTTCAACAGGTCTAGGCTTAGTCTAACGGAAAATCACTTAGATTTTCCAAAATATAGGCTTTCAGTTACTTAGGACTAGACATTTTTCGAACAAAATTGAAATACGCATTAATCGAAGTGTCCGATTTTTTCGAGTGTTTCTAATAAGCGGCCATATTAACCTAAAATGTTCGATGAGGCGTGGTTCTAGTTTCACAGAAAATCAATGTGATCTCCCAAATATAGGTTTCCAGGTATGTACTTACGATTGGGCATTTTTCTTTCTTAGTAATCGAACTGAAATATATCGATTTCTCTTAATATTTTCATGTGGTTCTAAATTCTAATAAGTGGCCAAATGGATGGGGGATAAGAAGCGCTCAAGTCCTAATCAAAACTACTACTTTTTTAATCCTTTTTTTAATTGGTTAATTCAAATATAAAAACAGGCGTATGTATATATAGAATTCCTTACTGGTATACCTAACTTGTTTAAGTTTTGAGGAATTCTGCTTATTATCCTTAGACATCAGTAGCAGATCTCTAATTAAATGGGAAACCATATAGATATTTAAAAAAATCATTTAATTTAATAATTCACAGTAAAAAAATAAAAATACGTTACATCGAGACTTTTATTATATATTCACACTCACACATATAAATATTATTTGTTGTTCTATTGCTTTTAGGTTTAGGATAAATTTCACGTGAATTAAAACTCAGTATTTTGCTAAACGTCTCAATCCAACCTTACCCTCTAAAACATTTTGGAAACACCTTAATTCCATAACTGGACTATCCAATAAACTAAATAACTTAAACATTGACTTTTCTGCAGACGATCTGAATAATTATTTTTGTAATCAACAATCAACACCTGCTAACATAAACGAGTTTGAGTTGAGTGGGGCAACTGATAATGGTTTTAGTTTTCGTAATATTGATATTGCAGACTGTTGATGACGAACTGACATGGTGACGGAGCATTGGTGCTCTTGAATTTTAGCAAGACATTTGATACGATTGATCATTTTTTGTCAATACATACATTTTGATAAAACCATCAGGCCATCACTTTAAAAGCGTTTGCAAAAGTATATCCTTCCTCCTAAGATTATTATGGACTACTACAAAACATTTCAATTCTACACTTCGCCTTCAACCTGTTAAGACGTACATCTTACCGCATTTTCTGTATGGAGACATTGTCATATTCCTCCTTTAGAAGCAGTATTTCAATTATTTACAGTTATTATTCAACTCATGCATATAGATACGTCTTTGACTAAGAAAATATGACCATATCTCTCAGTATACTAAAATTTTACTTGGCTGTTCGCGCCATGAATATTATCAATTACGGATATGCTTAGCGGTGTTTAAGTTCTTGAAGGATAAACAGCCTGAATATATTTTTAATAAATTAGAAAAACTAAAATCCAATCGGCTTCAGACTGTAAGGATCGCCTATAATAGTACGAACCTAATGAATTCCTCCTTTTTTGTGAGGGGAATCAGTTTGTGGAATTCCTTGTCAGTTGACAATAAACATTGTAGCACAGCAAAACATTTTGAGTAATACCAAATACAAATAGTAATGCTAACTAGGCTAAAATATTTATATAAATTGCCTTTTGTATTCTAATGAAATAAGTTGTTCACAACTTGAACCATTCAATTAAATAAATAAATAATATTTTGCCCGGACTTTTAGCCAGACTTGAGAGGTTTACTCTACATATTCCATTCAGGAATCTCAGATTATACACGAATATTAATTTTTTACTGTTAATTATAAATTAAAGTAAACGGAATTTTATAAAAAGCTAAAATTTAGTTGACTTTGCCTCTAGCACTCATATAGTCAAATGCACGAATAATTATCCTGACACTAATGCAAGACAATTTTTCGTGTGTTTTACTATGCGAGGGGTTGGAAACATCGACTAAAATTTGGTAGCGAGAATTTTATTATATTTCATTATTACTACATATTTATAAATTATAGTAAATGGAAACACTGCATACCCCAGAATTGATTATATTTCTCTATCTATCGCATTGTTTCCACACAAAATGAATGATAACGAAGTACATAAAGTACGTAATTTTTAATTGGAAAATGTAATCATGAAATACCAATAATTTTGGGACATGTTTATAAGTTGGCTCCCGCGCTGAACGTCTATTCGATCCCTGATTCTATATTTAGACTCATTAAAGTGATATTTATGGCTTCGATCTAATCGTTCTCAATTTCAAAAATTTTAATCAATAATTATGAAAGTAAAGCTTTTTAATTATATATTTCCGTAGGCCAGAAATTTTATACAAATTACAATTTTGCCAAACATATTGCCTGAAATACTGGAACATGTTCCCATTCCACAAAAAGCCAACATGATTTAATAGCGCTCCAAGTCATTATCGCAGAATTATTACTCGTTTGTAGAATGAGAAATTTCCAAATCATAGATTTTTATCTATAGGGACCGTGAAGGAAATTGTATACTAAACCGAACCAGACCCTTTTGTTTGTATTCAGTCCAGGTTAAGTTTTAAGTGTTGTAGTTTGAAAATTTTAGTAAATGTAATCAACAATAATTCAACTATTTCAGAATTTTTAAATATGCATGAACCGTTTTTTTAATACGACAATTATGCAATTCCTCAGTATTTTAAAACAGTTAGACAGATACAAGCTTTGTTTGATGAATTAGTAGATAAGAATATGACATAACAAAATAAAAATAAAAACCAACTTGTTCATAACTGTATATAAAATTAAGGTAAGATTCCTATTCACAAAAGTAATAAATCTTTTTATTTGAAACACGGCTGTTAAGAGATGGGCAATCCTAACTGAACTGCCCGGTTCACATATTTCCGCGATAGCAGATTTAAGTTGTAAGGCTTTACAGTCAGGTTGCACTATATGAAACCAGAATCGGTACATTAGGTGTGTATATTTTTATTCGACAAGCGAAAAAGGTTGACAATATCCAAACCAGTCATTAATTTAACTCTAGAGTCAAATAAACCGTTGAGATCATTACAATTCAAGAAGAATTGTAATAATATTATTAACAGTGTTTAAGGGACATTACTAGCCCCTTACTGTGTCAACAATATGGCTTCATCGGTTTCAATCCTGAGTTTGGTCTTCATTCTGTCTTAGACAATCTGGCGAAGCCAAGTCATTCTCTATACTGCATGGAGCAACCGTCAGCACCAACCTTATAGTGGCTCTCAGAAAGTTACCGAGTTTTCTCTCAAATGTAGGGAGCCATTCTTGTACTCGTCCGTCAGCGTCCAACTTTCACATCCATACATAACAACGGGCCTCATCAACAATTTGTAAAGCTTCAACTTCATGTCACTATAGATAAGTGTTAACCCTCATTACTATCAGCTATAATTTCAGCTCAATGAAGCAAGATAAAAACAGGTATTGATAAATAAATGATGGCGCATGCAGGATTTCTCGGACTGCTTTTAAGTAATTGTCGTAAAATGTTTATAATAGTTAGAACCGGCTTAGCATAATGCATTGTTTGAGGAACCACTTTCTTCACACTACAACAATTTGTTTCAAAATATGATGATGACCATTCATTATCGGTAGGTCTTAAATTGATCAAACTAATTATATATATATATATATATGTATATGTAATTTACATACAATACATAAAAGCCAATTGCGCCAATTACAACATACAATAGGCCATACTCATATGACTCTCTGAACCTATATTGCCAATTACTTCGTTCGACAAGCATATAATAAATAATCACAACCGTTGTTACATATTTTTAGAATTATCATATCCAAATTTTCGATGATTTTCAAAATCATGGGATGGTATGGGATCCGATGAACTTTTTAATTTTTTCTGAGATGGAATTAATTCTGCGATAACTTCACACGTCACTTCTGCGTCAAAGCATGTTTTTCATCAATCAATCAATCAATCGAACATAAGGACCTTTCGACTCATTTGAATCACAATTGGGTAACTCTTCAAATAATTCAATTGAGGTACTATTCAGATAATTAAGCTATTGAAATGAATTGGGCGTTCGATTGACAATCACTTTGATAAATGTGAAAAAAAAAAATTTTATTTGTCTAGTATTGAAAAAATTATGAATAACAATTTTTCAAATTGCAATATATTCTGAAGAACAAGACATGCACGTTTATTTTACTATACGCATTATTCGACAGATACTTATATTTGAACATTTGAAAAACTTGTCATCAACATTACCCAACGCGACTAAAAAATAAAAATAAACTTACAAACGCTCAGAATAGTAATTTGGAATGCGAATGGGCTGATCCAAGACATCCCGACCGGGAAATATTTCTATTTAAACAAAAAATTGATATATGTCTAATCTCTGAAATCCATTTCACTAACTCCTCATATGCCAGAATACGTTGGTGCAGATTTTACCACGCCATCCATCCATCAGAGAGCAAGAGGCGGAGTCTTATTAAAGAGAATAAAAAACACAACGAAAAATTAAAAATTAAAAGGGAATATTTGCAAATAAAAAAATAAATATATCAGCAATATACTGTCCACCACGACATAATCTGAAAAGAGACGAATATGAGGAATTTTTTTAACACCATGGAAGATTGTTTTATTATTGGTGGTGACAATGCGAAAACACATACTGGGGCTCCAGAGTTGCTACACCAAAAGGGAGACCGTTGTTTTAAGCAGGAAAAATGTTAAAACGCTCACCAACTTACTGGTCAACATATGTATACAAAACACCGGACCTTATATACTTTTATGTAACAAAAGGTATATCAGATTATAATATTCGTTTGGAAAATAATGAAGGGCTTACTTCGGACCACTCTCCTGTTATTATGACGGTCAGTGAAACAATAATTAAAAAAGAAATCAGAATTATTAGAACAAATCATCATCAAGTAGCAATAAGGAACATCATACAAGTAGAAAGGCTAATAGAAAACATACAACAAGCTGCGTGGCAAAGTACATCTTTCAAATACGCAAATAACATCAACTGTAAAAACTATCCACTTGAAGTAAGAGAGCTTGCGGCAAAGAAACGTAAAGCTCGAAAGTTTTGGCAAATAAATCGAACCAAAGAAAATAAAACCGTCCTTAATAACTTATATGTAACAAGTTCAATAAGTACATATTTGTCGTCACTTACTAGCCAAAATGATACCGAATATTCCTTATGGAAAGCAACAAAAGTTCTTAAGAGACCAACAAATTCGACGGCACCAATTAGAAATGAGGATGGAAGCTGGGCTCGAAACGGAACACAAAAAGCAAATACAAAGTGTATCTCTACAAGAGCTAAAAGAGGAAATTCAAAATGTAAACATGAAAAAATCTCCTGGGTACGACCTCATAACCGGACAAATCATTAAAGAATTACCCAATAAAGCGGTACGTAAACGTCTCCATATAATCAATGCTGTGTTTAGACTAAGATACGTTCCAAGGTAATATAAGGTGGCAGAGGTAATCATGATCTTAAAACAAACGTGTAGCGATAAAAAGTCCTTCAGACCGATATCCATACTCCCAAACATATCCAAGATTTTTGAAAAATTGCTCCTGAAGAAATGGTGGACAGAAATCTCATTCCTGACCACCAGTTTGGATTCAGAGAAAACCACTCGACTATAGAACAGGTCCATAGAATCACAGATATTATAGAATGTACACTAGAAAGTAAAAAAATATGTTCAAGCGTTTTCCTGGATGAAGCATTTGACCTAGTTTGGCATAAAGGATTGGAGTTGAAGCTCAAGGGGCCCTTCCCAATATAACAACTTACGATGATGATACTGTGTTTTTGGTAGTTGGGAACAATGTAGCAGAAGCTACTAACAAATTGCAAAAGTCGACCAATTCAGTCAACAGTTGGATGATAAAGTGGAGAATAAAACTGAACGAAACTAAATCTGTGCATGTGAACTTTACTAATAAAAATATTTCTAATAGAAGCCCAATCATAATCAACTCTAAATGCAGATACGGTGAAATATCTAGGTATGACGCTGGATGCCAAGTTGAGGTGGAAATAACATGTCAAAAAGAAAAAGGAAGAGCTGAACATGAAGTATAAGAAGATGTATTTGCTCTGACATGACGAAAACATCGAGATATGCCGTATGCGGGACAGGCAGTTGGCAGTAAGACGTCTCCAAAGGACCAAACCGCGGAAGACTAGTGATTCCGATAAAAATGGACCATATGCGAGCATTTATTATTGGGAAATCTTATAGGATAGCTAATAAATAATTGAAATATTATATAAATTATTCAAATTCAGTAGCTCAATTTTATAACTGAAGTGAAGAGTGTCACTTCAGTTAATTCAGATAATTTAGATAATTCACCTCAATCGAATTCGCCTATAGGTGTATTTTGTTGAGAACAATTTAACTCTGGAGTTAAGTTTATAAGTTGGTAATAGTTTTAAAAATTAGTTTTTTACCAAAATGACAACCTTCAAAAGTAAAATTGAAGCAAAAAATTGAAAATGTACACTGGTGTCAGGCATCATAATTAAAATCGGAATAGAGCTAAATAACTCAAGAAACATTTTGGAGTTATTTCATTCATGTCAGAAGTTAATCAGTGCAACTGTTGTTGTAACAAACTCAACAAAATACACCTTTTATTAGAACAGTTTTTTCACCAATTCGACATACAAAAGCGCGTGAAAATTATTTTTTCATGAATTCGATGTGAAGATGGTTTTTTGAAACGAATCCAAAGCCTATTTAGATTATTGCAGTTTTAAATAATTTGCGATTATAATAACCAGCAAAGTGGTAATTAAGTTCAATTAGGTTTTTAAATAATTTCGGTTTTAAAATTGCAAACAAACCTGAAAACCATTTAGGAAAATTAAGAAAAAAAATATTTATATTTGATTGCAATTACAAATATGTAATGTTCGTAATATTGCGTCGTTATAATAAATGCGTTGTCATTCAACATGCGCGTGAACTTTTCCATAAAGCATTCCTATAAAGTAAAACAATTTTTAGGAAACATTTAGAAAAAATTTCACGGAACAATATAGAATTGTGAATTTTTTTGCTAGAAATAAGATAGTGTATATGTATTAGTGTGTATATTATAAAAAACATTCAACTGCACATTGAACACAAACCGATCAAATTGAATTATAATATATAAACCAAAATCATATTTTAGAATTGAATGGTTAGTATACAGTATTTGCATTTACTAAACCACTTTTAATGCTTTGGCCAGACTTTGGACCATAGTTTTTAGTAAGATTAGAGCCTATTCAAAGCTCATAAATTTTTTTGAAATTTTCTCTTGGAGCTAACAGGGTAAGATATGACCAAAACCACCCAAAGGTAAAATTGAATGGTAGTATTCAGTATTTGCATTTACTAAACCACTTTTAAACCTTTGGCAAGACTTTGGACCATGATTGTTAGTAAGATTAAACTGCATTCAAAGCTCATACATTTTTTTGAAATTTTTTCTTGGAGCTAACAGGGTAAGATATGACCAAAACCACCCAAAGGTAAAATTGAATGGTAGTATTCAGTATTTGCATTTACTAAACCACTTTTAAACCTTTGGCAAGACTTTGGACCATGATTGTTAGTAAGATTAAACTGCATTCAAAGCTCATACATTTTTTTGAAATTTTTTCTTGGAGCTAACAGGGTAAGATATGACCAAAACCACCCAAAGGTAAAATTGAATGGTAGTATTCAGTATTTGCATTTACTAAACCACTTTTAATGCTTTTGCCAGACTTTGGACTATAGTTTTTAGTAAGATTAGAGTCCATTCAACGCTCATACATTTTTTTGAAATTTTCCGTTGGAGCTAACAGGGTAATAATAATAACAGTGTTAAAGGCCATTACTGGCCCCTTACTGAATCAACAATCTGGCTCCAACGGTTTCGATCCTGAGCTTGGTCTTCATACTGTCTTAGACAATCTGAAGAGGCCAAGTCGTTCTCTACATCGTGGAGCCATCGTCGCCTGCAACGACCTCTGCGCCTACCATATGGTGGCTCTCCTTTCAGAGATCGCTGCACAATTCGTTCCGGATCAGCACGCAGAACGTGACCGAGCCAGCGTACTCGCTGAGATCTAACTTCATGTACAACATCGGGGATCTTCATCAGATCTCTGATCTCGAAATTGTACAGAGCTCGGTATGTACCATCTATTTCGCGTTTAGGGCCGTAAATCACACGCATGATTCTTCTCTCAAATGTAAGGAGCCATCTCTCGTACTCATCCGTCAGCGCCCAACTTTCACATCCAAACATAACAACGGGCCTGATCAACGCTTTGTAAAGCTTCAGCTTCAGGGCACTTGATAAGTGTTTAGATTTTAGCAGGGGCCTTAGAGGATACAAAGAACGACTGCCAGCTGCCAGCCGCACTTTAATATCCTCACCCACACTGTTATCGTGAGTGATAAGAGAGCCCAAATATTTGAACCTCGTCACTCCCTCAAACGTGTGGTGGCCACTACTAAAATCTGGTGTGCCATTGTCTCTAAAACCAGAGACCAGGTATTTCGTTTTGGACTCATTGATCTGGAGTCCAACAGAAGCTGAAAACTCTACAAGCGGATCAAGTATTTCTTTCACTCCGTTGCTATTCAGTCCAATCACGCATATGTCATCTGCATATGCAAGCACTTGATTGGACTGGCGATATAAGATGTTGCGCTGAGGTGTTTCAGTTTTACGAAAGATGTACTCCAACATGAGATTAAAGAGTATCGGGGACAGAGCATCTCCCTGCCGAACACCCGAGTTAACTGCAAAAATTGTCGATAGCCTGTTCTCAGCTTTAACACAGCATTGAGACTGCGTCACTGTCATCCTACACAGTCGTACCAATTTTGTTGGCATTCCTAGGTATTCCAGGGCAGACCACAAACTCTCTCGATTGATCGAGTCGTAGGCCTGCCGGAAATCCAGGAAAACCTGATGTACGGAGATGGATGTC
The DNA here is from genome assembly GCA_951394425.1 of Tipula unca. Classification (NCBI taxonomy): domain Eukaryota; kingdom Metazoa; phylum Arthropoda; class Insecta; order Diptera; family Tipulidae; genus Tipula; species Tipula unca. The sequence goes on along the minus strand of OX596380.1, from coordinate 157,880,760 downwards.
TCATAATATTTAGATAGAATCATCCGCAGCGAAAAGACCTGATCAGTGACTGATCGATTCGGACGAAATCCTCCCTGATAGTCACCAACCAAGCCCTCTATCTAAGCCCTGATTCTATCCAATAAAATGTATGACAGTAACTTGTATGCTGTGCAAAGGAGAGCTATACCGCGATAATTCTCACACTTCAAGCGGTCTCCCTTCTTGAAGATGGGGCATATCGCGGCCACTTTCCATTCATCAGGCATAACTTCGGATCGCCATACTAATCGAATAAGGTCGAAAAGACAGTTCCACAAAGTATCCCCTCCGAATATCAAGAGCTCCGAATTAATGCAGTCCACTCCAGGTGAGCGGTTTCGTTTCATTCTCTGCATGGCCTTAGTGAATTCCTCATGAGATGGCTCCTCAGTGCAAATCTCCGCAGACTGTTTTAGAGGTGGCTCAACAACAGTTTGTGACGCATGATGAACATCAAGCAGCTCAGTAAAGTGTCCACTCCATGCGTCAAGTACTGCGTCGATGTTGACACAGAGGTTTCCATCCCGGTCCCGAATGGCGGTTGACGAAGGCCTGAAAGTATGGTGCAATCCAGTAATTCCTTTAAAGAAATTACGTGAACTACGCTCATTGCTGAGTTGTTGTACTTTCAGAACCTCGGCCTTCCACCATTCTCGCTTCTTCCGTCTACAAATCCGCTTAGCTGCCCTTCTTGCAAGAGCTGCCTTGTTTTTCCTTGCGATTGTGAGACATTGTTGCACTTCATTATGGGCTATATTTTGTTGCTCAACTGCAAGACGACACTCGTCATCAAACCAATCATTCTTGGGTCTGACTTTCACTATACCTAAAGTCTGTTGAGCAGCACTGACAACCGAAGTTTTCAGTACCTCCCAGACAGAGTTCACGCAGTCAGACTGGTAATTAGCTCCCTCAATGTTGTCGCTGACAAGATCCTGATATCGTTTCTTTTGATCTTCATTTATCAGACCTTCACAGTCGAAACGTTCCATCCGTTTCGCTGTGTTCCCCGACCTGTACGAAAACTTCCACCGTAGCTTTGCAGCGACCAAATAATGATCACTGCCTACGTATTTGGTTGCTGACCGATAAGTTCTCACATCCTGCACAACCCGAGCTCGCCCTTTTGAAATTAACACGTGGTCAATTTGGCTCCGGGATGTTTTGCGAGGATGTGTCCATATCTCTAGGTGTATCTGTTTGTGAGGGAAGAATGTGCTTGCTACTCTAAGATCATGAGCAATTGCAAAGTACATCATTCTCTCACCATTATCGGTCGCAGTTTCGTGTCGGGAGTACGGACCTATGTTTTCACACAAGTCGGCCTGATTTCTGCAAGCTGACTTCTGTGGGCGCATGTACACAAATTATCGACAGGTTGGCTAACTTCATGCGCAGGCGAAGCATACACAATCGGTTATTGACTGCTTGAAAATCCAAAACAGCCTGGCCCCTGTGGTCGGGGGCACTCACATGTCTCGTAAATCTAAATTGCACGAACATGTTTCCTAAGAATACCACCACAGTATCCTTTGCTTGTCGTAGGAGGCGACTAAACGGTTGGATCGCTGGGCAGACGACCCGCATCCGTAAAAAAAATCAACTGTTTATAAAATCAACAAAAAGAAAAATGGATACCGCCAAAACAACACCGGACCCCCGCTCAAGTACCCGGATACGAGATTTAGGATCGGCACGTGGAACGTGCAATCACTTAGAAAACCAGGAGCGTTGGAGGGTCTAATCACGTGCATGAAAGAGTATCGGCTGGAACTCGTTGCTCTTCAAGAAACTCGCTGGCCTCACAGTGGATACCATGTGTCCCAGGGCTATACGTTGTTCTACAGTGGAGATGACCTCGGAAATCTTGGAGCTGGATTTCTTCTTGGGCCGCAGGTAAAGAAGGCTAACAGGGTAAGATATGACCAAAACTACCCAAAGGTAAAATTAAATGGTAGTATTCAGTATTTGCATTTACTAAACCACTTTTAATGCTTTGGCCAGACTTTGGACCATGGTTTTTAGTAAGATTAGAGTCCATTCAAGCCCATGATTTTTTTTTTGATATTTTCTCTTGTAGCTAACAGGGTTAGATATGACCAAAACCACCCCAAGGCAAAATTGAATGGTAGTATTCAATGTTTGCATTTACTAAACCACTTTTAATGTTTTAGCCAGACTTTGGACCATGATTTTTAGTAAGATTAGAGTCCATTCAAGGCTCATGAATTTTTTGAAATTTTCTATTGTAGCTAACAGGGTTAGATATGACCAAAACCACCCGAAGGTAAAATTGAATGGTGGTATTCAATGTTTGCATCTAGTAAACCACTTTTAATGCTTTGGCCAGACTTTGAACCATGATTTTTAGTAAGATTAGGGTCGATTCAAGAGTAAATGTCAAAAAAATTCATGAGCATTGAATGGATCCTACTAAAATTCATGGTCCAAAGTTTGGCCAACGCATTAAAAGTGGTTTTGTAAATGCAAACATTGAATACTAACCATTCAACATTTGGATAGGTTTTTTTAAAAAATTGTTTTTATGTGGCATTTTACTTTTTAATTACATAATGTTCCTTGCACAACTGAAGTGGTTAATTGTTCATTATAATATTTTAATAATAATAATGTTTTAAATTAAATTGTTTGTGTGACAACATTATAAAATATCTATTTTCAATTTATCGCCTGTGTGTTTCAATGTGACATTTATTGAATTGTTTACTAATCCATTCACGCGTTTCAATTTTAGGATGGTTTTAGGAAATGTTTCACACCCGTTCATTCATCACATAACTGGCTAATTAGAAGGCAATTATTTCACTATTTTTTAAATGTATTGAACTGTATGCCAGCTTATGAAATATGCTAAGAAAATTTGGAACTAATCAGAGTTATCAGTATATATTGACTAATAATTTAAAATCAGAAAAAAATATTTTCAGAAAATCCTGGAAATAGATTTTATAGGAATTCTAAAATACAAACTAATCACTAATTTACAAAACTATCAAATTTAACGTTTTGGTGTTTTTAAATAATTGAAGTACTTTAATGTGACTCCCAATACTTATTGACAATTATGACAAAGCTCACTGCATCCACTTGAATTATTAGATATGTCAGAAAAGTTTGAACAAATTAAAATTACTCACACTCTACACAAGACACTAATAAAAACCAGTATATAATCACTAACTATACTATAAATTATTGAACGATTCGGTATGTTACATTGATCACTGAACCACAAATTAACGCGCACTGAGCGATGTATACATATTTATGTACATACATATACGAATTACAAATCAATTTTCACTTTGTGAAATGCATTTTCAATTTTTATCCAAACAGTAAACTATTTTTTTTTTATTATTTACTTTCCACTTTTACTAATTTTAAACCACACAATTTATACTTATAAATAAGACTAATTAATTTAATTAAATAAATTAATTTAGATTTTATGTTTCTGTATAATATTTAACACGCATAAAATAAAATCTTTACTGAGTGTTTTTATGCCAAAGAAATTTCACTCAAACATAAAAAAATCACTCAATTAATTTATTTCTCTTCATACGCAGACTTCTGTCTATTTTAGAGCAAACATTGAAGATCGACTGAAGATCTAAAAAAATAACATAAAAGTAGTAAATCTTATTTTAAAAAACATAAAGATAAAATCATTAAATCAGAACCAATTCACAGTTTCTTGTAAATACGAAATTAAGACGAAACAAACGGTTGAAATGTTAGTTCTGCACAATTACACAGCTTAAAGTCTTAAATGGATGAGCGAAAATGTGTATAGTAAAAAGTGTGTGATGTGGGTGATGATGAAGTAAATACATATTTGTGTGATTTGATTTGATAAGAAGAACGATTAAGGAGAAAGTATCACGAGTGTAAGTTATACAATCTGCACCTTTCTTTCAGCCGTGCAATGCATACACGGATATATGTGTATAGCAAAGAACGGTTGGTTGCCTCCATTTGAAATATCTAAAATTTATAACTGAAAGTGATTATGTGCTTTGGCGATACCTCCCCGATTATACATAATATGGTAACTTCTAGTGGTCCGTTATTTTTCGATTTGTTTTAGTATTTATAGATTTTATTAATTTTTGGTTGTGGGTGTTCTGTTACTTCTTCTTTTTCCGTGTGTGTTTTTACTAACCAAATTAATTTAAATTTAAATTTTAATTATAAACTTTAATGGCTTGTTACCATTTTACAGTATGATTATATAAAGTTCACGATATTCCATTAATCATTGTATAGAGAGGTAATAGAATTTCCGCGTATAAATAGAAATCGAAATGCGTACGATTGATTTTTTTGGCGGTGGAAAATTGAAAATCATTCTGGTTATAATATTTGGAAAATTATACGGGGAAAATATGTTTTTGTTGTTGTGCTTTGCTGCTCTATACCAAAAAGTATGGTACCGGGAATTAGATCTGTGACCTTATTAATACATAATTTTATTACTTTTCTCAATGATAAACTAATTAATGATATACATATACATACGAATATATAAGAAATAGTTAAATAAATAATTTTTATTATAATTTGTTTTTATTTAACGAGTGAGAAACACGCGAAATTTACGTTATTTGTATTATTATTATTGTAGGACATACGTACATAATATAGGATTTATCTTGAAATGTGTTTCTCTTATCGATATTATCGTTTTACAAAATCTTTATGCGACGCAGGTTTGTACTCATTTCCAGATATATTTAGATTTAACAGTCATGTTTCAAATAAGTTAAAGTTATTTAGTGTTCTGCGATACTGTTTAAATTTTTTAATATGATCCAACCTATACGGATTCCAACAGAATTGGGATTCAATGTACAATTAACTAATTACCAGTTCTGTTTGGAACTAAAGAGTGGTCCACGAGGACGGGTCTTTATCCAATAATAATTAGTTTTTAAGGGACATTACAGGCCCCTTACTTATTTTTTTTTAAACACATACGAGCATTTTGTGAGAGATTACTACCAACAAGGAAAAATCCTAATAAATAATAATATAAAATAAATAATTAAAACTGAGCAAAACCATTCGGTTAATATAACAAAACTGAGACATTTTATACATCACATTTATGTAGATTAAATTAAGATTTCAAATAAAATTTCAATATCATTCAAAGAAAATAACCAATCTTTTAATAAATGACAAAAATTCATTAAAAGTTTTTGCATTGATTATATTGGATGGCAGAAATCAGACCGACTTGTGTGAAAACATATAGGTCCGTACTCCCGACACGAAACTGCGACCGATAATGGTGAGAGAATGATGTACTTTGCGGTTGCTCATGATCTTAGAGTAGCAAGCACATTCTTCCTCCACAAACACATACATCTAGAGACATGGACACACCCTCGCGGAACTTCCCGCAACTAAATTGACCATGTGTTAGTTTCTAAGGGACGGGCTCAGGTTGTGCAGGATGTGCGAACTTATCGGTCAGCAACCAAATAGGTAAGCAGCGATCATCATTTGGTCGCTGCAAAGCTACGATGAAAGTTCTCGTACAAGTCTGGGAACACAGCGAGAAGCATGGTACGTTTCGACTGTGAAGGTCTGATAAATGAAGATCAAAAGAAACGATATCAGGATCTTGTCAGCGACAACATTGATGAAGCTAATTACCAGTCTGACTGCATGAACTCTGTCTGGGAGGTACTGAAAGCTTCGGTTGTCAGTGCTGCTCAACAGAGTTTAGGTATAGTAAAAGTCAGACCCAAGAATGATTGGTTTGATGACGAGTGTCGTCTTGCAGTTGAGCAAGAAAATATAGCTCATAATGAAGTGCAACAACGTCTCACAATCGCGAGGAAAAACAAGGCTGCTCTCGCAAGAAGGGCAGCTAAGCGGATTTGTAGACAGAAGAAGCGAGAATGGTGGAAGGCCGAGGTTCTGAAAGTACAACAACTCAGCAATGAGCGCAGTTCGCGTAATTTCTTTAAAAGAATTACTGGACTGTACCATACTTTCAGGCCTACGTCAACCGCCATTCGGGACCGGGATGGAAACCTCTGTGTCATCATCGACGCAGTACTTGACGCATGGAGTGGACACTTTGTTGAGCCACCTCTAATACAGACTGCGGATATTTGCACTGAGGAGCCATCCCATGAGGAATTCACTAAAGCCATGCAGAGATTGAAACGAAACCGCTCACCTGGAGTGAACTGCATTAATACGGAGCTCTTGATATTCGGAGGGGATACTTTGTGGAACTGTCTTTTCGACCTTATTCGATTAGTATGGCGAACCGAAGTTATGCCTGACTAATGGAAAGTGGCCGCGATATGCCCCATCTTCAAGAAGAGAGACCGCTTGAAGTGTGAGAATTATCGGGGTATAGCTCCTTTGCATAGCATACAAGTTACTGTCATACATTGTATTGGATAGAATCACTCCTCTAGCGGAGGGCTTGGTTGGTGACTATCAAGGAGGGTTTCGTCCGAATCGATCAGTCACCGATCAGGTTTTTTCGCTGCGGATGATTCTATCTAAATATTATGAGACATCCATCCCCGTACATCAGGTGTTCCTGGATTTCCGGCAGGCCTATGACTCGATCAATCGAGAGAGTTTGTGGTCTGCCTGGGAATACCTAGGAATGCCAACAAAACTGGTAGGACTATGTGGGATGAGAGTGACACAGTCTCAATGCTGTGTTAAAGTTGGGAACAGGCTATCGATCGACAATTTTTGTAGTTAACTCGGGTGTTCGGCAGGGAGATGCTCTGTCCCCGATACTCTTTAATCACATGTTGGAGTACATCTTTCGTAAAACTGAATCACCGCATCGTAACATCTTATATCGCCAGTCCAATCAAGTGCTTGCATATGCAGATGACATATGCGTGATTGGACTGATTAGCAACGGAGTGAAAGAAGTACTTGATCCGTTTGTAGAGTTTTCAGCTTCAGTTGGACTTCAGATCAATGAGTCCAAAACGAAATACCTGATCTCTGGTTTTAGGGACAATGGCGGTTGATGTAGGCCTCTTCAGATTGTCTTAGACAGTATGAAGACCATGCTCGGGATCGAGACCGTTGCAGCCAAATTGTTGACTCAGTAAGAGGCCAGTAATAGCCTTTAAAACTGTTTAAAAAAAAAAAAAAAAAATATTGGATGGTGTTTGACTAAAAAGCTTGGGAGCAGTGTAATCGAAAAATTTCTTAAAATGTTCTTTATTCGATTGAGGAATTTTGATTCTATATTTGTTACGAAACAAGTACGGTACAGTGTTATGAACATTCATTAGACGATTGCCACTCATCAAATAGTATACATTCTTAAAACCTTGAAAACGTATAAATATCGCAGCGGTAAAATTTTTAAATTCACAAACAAAGGTAACGATGGTGTAGTTCTTTGTAGGTTTTGTCAAAAACACCTATTTTAAAAACAACTGCTGGGGCCCTACTATCACTTTCGACAACGATTTTCGACGACGGTCGTTTTCCTATAGTAGACAAATGAAGAAAAAGGAACACAATATTATAAATTTACTATTGTTTACCTTTTTCTTCCTTTGTCTACTATATAGGAAAACGACCGTCGTCGAAAATCGTTGTCGAAAGTGATAGTAGGGCCCCTGTTTTCTGTTTTAGATTCCCGTGTTTTTGAATAAGATGAATTCTTGTTTCAGCCATTTGAAATTTCCTGTTGCTGCAATTAATTGTATTAAATTTTCTTTTTGCAGCAATAAATTCAGCTCATCTTTCAGCGAGATATTAGCGGTTGTCGGTTGACTAGTATGAACTTCAAAATTTTGTTCATTCTCTGAAACATCAACTTCGTCAACACCAAACAGACGTGATGCTAAATTCCCTGCGAAAGAGATTGTATTTTTAGATGGAATATTTGAAGGGTCTTTTAAACATGTTAGGAGATTCATAACATCGGTATTCCATCTTTCATTTGTGTGTTTTATTATGTTCTCGTACAACTCCAAACTAATGCTGCTATTTAAATTACAATTGCTAACTTATCCAACGCTTTAGTAATATCTATGAATAGAGATGATACTTATTTTAGATTACTATTCAGATGATGATGGATTGGAGTTAGAAAAGAAATAAGCGCCTTTTCCGTCGATAAATGTTGTCTAAAACCAAACCACACCCTTTAATAATTTGTTCAAAAATCTTTGAAAAAGTATTTAATGGTAATAGGGCGTTCATTGTTAGGATCAACACGGGACCCCTTTTTAAATAGGGGCTTTACAATACCTATTTTTAGATTATCTGGGAACAAACCCTTTTCGAGACCCAAATTGAAAATAAATTTACGAAAATAACTTATATTGAAAATAACCTTTTTCACTAGTGAATTCGAGATCCCATCCATTCCACAAGAACTAGAGTTTTTCAATTCACTAGCTGCTCACACAATTTCCGATTCGCGGATTTTTCCGAATTGGAAAAAAAGAAAAAGTTTGAATTACTGAACCTAGACAAAACCATATTTTTTTAATCATCGTATCACTAGTGGATTTCTGAAAATACATGATCCACACAAGTATCTGAACATGGTCTAGTCAAACTGTTTAGAAGAGAATCCATCCCAAATGACGAACATAATAGTAAATATTCATCTTTTGCACGCGAATCCTTCAATAAGTCCAAATTAATATCACCAAGTAGAATTTTATGTTTAGATTTATCACTATATAAAATATTCCCAAGCTGAATATAAATTTTCATAATGTCCGCTGACGAAAGACTCACTGAACACACGTCGTAATTAAGTGAGGATCTGATAAACACAGCCACACCACCAGATCTATAATGGTTATTACAATTAGCTAAAAATGAGTAACCATATACACTATTTCACACCTCACCAAAAATAACTATTTCAAAATTAATGGGTACTCTGGTTATGACACGAAACACTTAGATGGGAAAACACATGGAGGCACAGCTGTACTCTTAAAAACAAGATTAAAACACTATGAATTTATGAAATATGAGAAGGGACATATCCAATCAACGAGCATCTGTCTGCAGGAATGGTTTGCAAATAACTTCATGGATTATTTCAGCCAGGTTATTGCGGGGGATGATTTCAACGCCAAACATACTCAATGGGCTTTCAGATTAGCATCGCCGAAAGGCAATAAATTGTATGAAGCTATAGAAGAACAGTCCCTGGATTACTTATCTGCCGATCATCCAACGTACTGGCCCACAGATAAAAACAAAGTTCCTGTTTTAATTGACTTTAGTGTAACTAAAGGCACTTCACGTACATATGCTAAGGCCACCTGTAATTGCAAGAGTGAGCACCGATGTCCTAAGAATAGAAACGCCAAAACGGCTTACAAACAAGCAAACTAATTGGGATCAATATGAGAGGCTAGTCGAACAAAATTGTGTACTGATATCCCCCTTATCACACCAGCAGATATTGATGCGGCGGCAGAAAATCTAAAAGATACCAGCTGAAGAGGCTACAACTGTCATAAGTGGTTCTGAAAAAGTTAATAAACTGTCACATAATATACAGGAACTTATTCAGGTAAAGCGGAAAATTCGCCACCGATGGCAAGACACAAAATCACCGTTATTGAAATGAAAACTAAATCGATCTATTAGGACTTTAAAATTTGTGCGTCCAAAATTATTTAAGTGAACTCTCGGCAACCGAGAGGACAGATTATTCTTTGTGGAAGGCAACAAAAATGTTAAAAAGGCCAGCAAACTCGAATCATCCGATTAGACTACCAACTGGAAATTTGACGAGAAGCGATGAATATAAAGCCAATGGTTTTGCTGCTCATATAACCACAAAAAAGGCTCCAGGGCATGATATTAGTACCGGAAAAATGTAAATGGAATTGTCAGACAAATGCATAAAACTAATAATATTCATATTCAACGCAATCATGCGGACTAGTTATATTCCTCAAAAATGGAAGATATCTTTGATCACAATGATATAGAAACCTGGAAAAAATGAAACACTGACTTCATCATATCGTCCAATAAGCATGCTGCCTACAATCTCAAAGTTATTTGAAAACATGATACCACAGAATAAGTACACAGAATTGTAAATGCAATCAAAAACACCTTCGAGAAAAAGAAATATTATTCTGCTGCGTTCTAGGACCAATATTATACTTGTTGTACACAGCTGACTTACCTGTAGCCAACAAGGTAGTTATATCAACCTTTGCCGATAATACGGCCATCCTGGTGTCTAACAATAATCCCGAAACTGCATCAAAGGAATTACAGAATTATATAAACAAAATCGAGAACTGGCTGAAGATAAAGCGCATAAAAGTGAACGAAAACAAATCAACTCACGTCACATTCACGCTAAACAAATGCTATTGCTCTGCACCAGTGGAATTAAACGATATAAATATTCGTCAACAAACCAAGGTCCAATACTTACGCATGTACCTAGATAGAAAGCTAACGTGAAAGAATCATATTGAAGTAAAGCGCAATCAAATAAAAAAGCATGTGTTGTTATCCCAGTTTTTCATGCCAGGAAAAAACAAGATATTCATCAGGCAACATACAAAAAATTAAAAATCCTAGTTTCTAATAATTTTTTTAATTTTCTTTTACAATTTTTAATGTACGAGTATTTGGAATATTGTCTTACAGTACTATCTCCTAAGAACTTGAAGTGCCTAGAACTTTAGGAATTGTTTTAAAATAGCTAAGGTTAAAACAAAATTATAATCCTACAACCAGACCAATTCTATGTAGAGAATTCCTGCAATCGGTCAATCTGTAAGGGCCCCAAAACCGAGCAAATAGCGCAGTGGTTAAAGCTGCGACGTTTGGATCGGGAGGTACCGGGTTCGAATCCCAACAGAGGCGGGATGCAAAAGGGATTTTTCATCTCCCGATTACGATCGGTGATTAAATTGAAAACATCTATGACCCTCTGTTGGAATGTAGAACTCATGGGCCGACCCATCTTCCATGTCACTGTACAGGGTGACATGGTGCTATGCAATGCGCAGGTGGTATACTGTACTTGTGTGAATGGGATGAATGAACGGATTGAATGAATGTTGTGTGAATGTAAGGTAAGGCTATGGACCGTAATAGTGTCTATGCCAAGACCTTTTAAAAAAAAAAAAAAAAAAAAAAAAAAAGGGCCCCAAATAAAACATGTATATATGGAATTGCCTTACACTACTATATCTCCTATGAACTTGAAGTATCTTGTCTTACACTACTATCTCCTAAGAATTTGAAGTGCCTAGTACTTTACGAACTGTTTTGAAATGGTTAAGGTTAGGACAAAATTATAATCGTATGACCTGACTATGTCTATGTATCAAATTCCTGCAATCGGCCCAATTCCTAATGGCTTCATGTAAAAATATTTGATATATTTTTTTTAAGACGCCATTAGAAATTTGCCGATTGCTGGAATTCTGTACACAGACGTGGTCTGGTCATCAAATTTTAATTTTATCCTAACCTTAACCATCTCAAAACAGTTCCCCAAGTTCTAGGCACTTCAAGTTCTTAGGAGATAGTAGTGTAAGACAATATTCTATATACTCGTACATTAAAAATTGTAAAAGAAAATCAAAAAAATTGGAGGTATTGGAGTAATTTTAAAAAACTGAAGAAGGAGACATCCGAAATCGATATTTAAAATTAAAAAATAAAAACAAAAAATATTATCACAAAAAGGAACAAAAATAAAAATAAAATAAAATAAGAAATAAAAAATAGTTTTATTAATATACATTAATTAAACAGTGATAAAAGTACACAAAAATAATAAAAAATGGATATCCATAACCCAAAAATCAAAAAAATTATAAAAAACTGGGATGGGATAGAATATCGTATTGATAAATTTATTTTTTATTTTTTGAATCTTGCTATTTAGTACACCTGGGATGGGATGCAAATGTGTTGCCTGATGAAATTGACTTATAGAAAGAAAATCTCAGCTGTCATTAGCAAATAAAGTTTTATTGTACAAAGTGATAATCAAACCCGCATATGGACATATGGTATTCAGTTATGGGGGTCCACCAGCGCGTCTAACAGAGAACTACTGCAACGAAACCAAGTGAAAATACTAAAACAAGGCAACTGAGAAGCGCAGATTCTCTTGCGGACTAATAAACCATTGGCAGCATTTAAAAACAAAAAATCTTATTTACGGAGATCTATGCTCTGCTATATCACTTTCAAAATTTTAATAAATTGATAATATCAAACCTCATTCGTATTATTATAAGCTATGGCCAATTGCTTTCCTAATATATAGGAATTATTTAATTCCTTAATTAATGTGTCACTATATAAGTTAATGACTTAACTGTCATAAATAGTAGATGTTCGAAAATTGTTCACCATCGAATAAATTTCGAAACTTATATAACAATTTATTAATGACTTATAATTTCTTATAATTGTGAAAATAAAAAGCAAATTTTGGCGGCCATATCAAAATTGAATGGCATATAAATGTTGTCAACAAGTTTGACCTTCTATGAACTATTCGCAACTCATCCACCAAACATTAGTTTAATACTAATATATTACTGCAATTTATTTTACTCGGAAAAAACTCTTTGTTTACATATAAAGTTTAAACATCAAGCACTCCCACTCACTACACGTTTAACTGTATTTTCATTTTACAGTAAAAAAGCACAGAAAAAAAATTCAAATGACATTTCACATAACTCTACATACAAATAACCTCTATACATTAAGTCATAAAACGGAAATGACGACAAAATCATAAAAAATAAAGCTTTGTATATGTATATACGTATGTACGTATGTAGAACAAATCCAGTTACTTTATGAGATTTACAAAAGTTTTTTCACTTATATAATTTTAAATGAATTTTTTTTTTCACTCGACGTCTTTGAGTGAAATTTTAATAAACGCTAAAACATTCACCTTTAGAATTTGTTGCAAAATCAATTTTTAATTCTAGTTATCTAGTATATGTTTGTTTTATAAAATTATCCACAAACTGTAATCCCAAATAATTTTCACAAATTTTCATTTTACATTTTTGCAACTTATATTATATTTTTTTCACTCACTCACATACTCACATATTATTCACTTAAAAACTATATATCTAGAATCACTTAATTGCTAAATAATTTTTTATTCACAAAATTTCACTCAGAATTTTTTATTTTCAAAAAAAAAAACCATTATTTATTTTATTTAATAAAATATTTTACTACTGGAGAGGCAAATATGTTTGTAAAAAAAATTCCACGATTTAACACTTAAAACGGTCGTTTGTGTACTAAAAACTACTGTATAAGAAAAGAAAATCTTAAGAAAAACAATTTTTTTTTGTTTTATTTATAACGAGCAAAAACTAGCAAGTTTATTGTATTCAAAGTAGTTTGAACGGTTTTCTTCGATACATTACACTGTGTGTGGTATTCGTTATACTATATTGTTGTTGTATTTTCATTTGACCAAATTATTTTCCATATAAATACATACAGTCTATATTATTGTACCTGTTGGCTTATAACTGTATGTATGTGAACATTTTCGGTTTGGTGGAAAATATATAATATATTGTACATACACATAAAAGAAAGTTGGAATAATGAGAAAAGCTAACATAATGGGATAAATTAATTAAGAATTTTACATTTTGTATATAACTACATCGTATGCACGATAAAGGTTTTTGTGTGTGGGTGACTAACAACCTCTTTATATGAAACTAAGTTCGAGGATACAGAAAATATAAAATATGTATTAGTGCTGATTTGTATATTATATCAATTCAAGGCATTCAGCTTTTATTAGAGATCTACATGCTAAGCCAAATACTAACATTACGCAGGGCAAAATTGCCGTATTTAGATTCCCAATTTTAAACCATTATTATAAAACCCTGTGGAATTTAAATTGAAAATTTATGTTTAATTGAGAATGATAGGCTGCTGGTAATATTTTTCACTACATCTATCCTCAACACTCAAGTGAAATTCGTTTTGACCGAGGAGTCCAACGATACCACCCGTATAAAATAGCTTGAGTGAAAAAGAAACATACTCATACATAGATAAAAAAAATTTCTTAAAAAATCGTTTTAAATGATACTTTAAGCGGTCGGTTTGACAGATTCATTCTCACCATACACCGTCCGATGTTGGTTCAATTGAATTAAATTATTCTGACGAGTAATCTTGGTTGGGACATGAAGGAAGATATTTTCCAGGATATACGGTGAGTCAATGTGTCCCAGCAGCACGTTTCCTATCATTGAAGCACACAGGTGTTTTCTTCGGTTATTCAGTGTTGCAATTTTATATTTCTGACATCTTTCAGTGTAAGGTGGTAGCCGAGAAATATTTTCGTGATATGGCTAATTGTTGTCATAATTCCAGCCAGTCATAATTCCATCTTTCCGGGCGATGTATAACAATACTTTTTTTGAATGTTTTCATTTTTTTTTTTGTGTACTTTGTTCTTCCTATTTTTCAAGTTGATAAGAGTATAGTCATACAATCACTTTCAATATTCTGGACAGAGGAACATGATTTTCAAACAATCGGAAAATTAGATCATATAAATTTTCGACGTTCCTGTTAAGGTCATTTGAAGACAATTCGTCCTGCCAGATGATGTTATTGAAGCAGTTCTTCAACTCAGTTACTTTAGCATTCTTGAAGTTCCACGTCAGAGATTTGAAAGCATGGCAAGATTTCAGCTATGTTCAAGGAAATTTCCATTGCTATGTGGTGGTTCTCATTTGTTACGAATGGTGTTGGGTGCGTTTCAATAGGGTAGGTGTTGACCGTTTATAGTCAATTAACCATTGGTTTATATTCCAGCGTTGTAACTATGTAGAAACCATCAACTGTCTCTAGTTTACCTCCCCACGGTAGCACCTGGGCAATGTTTGTTTTACATGACTAATGTATCAGAATAAGGCTGAACTTTTAAACGAGTGTAATATCACTATAAACAACAAAATTCAATGAATAAAACAAACCAGAAAAGTAATACCCTAGGTGGCAGACCTGATGTTCAGGAAAATCCACTCTAGTCGGAGGTCGGTCCCATGGACTCTATAGGGGTCAAACATTGCTAAAACATTCTAATGATATCAAAAATAAGCTAAAGGATATCAACACTCAAATGAGTAACGAGGAACAATTTTCATTCCAAACGAGCTTTATGACGCTTAGATAACAAATTTATATTTGCAAAAGACGCAGTCAGAACAAATGCCGAGTACACCAGCAAATATTATAAACAGCGAGGAAGCTGTTGAATAAATTTCAAAAAATGGAGAACCTAATCGCGCAGCTGAGCAACGAAGTTTTTCGACCAAAAATAATAAAAACCACTAATGAACCAACTAATTTTACGGCACTTTCAAACAGCGACATTAAAATTACCGTTCAAAATGGAAATGACTACAGAAATGTCAAAAAACTATTGGAAGAATTAAAAATGAACCCAGCAACCAACTAGAAAATATCGAATATCACACCTATCAGCTGAATAGTGAAAAGGCTTATAGAGTGGTTATCAGAGGCCTACCTTCATCCATTAGTCATGATGAAATAAAAGCAGACTTAGAAAAAATGGGACATGAAGTCGCAGGTGTTACCAACATCTTCAAAATGCGAACCACCTAACAAGACATTGTGGAATAATGCACGAATTGTCAACAACTCGGACATACCAAGAGTTTTTGCTATCGTCAAACCAAATGCGTGAAATGTGCTGAAGATCACCACACAACAAAATGCAAAAAACAACCAGATAGCGCACCTTCATGTGCTCTTTGACATCAAGAAGGACATACTGCAAATTATAAGGGATGTCCTGTATATCTGAACAAAATTAAAAGTCAACAGAGTAATAGTACAAGCGTAGTCCAGCGATTACAAACCAAAGCAGCTAAACCTCAAACAACAATTACACCATCCACAGTTGGAATATCTTATGCGCAAATCACCAAATTAGCTGATGAATTAAACCAAAACAACAAACACACAGAAATTAATAACGAGTCTAATAACATTAAAATGCTCAGTCAAATTCACCAGACACTTGGTCACTTAGCAGAAAGGGTTGCCCCCTTAACTGGAAATTAGTTTCTATCCGCCAAGTGAAAAAGTCAGTATACACAGAAATGATTAACCCGTTTCTACGCATTGTAACTTGGAACGCTAATGGGCTCAGCCAACGAGCCCAGGAACTGGAAATATTCTTCCATACAAACAATATAGATATTGCATTGATTTCAGAAAAGCACTTCTCCAACAAAAATTTTATTAGCATAAAGAGATTCAATTCCTACTGGACAGCCCATCCTAGTAAAATAGCTAGAGGTGGTTCAGCTGTACTAATTAAAAATAATATCAAACATAATCAACAAGAGGATATTCAGGAAAGCTACATGCAAGCAACGGTTATCTCAATTCAATATAATGGCGCAGGTCTAAATATGGCGGCAGCATACTGTCCTCCACGGCATTCACCAACGAAGTTACAATTTAATAACGTCTTCAATAAACTAGGAGACTACATTATAAAACATACAGCTTGAGGTTCCAGGGTAAGTTCTTCTGGAAAAGGAAATGCTCTGTTCAATGCCATTCATGAAAATAAATGTGAATATCTGTCTCCAGGGGGCCAGCGTATTGGCCACCGGATGCAGGGAAAATACCAGATCTACTTGATTTCTCTATGATAAAAGGTATTTCATCCAGTTATACTAGAGCCGGGATTAAGGAATTAACGACTTAACATCTGATCACATTCATGTACTGTTGTC
This sequence comes from Tipula unca, assembly GCA_951394425.1. Taxonomy (NCBI): domain Eukaryota; kingdom Metazoa; phylum Arthropoda; class Insecta; order Diptera; family Tipulidae; genus Tipula; species Tipula unca. The sequence continues at coordinate 157,863,901 of OX596380.1, read as the reverse complement.
AGTAAGCGCTTACTAATAAATTTACGGATTGGAATCTCTTCAGAGAAAAGTTAGAAGAGCTAGTTGAATTAAAAGTGAGTATCAAAAGTAATGGGGAATTGGAACATCAAACAAAGAATTTCATTGAATACACTCCAAAGGACGCCAGCCTTGCTACTTCAGAATTAATGGAAAAAGCGACCATGGAAGTCATATACTCTGTTGAGATCAGAGAAATCAAGGGAAGATGAAAGGCAAGTAGAATATGGCATCTCACCAGAAATCCCATTGACAAAACAGCCTTAAATCGGATAAGCAACAAAGTCAATCTAAAGGCTAATCAAAAACTTAAACGGATAAAACGTATATATACAAGGAACTACCACGTAAAGCAATCATCATGATCACATGTATGAGATTGAAGTATGTACCCAAATGCTTCAAAACGCCCCAAATAATTATGCTGAAGAAACCAGGCAAACCAAATGAAGAAGTCACATCGTACAGACCCATCTCACTGCTTCCGACCATCAAAGTTGTTGGATTAAGAAGTAACCACTCCACAATAGATCAAGTCCATCGAATCACTACGGTGATAGAGCAAGCGTTAGAAGAAAATAAATATTGCCCCGCTGTATTTCTGGATAGGGTTTGGTACGAGGGATTGACATTCAAGATGAGCAAAATGCTACCACAAAATTATTGCCAGCTGCTTGAATCATACCTACATACATGAAGAAACATGTTCTGACTTTGATCCGACGCTAGCGGGAGTTCCGCAGGGAAGCGTATTCGGACCTCTACCTTCTCTACACTGCATACCTACAACGAACAAAATATTCATCGATACGTTTCCTGACGACACTGTTATTATGGCAACAGACAAAATCTCAACAAAGGGCAGTGGAAAATTTTCAACGAGCAATGACCAACGTTACTAAATTGGTGATTGATTGGAAAATCGCGCTTAATAAGCTTAAATCAACCCATGTGACATTTACGCTTCGAACCAAAAATATTAACCAGCACATATACATCAACGGGGTGCAAGTGCCGCAGACTGAATCGGCCAAATACCTTGGTTTCAAGGCTAAACTGGAAACATCACGTGAGACAAAAAGCTGAACAGATACGATTAAAACAACGTCAAATGTACTGTTATGTTAATAAGGCATCATTCCAAAATGAACCTGTATTGCAAAAGACTAATTTACCAGACTATCTTCAAACTAATATGTATGTATGGTGCGGCAGTTATAGGGATGTATTCATAAATCCAATAGAGACATTATCCAACGTAGCCAAAATAAATTTCTTCGAATGTTCACCAATGCTTACCGATTTGTGACTAACAGGGAAATACACAATGATTTACAAATTTACAAATACAATTGATAGATGATGTCATCCGCGAATGTGCCATCAAACATTAAAAGAGGCTCCTCATCCACACCACCTCGAGGCCGTACAACTACTAGATAGTATAAAAGAAGTAAGGCGGCTCAAACGAACCAAACCACATGAGCTAACCGAATGTATATCATACCTCAGGGGAACTGGACACTGGTGCAGCAAACCCATTTTATGCTTATCTCATAAGTACTAATGTCAACCTTACTAATGAATTAAACGAATTAATAATGTTTAAGATTGTATAGTAGCCATACCAATAAAGGTGTTTAAAAATAAAAATAAATTTGTTACGAATGGAATCATTGAATCAGTTACATCAAAAATGCCCGGATCATCAGAAAGGATAAAGTCAAGGTATCTACCGTGCGTGTTAGGAATTTTGTTAGTTTGATTCAAATTAGAGTTAATAATGGAGTCTATGAAATATATTTCCGGTTCGGATGTAACGTTGACCGATTTATTGATTTGACGATGTTGAGTAACGGCTAATCCTATTTCTATAAATTTTGTGAGCAATACGGTAATCCATTTAATCGACATTTATGCTGTGTACCTACAATCGACTAAACTAACTAAACTATAAACAAAATTGATGCTTCTGCAAATGTCTCATAGGCGCCAACTGAAAATACGATTTATGAGGTTACTTTTTGATGAGTTTTCATTTATATCGTGTAGAATGTTGATTAAACTGCAAAGCAAGCAAATTTGATATATTATTTAGTTTAAGCGTTGGCCATGAGCATGTCTTTAATATTCAGTAATGAAACCTTATGGAATTTAACGAAACACATCAATAAATAATTTGAGGTCGAACTAAACATTAAATATATTATTAAAATATAAATACACTAACCATACCGCCATTTTATTAAACTCTATTGGCGTTTCCTTTAGTTTGAGCGATAATTCTCCGAAAAATGTTCTACGGCTACAGTTTTATACCTGCAATCAAAAATTTCCGTTAGTTTGTTCATTTAGCACTATAGTATGGTTTTTTAATTTTTTTACAAACACCGTGTTGCTAGTTGGACCAGATGTGAATTGGACAATTCACACACCAAAGTCCAGTGTGTTATGCTGGCTACCAGAGCTCACTGTAGTACGCCACAATAAAATTTCTGACAAATTTCAAAACGTTCGTATATTTATTATTTGTATTTGCTCAAACCGCATTCTCTGGCTGGGAGCTAACTACCGCATGTCTAACTCATACGGGATTCGGCATGTTGCAAACTTCCTATTCGTTTTCTAGGTTATATATAATCAAATGCTTAGTAATTAAAAGATCCAAGTATTAAAAAAAAAAATAATAATCCAAAAATCGGTTTTAACTTAATATTTCTAATTATAAGTAGGTATTCGTGCTTAATTTATTATCAAAACCAACACACCACAAACCTTTGCCATACTTTCAATTAAGGACAAATCATTTTTATTTAAAAATAAAATAAAAACAAAACTAAAATTAAATATAAGTGACGTTAATTGTTATAATATTTAATAATAATTTTTAATAACGTGTTGGTTTATTGATGAAAAAATGAAAAAAAAAACTAAGTACTAAAGGTATAGGTAAGTTCAACACTGGAGAGTTGTAAGAAAAGGAAAATATTGTGTACGATGGTATTTTATAGGTCACTACACTTATTTCCGGTCAAATGTATTAAATTTTTCTTGAACATGAAAATCTATATGTGGCATGTACCGTAATATTTATTATTAATTCTATATTATACTGATGTTTATGTTGCTATAAATTTATTCGTACAGTATTGAAATTTTTATGGTAAAATAAATAAATTCGCCTTTGAATGATTGACACTGGCATAATTTATATCGCGATTTTCTTTTTTACGTCACTTATTGCTTTGGCGATCGTTTTTACTTCACAACGAAAAAATCAAGTTTGGTGGAACTATATATGGCTTTTATACACAAATTGACCTATAAGAATATATATTTATACATATGAAAAAGAGAAAGTTGTATCAGTAATAACTTCAGGTATTAGTCACGCCAATCCTAAGAGCCCAAAGAAAATTGTTTTAAATATTTTCCATTCGTTTTTCTAAAACAAAAACAAAAATACTCTCTTGTTTTACTTTAAAAAATTAGACGTGTATTTGTGTTATGCTTATTTCTAATTACCGTAATATACAACCACCGAAGGCGCCGAAGAAGCTCGTATTTCTTTTTGTTTAGTAAGAAAATTTTCTTTTGCGCAAAAACTATAAAAAAAAACAACAACTGGTAACAAAGAACTTAATTTAAATATTATTATTGTATGAAAATGTATGTAAGTGTATATTATTATGACCACGATGGTATGTACAGTTAGAAAATTAGAATTTGTTATATGCATGGGCAAATATATGTATAACTAGCGTGGAGGGGTATAGAGAGAGAATTTACGTGAAAATTAGGTAAAACTTGTAACGGAATTTAATATGTAAATTCTATTCGTTATAAACTTTAACGAAAATCAACTATTTTAACAACAAACAAAAAGCAATAAACAACTTAAGAAAGCTTATTTGGTTAGTTATGTACATACTCGTACATTGGAATTCAGGTCAAATGGGTGCTGGTGGTAGTTGTTATGGAGTGAGTTAGTTATATAGAGATTAGGGCATACATGTTTAATCATTTATATTTAGATGGATGAATTAAGAAATAATAAACATTTGGCACAAAAAGGTAAACAAAATAAACCGGACACGATGTGTATATATAGTAATTCGGTCGATATATAAAATACGATAGGCCTCAGACTCAAATCGAACAAAACCAAGAAAACTAAATTTCGACTTATGAATAGTGTTGACTTTTCGACTGGATGATTTTTCTAAAAATTGTGGTAAACTGATGGTATATTTACCTATATACTTATGAGCAAACCTATATTGTCGTTTCCTCTGTGGCTACATAGATTGCGCATTGTATTATTTTCATAACTTCAAGGCGCGTACATGATACAAAAGAAAAATATTCTGGTGTACAAAAATGTCACTACGAAATTAGCTATCTGAGTTGAAATATTCTGAACTCGAATAAAATTTCACCAGGATAGCCATATTAACAAAACTGATAAGTATACTTATGTTGCTATTTTTTCGTCAATGGAACATCTTTTGCCTAAAAAAATGTTCCTTTATCAGAAATCCAAAAATACGAGTAGCAACGTGCTTAGTTGCTCGTTTATTTGTGAATAAACAAAAAATTTTCATTTTGAGTATAGTTAAACAAAAGTTTTCACTCAAAAGTCATAATATTATCGTTATTAAAAAGGCTATACTGATGAAATTATATTTCGAGTAGTGAATATTTCAACTCATACAGCTAACTTCGTGTTGATTTTTTGTGTATCAGAATTTCTATTTTTTGTAGCATGTACTATCGCTCCAAAAATTAGTTTTACACTAAAAACTACTTAGTTTTCACGATTTTGATGGCAGCAACAATCGCCTTTTTTATATAAACATTTGTAAATATAATTATGATAAAAAATAGGGTGATCTGATATCTGACATTCGCAACATATACAGAAAATATGTATACAGAAAAAAAGATTTAGTCATTTATTCGGTTTCATTTTGTTTTGCAATCTAACAGTACAGAATGGAACGTATTCAATTCTAAGCAACTGAATGTTGCACGAATAAGTGGCCAAGTATCCTGTGGAGTGTGGGGATCGATAAGGGCAGGTGGCGTCGGTGACTTATGTGAAATTTCACAACACAGTCGGGAATATTTGGAAATCCTAAATGAAATAATGACACCGTCATACACTACTGTTTATCCGGAGGAATTTCCAATTAACTTTATACAGGATAATTCCGCAATTCATAGATCACGTGAAACTATGAGTTGGATAAATCGAAACCTGTAAATCCTTCCTATCGCTTGACCAGCGTATAGCCCCGACTTAAATCCAATAGAAAATGTTTGGAGTTATATGGCTAAGGATTGGAAACCTCTTTCCCGACGAACGATGGAAGTAGTCTTGGAATATGTATCTCATAAATGGGAAGAGCTAGTATTATTAGTTTTAGTATTTATTAGTTCATTACCTTTCTACTTTAATCCTGGATATATTAATTGAATAAAATAAATTTGCCCTATGTTTTCAATACAATTAATTCATCATTTTAGTGGGCTGCTTGTTTGAAAAAACACTTAGTTTTGTTGAACACCAACGTCAACGATATCATTGAATAATAAGGATTGGCCAGAATTTTTGAAATTTCAACATGGCATTTACATTTTATGAATCTTTAAGGAATCCATTTCGTATTATCCGTTCCAGTGACATTACATGTGTACATTTGTTTTTGTATTTCGAAATTGGTCAATGTAATCATCAAATCAAATGAAACGAAACGGGCTAATAGCACAGTTTTAACAGCAGTGGTTTTTGGATCGGAATGGACTATGTTCGAATCTGAATAGAGGCGGGATGTAAAATACATTATTCATCTTTAATTAAGCTCGTTTAAGTCGGTACAAGTTTGCACGTAGTTGCGCAATGTGCATATGGACAATTAAATCGGACCTATAGTCGTTCGTCTTCGATTTGTTTGACCAATTTTGAAAGAGTTGTAAGAGTCTTTAAGCTTGAACATATATACGGTATACAAAAACCAAAAACCGAACGAAACTAAATAGATATATGTGAACATACTATTGGATGCGGCATCTTTCTAACGGTTAGAATAAGGCCCGTTGTACATTTCAGCTAAGCTATAAGCGAGCAAACATATCTTACTATAGTTTAGTTTAGCTCGCTAGCTCGACGCACTGGACATTTCAGCTAATAAATTAGTTCACACGTACATTGATATTCCTACATATTTTATTTGTAATGCACATAGTAGGTTATGAATAAAATATAGAAAAATATTAATGTATGTGTGAGCGATATAGCTGAAAATTGCAATGTTAGTTTTCATAGTTCAAAACAGAAATGCATAGTTCGGATAGCTTAGATCAAGTGTGCATCGATCTATTAAAACTCTTTATGTACAATCGAACGCCTTGGACATAGCTTAGCTTAGCTAAAATGTACAACGAACCTGAGGCTTCTTACCATATAATTATCATTATTGTAATAGGCTGCCCAGTTGCCTTTAATATCAGTATGCTTAGACGGTTTAAAAATGTAAATTTCATTTTATTGCGCAGTCCTAGAACAAGATTAGTCTTTCCATACCGGATAACTTAACATCATTTCTTATTCGATGTCAAAAATCAATCGAGGCTATCAAGTACAGTTGATAATAATATATTATATATACATAGTACCAAACACACCAATTTACAAAGTGCGGATTTATTTTCAACGCTCATCACTGCAGGGCATGGTTGGAACAAAATGATACAAGGCATATGTTTGGGATTCTTCATGTATCGCGTAATCCACATATTAGCTATGGTGGTTTGATCGGCGTACCAGATTTAATTTAATCTAAAATCAACGAATTTTAATAAATTTTGAGTTTATTATTCTATAATGAAAGTTGAATAGGCCAAATTATTTTCAAACCGATTCCAAATTATACACAAATCACTATTTAAATGGGACAAATTATTTTAATCAATAGAACTTAAATAAAATTGAGCACGTTTGATTTTAATAAATAATAAAATAATAAACAGTGTTTAAAGACCATTACTGGCCCATAACTGTGTCAATAAATTGACTCCAACGGTTTCGATCCTCGGCTTGATCTTCATACTATCTTAGACAATCTGAAGTAGCCAAGTCGTTCTCTATATCGTGGAGCCATCGTCCCCCTCAACGACATCTGCACCCTCCTATATGGTGGCTCTTCTTTCAGAAATCGCTACACAATTCGTTCCGGATTACGCAGAACATTACCGAGCCAGCGTACTAGCTGAGATCATATTTCATGTACAATATCGGAGATCTTCATCAGATCTCTTATCTCAATAATGTACAGAGCTCAGTATATGCAATATATCTACATCGAATTTTCGGCCGTAAATCAACCGCATCTTTCAGATCCATACATAACAACGGGCCTGATCAACGCTTGGTAAAGCTTCAGCTTCACGGCAATTTATAGATGTTTAGATTTTAGCGGTGGCCTTGGAGGATACAAAGCATGACTGCGCCAGCTGCCAGTCACACTTTAATATCCTCACCCACACTGTTATCATAAGTGATAAGAGAGACCAAATAATTAAACCTCCTCACTTCCTCAAACGTGTAGTATAATGCATGATCCTATCCAATACAATGTATGACAATAACTTGTATGCTATGCAAAGGAGAGCTATACCGCGATAATTCTCACACTTCAAGCAGCCTCGCTTCTTGAAGATGAGCCTTATTGTGGCCACTTTCCATTCATAAGGCATAACTTCGGTTCGCCATATACTAATCGAATATGACCGAAAAGACAGTTCCACAAAGTACGAATTAATGCAGTCCACCCCAGGTGAACGGTCTCGTTTCAATCTCTGCATGGCCTTAGTGAATTCCTGATGGGACGGATCCTCAATGCAAATCTCCGCAGTCCGTATTTGAGGTGACTCAACAACAGTCTGTGACGCCTGATGAACACCAGCCTTGTTTTTCCTGGCGATTCTGAGACGTTGTTGCACTTTACTATGGTATATTTTGTAGCCCGACTGCAAGACGACATTCATCATCAAAATCAGTGGGTCTGACTTTCACTATATTTGATCTTAGTACGACTCCTATAAATTTTGTTTATTCAACTTTCTTCGGAGGTCGAATCTTATATATGAAAATGTTTTCGCCTCGTAAGCATGGGGCCCAAAGTGTGTTCCACGCATTCACCTCCATCGTAGCCCCTCTGATTTAGATGCATTGATATGTATATATGTGTTAGTTGTTATCTAAGAGGAAAATTACTTTAATTATCTTATTATATTTTTCAAGAATTTCCTTCTACGTTAAAAATAATACCTTGTGTAAATTTTATTTGTTTTTGCGCTTAATATCGAGTGGAATCAAAATTATTAGTAATTAAATTACATATATTAAATAATAATTTTAAGTTATTTAAAGAAATATAAAATTTGTGGAAATTAGTAAACAATTTTACTCGTGCATGCCAACTTAACTTCAAATGTGAAATATAAAACGTAATTTGCATTTCATCCCTTGACCACCGAAAATTTGAAATATTTTTTTGATGTTGCATAGAGTTTGGTCAAGAGTTTTTATTTTCGTTCTAATAAGCATGGCCATATAGAGAACAAAATTTAGGGTATCATTTTCCCGGCTCTTTTTGCAATCCAGGGATTTGAAATATAAAAAAAATTCCAGGGTCCTGGGATCCCATGATTTTTTACTTAAAGCTGGTTTTTACTAATAAAATGGAAAATATCATTTTAATAGTAATGCATAATAGTAAAAACAAATAATTATATTCAGGTAACAAATTAAGTTATTATACCTTAGAGAAGTGCGCCTCTCAGTGTGGAAACTACCCGCTATAGAAAAACTCTCTTACTATCGGAGGATGTAGGCTTTATTGATTTTAAAACACAATAAATTGGTTAGAACTGGCTTTATTTTGCCGGTGCATTAGCAAATGTTTAACTATTTTAAGACTATTTAGCCGTAATTTCTGACTAGCATTGACAACGTGGTTGCATTAATTGCATTCTGCAATTTCGTTGCCATAGATGATGAAAAAATGTTACAACCATGCAATGGGAGCATTCAGATCTCCCACCATGTTGTCATCACTAATAGACATTACATTATATGACATATTCAGATGCTCCCATCATAAAAATCTATTATGAAATTTATTCGAGATCGTTATCGGCAAAATAAAATTTAATCGAATTCAACTGCTATACTTACTCGTAGTTGTAGTATTTTGTATTACATTGATCATTTTGAGAAAAAAGATAAAAATGTGCGTTTGGTTTGACAGTTCGATAAAAAAAATTAATAATTACTTAACAATTAATTGTCTGTCTATAGAAAAATTAAAATTCGATTTATACCGTGTTTCATAATATATAGAAAAATTTGACTTGAATAGTTTCATAATATTAATAATTCAGACCCCCTGAATCAAACCGTTTGATCATTGGTCAGATTTATTGTTTAAGATGTTGGAATCGAAATTGAAATTACGCATAAATAACGTTATTTTTCAAACAATTTATATTAAATTTACTTTAAACTAATAAATTATATTATATTTAATGAAAAGTTAAATAATTTATTTACTAGTTCAAAATTACTTGTATGCTGTTTCATTCAGTACTCAATATATTAATTTTGCTCCACATGTTGCCAACAGTTGGCAGAACTAAAAGCGGCCATTGGCACAAAACCATATAATAATAAACAGTATTAAAGGCCATTACTGGCCCCTTACTGAGTCAACAACCTGGCTCCAACGGTTTCGATCCTGAGCATGGTTTTCATACTGTCTAAGACAATCTGAAGAGGCCAAGTCATTCTCTACATCGTGGAGCCATCGTCGCCGGCAACGACCTCTGCGCCTACCATATGGTGGCTCTCCTTTCAGAGATCGCTGCACAATTCGTTCCGGATCAGCACGCAGAACGTGACCGAGCCAGCGTACTCGCTGAGATCTTATTTCATGTACAATATCGGGGATCTTCATCAGATCTCTGATCTCGATATTGTACAGAGCTCGGTAGGTACCATCTATTTCGCGTTTTGGGCCGTAGATCACACGCATGACTCTTCTCTCAAATGTTAGGAGCCATCTCTCGTATTCATCCGTCAGCGCCCAACTTTCACATCCAAACATAACAACGGGCCTGATCAACGCTTTGTAAAGCTTCAGCTTCACGGTACTTGATAAGTGTTTAGATTTTAGCAGTGGCCTTAGAGGATACAAAGAACGACTGCCAGCTGCCAGCCGCACTTTAATATCCTCACCCACACTATTATCGTGAGTGATAAGAGAACCCAAATATTTGAACCTCCTCACTCCCTCAAACGTGTGGTGGCCACTACTAAAATCTGGTGTACCACTGTCCCTAAAACCAGAGATCAGGTATTTCGTTTTGGACTCATTGATCTGAAGTCCAACTGAAGCTGAAAACTCTACAAGCGGATCAAGTATTTCTTTCACTCCGTTGCTATTCAGTCCAATCACGCATATGTCATCTGCATATGCAAGCACCTGATTGGACTGGCTATATAAGATGTTACGCTGCGGTGTTTCAGTTTTACGAAAGATGTACTCCAACATGAGATTAAAGAGTATCGGGGACAGAGCATCTCCCTGCCGAACACCCGAGTTAACTACAAAACTTGTCGATAGCCTGTTCTCAACTTTAACACAGCATTGAGACTGCGTCACTGTCATCTTACATAGTCGTACCAGTTTTGTTGGCATTCCTAGGTATTCCAGGGCAGACCATAAACTCTCTCGATTGATCGAGTCATAGGCCTGCCGGAAATCCAGGAACACCTGATGTACGGGGATGGATGTCTCATAATATTTAGATAGAATCATCCGCAGCGAAAAGACCTGATCGGTGACTGATCGATTCGGACGAAATCCTCCTTGATAGTCACCAACCAAGCCCTCCGCTAGAGGAGTGATTCTATCCAATACAATGTATGACAGTAACTTGTAAGCTGTGCAAAGGAGAGCTATACCGCGATAATTCTCACACTTCAAGCGGTCTCCCTTCTTGAAGATGGGGCATACCGCGGCCACTTTCCATTCATCAGGCATAACTTCGGTTCGCCATACTAATCGAATAAGGTCGAAAAGACAGTTCCACAAAGTATCCCCTCCGAATATCAAGAGCTCCGAATTAATGCAGTCCACTCCAGGTGCACGGTTTCGTTTCAATCTCTGCATGGCTTTAGTGAATTCCTCATGGGATGGCTCCTCAGTGCAAATCTCCGCAGTCTGTATTAGAGGTGGCTCAACAACAGTCTGTGACGCATGATGGACATCAAGCAGGTCAGTAAAGTGTCCACTCCATGCGTCAAGTACTGCGTCGATGTTGACACAGAGGTTTCCATCCCGGTCCCGAATGGCGGTTGACGTAGGCCTGAAAGTATGGTTCAGTCCAGTAATTCCTTTAAAGAAATTACGCGAACTGCGCTCATTACTGAGTTGTTGTACTTTCAGAACCTCGGCCTTCCACCATTCTCGCTTCTTCCGTCTACAAATCCGCTTAGCTGCCCTTCTTGCAAGAGCAGCCTTGTTTTTCCTCGCGATTGTGAGACGTTGTTGCACTTCATTATGGGCTATATTTTGTTGCTCAACTGCAAGACGACACTCGTCATCAAACCAATCATTCTTGGGTCTGACTTTCACTATACCTAAAGTCTGTTGAGCAGCACTGACAACCGAAGTTTTCAGTACCCCCCAGACAGAGTTCACGCAGTCAGACTGGCAATTAGCTTCATTAATGTTGTCGCTGACAAGATCCTGATATCGTTTCTTTTGATCTTCATTTATCAGACCTTCACAGTCGAAACGTACCATGCGTTTCGCTGTGTTCCCAGACTTGTACGAAAACTTCCATCGTAGCTTTGCAGCGACCAAATGATGATCGCTGCCTACGTATTTGGTTGCTGACCGATAAGTTCTCACATCCTGCACAACCTGAGCCCGTCCTTTAGAAACTAACACATGGTCAATTTGGCTGCGGGAAGTTCCGCGAGGATGTGTCCATGTCTCAAGATGTATGTGTTTGTGAGGGAAGAATGTGCTTGCTACTCTAAGATCATGAGCAACCGCAAAGTACATCATTCTCTCACCATTATCGGTCGCAGTTTCGTGTCGGGAGTACGGACCTATGTTTTCACACAAGTCGGTCTGATTTCTGCCAGCTCTAGCATTAAAGTCCCCAATTACCATTCTAACATCGTGTTCGGGTATAGATCCCATCAGATCGTCCAAGTCATTGTAAAATGAGTCTTTATCTTGGGGCTGGCTGACTTCTGTGGGCGCATGTACACAAATTATCGACAGGTTAGCTAACTTCATGCGCAAGCGAAGCTTACACAATCGGTTATTGACTGCTTGGAAATCCAAAACAGCCTTCTTTACCTGCGGCCCAAGAAGAAATCCAGCTCCAAGATTTCCGAGGTCATCTCCACTGTAGAACAACGTATAGCCCTGGGACACATGGTCTCCACTTTTAGGCCAGCGAGTTTCTTGAAGAGCAACGAGTTCCAGCCGATACTCCTTCATGCACGTGATTAGGCCCTCTAACGCTCCTGGTTTCCTTAGTTTCCTTTCCACGTTCCACGTGCCGATCCTAAATCTCGTGTCCGGGTACTTGAGCGGGGGTCCGGTGTCGTTTTGGCGGTATCCATTTTTCTTTTTGTTGACTTTATAAACACTATATTTTTTTTACGGATGCGGGTCGTCAGCCCAGCGATCCAACCGTTAAGTCGCCTCCTACGACAAGCAAAGGGTACTGTGGTGGTATTCTTGGGAAACATGTTCGTGCAATTTTGATTTACGAGACATGTGAGTGCCCCCCGACCACAGGGGCCTTATTTGATATATATATATATATATATATATATATATATATATATATATATATATATATATATATATATATATATATATATCAAATATTTATAATACTGATAGGACGCAGGCAAATAATTGTTGCAGCTTAACGTTATTGTTTAAAACTCGTCAATATATGAATTAATAAAGTTTCATATTCGTGATTTAGGGTCTCGTTTTTATTTTAACGTACCCTGTGATTAATGTCAAGTCGGGGTCACCAATTTTTAGAGGACGAAATATACTCATATTTAACTACACTTATCTTATGTTCTAATAATATTAATCACTACTATTTATTATTTATCACTATTATTATTCAATAAAACATATATATATTATTAATATTTAAATATTTAATTAATTTATATGGTTTTGTGCCAATGGCCGCTTTTAGTTCTGCCAACTGTTGGCAACATGTGGAGCAAAATTAATATATTGAGTACTGAATGAAACAGCATACAAGTAATTTTGAACTAGTAAATAAATTATTTAACTTTTCATTAAATATAATATAATTTATTAGTTTAAAGTAAATTTAATATAAATTGTTTGAAAAATAACGTTATTTATGCGTAATTTCAATTTCGATTCCAACATCTTAAACAATAAATCTGACCAATGATCAAACGGTTTGATTCAGGGGGTCTGAATTATTAATATTATGAAACTATTCAAGTCAAATTTTTCTATATATTATGAAACACGGTATAAATCGAATTTTAATTTTTCTATAGACAGACAATTAATTGTTAAGTAATTATTAATTTTTTTTATCGAACTGTCAAACCAAACGCACATTTTTATCTTTTTTCTCAAAATGATCAATGTAATACAAAATACTACAACTACGAGTAAGTATAGCAGTTGAATTCGATTAAATTTTATTTTGCCGATAACGATCTCGAATAAATTTCATAATAGATTTTTATGATGGGAGCATCTGAATATGTCATATAATGTAATGTCTATTAGTGATGACAACATGGTGGGAGATCTGAATGCTCCCATTGCATGGTTGTAACATTTTTTCATCATCTATGGCAACGAAATTGCAGAATGCAATTAATGCAACCACGTTGTCAATGCTAGTCAGAAATTACGGCTAAATAGTCTTAAAATAGTTAAACATTTGCTAATGCACCGGCAAAATAAAGCCAGTTCTAACCAATTTATTGTGTTTTAAAATCAATAAAGCCTACATCCTCCGATAGTAAGAGAGTTTTTCTATAGCGGGTAGTTTCCACACTGAGAGGCGCACTTCTCTAAGGTATAATAACTTAATTTGTTACCTGAATATAATTATTTGTTTTTACTATTATGCATTACTATTAAAATGATATTTTCCATTTTATTAGTAAAAACCAGCTTTAAGTAAAAAATCATGGGATCCCAGGACCCTGGAATTTTTTTTATATTTCAAATCCCTGGATTGCAAAAAGAGCCGGGAAAATGATACCCTAAATTTTGTTCTCTATATGGCCATGCTTATTAGAACGAAAATAAAAACTCTTGACCAAACTCTATGCAACATCAAAAAAATATTTCAAATTTTCGGTGGTCAAGGGATGAAATGCAAATTACGTTTTATATTTCACATTTGAAGTTAAGTTGGCATGCACGAGTAAAATTGTTTACTAATTTCCACAAATTTTATATTTCTTTAAATAACTTAAAATTATTATTTAATATATGTAATTTAATTACTAATAATTTTGATTCCACTCGATATTAAGCGCAAAAACAAATAAAATTTACACAAGGTATTATTTTTAACGTAGAAGGAAATTCTTGAAAAATATAATAAGATAATTAAAGTAATTTTCCTCTTAGATAACAACTAACACATATATACATATCAATGCATCTAAATCAGAGGGGCTACGATGGAGATGAATGCGTGGAACACTCTTTGGGCCCCAAGCTTACGAGGCGAAAACATTTTCATATATAAGATTCGACCTCCGAAGAAAGTTGAATAAACAAAATTTATAGGAGTCGTATTAAGATCAAATATAGTGAAAGTCAGACCCACTGATTTTGATGATGAATGTCGTCTTTCAGTCGGGCTACAAAATATACCAAGTAAAGTGCAACAACGTCTCAGAATCGCCAGGAAAAACATGGCTGGTGTTCATCAGGCGTCACAGACTGTTGTTGAGTCACCTCAAATACGGACTGCGGAGATTTGCATTGAGGATCCGTCCCATCAGGAATTCACTAAGGCCATGCAGAGATTGAAACGAGACCGTTCACCTGGGGTGGACTGCATTCATTCGTACTTTGTGGAACTGTCTTTTCGGTCATATTCGATTAGTATATGGCGAACCGAAGTTATGCCTTATGAATGGAAAGTGGTCACAATAAGCCTCATCTTCAAGAAGCGAGGCTGCTTGAAGTGTGAGAATTATCGCGGTATAGCTCTCCTTTGCACAGCATACAAGTTATTGTCATACATTGTATTGGATAGGATCATGCATTATACTACACGTTTGAGGGAGTGAGGAGGTTTAATTATTTGGTCTCTCTTACCACTTATGATAACAGTGTGGGTGAGGATATTAAAGTCTGACTGGCAGATGGCAGTCATGCTTTGTATCCTCCAAGGCCACCGCTAAAATCTAAACATCTATAAAATGCCGTGAAGCTGAAGCTTTACCAAGCGTTGATCAGGCCCGTTGTTATGTATGGATCTGAAAGTTGGGTGCTGACGGATGAGTAAGAGAGGTTGATGCGGTTGATTTACGGCCGAAAATTCGATGTAGATATATTGCATACTGAGCTCTGTACAATATTGAGATAAGAGATCTGATGAAGATCTCCGATATTGTACATGAAATATGATCTCAGCTAGTACGCTGGCTCGGTAATGTTCTGCGTAATCCGGAACGAATTGTGTACACTGAAAAAAATATTCATTCATATTGAGTTCAATCTATATCAATTTAATAATTCCTTTATTAATATAGAGCCAATAGAGACTATCTATCAATATAATAATATTTTGTTGTTTGATTGATTTAAATGTTGTTATTAATAATAATTTATTAAAAATGTTCATTAAAATATATGTTCAATAAAATAATATTGCAATTAAATAAATAACGTAATTGTCAGATAGATAACAATTTGATTCTATGTTATAAATAAATGTCTTCATAATGAAAATTATATATTATAGTGAAATTTTATTTTAGAATATCAGTATCATTGTGAACAAATATCCAGCAATATTTTCAAGTTGAAAATATATTTCAATAACTAATATTATATAGAATAATAATATATGAGAATGTTTTTTCACCGTGATAAAAATTAGTTTGATAAAATTATCAATTAGAGTATAAATTTTAATAAACAATAATCAATATAAAAATATTATTTGATTGTCGCTTTTTCAGTTTGATAAATGATATGAAACAATATTATCACAATGAATATTAATGATTAAAATATTTTATCAAATGGATTATACAAATATATATATATATATATATATATATATATATATATATATATATATATATATATATATATATATATATATATATATATATATATATATATATATATATATATATATATATATATATATATATATATATATATATATATATATATATATATATATATATATACATATGTATATATATTTTATGTAAATATATTAGAGAGGGCACACAGTGGAGATACATATTTAATACCTTGTTATGAAATAAAAAACAAATTATTTTGTCTATTTATAAATTTAACTATTTATTAAATCAGTTATTTTATTGTAATAATTTTGATTAATATAATTTAATATAATATAATATTGTTTTTCAATTTATTTATATAAATTCAACACTATTACAAATCAATTTACTTTTGCATTAACTATTTATTAAATCAGTTATTTTGTTGCAATAATTTTAATTAATATAATTTAACATTTATTTATTATTTATTATTCAATTTATTTATATAAATTCAACATTATTACAAATCAATTAACTTTGGCATATCAAATTCAACTTAATTTAACATTTGGAAAATGCTTAAGATACAGCCGAATCATCATTTTTGGTTAATCATAATAAAATATCAAAACTTAAAAAATAATAAAACTTAAGAATAAAAAATATTTCATGTATGTATGTATGTACATATAATATTTATTATAATTATTCATTAAAAAACATGGATGAATTAATCGTTAAGTTTTTTTACTAACGCACTAATTGATGTGTGCTGTTTATCGAAATTTGTACTTATTTTGTAAAAATATCGCTGTATAAAATTCCAAAACAAGATTGACTGTATTGGATACTGCAAATTAAAAAAATTATATATTTTGAAACAACAATCAATTGAGTCTAGCATTGTGTTTAGTTTATATCGTATTCCATCAAAATACACAAGAAATTGCAAAGGTTCCTCAATCGTTCCAGTAACAATAATAAATGGCTGCAATGGCAATTTTTGTTCCAGTTTTTTATTTATTGTCTCTTCTAGTTCTGTGGTTGTTTCACCAAATATAAAGACCGAATTTTGGGCATCCTTAATTGAATATTTGGTGAACTGTTTACTGCTACTAGCAGATGTTGAAACTTCCTTAGCAACCGGTGGTATTACATTGTGAAGAAGATATAATAGGCATGTATGTTTTGCGTCTAAAATGTTGATAAATATGTAAAAATAATAAATATTAAAATTAATAAACTAAGAAAAAAAAAAATATAAATATATATATATATATATATATATATAAATATATATACATATAAATATACATATATATATATATATATATATATATATACATATATATATATATATATATATATATATATATATATATATATATATATATATATATATATATATATATATATATATATATATATATATATATATATATATATGTATATATATATATATATATATATATATATATATATATATAGGTATATATATATATATATTTGTTTGTGTGTTTGTATGTGCTTGTATGTTTATGACTTACTCTCGGTAATGCTGAGTTTTTTCATTACGGTTTCCAGTATTTTTATATTATGGCAATCCTTAACTTTTGCGGCCAGAATTGGCACCAGTTTAGTACAAAAACTATCAAAGTTTTCAGATATGCGTTTTGATTGAGGATATAAATTGTTGAAATCAATATCGATCTGTAATTTTTTAAATTGTTATTATTAATTAAGAAAATTATTTCAGTTAAAACTCATAAGCAATTGTAATTGTAACATATTACTCACCAATTTATAGCCTAAGGGTCTTTTGTACTGAGGCCATTTCTTTATAATATCGCCGCAATTAGATTGAATTGCTGCAACATCTAACGCCCTAAAGTTTGTTGTGCTCGTCCAGTGATATTCTAATTCAGCAAAGCTGCAATTGTCGTTGATGATTTGCTCCATGCTCTCCTGATGGTTACTCTCAGGTTCTAAAATTTGACAAGTTATATTTTTATTAGAATAATTTTGCAAAATAATTATAATTATATGTTCGGTGGTCCGTCTATCATGATTGTATTTATTTGTAGATATGTTCACCTAAAAACAACTTGTATTAAAATCCAAATCCCCATTCTTCTAGAAGTTGTAAAAGATGGTTTGAAGCTTCTTCTTCTATTTCAGGACTAGATACATCTCTGGTTAACGCTTGATTATTACAATATGTAATTTGCTCATACTCTGGCAACGAGCTATCATAAGTTATATTTGAATCAATTATAATACTGGCATTTTCTAAATCGATATCCTTTGATACAATAAAATTTTCCATTTTGTTTTTTAATACATACGAGTATATATGTTGCAGATCTTTGTTTTCAATTCAATAAAAATAATTAGCATTAGAAAAAAATAATAAAACATATAAAAAAAGAAAATTAAAAATTTTGTTTCATTCTGAAAAACAATCTTCCATCTGCTAATTTATTAAGCATTAGAGGTGGAGATTGAAAGTCTGATAATTTATAGACAATATTTTCTGAAATTTGTATATTATTACGATCTATTTCAAAACTCAACAAGTGTTTATCGAAACATTTAATTAAAATTTCATTCATAAGTAATATAATTTCAGAATTCTTTTTTACTATATAAATTTCTAAAATTTCAAAAAGACTGCTATTTGGTTCTTGCCTGAATAAGTAATATCCTAAGCTATATGTCGTTCCCTTAAAAATTATCGTTTTGTAAGACACTATATCCTGTTCACTGAACCCATAAATTGTTTCTAACTTTAAGGAAAAATTAGTTTTGATTAAATGTTTTTCTTCAACGTGTAGATCAATTTGTTTATCTTGTAATAACAAGTACGCAAATTTAAATTGGTATTTTTTAGCTAATGTTAATACAATATTTTTTCTAGATGTAATTGATCGAGCATACATCTTAAACTCTTTGTGCTTTGCTTCATATCTAAACGACCAATAGTATTTAGGAGGACCAGACTGTTCAATAATATATGGGTAATGGGTTAACAAATGAAACTTAGGTTTAAGGGTGTCTTTAAAAAGTGAAATATATTTAGAATTGTGTTCTTGAATTAAATTGTGTAGAAGAGATAATGATTCTGTCGTAAAAGAGTCTGATAGAAGTAAATCGACTATTTGAACTAAACATAAGACAAATTTCCAAACTTTATTTGTCTTAGGAATTAAATCTCCTATTATTAGAGGTAGATAATGGATAAAACATTTAATTTCACTTGCGGTCATTTTTAATCGCTTACTTTTCAAGTGTTCTATTTTAATAGGCTTAGATTTGTTGCCTATATCGATTAATCCATAATTAAAATTTTGTTTTCTTTCATTTAACATATCGAGTGTAAATTTGAAAGATGTTTGATCTAAAAAATATCTAAAGCTATGGCTTAAATCATAGTGGCATATGCCTTCAAAAACATCATGCATTAGATCGACAGAAAAATTTTCTACAACGTGAAATGATTTAATTTTATTAAATATTGATGATTGATATATTCCTGTTTCTTCAAAACAATTTTTATCAATGTCTTCATTATAGTTATCGATATTTCGGAGTAAATCTGGTTTTTCGACGCATAATTTTTGGGTATTACTTTTATGTGCTTTACAAAACCGACAAAAATAATTGCTCGAAAATGATTTGGAAAAATCTAAAGTACAATTAATTCCCAAATTGTCGCCCAGGAATAGACCTAATATAAATCTAATTTTAATTTCTCCTTTTGGTGTCTTAATAATAAGGCCATCTTCTTCGAGGGAATTTATTTCAGAAACTAAATTCTTTAAGCAAGCATTATTGCCGAACGTTTTTAGATTTGATGATTTTATGAAACCCGCACAAAATATATGTTCAAGTTTAGAATTAGAGTATAGTAATGGGAAGCTATAATAAATTCCAATCACTGGTTGAGTTTGGCTCCCCAAAGGGTTATTGATTTCAAAATCATCCGAATATAAGAAAAAAGGAACACACATTTCATTCGGATATTTTAATTTTTTATCTTGCCATAATTTCCCTTCGCAAAAATTTGATAGATTATTGGTTTTGCAATTCAATAATTTTTCACTATATTCCTCATAGTTATTTTCTATAACTTTTTTAAATTGAAATTTTAAAGGTAATAAAATTCCAGAGGTATTAATTTCATCGTAAAAAGTTTCCCCTTTTCGATAAATAATTCCAATTTCACTATTGATATTAAATGAAGTTAAATGATCAATTAAGGATTTATCAAATAGAGTTTTTAAAAGCAAAAAATTCGTTGCACAGTTTAAAAAAGGATTCAGCAAAATTTTCTCTAAACAATTGATATTCGCTTTGATGTCGATATCATCAGTATGTTGTTTTATTTCTAAATTAAGAAAATTTGCAATAGGTGATGTAATTTCTTTAATTACTAAATTTTGAATAAATTTAATATCTGAGATGGCAAACCTGTTCATATTGTGAAGACTGATACAAAAATTAATCGATGATTGTCTTATATGCTCTAATAAATCTTATCCTTTATGTTTTATTCTATTAGGAACAGTATCATCTGTTGGCAATGTTTTATTCACTTTATGTTCGTTTTTGGGAATTTGAAGAGTTTCATTATTATTTGTATTTGCTTCTAGTGTAGCTGCAAATATTTCATTCGAGTTAGAGGAATTAGAAGAATTATGTTTCCGTTTGAAATGCTTTTTGAATGCTTTGAAGTTACTGAATGATTGTGAACAGGTTGGTTCACAACATTCATATATACTTTCATTGCTCATATTATGCCAAAATTTAAAATGTATTTTAATAGCTTCAATGTTTTCAAATATAGCTTTACACATGAAACACCTCATTTTACTAAAAGGAATTTAATTTATTTAATTAATTAATTTTAAATGAGTTTAGAATTTGATTTAATAAATTTTTTTAAATGTTTGCATTTACCAGTAAATAAAAAAAGTATTGATGATAAATATTAATTTAATTATGTAGCTATATTGTGATTTCCCTGAAAAAATAAATATATTTTATTATTAAAGACATTTTTAAATAAAACTTTATTTACTAACCTGAATTTTTTGCCAGATTTTTATTTGCAATACAATTTCAATTTGAATACCAATAGGGATATTGTACTTAGCAAAAAAAAAATTTAAATAAGGATTGGTAATCTCACGTAGGACGTGTTCGTCAATCAAATTATCTAAAAAATAAAAAATGGTAAAAGCCAAGAGAAGAATATAAGTATGTAATAATTTTATACATATATATATATATATATATATATATATATATATATATATATATATATATATATATATATATATATATATATATATATATATATATATATATATATATATATATATATATATATATATATACATATATATATATATATATATATATATATATATATATATATATATATATATATATATATATATATACATATATATATAAATATATATATATATATATATATATATATATATATATATATATATATATATATATATATATATATATATATATATATATATATATATATATATAAATATATATATATATATATATATATATATATATATATATATATATATATATACATATATATATATATATATAATTATATAGCACATAAAAATAGCGTAAATGTTTCTCCCCATTTCATTTTACGAACTTCTTTTTATAAAAAATTAATGCCGTTATTTAGATAGAATTTTTTTTTTATGTACTGTATTTTTCTCACCGAATAAATATAACTCATCGTGAAATTGATAAAATAATTTATTAATTGGTTGGGACATATTATTTTAGAATTATTTTTTCAAGAGATCCTAAGAAACTTTTATGCCACAAATATATAAATACATATATACATTTATATAAACTGTTACCATTTTTAAAAAAAATGTGCTTCATTGCGAGAACAAAATTTTATCATTTTGATAGCAGAATGCTTACAAAATGTGGAATTTTATTTCCCGTTTGCAGGAAACGTGCATAGTTTTTCTAATGTATTTTAAAATAAATTATATACTTTTAATTTCACAATTGCATTTTCAATATTAAACGCAATTGTTTGGTTAATTTTATAATTTACCACAATGATATAAAGAAAACTAAAAGCACGTCTTTTACATAATCACTACTCACTTATTTATTCACTTACTAATAAAAAGAACAAAATTGAAAAACTCACCTATAAATCTTTCTTCAATCTTAAATTCAATTAATGCACTATTATTTATTTTTACAACTTTATTTAAAAACTTACTAAAATCACTCATTTTTATCATAAATTATATGTACGTATACGTCTTAACGCCACTTGTTTAAAATAAAAATGAACCTAAAATGTTGACTAATGCCGTTAGTCCGTTCAAGAGACATCTACATTGAAAAAAAAGAAAGGTATCATCATACTACTCATATATTTTCATATTGATCGCAGGATATTTTTGAATGAAAATATAAGTTGTTTATAATAAAACTTTATCGAATAATAAGTTTTTAATAATCGTTAATTAATTTATTAATTCTCTTTGTGATAAACCATTATAAATTTGATAGAACAAATTGTATAAATTCGTTTATGTCCGTTGAATAATTATCTTCTTCACTTATTAGAAATATTATACATAACAAAAGGTATTGTCATACTTCACATATATATCTATAACAAAATATTATAGAATTTCGAAAATATTTCAAATATACTTATATAAGTACATATAATTATATGTATACACATTAAGTACATAGTATATGTATACACATTATTAAAAACATTGGTAACATTGGTGGAATTAAATTGATTTTTTAAATGAAAATAAAAATCGTTTCTAATTTGTTCTCGAAAAAATCACTTAATAATTTTTGATTTTTACTTTTAACATCTTATATTTTTTGTCAACAAGTATAACATTGAAATGTTATTATTTCAAAAACAATGCGTTATTAGATAAAAAAATTTAAATTTGAAATAAGAAACAAAAATTATTATGTAATTTTTCGAAGAAAAATTAGTTAAATGACTTGTATTTACATTTTTAGCACAATTTTTCAAATTCCAACAAAGTTTTCTTTATGGAAAATACTATTCATGATATTCTTAGTTTCAGAGAAGACGAGTTATTGGCATTCACATGATTCAAGGTATTGTGCCGTGCTAAAAATTTGGAAATACCATTTAAGTGGGTAACGGTTTTTTCATGATATTGACGTAGCAAATGTATATGGTATATGTATACATATATATATTTATATATATATATATATATATATATATATATATATATATTTATATATATATATATATATACGTATATATATATATATATATATATATATATATATATATATATATATATATATATATATATATATATATATATATATATATATATATATATATATATATATATATATATATATATATATATATATATATATATATATATATATATATATATATATATATATAATTATTTAAATTATACTTTTTTTGGCGAAAAGTTAATATTTTGTTTTTTCATTGTCATAATTATAATATTATTTCACATGTGATAAATTTCAACATTCCTGTTGTAGTATTATGACAATATTTTTTCTTAATGATAAATTACATTCTTTTTTAACTATAAATATAATAATATTATTATCTAAATTAAAAAATAATTATAGCTAAGAAATTATTATATCATTTTTCAATATAATAAAAAAACATTAATTTGCTAATTTTGTTTCAATAAATATTTTTTCATTGAATAAAAAATTTCATATTGAAAAAAACTGAAAAATTTATTAAGTTCAATAATATACGATTTATCTATTTAATAATATTTCGTTAAATATGAAAAAGTAGTATTCATGCTAAAATTATTTATCATTCTAATAGTGAAAGTATTATCAACTTTTAAACGAAAAAATATTATTAAACTGAATGGTATATTTCTTTCTGTGTAGCGATCTCTGAAAGAAGAGCCACCATATGGGAGGGCGCACAGGTCGTTGAGGGAGACGATGGCTCCACGATATAGAGCACGACTTGGCTACTTCAGATTGTCTAATATAGTATGAAGATCATGCCGAGGATCGAAACCGTTGGAGCCAATTTATTGATACTGTTAGGGGCCAGTAATGGTCTTTAAACATGTTTATTATTTTATTATTTATTAAGATCAAATGTGCTCAATTTTATTTAAGTTCTATATTGATTAAAATAATTTGTCCCATTTAAATAGTGATTTGTGTATAATTTGGAATCGGTTTGAAAATAATTTGGCCTATTCAACTATCATTATAGAATAATAAACTCAAAATTTATTAAAATTCGTTGATTTTAGGTTAAATTAAATCTGGTACGCCGATCAAACCACCATAGCTAATATGTGGATTACGCGATTCATGAAGAATCCCAAACATGCCTTGTATCATTTTGTTTCAACCATGCCCTGTGATGAGCGTTGAAAATAAATCCGCACTTTGTAAATTGGTGTGTTTGGTACTATGTATATATAATATATTATTATCAACTGTACTTGATAGCCTCGATTTATTTTTGACATCGAATAAGAAATGATGTTAAGTTATCCGGTATGGAAAGACTGATCTTGTCCTAGGACTGCGCAATAAAATGAAATTTACATTTTTAAACCGTCTAAGCATACTGATATTAAAGGCAACTGGGAAGCCTATTACAATAATGATAATTATATGGTAAGAAGCCTTAGGTTCGTTGTACATTTCAGCTAAGCTAAGCTATGTCCAAGGCTTTCGATTGTAAATAAAGAGTTTTAATAGATCGATGCACACTTGAGCTAAGCTATCCGAACTATGCATTTCTGTTTTGAACTATGAAAACTAACATTGCAATTTTCAGCTATATCGCTCACACATACATTAATATTTTTCTATATTTTATTCATAACCTACTATGTGCATTACAAATAAAAGATGTAGGAACCTCAATTTATGTGAGAACTAATTTATTAGCTGAAATGTCCAGTGCGTCGAGCTAGCGAGCTAAACAAAACTATAGGAAGATATTTTTGCTCGCTTAGCTTAGCTGAAATGTACAACGGGCCTTATTCTAACCGTTAGAAAGATGCCGCATCCAATAGTATGTACACATATATATCTATTTAGTTCTATCGTTTGGTTTTTGGTTTTTGTATACCGTATATATCTTCAAGGCTCTTCCAACTCTTTCAAAATTGTTCAAACAAATCGAAGACGAAAGACTATAGGTCCGATAATTGTCCATCTGCACATTGCGCAACTACGTGCAAACTTGTATCGACTTAAACGATCTTAATTAAAGATGAATAATGTATTTTACATACCGCCTCTATTCAGATTCGAACCTATTCCATTCCGATCCAAAAACCACTGCTGTTAAAACTGTGCTATTACCTCGTTTCATTTCATTTGATTTGATGATTACATTGACCAATTTCGAAATACAAAAACCAATGTACATATGTAAAGTCACTGGAACGGATAATACGAAATGGATTCCTTAAAGATTCGTAAAATGTAAATGCCATGTTGAAATTCGAAAATTCTGGCCAATCCTTATTATTCAATGATATCGTTGACGTTGGTGTTATCGAAAATCAAAGCAAGACCATTTTATTCCACAGTTGTGAAGCGAGTAAAAATTTTAAAATAATTTCTAATATTAAAGACTCAAACACACATTGTGTAGATTCAAATGAGAACATGGGAATTTGTATCGAGTTGAATTCTGATTTCTGACACATAATAATATTATACCAACAGAAAATGGTCTGATCATTACATTCCCTGGCTTAACATTTCGTAGCATCGGTTTGAACGAAAATCACCCGTTTTCATTTTAAAAAAATGTTTGATTGAAGGTGCGTACTATCGCTTTCAAAAATTGGTTATACACAGAGAAAAAACTAAGTGTTTTTTCAAACAAGCAGCCCACTAAAATGATGAATTAATTGTATTGAAAACATAGGGCAAATTTATTTTATTCAATTAATATATCCAGGATTAAAGTAGAAAGGTAATGAACTAATAAATACTAAAACTAATAATACTAGCTCTTCCCATTTATGAGATACATATTCCAAGACTACTTCCATCGTTCGTCGGGAAAGAGGTTTCCAATCCTTAGCCATATAACTCCAAACATTTTCTATTGGATTTAAGTCGGGGCTATACGCTGGTCAAGCGATAGGAAGGATTTACAGGTTTCGA
This sequence comes from Tipula unca, assembly GCA_951394425.1. Lineage (NCBI taxonomy): Eukaryota > Metazoa > Arthropoda > Insecta > Diptera > Tipulidae > Tipula > Tipula unca. The sequence goes on along the minus strand of OX596380.1, from coordinate 157,837,257 downwards.
TTTATCCAACTCATAGTTTCACGTGATCTATGAATTGCGGAATTATCCTGTATAAAGTTAATTGGAAATTCCTCCGGATAAACAGTAGTGTATGACGGTATCATTATTTCATTTAGGATTTCCAAATATTCCCGACTGTGTTGTGAAATTTCACATAAGTCACCGACGCCACCTGCCCTTATCGATCCCCACACTCCACAGGATACTTGGCCACTTATTCGTGCAACATTCAGTTGCTTAGAATTGAATCACGTTCCATTCTGTACTGTTAGATTGCAAAAATGAAACCGAATAAATGACTAATCTTATTTTCTGTATACATTGTTGCGAATGTCAGATATCAGATCACCCTATTTTTTATCATAATTATATTTACAAATGTTTATATAAAAAAGGCGATTGTTGCTGCCATCAAAATCGTGAAAACTAAGTAGTATTTTAGTGTAAAACCAATTTTTGGAGCGATAGTACATGATACAAAAAATAGAAATTCTGATACACAAAAAATCAACACGAAGTTAGCTGTATGAGTTGAAATATTCACTACTCGAAATATAATTTCATCAGTATAGCCTTTGTTAATAACGATAATATTATGACTTTTGAGTGAAAACTTTTGTTTAACTATACTCAAAATGAAAATTTTTTGTTTATTCACAAATAAACGAGCAACTAAGCACGTTGCTACTCGTATTTTTGGATTTCTGATAAAGGAACATTTTTTTAGGCAAAAGATGTTCCATTGACGAAAAAATAGCAACATAAGTATAATCAGTTTTGTTAATATGGCTATCCTGGTGAAATTTTATTCGAGTTCAGAATATTTCAACTCAGATAGCTAATTTCGTAGTGACATTTTTGTGCACCAGAATATTTTTTTTTGTATCATGTACGCGCCTTGAAGTTATGAAAATAATCCAATGCGCAATCTATGTAGCCACAGAGGAAACGACAATATAGGTTTGCTCATAAGTATATAGGTAAATATACCATCAGTTTACCACAATTTTTAGAAAAATCATCCAGTCGAAAAGTCAACACTATTCATAAGTCGAAATTTAGTTTTCTTGGTTTTGTTCGATTTGAGTCTGAGGCCTATCGTATTTTATATATCGACCGAACTACTATATATACACATCGTGTCCGGTTTATTTTGTTTACCTTTTTGTGCCAAATGTTTATTATTATTTTTTATATTTTATTATTATTATTTGGTACGTTAAAATAAAAACGAGACCCTTAATCACGAATATGAAACTTTATTAATTCATATATTGACGAGTTTTAAACAATAACGTTAAGCTGCAACAATTATTTGCCTGCGTCCTATCAGTATTATAAATATTTGATATATATATATATATATATATATATATATATATATATATATATATATATATATATATATATATATATATATATATATATATATATATATATATATATATATATATATACATATATATATCGGATATCAGCCGCAACTCGGACTAGTGTTAAACTTTGAATATAAATATTTATTTAATTATAATATTTAAAGTTTTTATTGTTTAACAAGATTCACTATACGTTGTCGTCGTTGTTTATTCTACATCACAGTTAAGTTTAAATTTTCATTTTAAATTTTTTAACTTTATACAATAAATTTTCAATATGAGTGTTCACATACGTCACATGCTTCCTCCCCAGTGGGATCTCTTTTAATCATATATTGGAAGCTGATGTACATACACTTACCACAGCACTGTTACGCGAATTAATCGGAACTGACAAAAGGTTTACAAACAGCTACCGATATTCAGCCTATACGATGGCAACTAATTCATATATCGAGTAACCTTTAAACCACCACCTCAGAACCTAGTTCTTTGGTTTAAAATCCTTTAGCAACAATTCGCAGTTGCTGGAATTAAATCTGAAGAAACAAAATACTCCCATGAAATTTAAACCAAATGCTGGGACAGTTTTTCCAGAAAAATCCATTAAATATTTATGTAACATATGAGAAGTGGAGTTAAATATGAGTATCGTCGTCATTAGCAAGAACTCAACACATTAGCCACCTTCTAAAAACATTTCATTTTTGGATGCTGTAATTTGTTAAAATCTCTCTATGGCTATAGCCATTTTTAAATATTAGTTATCCTTATCTTGGAGTTTTCCGAAAAGCTATAATTTACCATAATTATAAAAATCAATTTATCCTTCGTGTCAGCGAGGCTGATAATTGTATATTTCTTTGTCAGGCGCAATCTTGAATAAAGCTCAATAGTTTAATAATGCTGACATTTGACTTAACTGTCCAAGATATTTAATTGGTAAATGTTGAAAGAATTTAAGCCGTGTGTTGTTTAAGGTTTATCAAAATTTTAATAATATATCATGTCACTTTTATATCGAAGAAGCATTGAGATTACGGTGAACCCTTGATAAGAAATTTAAACAAAGTGTAAAAGAATGTTATGAATTTTTAAATTTTTTGGGATATATTGTAGTAAAAAATGTTGATTATACTAGATTGCTACCAAAATTTTGGAGTTGCAAATAAAACCTAGAAAGATGAATGAAGACTATCAATAAAATATAAAACAAATTTTTAAACATAAAATTGTTAATTTAATCATCTGGTTCGTGAATCGTGTTTGATTTGATTCAACTATATCTTTCCAAAATTATCACAACTCAAGCTTGTTTTGTTTGATTGAGAACAATTATTGGCCTCCTAAATTACTTAAATTTTTGGTTTGACTAACGTTATTATTTATTATGATTTGAACTTGAAGGCCTATAACAATTTTCGTTTAGCCCTTTTATACGTTTTGTGAAGGACAACAGAATTTTCGGACCAATAAAACTACAAAATATCAAGATATTTATTGTAATTAAACCATACGATCGATTACATGTCGAGCTCTATCTTAACATACATATTTGGCTGGCATGAATATTTACATTATAACGAATGCTTCACGAAATTCCGATTCATGTACATATACGCAATCCCTAATGACATCTCATAATGTAATATAATTTAATTCCGCCTCCTGCCTAAACAATTAATTTCAATAATTCCATAAATACACAGCTAAATTTTATGTAACGTTTTGTGTGCGCATTAAGAATGGCGCGGTTTTGCCTATTACAGTTATTTTTGACTATATACCTAATAAAAAAGAAAATTCTAAAATTAAACATAAAATATAATTTTCCATCATTTAAATATGTATAACCAAATAAAATAATAATAATAATTCGCCATGAAAAATTTTGAACTGGAAAATTGATAAATTGGTTTATTAATTATATGTTACCCATATTATATGTCTTGTATGTGTAATTGTATATACTCGTCTAAGTTAAAATATAAACATTTCCACGTTGTCCTATAATATTTAAACTTTCACAGTTTTTCATATCGTTTATATTATGTTTATTACTTCAACCAATTCCGTTTAAAATTAAAGTTTTACGAACAACTATATAATAACAAAATTTTATATTGAACTTTAACGAAAGCTCGCATATAACACAAAAAATAAATAAAAACAAGGTTATACACTATTATAATAGAGCGAGAATTGGATACGTATGAGCAGAGGTTTATACCACCCCCAGTTCTACAATATATATGTGTAATACGAATTATAACTGATTTTAAAAGTGACCTCGAGTAACCAGCATAAAATGATTTGTATGGCTAGCACTCATAATACTATTTGTGAACACCAAAAAATAAAAGCTAAACCAAAAATCGCGGTTGTTAATTACATTTTGGTTTCTGTAATTTTTAAAAAAAAAGAAAAATTAAAAAGCTTAATATGTTCTATGTGCTTTTTTAGTTTTCGAGTTTTTCATTTTATTTATTTGGTAGTTTAGAAATCTCAACAGAAATGTGTACGATGCGATGGTCGCGTGTAAGAAAAATTAGAATTTAATTTAGAAATATGATAAGAACACAGTGGTGGAGATTCGCTTGAAAATTATAATATTCATATATAACACTACACCACTGTAGATATATATAATTTTTCACCCAAAAATTACCGTTTCATGATTACAAATCAAAAATGAAAATCTCTCGCTGCTGAAATGATGTATGTGTTCTGTTTATAATACGAATTTATATGCGATAAGCATGTACATATACTGTGAATCGTAGTAAATTTCATCATTTTCTTGTTTTATGGTCATTTGCCTAAATTATAACAGCACGATGGATAATAATCGCTGTAGTTTTTAAATTTACCCCACACATACGTAAATTTAATGCGGTGGAAAACTAACTGGGAATTCCATTTTATTGTTCATAATTTCATAATCCGCTGGTTTTAAAGTTTTTGATTTTCGATTTGATTGAGTTGTAATTAGGTAATGGAATTTTTTTTTAATTATCTCAGTTTTTTGAACGAGTCATATGCGCTAATTTCAATTTAATCGCTGTTTATTTAGTTTGATCAATTTACTGGGATTTTGTTTTTGTGGCATGCGTAATCTAATCGGAAATTGTATCCGCTTCTTACAATTCTAGTTAGTTTACATAAAGGAACCGATCAATAGCATTATCGTTAATTGTATACCAACAAATCAGCAATTTAATCATCTCCGGAAAGTATGTATATGTAAATGTATGTACTTCAGATTTTCGTGAAACAACAGATTTTCCAGTTGGTTGGATTTTTTTTACTAAACCTTGCATTTCCAAGGGTAAATTGCTATGCAATTTAGCTCAAAGTTTACTAGAAACGGGCTATAGGTTGACTCATGAATTGGCACACCAAAGGGGTAACTTTAAGTAAGTTTATCGTATGAGGAATCTAAATATCGACTATGTTCTTGATTTCTATTATGATGAGTGACAAGGTCACCTTTCCACTTCTTCTCTCTTGATATGCGTCTTCTCCCCCAAATACACCACTCAACAAAGCGTTAAAGTTATTTAATATTGGATCGCTTGATAAATAACCATTATAAACATCCACGGCGTTAGTTTTATTACATACAATATTTCTGATGATATCGACTAATTCTTGTTAACTTGTTGGAGTAGAAATTCGAAGAACAAGCTCTTTTATATTTTCTACCATACTATTTTATGGGATAAAAGTGGTTTACCTATAGCTTCTATTCTAGCTTTTCGTATTATAATTTTTGAACTTAATACAGATTAAATCGTAATTCGATCTTCTGTTGGCCTTGGAAAAGTAGTTAATACACGCGGAATCCCATATTGTTTAATATTGTTAACATAAATAATATCGTGAAATACTCAAATGTATGTAACTCTATACTCTCCATCTACTTCTCTATGTTGCAGTAAATAACAGAGTGACATCGATTATAACTTTATTATGTATTATTTTAATTTCTATTAGATACAGGGATGGGCGCGGTAGATTACAAATTGAATGAATCAGTTCACAGCTTTATTTTGAAAAAGAGTGATTCAAGCTAAATCATAAAAAGTACAATACAGCATTCTTTTAAAATTTATAACATCCCTGGAAATTGTTAGAAACACTGATAGAAATTTATAAACAATAATATCACAGTTCTATTTATTGCTCTAGTTATTTACATCCGAGCTCTAAATCATCAAAATAATCCGATCATAACCAAAAAAAATGCATCCCCTCATTCAAGTTAAAATATTTTTATCTAATAGTCGGATGTAAGGAGCTCGAGTAAATATCCTCGCAAACCAACCCGAAAGAGAGGAAATGGAAGAGAAAACCTAGAAGGTAGGGTGGCCAGAAGGTCTCGTTTAAGAGAACATGTTATTTTTTTGACTACAATCTTGTTTAATCTTTCTTTTTTGTTTAAACTTTAAATGTTATCTTTTGTTCTCTGTTTTAATTTTCTATATTTTCTTACTGGTAAAACTACGCAATTCGCCTACTAATCTTAGACGGCTGTCTTAGACGTCAACCCTTATTTGAAATAAATCGACTAATTCGACTTATTCAATATGGCGGCGTGAAATATGTTATTTGCCGGTCTATCTCAAACCGAGGCTTATTTCAACATACGAGTATAACCTCTCATTTGATTTAATTGACAGTTCAAAGCAGTAAATGTTCATAGTTTAGTTTAGGTTAGGTTAGGTTAGGTTATGGTGGCCGTCCTAAAGGACTAGCATAGACACAAAATTGGTCCCTAGCTGTACCACATTCGAGTTTTCTCCTCTTCACTCGCTGAACCATCGTGAGCTTACCAAGAAGCGTTTAAAGTCCCGGATCCCGATCTTACTAAGATCCGTGAGGTCGTTCAAAGGGGAAGTCCCCATAAATTTTGTTCTGCTGTACGCTAGACCAGGACAGGTGCAGAGCAGATGGAGCACATTTTCCTCCTCCTCCTCATCACCACAGCTGCGCCAGAAATCGTGGGCTAGGACACCCAGTCTGCGCGCATGTATCCCAATGAGACAATGTCCCGTTATAGCTCCCACGACCATACCAATATGGTGTTGTCGAAGCGATATCAGTTGGTCTGATCTAGACCGGTCAAGACCAGGCCAGATCTGCCTGGTTATTACACACGAACTGGCGTTAGACCATCTGACGTTCGTTTCTTTTATAGCTTCTTCCAGAAGCAACAGTTTACATGAAGCAAGCGGTATCTTTATATCCCGCCTGCTTTGGGTTATTAGGCGTGCTGTACCCTTGCGGGCCAACTCATCTGCCTTTACATTCCCTGCGATATTGAAATGCCCTGGCACCCACGTCAAGCGGATGTTGAACTGATCAGCCATCTCATTTAAAGATGCCAGACAGTTCTGGGCTACTTTCGACGTCAGGGAGTATGATTGTAGCGTTTTAATAGCAGCCATGCTGTCTGTAAAAATGCGAATATCCCTCGTAGATATTACATTATACTTCAACCAGTCCATGACTTCCATTATCGCGATCAGTTCAGCTTGAAAAACGCTGCAAAAGTCGGGAAGACGAAAAGAGAGGTTAACCCCTAGTGCCTCACAGAATACCCCGCAGCCAACCCCTTTATCCCTTTTTGAGCCATCCGTGAAGAAGCTTAGCGCCTCATTGTCCATAACCGTTTCGTTCACCCAGTCCTCTCTGGTGGGAAACTCAGTTTGGAATCTCACCTCAGCAGATGGCAAGGGAATAGCGTAGTCGGTAGCTTCCGGAATACCCCTGTTGCATAGGATAGACGAGTGCCCTGCATTGTTACAGGTCCACATAGATATGGATTTGAGCCGAATGGCTGTGCAAGATGCAAGCTGCTCGGCCGCAATATCCAATGGAGTAAGATGAAAGAGAATATCCAGAGCTTGAGTAGGTGTGCTCCTGAGAGCCCCACTTATACACAAGCAGGCCGTTCTTTGGACTTTCATCAATAGTTTAAGGTTGGCCATAATTTTTAACGCTGGCCACCAGACGACAACCCCATACAGCAGTATAGGTTTGACCACTGAAACGTAGAGCCAGTGTACTATGTGGGGCTCCATACCCCATCTCTTTTCAATGGCATTTTTGCAGGAGTAGAGCGCTATAGTAGCTTTCTTTACTCTCTCTACGATGTTTGGTTTCCAGCTTAGCTTGCTATCCAAAAGAAGCCGAGGTATTTTGCTCTATCCGTAAAGATCAAGCGAGTACCATTTAATGTTGGCGGGTCACACTGAGGAAGCTTGTGCTTCCTGGTAAAGAGGACCAGCTCTGTTTTCTGTGGGTTTGCGTTCAGTCCGCAGCCGCGTGCCCACTCAGAAAGGTAGCCAAGCGCGCACTGCATGCGCTCACTCAGCGTACTAGGATATTTACCGAAGACCGCAATAGCAACGTCATCCGCGTAAGCAACCACCTTGAAGCCTTGCCCTTCCAGGTTTAGTAACAAGTCATTTATGACCAAGTTCCAAAGAAGGGGGGATAAAACCCCACCTTGAGGTGTCCCTCTGCTCACGTATCTGGCGGCAGACGTCCCACCCAGGTAAGCTGTCACGATCCTGCCTCTAAGCATATGATCTATCCAGCCTCTGAGTGACCCGTCTACCCCCAGACACGCAAGGGCCCCAGTGATTGCCCACGGTCTGACGTTGCGAAAGGCCCCCTCTATATCCAAGAAGGTTACCATTGAATATTCTTTATATTCAAGTGATTTCTCAATCGGGCCATTAAGGGAGTGGAGAGCTGTTTCCACCGATCGTCCCTTACGGTATGCGTGTTGAGATTCCGACAGCTCGCCCGGCTTGATTGAGCCTCTAATGTGAGCCTCTATTAGTCTTTCCAGTGTTTTCAACAGAAAAGAAGATAAGCTTATAGGCCTAAAGTCTTTGGGATAGCAGTGAGAGCTTTTTCCCGCCTTAGGTATAAATATTACTTTTATTTCAGTCCACTTCCTAGGAATGTGACAGAGTTCCAGGCTGCCTTTGAAGATAACTTCCAGCCAGGGCAGGGTTAAGTCAATAGTTCGCTGGATATCCGCAGGGATAATGCCATCAGGCCCTGCCGACTTGTATGGCTTAAAGCTGTTTATTGCCCATAGGATATTCCGCCTGCTTACTATATGGCTTACGGAGTTTACACCCCTATTTATCATGGGTCCCTCCGGAGCTAGTACCGAGCACTCCGGGAAGTGCGTTTCTAGTAATAGCTCCAGGGATTCCGCACTACATGTAGTCCATGAACCATCCGGTCGTTGTAGATAACTCGGGATGGAAGGACTAGAACAAAGTACCTTGCGTAGCCTGGCCGCCTCCGAGGACTCCTGTATATTGCCACAGTAGAGTTTCCAAGCCCTCGTTTTGGCTGCTCTCAGCTCGTACTTATAGGTTTTGAGGACTTCCTTGTAACAGTCCCAGTCTGCAGCAGCATTTGTGTTCTTCGCTTTCTTGAACAGTCTCCTGCATTTCATACGAGTACCTTGGAGTTCCTTCGACCACCAGGGTGGCCGAGATTTACCCAAGGGTCTACTGATAGGACATGCACCTAACATGGCCTTGTTAAAAGCATCAGATAGCTTGGCTTCTAGAGCATCAAGCTCCTGTGTAGATGCAGGAGGTTTTGGAACCGATACCGGTAATAAGTTACCCAGAATGGTTCTGAAACAATCCCAATCAGTTTTCCTCCTATTCCTGAAGGGTGGTTTGCTAGTGGGTTTTGTATCCACTTCGTATTGGAGATAACAATGGTCAGAAAAGGAATGGTCTTCGGACACTTTCCAGTTCAATACCCTCTCCTTAATAAAATCCGAGACAAGTGTGATATCCAGCACTTCTTGTCTATTTTTAGTAATAAAGGTTGGCTTGCACCCGATATTACATATATTTAGGTTAGTACTTAAAATAAAATCACGGAGTAACTCACCTCGCCTGTTGATATTTGTACTTCCCCAGATTGAGTGATGTGCATTAGCATCACTGCCCATGATGACTCCTACTTTTCGTTTTTGAGCCTCCATTATTGCACTAACCAACCTACCTGGTGGTATGTTTTCCTCCTCGTACGGTAGGTAGGCCGATATTAGCCAGAGATTTTGCCCATCCATCTCGATGCTAGCCACCACTACATCAGCGTTGCTGTAATTAAGTAGTATAAAAATATTCAGATTATTTCTAGCGAGAATGCAGGAACGTATCTTACCTTCATTCTTCGCATGTAGTATTTTATATTTGGAAGTTCTGAGTACCAGCACCCGGTCACCATTGACCCAAGGTTCCTGAACCAGAACAACATCAATGGACTCAGATTCCATTTTGAGCAGGAGGGCCGCCGAGGCGGCTTTAGAGTGATGGAGGTTGATCTGAAGGATCTTAAGCATTAGATATTGCTTACCTCCACCACTGTTGAATCAGAATCTACTGACGTCGATTCGTCCGGTAGGAGCGCACAGCGTAGTCCCAATGATCTCGATATCTCCGAGTCCAGGGATAGTGTCTCCTGAGCGTCTTCCGGGATGCTTTGGACATCTGGGTCACCAGCAACAGGCGGGACACCACTAGTGGCTTCCCCACCTGCTGCAGTTGCCCCAGGTCTGTCAGCCTCATCGCGCTTATAGATTTTGAGCGTAATCGCTCCAAATCCATAGCTGACCAGGCCTCCAGATTTTGCCAAAGCACCCAGGGATTCTCTGTCGATGATTATGACGGCCGATCTGTGATCTGTTTCCGCCTTAACCTCATCTAACCTGGCAATCTTCCAGGTGGCCGTTGGCAGATCCGGATTGCTGATTTTCAACATTTCCAGGATCTCCTTAGGATCAGTTGGCTCCGCAGGAATCCAGGCTCGTGCCCTTGGCCTGCAGGGAATTTCTTCCCTAGTCACCACTGCTAGTTTGGCCCCCGGCCAGACTTCCCCCAGGCTGCCGATCGCTTTTTTATAGAGGGTCACAGACCTCTCATCGGCACAGGCAGTCAGTTTTAGTTTAGTTTAGTTTTCATGTTTATAGGCAGATATAAAATATTTATTAAAATGGAAAAATAAACGTCAATTTCAAATTTGTGTTCAAATCACAATAAAATAAATTTCAAAGACAAGCCATTTATGTAAGGTATATTTGTGGAAACTCGCCCAAATAAGTTAAAAAAACAAATAGGCTTCGCGCGAGCAAACTAATTGTAAACTTTTAAGATAGTCAGTCTACAGAAAATAAGGCGTGAATTGGACCACAGCCTTACTATTATTTACCTTTTCCTTCCTTTGCATTATACATTTGCAAAATGATAACCATCGAGAATAGTAGGCCAATTGAGTAGTAGGGCCCCAGAAGATCCGGAATTATTATCGAGTGATAAATGGATGAAACTTTTGTTCCAATCGAGAAATGAGTTTTTTTCAGTTAGCCTGGCCAAAATTGTGACTACCAGATATCTCGTTTTGAATACATAATGTTCTTTTCTGTTCTTCTTTCAACCATTTGAAAACCAAACTATTCTAATTAAAAAAAAAACTATGTATTACTTTTGAAAAATATGTTCCCAAAAACCATAAAAAAAATATAAAAATCTATAATGATGAATGGCCTCTTGAATTTTCTAATCGAAAAATTGGATAAATGACCATGAGTTTCATTTACGATTACTATACCCGGAAGAAAGCATGAACAAACATAATACAATTATTTTTTAAGCCGATAACCGAGTTGGAAACCTAGTTAATCCCCTCACAACTGCAGGGCCTCAAAATCCAATTTTGACTTTCTGAAGCAGTGTTCATATGGGAATCAAGATGAAAATGGGAATTCTTTGGATTAAGTTGAACTTTTACTGTGTAGATACACTGAGCATTACAATCAATTGTTAAACGGTGTTATGCGTTTTTAGAGAATATAAAATCTGGCAATCAAGTCTTATTGGCCATTCAAAGCTCGGATAAATATGAATCTTCGGAATCCTCTAAAAATCCTTACTGAAATTAGGGACCTTCCAAATTATGTGAGTTTGTCGATATTGAATATTGTATTGATAGTTTATTTATTTTGAAATTTGATTTTTGTTATGTGAAATAATTTTGTTTTACTTATTTACAAAAAAAAACGCCTTCTCTATTTAAAAAAAATCCTCGTTTGTTTAGATAAATGTTCTCATTTACTCTTTGTCCGTTGTGAACACCTTACTTGAAGGAGATTCTAAACATGTCACCTACCACTCGCAACGCATTGACTCTAAAGAAATCTGGTCATCGTAGTTTAAACCTAGTTCCCAAAATTACTGTAGGTATTGTCTACATTATCGACATTGTCTACGATGTCGACGGGTTGTTGACATGTCGACGTAGAAAATAATAGATGACGGGGGTAAATGCCCATCCCTGATTAGATGTCCGTATTGCTAATGTGGTTTTGGCATAATAATTATAATATGGAATTAATTTTTAACATAATTTTAATAATCGTTCTCGTCCTAATTATTCGTAAACAAGTTCTAATAATAAAATATTAAATATTTACTTAGAAAACGTTAATCCTCGCCTGGTATATTCCAGAAATCTAGAGTATGACTATAGGAATACCTCATGTTAAATTGAGCCTGTGTTCTGGCTTATTATTGGAATCTTTTGCTGATTACATGCATCATCATATACTGCCGATCTGTGTTTTATCTTTCCTGTGGTTTTTTGCTCCGTTTATTTTTTTTTTTGAAAGCGATGTATGGATGAAGTTGATGGTTCGAACGTCAAAATTACGACCGATTTTGATTCAAATCATGAGCTTTGGAATTTAAGGCGTAAATTCAAAAATTTGCACAATTTCCACCAATGGTGTGAAACCATTCAACTTTTTGGTCATAATTCTTTGTTTCTCAATACAATATATTATTTTATAACTAATCACAAAAACATTAAAAACATTAAAAAATTCACGTTTTGAACAAATTTAAAAATTCAAATAAGTACATGTTAACAGTGCATTTTAGTACAATTTCTATTACAAAATTGTACTAAACATGCTCTATTTGTTTTATAACAGTGTACGCAAATCATCACCAACTTCATAGTATATTTTCCGATTTGTTTTTATTTTTATTTTAGTTTATATTTTGACATTTCTCCCCAAGCATTCAAAACGAAAAAAACAATTTGCGCGGATCCATGCAATTCTCCATTGTGCTCTAGAAACACAGAAATAAAACATTCCGCAGTTGTGTTGCGCGAGAAGGAGAGTAGTGTTGTAGTTGAAAATTGAAATTGAATTGTCAATTTTTTGTGTGTGCAGTTTTCTATACGTGTCAAATGTAGAAAGAAGAAAATTTTATGAAAAAAAAAAATTCTAATATATTATTAAATACAGTGCAAATGAAAATGTTTTATCTATTTAAATCAATTTTCTATTATGTGTATTACTATAATCTACCAAAGTGAAAATTGTTAATAAAACGTGCAGTGTGTGAAAATCGCAGTGTTTGTGAAAAAAAATACTGTGTTGAAAAGAAAAACCACAACCAACCAAACAACACTATATATTTTAATATATACACAGAGCACAGAGGAAAAACATGAAAATGAAAAAAATCATAAATAATTACAATTGTATATCATATTATATAATTTTTATAATATTATTAATAGGAAATAATTCAAATAGCTATAATTATGTATGTGCCACACATATTACAGGGAATTTTAATCCGAATAAATTTTTTAAATTTATTTTGAAATTTGGTATCCAGAAAACGGAACGGCATTCCCAAAAGGATTCATTCGGTTATATCTTTGGTAATATAACAACAAATAATAAATATTTAGTGCCTTTTGCAACATTTTCGGTATTGGATAAAAAGAATTTTTTAAATTACTACGATAATCGAACGATATATGATAAGAATTTAGCGTGCCAAAAAATGTTTGAGAAAATAAATCAAACGTCTTACGATCGAGACTGTAATCCCCAGGCCAAAGGGGATTACTTACGAAAAATACCGTGTGAAAAACATAAATTGTGCTATGATGAGGACACACCGAGCAATGTTGTAACCGGGAATCAATTTACTTATGTGATAAGTGATTTAAATTCACCAAGGTAAGCATGATAATGTTGTTTTCGTGGCCTAGTTTTCCGTTTTGTTGTCATTTTTGGCGGGGGCCAATGAACTTTCCTTAGAACATACATTAATATGTATATAAAATACATACATATTATGTATATTATCACAAACTTGTTAAGTATATAATATTATAGCATATATAGTTTAGTAGAGAATATATTTTATAGTTTGTGTAGTGTGTTGATTCATAATTTAAATTGATAACATGTCAGAATGTCAGTCGAGTTGTTGTGGTAAATCATTTATTAAGGTGAGTCGAAATGTACGAACCCAACTTAATAGTGGATCCGGCTCATTAACATATTGTATAATTTACATTTAACATTTTGTATAATTTACAACGGTTTTGTAGTTTGTTTGAGGTTTTATCTCAAAAGTTTGGTTATAAGTAATTCCCGGCTTAAAAAACTATCTGCTTTTCATATATATACATGCTTATGAATTGGCTCTACGATTCTAAATTCCTACAGGCCAATGTGCACCGCGCGCTCGTTTCAGTTAACGTGACAGTTGTCTTTGATGTACAGTTGTCTTTGATGTACTCAATATCATCCATCGATCGGAGATTATTCCTTATTTTTCGATATGCTTATCTTCCATATGAGCGTTATTATTCAGCCAGCGTCAAATAATAGCGTTAGTGTATATTCGGAATTCCCGATTCAAGGCGGCGATACCATCATGCTTCTCAAGAATGTTGCTTCTTGCTTGTGATATCATGTTGTGCTTGTATTAAAATTCCCTATGTTCTGTCCTGATCCTGCGTGTCATATCCAAATTTGTATTGATTCTAGATTCATTTGCCACCAAATATACCAAAGCCTATACGATCTCCTGTTGCTCATATTTGCTTTTTCGCCAAGCGCTCATTTATTCAGATCATCATTTTCTAGATTGATTAAAATATTCTATTCTAATTCTGCTAATTTTGAAATTCTTAATCAATAGACTAATCGAAGTAATCAAAATTCCACTCGATCAACATTGAGCAATGCGAAATAAAAATTCACATTGGTCACTAATTTCATATAACTTTCTAATTTCATAGAATATTCGCTCTAATTTATGTTGTCACTGAATTTCTTATTTGCCAATAGTTTTTGTAAACTAAAATCTGTTCAGTGCTCCCACCAGCCTAATTTAAAAATTAATCTTCCAATTCCAACGAAAAACAGTAAAAATATTTTAAAAATACAATTTGTTTCTAGGAAAATTAAAATTTCATTTAATTTTCATAAATGATTTAAAAACTTAATGACTATGGAAAACTGAAAAGTATTGGGCTGACACAAAGCAAAATATCAAAGCACAATTTCCTAAAACATTATGTGTAAATAACAAAATTCTAGGTCTTTCGCAGAAACCATACATAAAATAAGAACAATTGTGTGCTATGTCACAGAAATAATTTTTATGATTTTCTCTTTCCTGAACTTTTATATATTCATGCTAAAAAATACTCATTCTAAGAATATTATCAGTTTTATTGAAATGCAGCTCGTAAATTATGATAATTCCCTTCAGAGATCTATGGTATAATATATTCGTAGATATGTAATTACTTATACAAATGAAGTTTTATTATTAAGAATTTGCTTTTTGTCTCCCTATAGATAAACAAGAGTGGATATTTTAAATTATTACTTTAGTAATTATTTAAAGGTCTACTCTATATTAATCCAAATGTTTAGAAGATTATGATTGCTCAGCCAAATGTTAGATATATCATCTGCTCACCTTCTCATAATATGTATAACACAGGCATAGTGTTTGTAAAGGGTATTTCAACTAAAGGTGTTATATATTTTAAATTATTAAAATATCATTTTTTTAAGAAATGCGATATTTTTATTTTAATTCTATGAAAAACCATTTTTTGGAGAAATTTTCCATCACATTTTCGCAATTCTTATATTGTCTTTCAGTGCTTAAATTGTTGCTGGTGCATTGGTGTAAACTTTATCTTTAACATATGTACTTCCAAAGAAAAAAGACAAATAATGTTAAATGGGTACGATTTAACACTATTCGAAACGAATGTTTCATTTCACGAAATCACACGTTCAGACAATTTTGTTGAGTTGTTGGAAATAAAGATTGTACAAGTCCAAAGCATCAACCGCAAAATTGTCTTCGCAAAATGATAATCATTTTTATAATGAATTTTCACAATTTTTTGTGTTGTGCAAGTAACGTTCAATTTTTACTAGCCGCCTATAAAAAGATCAAATTTTCGCTATATGCTTCAATCAGTTTTGTTTAATTATTATACAGATCAACTACGAATGTTATGCTACGGATGTGAAAGCGATGGGAGAACGAGATAACTAAGAGTGAGTGTTAGAACATAGTTTTATGTGGCCAACATTTCTAATGAATTTAAACTGTTATGTTACCTCATATTGTGACAAATGTTGCTTAATAAGGCTGTCGATTCCGAATCAATAATTAAGTATATTGTGCAAAATATTCTTTATATTTGTTGAGCAAACATAATAGTTTATCGAAATATTTGTTTTTGAACTCTAATGGCTTCTAGGTATGGTCTCAAGAGATTTTCAAAAAAGGGATATATTCGTATAAATAATTGGGATCAAGTAAATCTAGAATCAGCATTTCACTAGCCATTTCTACGTCTCACCTTAAGCGTCCCATGGGATCCAAATAAAATTGTATTCTTCAGTAAAACGACCTTTGACGAATTTTCATTTTTATATTTGTGAGGGCAGCCAGTCCACTTATTTGATTTCATTTTACTCATTAAAAAATGATTTTTTTTGCTACCTAGAGCTCTACATTTCCGTCCCATTTCTTGGCGTGCTTGATTGATGATTTTGTTTGATATTTTACAATATCAGTTTTTATTTGATATATCATTGTGAGTATTAGTGGTTGGTGAAAATCGATGTTGCAAGAATATGCGCTTTACATGACCTTCATCTCTAGCGGAAGTTGCCCGCGATTTAGAAGAATCTTGTTCCATACTATGCTCTTAGTTTTATCAAAGTTTTGAGTTATTTTGTTTACTTCTCGCTTAAAAACATTTTTTTTAAGTAAAGCCACAATTTCAACTTCCATTCCATTTGGATTTGAAATTTCATGATTTTTAACTAAGTTTTACTATTTATTCAAATTGGTAATTTCGCGAAAGAACTAGAACCGAATATCTTGATTTAAGTAGTTACTATATCATAAATATTGTTCAGTGTACTTTGTCCGTTCTTATAAAGAGAAATATTGTGTAAAAAGTAGTGGAAACTTTGTATTGTCGTTGGGTGTAAATGAAATTAATAAATTTGAGTATTTGACTTTTCCTTCAATTATAAATTAGAATAAATTTCAGAATTCCATGAAACTTCTTTACTGTAAGACATTTGTACAAATTTAAGAATCCCTAGAAGGGAGAATTCCAATTCTGAATTTATAAAATTTCATAATTTCTTAAAACTGCCAAATCACAATTTCTAAATCCGTTGAAAGTCTAAAACATTTTGGGATTTAATCAAGCCTCGAAATTTGATAAAAGATTAGGTCGAAATTTGTTTACAAATTTCTGACATTTCAGATAAACATTATTCAGAATTTGAAAAACTCTAAACTCGGATTCATAGTTCCGTTCATTCCTTCGTTCAGATTATTTTTTTCTACCACTCACTTCTTTAAGAATGGCAGGAAAAGTTCGTTTTAAGGAAAGTTATTGGTAGAAAAAATAATCGGAATGCATGAACGAATGAATGGAACCATGAATCCATATTTTGTATATAAAACTAAAAATGTCATTAAATTAAGTATTTCTCACACTTAATCATTTAAATAAATTATAGAATATCAAAACATTTTTAATGTTAATATAAATAAACTACAGAATTTGATAAAATTTGGTAAAATTGGCTAAAATTTTAGAACATATTTAGATATGTAATCGAAATTGATTTAATACATAAATATAAATTGAATTCATCTCAGAGAATCAAAATCATAGTGTTTAGATAATGTAGAATTTTCTATGACGTACATGCCTTCAAGGTATTTGATATTAGGTCTAAACATTTTTCGAGTTTGATATCATTCACGTTTATATTACTGATTTATCCCTTTAAACGGCTGCCAGCTGCCACCCGCACTTTATCCTCTAAGGCCACTGCTAAAATCTAAACACCTATCAAGTGCCGTGAGGCTGAAGCGTTTCAAAGCGGTGATCTGGCCCGTTGTTAAGTTTGGATGTGAAAATTGGGCGCTGACGGATAAGTGAGAAGAGTCATGCGTGTTTTAAACATCCTCGCTGTTTTTTTTTTTGGACGATTCAAAACATTTGTTTAGTTATTGAAATGTGTTGGTCATATATTCATATGTAATATATTCGACCATCCTAGAATATTGACAAATGAGCTTACGGCTTAAATCATCGTATTCTCATCGACATGGAAGCCAATTTGCAGTTGTTCACAATTGTTAATATTTTCAAGATTTCTCAATTTCAGTTGAAATTTCTTTCCATCCTACTTAATGTTATTTCCAAATGTGGATGGCAAATAAGTATTGTTGTTTCGATTTCGATCGAGGAAATTAGTTTGCCTTGATCGAATTCAAAGTTAAACCTGAACAAATTTTCAATCTCTTCACTAACTTCCACCCATTTGTAGTTTGGTAAACTAATACTAACTGACGTACGTCCACTTATTGACTTTAAACTATAGTTTATTCTTCTATTATTTTATTATTAAATTTAATGTGATTTTCTCATATTTTCCGATCTTAGAATAATATATAAATCCTATATAACTTTCATATAGAATTCACACACACACACATACTCGTTTTATGTTTTATATATCAAGTTTTCTTCATAATTTTCCGGTCAAAAATTTCAACAAGAACATGAACTAGGTAAACGAAGAATAAGTAGAAGTATATAAAAGTACCCAAAATATTTTTCTTGTGAAATTTTAAGATATTTGAAAAATTACGAACATAATCGTATGTTACATATGTTATTAGAAGTAAACACAAACGGCAACGGTACCAAAAAACTTAAAGAAAACAGGCACTCCCAGGTAGAAACATTTGTTGGTATTCTTTATACATACATACATATGTATGTACATATGTACATTCATATTTGTGTTTGTAAATAAAAACAGATCAGAAGCAAATGTAATCGGAGAAAATTATAAATTTGTATCCAGAGAAACCGTTTGTTGGTCTTCGATTTTTACAAAAAAAGTTTAGGAACAGGAATAATTCTTTATCAAAATAAATTATTGAACGACTGTAAATCGATTGGATCGGCTTAACAATTGATTTGCTCTTATAAATAATAGAATGAACTTTATCGACAGAATAATGTATGTGTATGTTATACAGATTGGTCAAGAAGAGAGACTGTAAATTCTATTTTTGTTGATATCATCATTAGAAATTAATAACAGACTTGATTATATCTATTGATCTTTTAGATCTTAAGTAAATAATAATTATTGGCATATAATTTATTTTTTATATTTACTTTATCCGCTTCGATAAATAATAATTAATATTAAGGTTAAATATTACGGTGTTATATGTATAGCTTATATATTACTTTGTTATATCGTTTGGTGGCGACATGCGATGAAAGGCGCTTTATCTTTTTATTATCATAACTGATAAAAAAAAATTAAAAAGTTCAATCAATATCAATTTTAGTTTGATACGAAGCTAATAATCATTTAATATCAGAATGTAGATTAAACGTACCTCTTTATTATTTTAATTAAAGCTAACTTTATTTAATTTAGTCTGATAAAAGTAACAGAACGCATCTTTAATATAAAAATTGCACCTCATCCATATAAGATTTCGCGTAGAGGGAAGCGTAATTGATAGTCAATGATGTAAGCTTGTATACCTGTTTACTACTATTACTATCTATTTGTCAGTTTATGTATTAAGAATAGTTATGAGCACGTTTCGTTTAAAATAATGTCTTACTATGCCCAATTCTAATCAAATTGAATAATTTTTTTTCATAATATTATTTAATGTCCAGATAACATGAACAAGTGCGATGTATGTGACTATTTACGTATGTGAATCTCCAGAGGGAATTATTGGTTTTGTTGTTCATAAAGCGTATTTGTGAGCTGCATTGCAATGAAATTGATAATAATTCTTGGAATGAATCATTGTTCATCATTGTATCTGATGTGTGTTTTGGCATTCAAATAAATTACTACCTACTTAAGTATATTTGTTCTGGTTGGTATGCTAAATATTTTGTATGTAGAAATGGAGCAGCATGATTTGTTGTTTCTTTAGGGGTTAACCAATCAATAAAAATGTTTGTCATTAATTGTTTGTCACAAATATGTACTTGATCGCGAATGGAATTTGTATCTCTGATTACGATCATTGATATGATAAACACTTAGGTATATCATCCCTTGTTGGCGGAGTAAAGTAGGGATACTAAAACTGCGAAATGAGTGAGCGTCGAGTCCAAAATAACAAATGGTATAGAATTCGGCAATAAAGTTAAATTATTTATATTCAGTCTATCCCAAGACAAGCGTATAAAATTGTATTAATCGTATTTAATTCAATAATTCTTTTCTATATCACTATTCAAATATTTAAACTGTAATCTTTATTTATTCAAATTCACTTTAGATTTGATTGAAAGACAAGTAAAGAATCAATGTTACAACAAATTTAATTATATTCAAGTTGCTGCACATTAAATTGACTAAGTAAATTAGTTTCGTTTGGTATCAAATTCATTGAAATTAAAATGTTAATTCCAAAAACTTTGATTCAAAATTCAAATCAAATATTTTACTCAGTTTGTACCATTCATAACAAACTAACAGGATATTGATATTCGTTGATATGAAAATAGTTTATCGCTCCTCGCAATTCAATTTTTTTAATTTTAATTTTGCCGATTTATAATCATTGGTTCAACAAGAAGCTTTATCACTTCAGTAAACCCCAGAAAAATAACAGACACGTTGGAAACTTCTATGGATATGGTTTGAATTAAGTACGCTAAATTGCTGAAATAAAAACTTCTCAAAATGAAAGTTAATTAAGGCAACACACGTGTATGCCGACGTCTGCGATTATCATGACTATGACTTTCGCCTCGAAAGTATCGATGATTTGAAGCAGGCAGGTGTTGGCTAGTAGGGCATCATTGAAATAAACCAATCAATTTCATACAGATTTAGCTTAAATATAATTTTAAATTCCAAAATCTTTATAAAAACATCAACTGAAGTTTTGATATACATATTCGCAAATTTTGAGAAGAAGCAAACTATAAATCCAATGGCGAATCCATCAATCGAAGCTCAATTTTATAAAAATAATGAATTAAAATTATAAATTGGATGATAAGTCAAAGATATAGGAATACCTCGCTATTTATATTTTGAAGGGGTTTCCAATAAGAGGTTTCATTTTGAATAGCCTGCTATTTTTGGCAGCTGTCAATTTTGAAGCTGTCATCTTTTGACATTTGACAAGTAAAAACTACGCTATTACTAAAAATGGTACGATACACGCTTCAATAACGCATTGAAATTGTTAAAATGGTGAAAATTTTGCAGTCACAGTTCGAAAAAGTAAAGCACTTTTTGGTCGTCGTGAACCTCTTTCTCGGCCGGCAATAGTGAAACTGGTGGAAAAATTTGAGCTGTTGGGACAAGTTAGTGATGTGAAGAATCGAAACCGTATGCGTCGCTCAAGAACAACTGAGAATATTGCTGCTGTAGCCCGTAGTGTTGAAGAAAACCTAGGTTTGTCGATTCCTCGTCGATCTTTGGAATTAGACATTCCACGAACGATATTACACCGTATTTTGCATAAAGACTTAGGTCTTAAGGCTTTTAAAGTTCAGTTAACACACGAATTCAAGCCGGTCGAACGCCATAAATTTCGTATCTTCGCTGATTGGTCCTTCAGATGCATCAAAATGATCCGGATTTTCATCGAAAAATCATCTTCAGTGATGATGACCATTTTCACCTCGGAGGCTACGTTAATAAGCAGAATTGTCGCATTTGGGGCTCAGAAAATCCAAGAATGATTGTTGAAAAGCCTCTCCATCCTCAACGTGTCACTGTTTGGTGCGGTTTTTGAGCTGGCGGTGTGATTGGACCTTACTTTTTCGAAAATGAGGCTGGTGCAACAGTTACGGTGAACGGATTTCGCTACCGAGCTATGATTAATGATTTTTATGGCCGGAATTGGAAGATATTGATGTGGATGATTTTATTTTCAGCAAGACGGCACTACGTGCCACACAAGCAACGAAACAATCGCAATTTTGCAAGAAAAGTTTCCTTACTGTGTTATTACTTGAAGAGGTGATCACAATTGGCCACCGAGATCTGGTGATTTAACACTTTAAGACTTTTTTCTTTGGGGCCACGTGAAAGAAAAGGTGTATGTCAATGCTCCACAATCGATTCAACCCTTAAAGGTGGAATTCGTGAAGTTATCGAGGATATACAGCCGCAAATGTGCGAATTGCTCATGGAAAATTTCATGAAAGGGATATGATTCTGCAAGCAAAGCCGTTGCGGCTGATAACGTTTTCAAATGTTTCCTCTTTATAATGAAATAAACAGTCATTGATAATAATAATAATAAACAGGTTTTACTGGCCTCTTACTGAGTCAACTATTTGGCTCCAACTGTTTCGACCCTGAGCATGGTCTTCATACAGTCTAAGTCAATCTGAAGAGGACAAGTCGTTCTCTACATCGTGGAGCCATCGTCGCTTGCAACGTCCTCTGCGCCTACCATATGGTGTCTCTCCTTTCAGAGATCGCTGCTCAGTTCGTTCCGGATCAGCACGCAGAACGTGACCGAGCTAGCGTATTCGCTGAAGTGATTGCACGTTCCACGTGCCGATTCTAAACATTCATTGATTTCTCTTAAAAAATATTCGTTTTTTTATAAATATCATAATGATAGCTCTTATTGGAAAACCCTTCATGAGTTTATATGAAGTATGAAATATGTACGTACATTTATCAATGTTTGCCAATATTAATGCGCCATTCACAAACTTCAAACCGGGCATTGCAAACCAACAAGATTTATAACAAGATTTATAAGTTATATTCTTAGAGGACTATCAAAATTGATACAATTTCATTCGGAACTTAATTTTATATTTTTTCGGTCGTCAAGCTAGAATCCGCCTTTTGAAGTTAACGAACGTTCCATCTTTTTCCAAAGTCATGATCGGTTTTTTTTCTGGTGAGGTATAAGCTTATTTTTTTCATTGTTTGTTCTTGTTATATAGCTGCCCTTGTCATAATAGAAATAAATTTATAGTCCGGCTTATAACTGTTGAACTGTTATTCGTAACTATAGAAGACAATTTACATGCACATTAAGGCCCAATCTTATGAATGCGAATAGAAGATATAATCTAAGATTTAACGTCGTTTGAGTTGTTTGAACGACGGTAAAGTAAAAATTAAATCGATGGATTATATGCTATCATCTGTTTCTATCGGCTCCTTTTGGTGAATAGCACGGAGGCTACAAAATTTGTTCTTTTTTGGCATTTGAAATTAGGCCTAAGTGACATTTAATCCACAGATAAATCAATAATTGTTTCATAAAAAATTAATTAACAATTAAAAATTACTTTAACAATTCTAAAAATATTTATAATTAATTTTTTTTGCTGCGATTTTCAAAGCAAATTTTATGAAAATGAGCACAAAATTGTTGTCCTCTTGTATAATTTTAAACAATGTTTCTTAACAATTTTGGTAATTTAGGTAATTTAAATTTAGGTAATTTAAAACTGAATTAATCGAAACCATTTCTCGAGAGTGCGCTTCAATTTAGTTTAAAATAAAACAAATGTTGGCCTATTATAGCCGTAGACAATTTGGTAAAGATCTAGAAATACGACATCACGATGCCCATCGAGTTTAATAGTCTAGTCATTGCGAAATTAATTGTTCAATATACCAATTTTAGCCGAAGTTAATTTAACTCGTATCATAAGAACAGTTTTTTTTTCTAATTTTATTCAAATAATTTTTATGTTATACATTTCCGGAAATTCTTAGATAAAAAAAATTAATAAATTAAAATTATAAAGACAACACCAAGAAGTATCAACAAATAGTATGAACTATCATAAAACCACAATTTGTATGCGTACATACATAAATACACACAAAAGTAAAATAAGTAAAAGTGTGCACACTCGTAACACGTTTCTATGCCCTAATAATTTATCAAGACATTTAATCAAACTGAAAACGAAATCAAAGCAAATTCAATTAAACTATATTTGTATTAGTATCACTTTCACCTCTCACTTTAAATAGAAACGTATGCTACAATATAGAAGTACCACATTAAATAATGGTGTTGCAAATTATATTGTTTCTAGACGATTAGGTTTGATGAACTAAAACTCGTTTGTTATTATTTTCCTATTTACTTCCTTAATAACAACCAGGCTTATAGTATATATCTATGTATGTAATACACGGATTTATTGTTCGGTTCATTTAAATATTTCTATATGCGGTGGTTATTAGATTACGATTTTATCTTATCGCAAACCCAAAAAAAATTATAATTTATAAATATTTTGTTTTTTCATATATACAAAGACATATACTTGGTATTTAGGTATTTAAGGGGATTAAACGTGTATTTAATAATATACTGATAATAGAGAGGTTTAATTTAATCTGCTATACATAATATGCGTTTGTATGAATGCTATCATATGCAAAATTATTTATACAAACAAATTTTCTATTGATAATTAACACATAAAAATCATACAAATCAATCACTTTTTGAAACAATTGTGTTTAATTAAATTAATACAATTCTTCCTCTTTAAATTTTAACTAATTTAACTTCTGCAGATCAAAAATTAAAAATAAATTCATTCATAATACAATATTTCAATTATTTAGGTTTTAATTAAAATTAGAAAATCACACATTAAAAAACAAATTAATATAATGTGTTTCCTTCTTTTGTCTTCAGAACTTCGGGGAGACGGGCATACTGGGCGTAGAATTAATTAAATTCCATAAGAACTCAGTTGGAACGGTGCTCCACGCATCGATTATGGTATTCCAAGTTGATTCTTCCGTCCTTCCAATATCACAAGGAATTTCTCTATTTAAATATGTCCATACATTCTCAATTACATTGAGATCAGGGCTCTCAATCGGCCATTCTAATAAGGATTAATTCAAATCTTCTGCAGCGCAAAATGTTCGCAAATTAATCTTGACCAAGTTTCCCTCTCAATAAAAAAAAATTATTAAGGGTGTTTTTTTTAGAGGTTCACAACTTTGAGTTGGCAACAAACAGCTGATAGTGGCTTTTGTTTAGTTTGAGTTGACATTTCATTATGGAAAGACTTACATCAGAGCAACGCGTGCAAATTGTTGAAATTTTTTATCAAAATAATGGTTCTGTTCGTGAAACTTATCGTGCACTTCGTTCATTTTATGGCGTACATAATCGTCCTTCAGAGCGGCTAATTCGAATAACAATAGATCGTTTTCGGACCACGTTTACTCTTAATGATAATGTGCATCCCGTGAAACGCCGAACAGTGTGCACTGAAGAAGCTGTAGCCGCTGTACAGAAAAGCATTGAAGAAGATTCAAATCAATCAATTCGTCGCCGTTCTCAGAAACTGGGGTTGTGTCCTTCCACTTTATGGAAGATTTTACGAAAGGATATTGGCTTAAAAGCTTTCAAGATTCAACTTGTGCAGGAATTAAAGCCAAACGACCATCGTATGCGCCATTCAAAATTTTGTTCTCCGATTAAGCCCATTTTTGGTGGAATGGGTACGTAACTAAGCAGAATTGTCGAATTTGGAGTGAGGATAATCCACAAGCTTTTCTCGAAACACCATTACATCCACAGAAAATTACTGTTTGGTGCGCTTTATGGGGTGGCGGAAACATTGGTCCATATGTCTTCAAAAACGATCATGGTCAGAATGTTACTGTCAATAGTGAGCGATATAGGGACCTTGCTGACATGTGGTTTCAACAGGGCGGAGCCTCATGAGACACAGGGCGCCCTACAATTGATTTACTCAAAGAAATTGTTGATAATTTCGCGTAATGGTCCAATTAATTGGCCACCAAGATCGTGTGATTTAACCCCATTGGATTATTTTCTTTGGGGTTATGTGACTTCACTGGTCTATGTACGATATTACTATGTACGATTATGTCGATAAACCAGAGACAATTGAACACCTGGAAATGAACATTCGAAGAGTTATTGGCGAAATACGGCCGCAAATGCTGCGATTAGTTTGTTTAAATTGATGTTCCAATTGCGCCTTGTACGCGCCAACCGTGGCGGCCACATGGCCGAAATCATACTTAACATTAATGTCATAAAATTTTCTATCCAATAAAACCCGTTTCATTGATATTAAAAATATATTTCTTTGTTTTATTATGATTTAAACTTGTGTAACTATAAAAAACACCCTTTATAAGGGGTCTCCACTAGAATGACGCATTAGTGTGACAATTGCACGGTTTACTTCCTCTGAAGGTTTCGAATAAATAAATGGTCTATCCCAGGTTACATCAAGCGAGAAAATTTACTGCTCGGTCCATACAATATTCCTCCAAAACTGCAACGGTTTATTAAGATTATCCTGCGCAAATTTTAATATTTTTAGTTTATTCGCTTTATGGATAAATGGCTTTCTCTGAGTGGTACAATTTTTATCTTCTGTTACTTTAATCTCCGGTGTATGATTGGTTGACTGATGTGTCTATTTCTAGAAGAATTTATTTAGTTATGGATGTTTTTTTGCGTTGGTCTTGGGTTGATTTCCGCAGCCTTTGCAATTAGTAGGTCTTCTCATCGACATTTTGTATTGTTCCATGATGTTTTTTTTTATTTGGTACAAAAATGAATTTTTGTGGCAACCATATTTTTTCGATCAGCGAACATTGCTGCTTTGACAAATGCATTTCTACTGAGCAATTTACTAGTATTTTATTGAATAATTAACTAATTATGAACTAGATCGATTCTAGAAAAGATCAATTCAAATAGCGGATATAACAATCATGATTTTTGATCTGCACAAATAATTTTGAATAAAATTAAATTAACTGTACTTTTTAAAAGAATTATAATTTTAAAGAAAATTAATTAATTGATTTGATAGAAATATCGTGCGAAATATATGGATCGTATGTACAATATAATATAAGCATCAACAATAACTGACCGATTGTACAAAATTAAAAGCTATTTGATTGTCTTTTACGTCGAACTTTTTACTACTTACTTACTTTTTTTCTTTGCGTGCATATAAAATTAAGAGACCATCAATCATAAATCAATGGTACCATATGTTTTAGTACCACTAATCAAGTTTATTTGTTTTCAATCACTCCTCTCCTTGGTAATATCCAAATAGTCGTAGTCTGCTCCCTACGATATATGACTACTAACATCCCTTAACACCCCCATGCACGCATCAAATATTAAATTTGAACATGAACTTTTTATTTTTCCGTTTGTCAGGAAAATAAAAATTTATTTTTTTTCAAAAAATTGGAGAAAATAGCAAAAACATATTTTATTCTTCTTCTTATGTTGTGTACACGTATTGCTTCTGGAAAAATAAAAGTTTGATTGGGCCACCTTTTGAAATCAAATTAATATTTTTTTTTCGTTTTGTCTGTACCTTTTTGATATAAGTAAAACATACATTCATGTATATATACTAGTATGTATATTCCAAACGGAAAATAATATTTCCAAAAAAGTAAAAGTTTTTCCTTTTTCTCACTCTATAAGTGTATATGAATAGATTTTTTGAGTTTTATCTAAGTTGATATTTCTCCCGATACAGAAGACTTTTATTGTAAGCGGAAGTATCCATATTTGTGAATAGAATTCAATATGACTAAATATTTTAGTCGAAGAAAAATGATTATAACTTGTTTATTATTACTTACTGCCAATGGCTTTATTCTTGAATCATTCTATAAATGAAATAAGAAGTATGAAATTTCACAAACTAATATTACTTCTTTAAGTACTTTATATTAGTGTGTAGTATTATTTAATTTATGTATAATTTAGAATATATGTGTGTATATTCGTTTCTGTCTGTATTTCGGTTGTTTAGAATGCCCCTTGCCAATTTATTAAGATCTAGAGAGACACATTTCAAATAATACTTGGAACTAAATTCTCTAATCAGCTCTTTGACGTTTTTAATACCCAGGTCAGTATGTAATATCTATGTTAGTATTTCGATAGCATGAAGCATAAGTACTTAGGATTGTTGTGGAATAGTCACATTGTTTAATTGATTTTGCAAATCCCTTGAGGTTATTTCGGGAATTTTGTGGGATGCCAAATCGGCTGTGCTATCCGTAAATGTTAATACTTTGCTGGTAATGTATAAATCGGCTGTATAAAACACTGGACCTAGAACGAAATCCTGTGGGACGCCTCCGCTAATATAATTTAATCCAGTACTCAGTAGTATTGGTTTCAGTTTCCTCAATAATTTTATTTCAAATAATTTTCAGATTTGGGAAGCAGCTTTTTGGTTCGATATGACGAACTTTGTGTTTCATCTTTTCCATGAATCATCGTGATTTGAGATATATTCCACTTTTGAGGAATATAACCAGTTCGCATGATGCCGTTGAACTAATAATTCCATAGTCATTTTACTGGTAACAAGATCTTGTCCTGGAGCCATTTATTGGCCTTATGCAAGTTTTGATTGTTTTCTTAACTCTCTCAAATTTTATACGTTTTATGGTCGAGTGATTCGCCAATTGATCTGGTAGCACGCAGTTGTTAATTTCCTCTTGCGGTAAAAACACTTTCTAAGGTGAATCGCTAAAGCGTTGTCTTTTTCTTCATCGCTTCTCGCCCAATTGTTTCACCTAGCAGTCTAACGAGTAGGGTTAAATTTGCTGGCCTATTTTAAATTTTTTTGTCTTTCTATTGTCAAGTGCTCACTTAAATAACTCTGGACATCTTGATTTTCTTCTTCCCTCAAGGTTATTCTCAGGCTTTTAATTGCCCGATTCAGTTTCCATTTTAGTGGCATCAAAATCTGCCGATCTACTAAGGGGAATTTCTAGTTTGCTTAGAGTTATTGACGCTTTGACGTTGTTAAACTTGAATCGCATTGCGAATGTTTTACGTTGTAATCACCTCCTGGGAGAAGATGTTGTCCCAGGTGGTGAAATAATCCGTGAACCGCGGCTTTTTTATTGTGTTTTGGAGGGCGGTATACGGCTTATATTACAAGGTTCGAACCACTCTTCCAGGCAAATATTCGCTTGAATATGGTCTTTGTGGTATTTCGTAAGTTCAAAGTGTTTTCACCTTTTTTTAATCAATACAGCAGTACCACCATGTGCTTTTCCGGATGATATGACAAAGTATCATAAGTTGAGTACTCATTAATTTTAAAATAGATCTTTTTGGTGAAGTGAGATTCTGATATTATTTCAATATTGTGCTCGATGAGAACTGCTTGTGCCTCTGCTTTGTGTTGTGCTAGACCGTTTGCATTCCATATGTGTAGCTATTTTGAGGACAGCCATTTGTGGTTTTTGGGAACTATCTACATCAATGTTGTTGGCACATTTTGCACCATGGTTTTCTCCATCATCACCAGGAAGCTTTGAATCCTATCAGTGAGATTTCTTTTAATGTTGTGAGATATTTCCTTCTAAATTTGCTTGATCTTTTGGAACGCCATCTTAAATAATACGCACTTGCATATGAAACTCTATAGGATGTACTATTTATAGTTTGGTTTTTGGTGTCTTTTTAGAAGATTACCAAATGTTTCTTCTGGTAGCACTTCTGTTTTAGCTGATGAGTGTATTATAAACATTCGTAGATCAGCTCGTTGTCTAGGACTGATTCTTCGTTTCAGTTCTTAATAGATTGGACATCCTCTGTAATTTGCCGTGTTACTCTCCCGCATGTTATGAATTATTTATGAATACCACAAATAACGTAAAATATTTAACGAGCAGTAGGCTTTGGGTATGGCTGTATTGGTCCGGTCCTTTTTCTAGGTTCTTCGATGGAATAGATATCTTAAATTATAAGTATATCAGATTCCCTCCTTTAACTTTTTTTATCGTCAGGTTTAATTCGGAACATAAGCTGAGGTACATTATCTCTATTTATCATATTACATTTTGATTTGGCGTGGAAGCCTTCAGCAGCCAGAGCAGCTTGTATATCGATGGTGTCCATGAAACTCTCAATTCCTTTAATTATACCAACTAATCCGCTTACCAACTTTATGAAAGTGTTTAATCATGCTTTATATGCATTAATACAAAGCGATTGTATTTTGGTTTCTTTAATTAGTATTCGAGTATATGTATCCCCTTTTAAAACCCAAAATACAAAAGTTTCCCACTTTACTCAGATAGATTGGTGGCGGTTTCTCCGCGTTTGGTTTATCTGAAGGCGGATCTTCAACAAGTTCTTCGGTTTCTACCAAGCTATAAAACCAACAATAAAAACCAAGTTGCCAAGCGTAAATTCGTTGTTGGCGACTGGAAATGTTGTTTGGCAGCAAACTATTATTGAACCTATAATATTTGCAAATTTCGGCTAGACCATTTTCAACTGTCTCGCGAGTGCTGGCGAACAATCTTTCAAAATATTCCGACGTAAAACGCATAGAATCTGGAATCAAATATGACATACTCAAGCTAATCTTTTTTTCTTGGTACTAAAGTACTAAAATTCAAACCTAGCGCCTACCATAAAGGCGAAGGATGAAATTCAAAGATGATAGCTCTATTCTATCGTCATGGATCAACACACAGACCGCTATCGAGCAACATTTGTTCAAATTCAGCTGATCGGAAATCATAAGGTGTTAGGATTTTAGAAAAGATCGCGGTTACTATTTGGAAGCTGTTCTCTTTATCCCTTGCCACCATCACTTTTTTAATAGAGCTACAGCCTACAAGTTATTTCAATGAACTGCATATTTTTGTTATTTCAGTACTCGCTCGTACAAAGTTGAGTATTTTTCCTTACTCTTGAAATATCCCTATTCGATTATGACAACCAATTATAATGCCAATTTTTTAAATTTTTCATATGCCCGCACCATAACTATACGCAGAACAAATTTTCAACCGCTTATCTTTATCGATTACATTACATTACACATTAATTGATGTAGTGATGAACATAGAAATAATAAATATTACGAGAATTTCGAAATTAGTTTCAAGTTTTATATTTGAACATATTTATTGCAAACTTGCAATTTTATAGTTACTTACTTACTTATGCCAAAATTTTCAGGTCAAATTAATTTCACGGCACAATCATGTAGATATTTACAGTAAAATACTGTTCTTTTTAAATACAATAATAATAATATAATATATAATATAATATAATTCTTGTGATGAAGAAAGTTTAATTAGCTACTTATCAACTTAAGTTTTCAATTTCTAATCCCTTAAGATTTATGTAAATAATCCGCTTTTAAACTTCTTTTTAACAAAACAAAAAATATTTTTAAAGAAGAAACATCCTACTGACCATTCTCTCCATTCCGTCTATAGGTCACGCCAAAACAAAAATAATAAACCAATTGTATCATCCTATCTGTGAAATCGAAGGACATATATATGTACATATGTATACTCTACAATATTTCCCCAATGTCAGCTAAAATATTTATTACATCCACCATTAAATTCGTTCTGATAAATGTAATTGAATTTAACTTTACATAATAATTAAAATTTAAACGAAAAAAGGCCGACAGCATCGTATCCATGAAAATGTATACCGAAAATCGGGAAACGGAAAAAACAAATTGAACTGAAATGTTAATTTTACCGGTATCCACATCGATGACCCCGTATTACATAATTATTTTATACCGAAATAAGAAAAGAGGAATGGCAAAATTATTTAGATTTAGATGGTGGTATTTGGTGGGTGATAATGAGAAAGTTGTAGGTTTGGGAGTTATAGCAACTCTATAACTGTTTCGTCTCATAATAACCAAAAACACAAAAAGCGCACCAAAATGTATGGTCACACCAAAAAATGTACTCTCGTATTGTAATATACATAATTTGATTTTTTTTTTTGCTTCTTATATAAGTGAAAAAGTTTTTCATTTCGGAAAAATCGGTAAAATAATGTCATTCGGAAAAACCATTTGCAACTCAAATTAATGCCTTCTCTTAATTTTATATTCATTTGTAAATTTTCCCGAATGTGTTATGTTATGGTGGTTTGAGTTAATTTTTCTTACTTCATTTTCTTGTATACGACATCCGTATATGTATTGGATGAGATATAAAACTTTTGAAATTCTTATTTGGTTCGTTAGATTTTTTAACTTATTTCTTGTACGAATTTTTATGTTTAATTTTGCTCGAAATTAGTTTATGTTAAGTTTACGGAAATTATTGATGACGGCAGATATGTTATACAGTTTTTATATATGTACTTATGTAGTTCTTATGTTAATGATCAGAATATCAAAATAGTATTGACTAGGTTGAGATAATTCTTAGGTACGCTATTTTTCTACAAATCGAAGTAAATGGAATTCTTCATTATGCACAAATAATAATCAGTTTGTAAAGGCCCCTCACTGAGTCAACAATTTGGCTTCAACGGTTTTGATCCTGAGCTTGGTATTCATACTGTCTTAGACAATCTGTAGATGCCAAAACGTTCTCTACACATCGCTGCACAATTCGTACTCCCTGAGATCTTATTTCATGTACAATATTGTGGAGCTTCATTAGATCTACTTCGCGTTTGGGGTTGTAAATCACACTGATTCTTCTCTCAAATGTAAGGAGCCATCTGTTGTACTCATCCGTCAGCACCCAACTGTCACATCCAAACATAACAACGGGCCTGATTAATGCTTTGTAAAGCTTCAGCTTTATGGCACTTGATAGGTGTTTAAATTTTAGCACTGGCCTTAGAGGAAACAAAGTACGACGACCAGCTGCCAGCCGCACTTTAAAATCCTCACTCACACTATTATCGTGAGTAATACGAGAGCTCAAATATTTAACCTCCGCATTCCCTCAAACGGCCACTACTACTCAAATCCATATGGTATTGTCCCTATAACTAGAGATCATGCAGTTTGTTTTGGATTCATTGATCTGGAGTCCAATAAAAGTTGAAAATTCTGCCAGCGGATCAGGTATATCCTTCACTCCGTTGCCATTTAGACCAATCACGCATATGTCATTGCGTCTGCTAGCACCTGATTGGACTGGCGATATAAGATGTTGCGCTGAAGTGTTTCAGTTTTACGAAAGATGCACTCCAAGATGAGATTGAAGAGTATCTGCCTTTCTACACAATCGTACCTACTTTGTCGGAATTCCTTGGTATTCCAGGGCAGATCACAAAATCTCTCGATTGATCGAGTCATAGGCCTGCCGGAAATCCATCCGTAGCGAAAAAACCTGATCAGTCCCTGATCGATTCGGACGAACTCCTCCTTGATAGTCACCAAGAAGGCCCTCCGCTATAGGGCTGACTCTGTCCAGTATAATGTGTACTATGCACCAGAGATTTTAAAATCCGCTATCACTAAGAAAATATCCTAATTTTTTCTCAATTACTAAATGTATTTTTCTTGTAGTCTAAAATATTTCACAGATTACAAACTCTAAGATAGATCTCGAATGAACTTTGAAAATATGAATTTTAAATTAATTACTTATATTAAATAGATTAGAACGAATGTTATTTAATACTCTTATTGTTAGATCTAATGAAGATCTCTGATATTGTACATGAAGTAAGATCTCAGCGAGTATGTTGGCTCGATGCGGATCCAGAACGAATTATGCAGTGATCCCTGAAAGGAGATTGCGCAGAGGTATTTTGCAGGTGGCGATGATGGCTTCACGGTGTATTGAACGACTTGGCTTCTTCAGATTGTCCAAACAGTATGATGTCCATGCTCAGGATCGAAACCGATTGGCATAGTAAGGGCCAATAATGGCCCTTAAAAAAACTGTTAATAGTATAATGTTAGGTAGAAATGCCAAATTCTATAAAATAAGTAATGCCAATATTATAAAAATCATTTGTACTGATTTAACACCCAGCTAATTTAGTATTTAATATTGATAGCTGTGAGTATTTAAATTACGTATGTATATACCGAATATTGTTTACCAAAATGTTGTATCTATTGAGAAATAATTAACCATTTCAGAATATAACTTTAAGTTCGAAATTAATTTGACCTACTTTACACTCATTTTTTGGATAGTTCGCCAAATAAAAGTTACACGTTGTAGACCAAAATCAGAAATAGTCTTGGAAACTCTACGTTGCTAACGTCAATTTTCCGTTGGAATGTTCTCCTTATCACACTGATTATATTATTTTATATGACAATCAATCAGTTACTAATAGTGTTTGTTTTTACTAGTCTTCAATTGTATTAACTAACTGGTTTCTGAAGACGAAATATAATAAAACTCCAAATCCCAACGCCATTGTAAGGTAACTAAACAGCTCATCTAGCCTAAGTTACTTAAAATGCTAGATAGTTAAATTTAATTACATATGCAAAACATGATGTATTATGCTAATAACCAAATGACTCTTGTAAGCGGCGTTAAATCTCACTTTAATAACCAAGTCGTAAATTTGGACTAGTGTAGATTTAAATAGTAGATTAATTATTAGATTACCTCGGTTGGGGTCTAATAATTAAAATGAGAACAACCTAACTTTGATGTTGTTGAGTGGTTAAATTTATTCTGATTTTATTAATTCATTTTTCCAGTATATATACAAAATTTTACATAATAATTACACTCTGCCGAATTGCAGTTAATGGTGTCTTATTTATATGGTTGTTGTTGTATGCATATATGTGATGAATTAAATCATATTTCGTCTAAATACTTAGTGTCTATGAAATATAATTAAAATTGTGTATTTTACTCTGTTGATATTGAATATTAAGTTTTGTTGCACTGTTGATATCAACATATTCCCGGGCCGCCATTTAGATGATTAATATCCCACAGTGAACTCATGTTCAAACCCGTGATTGAACATACTGCGGGGCCGATAAATTCAGGGATCTTGGGCGGTTGTGAAATAGTGGTTGGTTGTTTCATTATTTCGAGCTGGTACTGCCAGTTCTGTTTTTAGTTTAGCCTCTCACTCACTTCGATAGTTCGCATAGAATTTCTCAACGATTCCCCTTCTTTCCAATATGGATGAGTTGTGGTCGTCATAAAGACCGTCCTTCACCTATGTATCGGCGGAAAGCCGCCCATTTTAGGGGATCTCCTTGAAAGTGTGGAAATTCAATTCGGCTCAGTTTGACCTCATGTTGTTCTAGGTCCCATGATTTTGGATGGTTGTTGAAAAGTAGCTTCACGTTGTTGTACTCTGCTTGGATTATTTTCCAAGCGGTTTGGTAATTGTCACCTGTTGTTGTTAAGTAACTAATAATTTGGGCTACTCCCATCTGCAACTGTGATTTTAGATACGCCATCTTTACCGTATCTGATAGTCTACTGTTTTGGTGGATCAGCTCAGTGAATATATCGTTGAAGGTTTCCCACCGCTCATAATCACCATAAAAGATTGGTATTTCTACCTTAGGCAATTTCACTTGCGCTGCTGATTCTGCTGCAGTTGTTGTCCGGGACCGAAACTTGTAGTTTGATCATTGCATCTTCTACTCTCTCTTGAAGCTTGCCATAATAATATTCCCTAAAGTAGTTGGAGGTTTGTGCGTCTTCTTCCAACTCTACTAATAATTCTGTATGTATTGGGTTGCGATTTCCTCCACATCCTTTTCTAACTGTCTTATTTTAAGATTAACACATTCCCTAGATATGTTGTTGGTTTCCAAGGAATAATTTACTGAGTAGGCTTCTTCTGACGTTGTTGGTGTCAATGGCGGCCCGCTATGTAGGCGATGGAGCATATATTCTGCCAGCTTATTGTAAACATCTGTCATGTTTTCTCGTGTGGGGAGATCAGCGTGATACTCGCCCACAGGCGGGACCATTCCTAGAATTCTGTCATCGTTTCCAACGAATTCGTTATTTAGCGATTTTAGACTCGCTATTCTCTTTTCTATAAGTAAGACTTCGTCTTTCTATCTCCACCGTCTTTTCGATAATTTTTCGCTAGTTGAACTATCTTTCCACCTGTTACCTCTTGATTTTGAAATAACTAATACATCTTGTTGTTGTTTGGTTTACTAGTAGTGGTTTTGGCGCTTGTTGTTGCTTAGCTCCTCCCTTGACGTTAATTTGTGAAGTTATGTGCCTGTTGTAGCTTGACGTTATAGACTGTTCGTCTGTACTTTTATTTGCAAGTTGTTTTAGAGGCTCGAAGGACCATATAAATGTTGCCAGTTGTTGGTTGTCTCGCAAGGATCAATATTAAGTTCAGCCTCAGCTTGAATCGGATGTTAAATTCCGCTTTAGCTTGACTTTACTTTTCGTTTACTTCATGAAATTCTGAGATTACAGCTGGTGGGGGCTAATAGCAGAGTGAAATGAAATAACATTGTGTATTTTATCCTGTTGATATTGAATATTAAGTTTTGTTGCAATGTTGATCTCATAACACATTCCCGGGTCGCCATTTAGATCATGAATTTCCCACTCATGTTCAAACCCGTGATTGAACATTAAATTGTTATTTTTTGTACATGTTTTGTAAAATTGGTCAATCAAGGGTTTCAAACCTTATACAACATATTATTTTATTCAAATTCTCTTTATTTTTTCTTTCGAAATAAACAAATTCGGTTCAAATTGTTGACGTCGGATTTTATCCATTGCCTCTCCCATTCTATTTGATTTAGTGACCAAATGACAAGCTTGTCCAAAAAAAGAAACAAAATTGTTTAATTAATAACAGAAATAAATAACTTCTACATTAAATTGCACTGGGTTATGGGTTATTCGCCGCACGCGTAGATAAACAGCCTATATTCAAAACCATAAATATCCCTTAAAATCCCGCTTTATTATTACGTTTTATGATTACATTCATACATAAATACATTGGAGAGTAATCCATAACTGACATATGTTTTTTGTGCTGTATCGCATCACAGAATAAAAGTAAATGAAGCCGCCATAAAAAAATGAAAATTCCTCCGAAAAAATATAACATCTCCCAATAATTTTGTTTTTTTTACGTTTGCATGTAGATTACTTAACTTTAGTTGTTGTAATTTTTTTTATTATTATTGGGAAAATGTTATTCGAATCAATATTTTTATATGTACATACATAGACATTTTCCTTTCGAATTTTATGTTTTTTTTTTGTAAAAATTATAGCCCAAATCAATTTAGATATTTGAAATTTGTTTTTTTTTATTTTGAATTTTCCAAATTAAAAATTCCCAAATGAATTCACTACTGAATGTACTACTTGAAAATAAAAAACAGGAAAATTCGTTTTTTATTGCAAATTTATAGTTCGTTTCGGTTGTAAAACTCTCTATGTTGTGTTGGATGGGAAATTATTGAGAAAGATAGGTATACTTTTTCAATTTTGAAATATTGAGATTACATATTGTGATTATGTATAAAGATGAAATATGTCGATATCGATATACATATATAGATAATATACGGAGGAAAGTTGAATATTCACTTAAAAGTACCAAACATAATTTACAAAAATAAATTTTGCCAGCAAAAGAAAAAGGCATATCAAAGATTAAAGCAAACTAAAGAATTTTAGTATGATAATATAATAAAACAATTGAAATGGAAAATTAGTTAAACAAAACGATAAGGAATGAATGAGCGGGCGGGAAAATGAGAGATCCGAAATGACTACGATAGAAATAGATTATATGGAGATTAATAACACACAAAATACAAATGGAATTAGAAGAAAAGCGGAAAAATAATTTTCCATCTTTTTTTTTTTGGTTTGTGTATGCTTTTTGTATGTTTTAAATGGTTCAAGCAGGATGATAATTTTGCGTTTACGGTCAGTAAGCAGTAATTTTATTTTTGTTGCTGTTGTTATACTCAGAGCTAACTTTTACCCTGAAACCAAAGCACTAAACCCAGTAACACCGTTTCGAAGGTAATTTTATGGATAAATGTGCACACAAGATCAATTTTTTTTTGTTATGTTTGTACAATTTTTGTTTGGTACATATTAACATTTGAGATATATGTACATGTGTGGGCATGAACTGGCTAGGGTATACAATAAATTTTCGATTGACCTGGTTTTGTAGTTGTTAGTTTAGAAAATACTTTTGCTTTATTAGGAGCCTGCTTGTTGTTTATTTTAACAATGAATTCACATCTGTTGTTGCAATTAACATGGTGAATATTCATTATATAAATAGTTTTGTAGTTTAGACTTTTTCTATTACATACCAATAAATGATAAAAACATAACCTAACATTTTAAAACCTTAAATTTGTTGCTAATACTGAATATTATAAAAAATTGATGTATATGGAGAAATATCTTGTATGTGTTTAATTTATGAAGCAAGATATGTAAAATAAAAAATATAGGTTTCCATAAAAAAAATTACCTTGAAGTAACCTTTAAAATGTCCATTAAATCAAAAATAAATTACATCAACATATTTCCTTCTTAAAATCAAACATGCTTTCGTTGGGACATTTTTCTTCAAGTTGCTCATTTTCAAATTATTCGATTGCCTCATTTCAAGTGACTCGCCCAGTTCATAGACAAAATTTCGCTAAGA
Source organism: Tipula unca (assembly GCA_951394425.1). Classification (NCBI taxonomy): domain Eukaryota; kingdom Metazoa; phylum Arthropoda; class Insecta; order Diptera; family Tipulidae; genus Tipula; species Tipula unca. The sequence goes on along the minus strand of OX596380.1, from coordinate 157,798,979 downwards.
AAGGGTATTCTCTCATTTGCCACACTAAAATTTCTGAATCCATGACCAATAGAAATTCAAAGCTCTAGTAATTACCTGAATCTCAAATTCTTCTAATTTCTGGGAATTCAAGACATTTTATATTTTTTGTTTTTCGAAAAAGCCATGAAAAGAGGAAATTCGGTGTTTCTTTGCCTGAGAACGACATTTATATTATCTGTTCTGATTAAAGGGAATATTAAAATATTTCTGTAAAAATACTCGTCGCTCAGTTTTTCTACTAATTACATACTCAATTTTGCTTTAGAAGTAAGATGGACTCTCTTAGCTATATTTACAACAACCTAGATTTTAAAAATCATCTCGTGTTAATTATCACCAGACTAGTTAGCAACAAATTTTAATCTTATAAAGAATTGATGTAATTTGATACTTTTCAATGAAATTTATTCAAATTCTAATTTTAATTGAAATCCTTTACGAAAATTATTTTTCAAGAGATATATTCGATATTTTTAATCGGGAATAAAACGATAAAGCGATAAATTTAACTTGAACATTTTCAAAATTTCCTTAGCAGCCCAACAATTTGAAGTTCTGAAATATTTTTAAATCGCCAATTCTCGTATAAATCTAGAATTAGATTTGAAGTTTTATAAATAAACTAGAGGGCTACGCCCGCTACGCAACGCTACGCCTCCAGGGACATTTATAAAATATATTAAATAGATGAGCCCGGTAGCCCTTACCGGGCCTAACTTTTCCGTCAACCATACACGGAGAATTGGGATTTAATATTCCACAGGAACCATGAATCATATTTTTGTAACAACCTCATGTAACAGTGGATCTTCTTCATTAGCGGGAATTTCCGCTGATATCACATCATCGATTTCATTCGGTCTTATCTTCTCAACCAACCAAATGAGGATATGTGTATGTGTTTTCTAAATTTGTCTCGGTTTTCTAAATTTTCACCCACGATGACAATAACGAATTTATCAATTGTTGGCGCATTAAAACGTCTTGTGTATTGTCCTACAGGCGTTTTATCGGCTCTGATGACAATTTAGTTGGTTTCAGATGGCATGCGGTCTTGAATAATGAAACCAATTCGTTATGTTGATGGAAAAATGTTTGGTCTTTTCACCTAATTGTTGTGTGCACAACGCTGATCGACTTGTCTTGCTGAATCGCCCGTAAAATAAGTTTACAAAAATTTGTAGTCACTATCCGGCGTTGGCAATAAAGAACCTGTTCGATGATATATTTGACCCTGATTCTGCCAGTATAAATTGATGTAAAATAGGTAATTGTATAGCGAAGTGTTTGTACCGCCATGTACAAACTACGTTGGCATCACTGCCATTCCCCCATCAACTATTGTAAACTTACTCATTTCTGGTTGCTTTCGGCAATTCATAGCTACCAACATACTTTATACCATGTCAATTGAAAACCGCCAACGTATTTTGCCCCAGCTACATGTAGATAATAGCTTTTGTTGCACAAAATGACGTTGTTTGAAAGCAATTAATGTATTGCTATGAATCAAAAAGTGTTTAGAATCCGGCCCATTTCCGGAAACCAATGAATGTAGTGGCTCTGGTGGCGGTACCAATGGTGTCAATTTGACTTTGCCGCTGGTGATACACAATCGAGGTGCTTCATTTTTCAAGTTAAATGCCTTGCAATGTGGGCACACAACATTCATTGGTCCAATAGCAACGATTTGCAGTGAACTGTAATCGATTGCAACGTTATAATTGAATGCAGCTCGATACGGATTAAACGTGACATTTCTACGTTGTTGATTTCGATTCGTTCGTTATCAGCGCTTATTACGTTGTCGATATCGATTGATCTTATTTTATTTGTCAGCCAATTTAATATATGAGCATGAGTAAGTCCTCGTGTTTGCCATTCGATCGAATACATCCAACAATTCGTTTGCCCATACACATGATACTTTGTAATGAGATCATGCGATTGTTGATCTCATGATAATGCTTTAATAATTTTACAATATCGTTCCGTTTTGGATTGCATGTGAATGTTATAAATAAATTGGGTGTTCCGTAATGACGAACGAAAGCCATAGCGTCTTGAATATACTCTTGCATATGACGCGGACTATCAATGTATTATGAAGGAAGAATAATAGTATTACCGATGCCATTGGCATTAATACTTTAGTCTACATTTCCATTTATTGCATCACGCAAGTGGATGTATTCGTCGCTTCGTAATTTTGACTGATCAATGTATCGTAAACGTTCAATCTCGATTTTGGCATACATATCGACAACAAACTGAGGGTATAAATATCTACATTTTAGAATGTGATTGTCTTCAGTAGATCTAATCATTAGTCGATAAGCGTAATAATTCATAGCATGACTTTTTTGGTCAGTTCTTCGCCGATGGATGGATTTGTTTGTTTTATGTTGATGTGATACCTATCATCACCTTCCCAAAAAATTAAAGGGTATTGCAATGCATCGTAAGAGCGATGAGTGTCTTCAATCAGCTGTTGGTGCATTATATCTACGGACGTGGGCGCCTGTTGGTGTTTTATCTGCTTTAATGACGATCATGTAATTATCATTTTCCAATTGTGGTGTAATTTTTTAGAACAATTGTATTAATTGATTTTTTTTAAAAATTGTTGAATTGTATTAATGATTTCACGCTCTCGAATTACGGTTATGAATGTTTTTCGCAACGTTCTTGAACTTGCTGTTCATTTGATCCAATAAAACATATTTGCAAAAATTTCGCATTTTCATTTGGCATTGGATACATTGATTCAATGTGGTGATAAACTTGGCCTTGAATTTTAAAAGTTGATGCAAAAATACGACCAAGAGAATCAATATTGGTAATTTGTTTTGCGCCAAAAGATGTCATTTGGAAATATTGATTAAATTTCCTTATTTTTGACAAAAATAGCTTTGAATCACTTGATTCCCCTGTCATCAAGGATTTTAAAGGTTCAGATGGTGTATTTAAAATTGGTAAAACAACTTTACCTGAAATATTTTATGAATTTTTAACGTAATAAAAAGAGGGAAGGGGGTGATTAATGTCTAAAAAAGCTTACCTGGAGAACACATTCCAAGAGTTTCATTTTTAAATTTTAATGCATGACAATAATTGCATTCTTTATCCATTTCATCGATAAAATTTTTAGGATGGACGTAATAATCGATGTCTGCTTCATAATTAAAGGCAATACGATGAAATGAATCAATTACTAATACTCAGCGCCACCTTTCGGGTCCAAATTTCACACAAAAAAAAACAAATGGCAACGAAACAAACCTATGGTTAAAATCTGAAGTTCTTATGATGCTTCGTTGCTAAGAAACAGAAAAACCGTTATAGCTTGGAAACAGCGCCACCTATCGGGCCCAAATTTCACAAAAACCGCAAACCGCTGAAATTATATGTGATTCACTGTATGGTGAAAATTTCAGCTTCCTGCGATGCCTGGTTCCTGAGAAAGGATATTACAATCATTACAGACACCATTTATATATGTACATATTAGATAAATGGATCTAAAATCTGTGAAATTATGAATGCACGACATAAGCAGAACATTATAAAATATTTGTGAAGTATAATTTTCAAGAAATTTTTAATTTAATTTGAATTTGAATAAAATTTTATTCAAATTCAAAATTAAATTAAATATTTCTAATTTGAACTTTTTTCAATAAATCTGTACAAATCTTGTGAAGATAAAATAGAAAGAAGTTGGGTTTAACATTAAGTTCTCACTTTATTTGAGTTCCATAATTTATTATTTTTCCTGACTTACAGAATGTTTCTCTCGTATTTAGTTTTCATAAATGCACCTATTTTAGTAAACCGTATTTGAACAGTAACAGTTTCAAACTTGCTAAATATTTACATTCCTATAATTGAATGACCTAACCGACAAATCTTAATCAAATATCTCGTGCACACAATCTTAGATAATACTGAAATAATGTGATTTCATTTTCTGTATTTTATGTTTGGGTTAACAGAAAAAAGTTAAGATTTGTGAAGAGGAAATTGATGGAAAATTCAATTTTCTTCATTTTTCATATATACATACATGGGTGTGTAAAGGTTAAGTGGGTTCATTTTTCCCTATCTCTTGCTTTGTGTATGTAAAACAATCTTTAAGGACAACCTTATTTAAAAATTGATAAAATTTGCATATCAAAAATATTGTATTCATCTCCTTTATTAAAAACGAAAAAATTATGTTAAGAGCAATTTTAATTTCGACAAATACAAGTCCTTAATGATTTTGATTTATAAAGAATTTTATATTCTTTATTAATTTTTTTTTTTAATTACAGATTTTGGTATATCTCAATGGTGGCATGCTATCGCAACAAGCAAACATGCAAATGGGAGCATTACAATTATGAAAAATTAAAAATGTCAAGTGATGAGCCGCCGCCAATTATTAATTATGATTTTCAAATTGTGAATGGGAATCCTAGGCAGACATCCGCCAATCTACTCGTTTATCATTTTTCGTTTGATCAGCAAAATATTTTGGAAATGTATTTGATTTTCTTTATTATCTATTTGGTGCTGGTACCAATGCAAGTATATGCTGTGAAATTACAAAAACATCCCGTTACGAAATTATTTACGACAAGTCTGTTAATTGAATTTATAAGTTTGTGTCTTATATTAATTCATATGGTACGGTTTGCACTGAACGGTGTGGGGAATGAAAATTTAAAGACGACGGGAGATATATTTGATATTTTTAGCCGAGTAAGTAAAGTAATTTTGAATAATAATTTCTTAAAATTCCTCCGCACTATTTGATAATTCTAAAAGATTTTTCAACCTTATCGCAGAATACAATAAAGTGCTATAACTTGCATACTTTTAAAATTAGCAAACCAAATCGAAGTTCTGATATCTTTTTGAATCGCCAATTTTTGTGCAAATCTTAAAAAACGGTCCCTTTAATATTTTTAAATAAAGAAAAATTTAACAAATTCGAATTCGAGTTAAAACTTCTCCTTTTACATTTTGTAAAAGTCACTTTTGTCATACTTTGTGTATGAAAAATGACTGTTTAATTTTGAATATTGAAAAAAAATTATGAAATTTTCGCAAATGAGCCAAAGTTTCAGGCATTTTCAGAATATAAATTGAAGCTAGTTATGAGTTTACCAAAACTGTTTACAAGATAAATTTTCTTATAAAAGAAATTTTTTTTAAAAATCACTCTAAATTTATTCTCCAAATTCCCAGAATTATAAAGAGCTTGATTATAATTTAAGCGTTTTTGCAGATATTTGTCCATACCTTTGTTTTGATTCTAATTTGAATCAAACTTTATATTTTATTTTCTTAAATTTATTCAATTTCAACCCAATTTACCGAAGTCGTCATAGTCATGGTGGTTCAAAGATAGATTAAACATCTTTCAAACTTTATCTATTATTCAATTTAAAAATTTAAAAGAATTGAAAACATTTAAAATTTAAATAATTGATTTAAATTGAAGTATGAAAAAATTTTAGTACTGAATTATAATAATAAAATTTTAAAATTCAGTGCTAAAATTAAAGAATTTAAAAATAGGTTACGTTAGATTAAAATACTGCAACTTCGTTTCATAAATCCTATTTTTTCTATAAATACTCGGTAATATTGGTTGATTGATTATCTGTTTATTTTAATTATTTATATTTTCAGGCATCATTTATGCTTATATTATTACTACTGGCCAAAGGTTGGGCTGTGACAAGACAACAAATTAGCCGTAGTGATTGGATCATGTTAATGATAATCTGGATTCCTTACTGTGGCTTTAATGTATTTCTATACGTATGGAATTGTGTATGTTTATAATACTATACGCTAGGCCTAGTATTAGAATTAATTTTTTTTTTTAATTATTCTAGACGGAAGTTGATATAATATCCGATATAGACGAATATCAAACATGGCCCGGATGGCTTGTGTTGGCATGTCGTATAGCGTTTATGTTATGGTTTCTGTGGGAACTACGGAACACCATGAAATATGAGCATTCAACAAAAAAATTAGAATTTTTATTACATTTTGGTGCATCGAGCCTTGTGTGGTTTATTTATTTACCCGTTGTTGCTGTTGTTGCATTACAAGTCAGCCCATTGTGGCGGTATAAATTATTATTAGGTAAGTGGATACTTGTACATTGTATAGATTAAAATATTAAAAGTATTTTTTATTACAGGTATAACAAATTCTGCTGATTGTTTAGCATATTGTGTTATGACAGGTTTACTATGGCCAAATAGATCTGGACAATATTTATTATTAGCTGGTCAAAATTATTCAGGTATTTGTGTCGAATAGGATATGAACTAAATTTGTAACCATATTTAATTTTACAAAACCTTCCAGATGAACTTGATGAATTTAATGAAGCACCTCACATAGTACATGGCGACACAATATTACCGCCCCAACATCGTACCCTTATCGAACCAAACAATGCGAATGGTAATGATTTAATAAATTCGGATAATCATCTGCTGTTAAACGGGGAAGTAAGTACGGACATATTAAATGGTGATGATATAATATTAACATCAAATGATGATTTATTTTTAAATCAAATAAATAATAGCGAATTAGTAAATGATTTTAGTAATAATAATAACAGTAATCATCTAAAAACTAGTAGTAATCGTATTATTACATAAATTTATAGTGCGCGCGAATGTTTTTATAGTTTAAATTAATTTTTTATGTGATTTTAGTGAATAAGAAATATTGGTAGTTCAAATTAAGTTCTATATTCTTCCTTACACATCGCCACATCATTCCATGCACACAACTCTCACCCTTAAAATTCATTAAAGCAAACACTCCCGCGCATAATTCTATTTGTTTTTATTAAGCAAAATGTATTCATTTTATGACGTTTTGATTTTTAATTTAATTTTAATCGATAAATAATTAGAAAAGTATAATTTATATTTTAAATTTTATTTATGACGATAATGATATAAAAAACGTGATTATCTAACTATTTATATAATATTTTTATAAAAGACCAACTCACCATTAATCTCGTAACCTGTTTTTTAATTTTTATACATTAATTTATAATTGTGCCATATATAATAATTACATGTTTAGTTATTTTGTTTACTATTATAATGGTTTTTCGAAAAGTTGCAACGCGATTACAGGTGGTGAATGTACACATTTCTCGAAAACTCTCGATTAGAAGTATTAAATAATAAAAGACATCAAAACCAATAAATTATTTTAGAAGGGTAAATGAATTAACCAGAAATTAGAATAAAAGCCTATTTTTACCGGAGTATTGGTCTGCAGCCTAAATTGTATTTAAATGTTTGCTTAAAAAATATTTTGCCTAATATGGAACATGCAATACATAATAAAAATGTAAATTGAATCATTTTTAGTTATATACGTGTACTGTTTAACTGTACAATCAAAGGTCAATTCATACAATTGATTGTTAACATGTACATATTTCAAATGATTATTTAAATCTAGTGTTAGAATACCTTGCTTATTATTTGATTGAATTAAATGTTCATCGAGAACGATTCTGAATTCTAAAATTATTATGTTGTATTATTTATTTTGTTTTCAATACAAATACAAATAGCCTATTCAGTGGAGAAGTAAATTAAGAAAATATGAATTGTATCGTTCCTATTATTTTATTTGATTATTTCAAAATAAAAAAACTGAATTGATCAAATTCCGCCGTAATGTTCGATATATCTGGAAAGATCCAACACAAAAGTATTATTAGTAACTTTGATTTTAATTTGAATATAAAAAAGAAAGTTAAAAAAATTTGAATGGGAACTGGGAGAAATTTAATCAGGATCGATTAAAAACTCAAAATATTTTTGTCAAGCTTAGAAAGAGTTTAGCAAACATCGAGATTATTTGAAATATTAAAGTAAAACGTGTAATCTCTTTTGTACGGTTAAAAATACTTAAATAATGTGTACTTTCACCGGCTAGTGTACGGCTTCGATTCTGGAAATCATCCTATATAACACGTTGAATGATGTGCCCGAAGTAAATTTTTATGTGTGACAGTTAAAAAAAGCACATATCATAACTATCGCTTATTTATCGTTTACTTGTATTACTCAAAAAAAAACTTAGATTTAACTCCCCTAAATAGAATCGATAATAGATTTCTAATTTATATTTTAGCGATTTATTATTAAAATAAAAACTGAAACAGTAAAAATATTCTTAAATGTTGATATTTAATAAATAAAAATCAACATTTCTTCGATAAATTATATCACCACATACGCGCGCCCCATTCAATGTGTTATTTGTTATTTTACAATTAATATTATAATTAAATACTTAAATAAAAATTTCCTTTTCGAGAGCAAAATTATAATTTTTGTCAATTTTACAAAACCAAACAAAATTAAAGACTTAAATTTAGGAAAAACAAAAATATTTAAATTTATTGTTTTTGTAGCACATAGAAATGAAAAATTTGAGTGAAATTAAAATTTTAAGAAAAATTGAAAAATGAAATTTAAAAGAAAAATATTAGATAAATTTATACATAAATAAATACTATAAAATAAATAATTATATTTATATATTAGGTAATTAATAAAATAAATTATAAAATAATTTTATAAATTATAGAGTTAACATTTTGAATTTGAATGATTTGAGTTTTTTTTTTATTTGTATATATGATACGGGTGGGTTGGAGAGCAAAAATTTATTATTATTTTGAAAAAAATACTCAAACATAAAGGAAGTTTGTGTTTTAACTATATATTAATTATTTTATGGTTTTAAATAAGGAATTAACAAACTTTGTTTCAAAGAAATTCGATCTTATATAGTGAGGTATCCCAATGTACTAGTAAGATATTTGGCCCAATTTTTATAAATAACAGCAAAAATAAAAGTTGAAAAGCTATTTCCATGATGTAGATTAGGAAGAAAAGATACAACCCTTAAACTGTCGGAATACGACTGACGGATTTTGAATGCCAGTTGCTTAAAAGGGAGGTAATAATGTACCTTTTTATATAAATTAAGAGATACGCGAGAAGCTTGATACAAAAGTGAAACTAACATCTCCATTGGTTTAACATATGGATAAGAATTTTGAAATAAAGAGCAAAGTATTGACTATCGAAAAGCCATGTAGTTGCGTAAGTAGTAAGGCAGTGCAATATGTATATGTATACACAAATGTACCGAAAATATATAAATCGGTGGTTATAAACAATATAATGTATAAATTCTAAAGCATTGAATTATAATTTTTTTATTTTTGTTATTTTAAATATTACAATTGATTTAGTAATTTATTTATTTTTGTTATGTTCAGTTTGCAGAGATATAACCCATTAGTTAGTCTCTAAAAATTTGGCCACCAGTAGCTAAAATTGCAGTATCATCCGCAAATGTTGCTATTGTTGTCCCGCTTGTGTTTGGTAAGTCGCTTGTGTAAAATAAATACAAGACTGGCCCCAGCACGCTACCTTGGGTAAACCCTGCAGATACCCTCTTTAGCTCGGAAAATTCTTCTTCACATCCAACGCGAAAATATCTGTTACCAATGTAAGATTTTAATATCTGAAAGTATTCTTTTGGTAAATCTCGATGCAGTTTATATTCCAATCCAGGATGCCATACTTTATCGAAGGCTTGTGCTACATCCAGAAATATTATTGAGCATATTTTCTTATTTTCAAGTGCAACTTCAATAATACTTGTAATTCTGTGAATTTGCTCTATGGTGGAGTGGTTTTCTCTAAATCCGAACTGATGTGGTGGTATTCGCTTTCTCTCAAGTATTATAGGTTTCATCCTTTTGTATAACAGTTTCTCAAATTTTCGAAAGTACTGGAAGCAGAGAAATTGGCCTATATGACTTTTTATGATTAGATGGTTTGATCGGCTTTGGTATCGTAATTATTTCTTTTACTTTCTCTTTTCATAATTATTTCTGCTACATTGTCTAGCATATTGTTGGAACGTATCTTCAAGATGAGATGCGAACAGTGCTGCTTTCTGTTTGGCATTTGTTACCCAATTACCCTCATCATTTTTTATTGGTGGTATTTGATAATTTTTTCTTTTTACTGTTTTTGTAGCTTTCCATAAAGAATACTCAGTTTTTTTTACTGTCTGTAAGACTACGAAGATAACGGGTGACCGATTCATTCAGTTCTCTAATTCTTTGCTTAAGCTTATTGCAGAGGTAATTAAAAATCCTTTTGCTTTGTGGTGCTCGGTTTCTTTGCCATGTTTTCCTTGCTTTCCGTTTTTCATTAACCAACTCTCTGATCTCGACTGGATAAATGAAATTATTACGCTCCTTGTTTTGGATTACAATGGTGCTATCCCATGCTGCTTGTTGTATATTATTGATTAATAGTTCCACTTCATTTTCTAATTAAACCACTCGCTCGTGATTATGACTGTTAGTTTCACGATTGTTAACAAGGAAAATCCGTGGTTTTCGGATATACCTTATGGCCTTCTGACACAAGGAAAACTCCGGATCTAAATCAATTAGATCCGGAGTTTTCCTTGTGTCAGAAGGCCAGTACGTTGGTTTTCCTCCTGACAGAAATTCACAATTGTAAGCTCGAACTGCGGCATATAGTTCTCTACCCTTTAGAGTTGTTAATCTTGGACCCCAGAAAGTATTTTTTGCATTAAAATCACCTCCAATGATAAAATTAAATCCCCTAGCTGGTTCAATAACTTTTTATAATCCTCTTTATTTAAATTATGTCTTGGAGGACAATAAATTGAACAGACATTGAAGATCTTTTTGTTGTTAAGTTGAATGCTGATAGTAACTACTTGCATACTTTCTTCTTCAATTTTTATTCCCTCATGATGTTGAATATTTTCTTTCACAAATATTATTGATCATACTCTTGCTCTTTCTGCTGGATGTAAAGCGTAATAAGAGACGTAACCACGTATTTTAGTATATGAGATTTTAGAAAGGTGGCTTTCCGATTTTAAACTTACATAAATCATTTTCAGTATTTAAAAAGATTTCTAACTCTGGAATATGTTGGATTATTCCATTTGCATTCCAGATTACAATTCTTAATGTTTTATTTATCATATTAGTTTAGTATAAAATGGATGTTATTTCATCGACTGTTTCTCATCTATCTACTCGCCTGTTTAAAGCATCTATGGATCTCTCTTGTTTTATAAGGCGTGTCTTTAGCGCTTCGATGCTTTTAAATGTTTTTCAAGCAGAGATGTATCTTTGGAGTCTTTGAAATTTACTGATTTGTGTGGGGTCGTATTTTGTAGCCCGGATGCCGCCACTTGCGAAAACGACTTGCGATCAGTTACTTTACTCGATGTAGATGTGGTAAAGTTTCCTAGGTCGGTGTTTACGGTATTGGCTACCGGCGTTTTATTGTATGATGAGCCTTGTCGTGATTTGTCTCTAATTTTTTGTAATTCTTTAGCTACTATGCAGCCAAAACCTTGGCACTTCTTGCATTGCACTATAAGCCCAGTGGATTTCCGTAGTGCTTCTATTTTAACCCTCATATTTAAAATAGCTCTTAGATTAAAGATGGCTTCTATCTTTTCTTTGTTATTGAAAGTTAACATAAATAACGGGAGATCTCTTTTAGTAACTTTAAATTCAGACCCTTCTTTGACCTTCTCTCTTTTTATTATATTTACTGTTTTTTCTATTTGCAGTCCTTGTCGTTGGAGATCTTCCATAATGTCTTTTATTGCACAATTTGGATGGAGGCCCCTTGCCATAACCTTTATTAGGCGGTTGCTTTTATTTTCATATGTATACCGTTCGATTTTCTCTAAATTAAGCTTTGTTGATGAGGCTCTATAAGTATCAGAGTCCGGTGTGTAGATTTTCCATACATTGTTGTTTAAGGATATTACTCTGTATTCCTTATCTGTAATGGATTTTAAAATATTTTGTTCAGCTCCATATTCGGTTATATCAATAATATTAATTGGTGGTGGGTTTTCTTCTTTCGGTGGTTTGCTTTCACTTTTATCTCGTTGATCCTCATGGGGCGGTCCCTTTGCCTCCTTCCTATTAGTAGATTCTGTCTGCGAGCTACTTCCGGTGAGTATTCTGCTTTCCTTTTCTTGCTTGGACGTTTTTTCTGTTTGACAATCCATTCGGTCTCTTTTGTTAACTCCTCCTCATCAGTATAAAACTCCGTAGTCTCGTTACTAATTTGCGGTTCATCATTGACTGTGGTTAAAAAAAACCTTTTCTCAAGTCTTCATTTTCCTTCGTCAGCACCATACTTTTGCTACTAAGCTGATGCATCATCTTTTCAATTTCATTACTTTTTGCGCGAAGATTCGTATTTTCTCTTTCTAACTGAGAGTAATCAGTTGATGATGGCATCAACCTTGAAAGCCCTTCTTGTGATAACAAGTCTAAGTTAAAATTTCCGCTGGCACCACTTCTGGCATTAGAAGCATCGGCTTGCAACAACTATCGAGTTGCTATTATTTTCTTTTTCTCAAATTATTACCTATATACATACCTAGATGATGAAAATACACTAAGAATATTTTGCATCGCAAGTCAAAAGATTACGTTGAATCTGAAATTAGTGTGCTAAATATCTTAAGATAACGAAGTGGGTAAAATTGTCTAATAGTCGAGAATCGTTAGTCATACCACCACAAGGCATTAGTTATATACGGAGAAACTCTTTAATTGAGTTTTATTAGATCGCTACCGTGGTTCAGGGATTGGTCCCATTGATATAGACTATATTGAAGGTGACAGTTAAGAAAGAGTGGTAACTAAGTAGGAAGAGATGATAGAGTACTAACAAGTGCAATAGTATACATTTAAAAATATTATTTTCAACATTATAACATTGTGCTGCAATATGCCATTCGCAGAAAGATAACTACTAACATAAAAAAATGTAGCTCTTATAGAACTTTTTGCAACCCTTTGATATAACTAAATAGATACAAATTTATATGTAAATAAAATAAAAAAAAATAAAAATTATTTATAATACAAAATTAATGTCAATTTCTAATTTCTATCTAACAGTTTTTTGGGAAAATTTAGTTCATTTCTAGTTTTTCTAAATTTATTATTTTATTTAGATAAATAAATACAAAACTTAATTTATATAAGAAAGAGTAGAAATTTGTTAGTTAATTAATAAAAAGGGATATTACGGTTCCTAAAAAAAATACAAAGAATAAGAATTTTATTTGTGCGTGCCCGCTTCCTTTAGTGAAAATGCCCTATCGCAATTCGCAAATATCCTCGTAAAATATTTTACTGTATTCTGTGATAAAAAAATAAAAAATTAAACGAAAAATTAAGAGAAAGAAATATGTATGAACTAAACATAATTGTAGCTAAATTTAAATATGGCCACATATACTACCTAGCTAAATGTTAAATTTTAAATAACCGTTTCTGATCTCAAAATTATTAATTGATTAATCCAAAAATGCACACATTTCGGTTTTGTTTTTATTTACCACTATAAATATATAAATGAATTATATTAAATTATGTATAAAATAAAAAATATGTATTATAATAAAAAAAAATTACATATAATTTTAACGTAAAAATCGAAATCGCAAAATCGAAAAACATATACCTAACTACAAAATGGCCGCATATATCAAAATAAATCAAATAATAAAGCAGCTTTATATTTTTTATTATTATATTAATCTAATATTACAAAATTCAATTATTCGTATATTTTAAAAACAATGGAAACAAACAATAAACAAAATAAATTAATTTATATTTTTAAATTAGCAAATGCGCAAAGCATTTAAAACGTTTTAAAAATAAAGAGGAAATGTCAAAAACAAAAAGTTTTATTAAAAATGTAAATTGTTTGTTTTTTTTTATAAGTTAAATTAAAATATTTATGCAAAAGGTGCGGATAACCTGCAGATGGTGCGGTCCTATGGTCGATATTACTGAAATGTGGGTAAGTGAATGAATGCCGCAACCGCAGCGGATTTGGTTGCCCATCCAAAAGATCATGGTTTGGTTATGCAACTGTATAAAATAACAACTATATACCTTTATATCTTGATTAGTGTACCTCAATCGACTAAACTAACTAGCCTCAAAAATATTGAAGCTTATATTTGCTTATGTTACATAGGCACCAACAGAAAAAGCACTTTCGATGACTTTTCATTTATACATCAAGGCAAGTAAATTTGACATTTATTTTAAGTTAGGTATAAATTTAGGATATTCGATTAAGGCACACAGCATTAGTTAAAGCATCTAATTCTAATAAAAACATCAATTCAATAACAACGCATAAGCCATATAACGCCACAAATTAGCAAAATATGTACAGTGCAATTCAATTGAATAGAACGATATTTTTTTGGAATAATTCGAAATTAATCCGAACTACTGGACGTGAAGTTGTTCTAAAATTTCATTTACGTCGCCATGACAAGGCTTTCTCTGTCATCGAATTGTTACTACCATCGTAAACTAGCCGTTTTCCATTGATTGTTCTTTAAAAATATATAAATTATTATTATTTTTTTAAAATAATTTGTACTTAGTTGATGTAAATTAGCAATTGTCTGCATTATTTGCCAAATATAATTCTGTTACGGCTCCATATTTATGCGATAATCACACATCAATATCTCACATCTTTTATTAATAACTTTCTAATTAAATAAGTAAATCACAATAGGTCCTGCCTGCTACTGGTATTTGTAGACTTTTTACCAATTCTCAGCGCTTCGTCCATCGTATCAGGAAGTTTTGTGTTTAATGTCTCTGGAAATTGGAGGCTTAATAAGCCTGCGGCTAATGCTGTACCGCCAAATATAAACATTGGTAGATTTTTCATCACTAGGTCTAGTAGTGGTACCTGTGGTGCTAAGATCGATCCAATTCGACCGGATGCCGAGCAGAGCCCAAGTAATGTTTGGCGCAAATTTGTCGGTACCAGTTCAGAAGTGTAAATATATATTGTACTAAATGATACGGTGATCGCAAATTTACCGATCATAAATACTGTCATCTTAATCCAATACCAATTGGTGACAAATGGGTAAACTAATAATGATATTCCACTTAATATTAGTGATGGGCAAAGTACTTGTTTGCGACCGACCCGATGCGAGATTACCATGACTAGTATACAAGCTGGAATCTCCATTATATTAACAATCATGAAATTCGAGTATTTATTACCACCAATCGATACTGAAATCAAAGTGAGCCCGTAAAATATGAATACGTTTGTAATCCAGCAGAATGAAAGCATCACCATACGGAGCAGCATTGTTCGACTTTTGAATAAATCCGAAATTGGGTACCGATCCTGTTCATTTTGGTCTGGTTCATCCTCGGCCATACTTTCTGGTTGATTTGTTAATATTTCTTTAACCTGAGGCGAGATCACAACGTTATTACATTTTATAATCCGTAACAGTATATCAGCGATTTCTTTGTATCGACCTTTCACTTGCAGCCATGTTAAACTTTCCGGAATTATCCATATATAAGCGGTTGCTAAGAGCAATGGTGTACAATTAACAATCGTTTGGATTTTCCAATTCTGGATTAGCATCGCGGTGAATCCTAAAAATACCTTGCCCAATGACGCGAACATAAATATTAATGTACCGACCAAGGCACGATGTGGCGGATCAACTAGTTCAATGGATAAGACAACACTAGCCGCATACACACCTGAACCTAAAAATGTTCCGATAAATTTTAGTACTACGTACATTGAATAATTCCAAGCGAATGATTCGATAATTCCTATGATCGCGGCAAATATTGGTGAAAATACAAAAACTGTTTTACGACCAAATCGATCACTAATATAACCGATTATGAGTAGATTTATAAGCACCCCGGTATTGTGCACGGTTCCGGGCAGCACCAATTTCCATTTATTCTCGTTACATGTCAAACCGAACTGAAACAAAACAAAATTGTAAGTTATATTGAAAATCGAAAGGTTAACTTATAATCCCAAACCTCATTTAAAATCGTCTGTTCATCATTTTCGAATACAAATTTATCACACTTGGTTTCCAATGCATGGTCAAAATCACTAGCTGTACACTTATCATCAGTCGAGTTATTACCAATAAAAATATATTTTAAACACTTTTCCGGTAGCTCGCTATAGTTATCAAATGGCACTGCATATTTTAACCATTCTGGATTATATTTGGGCTGCGTATTATCACACTCGGTTATGTGACATCGATAATTTAAATCCCCAGCCGTAAAGGCATATCCCAATCCTTGCAAACTCGAATAAAACATTAGGAACAATATTAGAGTGAAATAAAATATTTGTGTTCGGCCAACATATCCAATTTCATCGATTATCGATTCTAAGTTTCGCTTTTCAACCATTATGCGTAGATATAATGTGACGAGCGGATGCACTATATTTTCCTGTGCTTACACTTCAACCGATTTTGTTAAACTAAAACCAAAATATTTCAAGTTGGCATTATGTTGACCCTGATACATGATGATAAGCTGTGTTTTTTTTACAAAATTTTTAAGTGTGTGTGGTAGTAAAACAATTTGCAGAAGTTTCCATACCAGAAAAATACTAGTTTGTGTATAATTAATAGTAATATAAATACCACTTCATGTTGTTGCTGCCAATCAGACTGTTCGCGCCCCTTATACATATTTACATATTATTATTATGTAAATACATATTTAAAACGTTAACTAGATACTTTATTGAAACAATTGCCAGCAAACATTTTTACAACAACGATTTCAAAATACGAAACCAGTTTTTTTGGCATTCATTCCAAAATGCGCAAGACACAGTGTCTGCGGTAATTAAATCTATGCAACTTCCATCGTTTTTATTTATGTTATATAGAGAATGGAAATTCCCCAAATTATTATTTACACAACAGATATGGGCTGAATATCGTTTTATAGTGTAAATTAAGGTCATTGATATTGTTACGTTTTAGCCTTGTCAAACAAGGTTCGATCATTGGATTGTGAATAAAACAACCAACTTAATTTTAGATTACACTAATATATTTCTACCTGTTTCACCTCGAACAGGATCCAATTCACCTTCCAAGTAGAGTGCTAATCGCTCTACGTATCAATACGAAGTGGTAACTCGAATCTGCTGCCAGTTCAATATTCCTCGCACAACATCCATCACGAACCATTCGTCCTCATGAAGTCCATACCTAAGATGACTTCATCCACTTCGTGTTGGAACTCAGTATGGCCAATTCTTTTTGTTTTAATATTCTTACTCGTTATGACGGCACCCTGTGGCCGTTTGTATACTTTTAACCCATCCACTGGTTGTATTCGTCCCTTAATTAGATCTTCTCATCCAAACGTTCCAAAAGCTCCTGTATTTAGGGTTATACCGCAATTCTTCCCGTCAACATCACATTTAACAGTAAAACCGTCTCCGCCCCTTCCAAATTTCGTTACAGTGATGGAGTAACAGCTGACTCTTCGTAGTCCAACTGCGTTTTCATGCTCATGCTCCTGTTCCTCCTTCTGGCCCACAATTTTATCGTTACCCGATCCTTGATTCACCAGAGATCGCTATCACGCCCGACTCCATCTTATTTTCCGACAGTATTTTGATTCCTGTCACATATTCAACACTTTATTCTATTGCCTTCTTCCTTAAATCTTGGTGCCGACCGAGTGAGTTTTTGCTGTTTCGTTTATTAACGCACAAACGATGGTCTCGGTGAAAGTAGTTAAATATTTCCTATTTAAACGAACAGTTGGAGGGGTGTGTGTTGAAAAAAAAATGATGGTGTTGATTTGGATAGTTATAATTTCGATGAACATTTTCGGACCAAGCATAAAGGGATGAAGAGGATTAAACAGTTCAATTTGGAAATTAAACCGTTGGAATAAACAACAAAATGGACGAGAAATTTCTAAAGATGTACATATATGCCAATCTACATGAATAAGTAGAGCAAATTGAACAGAAATTACAAAAGGACATCCAAGGGTTGGAACAGAAAATTCTTGATGGGAGTGAACAAGTACAAAATTTAGAAGTGACATTTTTAGGCTTTGAGAAATAACTTCTATACCTCAAAGTAAACGGAACATCGCAGCAAGTAGTTCAGCAAATTCAAGCAAGCGATTAAAATTAAGTCACCAGTACTAGATGGACCAACATCATTTGCGAACCATTTTGGAACGAGGAAAATCGTGTATCCACATTAATAGTGGCTCTTAAAGGTGAAGTGGCTGAAACATTACAGAACATGATCAATACAATTACAACAAAGTAATTAAGGTGCTGGATCGAATTATGGAAGTTACCATAAACGAGAGATACATCGTATGGAGCTAAAGAGTCGATATCAAAAACTCGGAGCGACTTTTCAAGAAGATTCATCAGCAGTCCAGCGGCTAGTGCATTTGGCACATACAAATACATCTCCGGATTATATGGAGAGAATTAAAATGGACGCTTTCGTTGACGGGATCCGGAGACACGGAAAGCAGTGATGTAATCACCTAAAGCGACTTTCGCCGAGACATAAATGTAAAAAGACAAAAAATAAATAAAATATCAAAATTATTTTAAAAATTTCAAAAATTTCATAATCGTTAAATTTATTATTTAAAAAATTTAAATTAAACAAATGTTCAAAATTTAAATTTAATAAAATTCCACTTCAAAATTTCCCAAATTAAACATTGAAATTTCATTTACAGTTCTGAATTTAATGAATTTTGAAATATATTTTTAAATGTAAATCCGAAATTTAAATTCTAGGCATCAATCTACGAAATTGTTGGATGAAATATTAATTTCCTGATACTAACGAATTCAGAATTCAATGGTTCAAAAATTTCATTTTTGAAAAAAATCAAAAAATTTTTAAATGTTGACTCAATTGGTGCGAATTAAAAAATTTCGAAATCAGATTATATTTAAATTTTGTTAAATAACGTCAAATTTTAAATATAATTTTAACGGTCAATAGAATTAAAATTTGGAACGCAGATAAAGAAAAATTAATTTTTTCAAAATAGGAAGTTTAAGAGCTCGGAATTGTAAAATTTAACCTAAATTCGATATATTGAAAAATGATATTTGGAAAATGGCAACATTTTAAAATTTAATAACTTAAACTGGAATATCAGATTGGGAATTGTATAACTAATAAGTCGGTCTAATTATCAATTCTAATTGGACTAATTAAAATTTATAAAATTCGTATAGTATTTAATTAAATTCAGAATTTGTCATTTTAATTCGAATTTCGAAACTACTGGAATGTCAAATTTCATCCAAAATATATATTTTTTTTTTTTATATTACGACTGAGTCTTGTACCCATTTAGTAATTTACATTGCATAATACAGTATTTTGAATAGTCGGCGTAATCAAGTGATTATCACCAGTTTAGTGTAACTCCTCCCTCAGATTTTTCGCCACAGTAAGTCTACTGACCTCCTGGTCGCGATAAGTCCAGTGGTTTGGTTCTTTGCAGTCTTCTTGTTGGAGATGTAGTCAGCATACAGCGTATGTCCAGATTTTGATACTGGTGCAGACGTTGTAGGTGTTTTGTTGCATGACGCTTAATTTCATCCGCGACAAGCTCAATCTTGAGGTCTCGATGGAGGTTGTCGTTTCGAATGTACCACGGTGCATTAACAATACATCGTAGGATTTTATTTTGAACTGTTTGTATGATTTTGATATTTGTCTTCTTGGCACAGCCCCAGAGTTGGCTACCATATGTCCATACAGGCTTCAGAATTTGTTTGTATAACAGCAGTTTGTTATGGATCGCTAGTTCAGATTGTCTCATTAGGAGCCAATGCATTTTCCTAAATTTTATGTTTAGTTCTTCTCTCTTCTTTTTTATGTGTTCCTTCCACCTAAGCTTAGCACCTAAAGTCATACCAAGATATTTGGCAGTGTTTGCATGGGGTACTACTATTGAGTTTATCATTATTGGTATATGGTTAACTTTTTGATTTGTAAAGTTCACTTGGATTGATTTTGCTTCATTTAATTTAATTCCCCATTTCTTTGTCCAATTACATATCAGGTTAGTAGCCCTCTGTAATTTACTAGTGGAGTCATTGATGTTCTTTGCTGTTGCAAGTATTGCCGTGTCATCGGCAAAAGTCGCCATTGTTTCTTCTGTAATTGGTATATCTCTAGTATATAGGAGATATAGGATTGGCCCAAGAACCCTCCCTTGTGGTACTCCGGCTGTTATTCTTTTTAGTTGGGAGTACTCATTCTCATACTTTACTCGGAAGTGCCTCTCTGATATGTATGATTTGAAAATTTGAAAAAATTGCTCCGGAAGATCTCGATGAAGTTTGAATTCTAGCCCCTGGTGCGATACTTTGTCAAATGCTTGCGCTACATCAAGGAATATAGTTGAGCATATTTGTTTGCTTTCTAGTGATTTCCCGATTACATCAGTAATTCAATGTACTTGTTCTATCGTAGAATGTTTTTCCCTAAATCCAAACTGATGTGAAGGGATAAGATTCCTTTCTTCGATAATTGGTTTTAGTCTTTTAAGAAGAACTTTTTCAAATAGTTTCGATAATGTTGGTAGCAGAGAAATTGGCCTATATGAAGCTTTATCATGCGGAGGTTTGTTCGGTTTAAGTATCATAATTACTTCTGCAACTTTCCATTGTCTTGGTACATATCTTAGTCGAAATGCTGCATTAATTATATGCACTAGTTTCCTCAACGCTTTCTCCGGTAACAGTTTTATTATCTGACCCGTTATAAGATCATAACCTGGAGCCTTATACGGATTCAGATTATTCTTGATTTCCCATTTTAGTTCTTTCAATGTTACAGGTGTAATATTTACTTCATCCTGTTTATTTATTGGTGTAATATTTTCCTCTTCCGTTTGTTTTGGATAAGGTTGGAATGTTTCTTCAAGGTGATTTGCAAACAAATCTGCTTTTTGTTTAGCATTTCGAGCCCAATTTTCATTATTTTTAATTGGAGGAATCTGAAGTTTAGGTCTTTTAATATTCCTAGTTGCTTTCCATAATGAATAATCAGTATCTTTTTGCCCAGTTAGAGTGCTGAGGTATTTATTAACTGATTGATTTTTAATGTCTTTTATAATGTATTTTAATTTGTTACACAAATGGTTAAATACTCTTTTATTTTCAGGATTTCGATGTTTTTGCCAATTCTTTCGTGCTTTTCTTAATTATAAATATTAAATATATTGAAATACAATTTTACAAGACTAAATATGAAAATTTAATTCGACATCGGAACAATGAAATGAAACATTAAATTTTGTAATATAACGATTTTTAAATTTAAATTTTATAATTCTGAATTCATAATTTCTAGGCGATCAGTCGAAATTTTTAGAAATTCGTTATTAAACTGTTTGTAAATTTTGAAACTTTTAAAAATTCAAATTTCTAAATATTTCATTGTTCGATAGTTAGGATTGAAATTTCGAATTCAGATTTGAACGTTTTAAAACTAAAAATTCTGTAATTTTCGAGAAAAGTTTCGTTTTTAAATTTTGAGTTATAATATTTTCAAAAGATTCAAAATTATAGTTAAAACTAAGATATTTTAGTTACTAGAAAATTTTTAAAATTTTAAATACATTTTTCGACACTGGAAAATTCAAATATTGTTATTTTCGTATTTAACAT
This sequence comes from Tipula unca, assembly GCA_951394425.1. Classification (NCBI taxonomy): domain Eukaryota; kingdom Metazoa; phylum Arthropoda; class Insecta; order Diptera; family Tipulidae; genus Tipula; species Tipula unca. The sequence continues at coordinate 157,777,266 of OX596380.1, read as the reverse complement.
TTTTAAAATGCAGTAATTCAAATTGAAGAATAAGTTCATATTTGCTAAATTTTAAAAATATCTCAAATTGGAAGTTTAATATTAGAATTGGATACTAAATATAAACTTAATATTTTAGAAATTCAGAATTCTATGTATATCAATTTAAATTTTGAACCTATCGAAAAGTTGAATTTCGTACATTTTTAATTCTGAATAGGAAATTTTAATTTTTATTATCTGCCTTTGAAATTGTTGGATTAAACATTTAATTTGTTGTAGGATACTTGAATTTACATTTTATATTTCTGAATTCGAAATTTTAAGTCGGATCAATATATTCATTTTAGCGAGAATGTTGAATTTTTAAAGTATTCAAAGTACATTTGAAAATATTTTAACTTTTGAAATTTTGAAGACATCATTAAAATTTAAATTTGGATTTCGTTTAACTATATCGAAATTGGTTATTTGGCCAACCATTTCAAAATAATTGAAATTTCGAATTCAGATTGGTACGATGTGGTTTGATAATTAAAGTTTTACACGAAATTCTAATTGAAATTAATTATTGTTATGTTCGAATTTTCTAAAGTTTTAAGGAATTTTGTAAATTTCACCAAAAATTATAAAAAGGATAAAATTCAGTTTGAAGTTTATGCTCAGACTTGTCAAATTCAGTCTCAATTCGACATTGAAAATTGAATATTTCAGGAAAATAAAAATTTTCAAAATTCAATGATTTAATTTGTACGAAATTCAGAATTTGGAAATTCAATTCGACTTTTTATTTCATAATTTAATAAAGATCGGAATTTTTAAAACTTTAGCCAAATTATGCAAACGTGAATTCAACTGTCTTTGAATTTGTTTAAATGAATATTAAATGTTAACGTATTTGTAGGAAATTTGAATTTAAATTTTAGTTGACACAGTTTGGATAAATTTTAAATTTAAAAATCTGACAATATTCTATATTCAATAATTTAAAATTTCTTTAAATTTATCCATATTCATAAATTCGAGGAAACTGGAGAAACATTTATATAACTTCTAAAATAAAATTCCAGATTTTCTGAAATTTATAAATATTTTATTGTTTTGTAAAATTAAATCTACTAAATTTCAAATTTATGTATACTTTGTGGCATAAAATCGTAGATGTAATTATGTTGATTTAAAAAAAAAAGAAGACATTAACTCAAAAAGAGTATAGTCAGACTTATGTATATTCCAATATAAAAACGAACTTCGCTACAAATGTTCACTGATCTGTTAAACGTCATAAACGTCAAACTACATGTATATCCACTTGAAAATGTTTCTGCTACGTGGGATACGTGATGCTTCAATCGTCAATAGCATTATCGTATGGTGCAACGATACGTATCGTATTCAGGATTAGGGGCCCACTTCATTTGAAGAGAAACGATATATTTTTCGAATATTTCGAAATTAATCCACATTTTTCTGGTTTTTCATATTTTCTACCCAAAAGTATAAAATTGTTCTTCCTAAATAATGGCAAGTTTTTATTTTTTATAAATATTAATTTTATTTAATTTTAATAATGTGGAATGCGTCCCTTATTGTATGTCGTACAGTCAAGAAGTCGTTTTAAGATTATAAATAATGTAAACAAATCCCCATAATATTGAAATTGTTCTTTAAAATATATAATTAATATTATTTTGTGCTTAGTTGATCTAAATTCAAAATCGAACAAACAGTGTTTGACGGCCGCAATACATGCTTTCCCGAACTCTGTAATAATTCTGTTACGGCTTATTTATGCGATAATCACACGCCCATCTGCCTATTTCTTAAAATATCTCGTTAAATCTGCTTCGTGTTTAGTTGGCCCAAATGGCGGACCACTCCAGCACTCAATGCCACAAACGGGCTCACAGTGCAATACCTGGACACACACACACATACTTACACATTAAAAACACTCAACCGTGATTTTTTGGTCACCAGCGGGAAACGAACCCGAGACTCGAATACCAAAGCAAGAACGCTACTTACTATGCAAACGAGGGCGGCAGCACCACTTTCTCGCATAACTATTTTAGATGAAATATAATGAATATAATATTTCGGCAGTCTAGGAATTAAGGTGCATAAACCGTAATAATATTTTCATAAGTCTAGGTTCCTCTTCAGCTATTCGCTTCAGATTATATGACCTCTTCGAGCTCTTCGTACAATTTTCTTATTCCGAATATTTAATTTTTATATATTTATAAAATAGTTATAAAGCTCGATGGGGTAATAGTTTTCAATAGATGTATGTTCACACATCACAGTAGATAATTGTTAAAAGCACAGTCGATATTAACAAAGCATAAAATTTTATTATCTGGAATGAATTATTCAATATTTCAGAGAGCTTTTATTTTAACAATCAAAGTCGTCTTAGAAAAAAATAGCTGTTCTTGTAAAGAAATTTAGAAAAGCTCATTATGTGAGCCTTCTAGCTATAAACCAAACTTAAAGTACAAGATTGCTGGTGTTAAAAAAATTGTATACACGAGAAAGTTTCCAAGAGCTTTTCGAATGAAAAATAAAATGCCTGCCTCGACATCCCTTTAATCAAAGCATAGTAATAACGAACTATACCATATTGACCTTTAAATCATGCAAGTCGTTTATCTTATGACATCAAGTTCGAAAGGCTGGCTACCATACAAGTGATAAGAACTAATTTATTCATTGCACGCACACGAATTTCGAACACACAATCGATAGTCGGTAAACAAAAATAAAACATCCCACATTTTTTTATTAATAATTTTCTAATTAAATCAGTAAATCATAACAGGTCCTGCCTGCTACTGGTATTTGTAGATTTTTTACCAATTCTCAGCGCTTCGTCAATCGTGTCAGGAAGTTTTGTGTTTAATGTTTCTGGAAATTGGAGGCTTAGTAATCCCGCGGCTAATGCTGTGCCGCCAAATAAAAACATTGGTAGATTTTTCATCACTAGTTCTAGGAGTGGTACCTGAGGTGCTAAGACCGATCCGAGTCGACCGGATGCCGAGCAGAGCCCTAGTAATGTTTGGCGCAAATTTGTCGGTACCAGTTCAGAGGTGTAAATATATATTGTGATAAATGATACGGTGATCGCAAATTTACCTATCATAAACACTATCATCTTAATCCAATACAAATCGGTGACAAATGGGTAAACTAATAATGATATTCCACTTAATATTAGTGACGGGCAAAGTACTTGTTTGCGACCGATCCGATGCGAGCTTACCATGACTAGTATACAAGCTGGAATCTCCATTATATTGGCAATCATGAAATTCGTGTATTTATTACCACCAATCGATACTGAAATCAAAGTAAGCCCATAATATATGAATACGTTTGTAATCCAGCAGAATGAAAGCATTACCATACGGAGCACCATTGTTCGACTTTTGAATATATCCGAAATTGGGTACCGATCCTGTTCATTTTGGTCTGGTTCATCCTCGGCCATACTTTCTGGTTGATTTGTTAATATTTCTTTAACCTGAGGCGAGATCACAACGTTATTCCATTTTATAATGCGTAACAGTATATCAGCGATTTCTTTATATCGACCTTTTACTTGCAGCCATGTTAAACTTTCCGGAATTATCCATATATAAGCGGTTGCCAAGAGCAATGGTGTACAATTAACAATCGTTTGAATTTTCCAATTCTGGATTAGCATCGCGGTGAATCCTAAAAATGCCTGGCCCAATGACGTGGACATAAATATTAATGTACCAACCAAGGCACGAAGTGGTGGATTAACTAGTTCAATGGATAAGACAACACTAGCCGCATACACACCTCCACTTAAAAATGTCCCGATAAATTTTAGTACTACGTACATTGAATAATTCCAAGCGAATGATTCGATAATTCCTATGATCGCGGCAAATATTGGTGAAAATACAAAAACTGTTTTACGACCAAATCGATCACTAATGTATCCGATTATTAATAGATTTATAAATACTCCTGTATTGTGCACGGTTCCGGGTAGCGCCAATTTCCATTTATTCTCGTCGCATGTCAAACCGAACTGAAACAAAACAAAATATTAAGTTATATTGAAAATCGAAAGGTTAACTTATAAATCCAAACCTCATTTAAAATCGTCTGCTCATCATTTTCAAACACAAATTTATCACATTTGGTTTCCAATCCATGATCAAAATCACTAGCCGTGCACTTATCGTCAGTCGAGTTATTACCAATAAAAATATATTTTGAACACGTTTCCGGTAGCCCGCTATAGTTATCAAATGGCACTGCATATTTTAACCATTCTGGATTATATACAGGCTGCGTATTATCACATTCGGCTATGTGACATCGATAATTTAAATCACCAGCCGTAAACACATATCCAAACGCCTGCAAACTCGTATAAAACATTATGAACAGTATTAGCGTGAAATAAAATATTTGTGTTCGGCCAACATATCCAATTTCATCGATTATCGATTCTAAGTTTCGCTTGTCAACCATGATGTGACGATTCACTTCAACCGATTTTGTTAAACTAAAACCAAAGAGTAAATCAAGTTATTGAATACAGCAACTTGTTTTGAATATAAATTTGGGATAAACAAAAATAAAGTATATGTTTTAAGTTGGCATTATCAGGGTCAATGATACATGATAAACTGGGTTGTATATTTTTACAAAATTATGAAATGTGCAAGTCTATAAAACAATTTGCAGAAAACACCACCAAACGCTTTCGCAACAGGTATACGAAATAAACAAAAAATACTAGTTTGTGTATAATTAATAGACATTTGATATTGAGACAGCGTAGACTAGACATTTGGTTTTAACACTTTTGCAGATATTTGTTTATTTTCTGTGTTTCTCGAGTGCGGTGATCAAAATACTGAAATTCGGATAGAGTTCATTATCTTTTGTAGTAGGTAGGTGTCGTTAATAATTTCAACTGATTTATATATTTTAAGGTCATCCTCGAACATTAGTAACATGGAGTGTTGTATAACTTTGATAATACGGTTGATGAAAATAGTAAAGTACCAAAGAGCAATGTGAGAGCTCTGGGGAACCTTCGACGTCGCTTTAACAGATTTTGGTTTTTTATTTCCCATTTCAATGTATTGGAAACGGTCGCTCAACTATGATTTAAACCATAATACAAAATTGTGTGAGAATCCGAAATATAATGTTTCAGTGCTTTGCAATGACTGATATAGTCGAAAGCTTTACTGAAATCTGGGGCCCTAGTATGATTGTCGCCTACTATTTTCGACGGCTATGGTTTTCCTATAGTAGGCAAAGGAAGAAAAAGGTAAACAATAGTACATTTATAATAGGGCGCCTGTAAACACTACATCAGCTTGCTTATGATTTTCGATCTCCTTAATGGTACTACTAGTGAGCTCAACTAGGTTGGTTGATGTTGATTTTTTGGGCATAAAACCATGTTGGCTGGGTTGGCTAAGTGTTGGGAGCAGGGATGGGCGAGGTAGATTACGCCGCTTGTTGACACGTAAAATATTACGTAGATTACTTGGCAATTATTTTTGTCAACGTCGAAAATTAAGACAATGTCAACCTACGATATATAAGCGATGTTATTTAGGGCGATTCAGTTAACCCGTAAAAGAAATTAAAAAAAAGGTTCAAATTTAATCTGGAACCACATACCATACTATACCTTTGGAAATTTATGTTGAAATAAACAACAATTGATGTACATTTCAAATTTTGTTATAACGGATAAAGCCAAGCACATGTTGTTCAATGCTCCCTATAAGATTCTACACAACTTCTGATGTCATTTATTCAGGTCAAAACTTTGGTTCTAGACTGGTTTATCACAGTAATATGGGATTATAAAATAATTTTAGAATGAAGTTCTGACCGATTCTAACCGATGCTGATGACATCCGGCATATTGGATTGAAATGGGATTATAAATTGATTTTTGGATAAAGTTCTAGAATATTACTAAATGTGGGGAATAAAAAATTATTTTTGTATCATATTGTGGAATATGGCCAACTGGAATGAAACTATAGGCTATTTCAGTAGAATTAAGTGGTTTTGTTTTCAACTGAAGGCAAATCTGTCCCGGATAATATGTATTATATTACACTAATTTTAAGGACAAATTTTCATAAAGAGGACATATTTTGTTACATTAAGCGAATGAAAATTCTTTTATAAGTGATGAAATTTAATCTTAACCAGTGAAAGCCACATTCGAAAACTATTCTAATTCATATTCAAAAACTTATCTCAATAATCATGTTAGAATTTTCATTTCAACCGAACATATTGAATTATATCATAATCGGTTATCTAATAATTCAAAATTCATTTTTAATTTCTGTTTCTATCGAACAGATAAAGTTTCGTCATAATCGGTCGAGAAATGGACTAGCTTTATACTAGTTGGCCATATTCAAGAATTGTATTCGAAAAATATTTAATCGCACTTTTTTCAAATCAAAAATAACTTAAAAATCCTATTTCCATCCAACATGTCGAGTTTCATTATAATCGGTCAAGAATTAAGCTAGTTCCGTTGGTCATTTTCCATATACCTTTAAAATATCATTTATGTATATCCAACATGTCGAGTTCTATCATATATGACTATAGTCAAGAAATGCCATCACGATTCACAATAAATTGTTTGCGATGAATTCCTGTCGGTCGCGATGAATTGTTATCGCGTTGAATTGATTGCGACGTATTTCTTATAATGAATTTCATACGATAAATTTACTGGTGAATCGGGTTAACGAATTACTTATAATCAAAATACGTTTCTATGTATAGCTATTCTTTTATGTACATGTTCGACGCTACTGTTGAGAATGTCACAAAGACCTGTTAAAGATCATGAGTCGATAACTGTAAATCGCTTGCCATCTTAACTCTTTTTGCAAATTTTTCTAAGTTGAAGTGTTTATATTTAGCGGGAGCGCATTGTCACACGAGTTGTCGACACGACGACGTAGAAAGTAATAGATGACGCGTAAACGCCCATCCCCTGGTCGGGAGACCAGCGCTTTAAAACAGTTGCATACAACGAGTTCAATTAGTTTAGGAATTGAAGATATCGATAATATGGCTCTGTAACATGAAACATTACCTATCTCCGGCTTCGAAGATCAGTGAATGAATATTGCCAGGCCGCAGCCACAACCGAAATTTTTCAGGCACGATTTATGTCTTCTGTTGAAATCGTTGGAACTTATATGGACAACTTTTACAGCGACTCGGATTTTCATATTTAGAGTGTCTAGACTATTTTTGAATACAGTTTACATTTACGACAGTGTCTCTATTCAAATAGAGATGTCGCCACAATCGTATCATCACTCCTACTTAATCCTGATTCGTCCCGAACAGTATCCAACTCACGTCCCCTATAGATCGATAATCGCGTTAAGTGGCCCATCTTCAGTTTTCCTCTCTGTCCTTTCCTAATCCGGTAAACCACGTCATTTATCCTTTGAATGACGGTGTACGGTCCATTCCATGAAGGTTGTAGCTTTGATGATAAACCCCGCTTCCGTTGCAGGTTGTAACGCCATAATAAATATCCTGTTTTGAAACTACTGTTATTTACGCGCACATCACTCCAAGCCTTCATTCGGTTACCTGACACTCGTAATGGCTGCTATAATGAGAATGAAACAATCTCATATCGAATTGAAACAAGATTTGAAACAGTTCAGTGATCAATTAAATCAGAAAATGGAACAGTCAGTGGGCGAAATTTCAAGAGATGTATACCAATTTACATGAAGAAATAGAGCAAATTGAACAGAAATTACAAAAGGACATCCAAGGGGTGGAACAGAAAGTTCTCGATGGGAGTGAACAAATGCAAAATTTAGAAGTGAAAGTCGTAGGATTTGAGAAAGTCCTTCTATACCTCAAAGTTAACGGAACATCTTTGCAAGTGGGTAGCCAGGAACCTCGATGATCTTTAAGCCACCGATATTTGATGGCACAGCATCGTTTTGGGTTTTCAAATTTTCAATTTGAGACAACGGTCAATCAAAACTGTTGGAATGACGTAAATCGTGGAACCGCGTTAATAGTGGCTCTTAAAGGTGAAGCGGCTGAAACATTGCAGACTATTCCGGAAAATGACCGAAATAATGAAGACGCTGGATCGAAAGTACGAAAGTCACCATAAACCGGAGATGTATCGTATGGAGCTGAAGAATCTACATCAAATACTCGGAGAGACTCTTCAAGAATATTCATCAGCGGTCGAGCGGCTAGTTCATTTGGCACACTTGAATACGTCTCCCGATTGCATGGAGAGAATTAAGATGGACGCGTTCATTGATGGAATACGGGATCCGGAAACACGTAAAGCAGTGATGTTGTCAACCAAAGCTACGTTCGCCGAGACCATTGCGTGTGCTTTGATAAACGAAACAGCACAGGCTATCATAACTTCACTTGGAGTGCGACTTGCGGAGATGGCTGTGAGAACGAACATCGAGCGGTTGGCTCTAAAATTCAGAGAAGGTGGCAGTCGAATAAGGTGTGGACATGGAAACGACCAAGATCGCTATCTCCTATGCAGTGATTTTCAAGTTTTGGCCAAGGAGGAAGGACAGGAAACCAAAGTATTAGGAAAATGCGATGTCGGACATGTGGCAAAACGGGTCGCATATTATAAGACTGTTAAGAAATAAGATGGAGACGGGCGGAATCGCTATTTCTGGTGCATCAAGGATCGGGTAACGAGGGAATGGCGGCCCAGAAGGAGGAACAGAAACATGAAGAAGCGCAGTTGGACTACGGAGAATCAGCTGTTATTCCATCCCTGTAACGTGATTGGGACGCGGCGGAGACGGTTTAACAGTTAAAGGTGAGGTTGACGGGCAGCTGGAAGATCTAGTCAAGGGAAGAATACAACCCGCGGATGGGTTGAAATTACGAGGCGAGGGTGCCGTCATAACGGGCAAGAAGATTGCAGATTGATAAGGATCTGCAATACTCAGTTCCAACACGAACTGAGTGCTTGTCGCAAATATAATGGATGTGAAAAGACATCTTGGGGATGGACTTCATGAGGACAAATGGCTTCGTGCTGGATGTGGACAGGGAATATTGGATTGCAACTAACTCGAGTTGTCCCTGCTTGTATAGATGATGCCGGAGCAACAATCAGGGGAGTAATAGTGGATCAGCGGGAAAAGCGTCCATAGAACTCAGAAACATTGCACCGGTGAAAATACGAATGTCAGGTAACCGAATGAAGGCTCGAAGTGACGTACGCGTAAATAACAGTTGTTTCAAATTAAGAGCTTTGCTTAAAGAGATTAGTGTTCCACAGGGGAGGTGAATTGGGCCTTGTTCGGGACGAATCAGGATTAGGCAGAGGTAAAGTTACGATCGTGGCGACATCTCTATTTGAGTAGAGACATTACCGTAAATGTAAAACTGTTGTTATGAAGTAGATGTGTCTAGACTATTCAAGAATAGAATTACATGTGATTTTCAGGAATAGTCTAGACGGAATGTTAGAATATTTGGTATAAATATAAGATAAGGAAATAAATAAATGTAGGCTTATCTAGAATTAAAATTGTTGTTTTATTCACAATCTTGTGATCGAACGTTGGGTGATCAGGGTAAAACGAAAGGTAAAATGTAACATTATACATAAATAATGTATACCACTTTATGATCATTAGAGAATAACACTTTGTATTGGATTCCAGCTTCTTTGAATTCTTCTAGTCTGTTATTAAAGAAATTAAATTAAAAACGAAAGCCCACTTGACTCTACTCACTCGACCATCACAATACACATCTAATATACTCGTCATTTAGATAAAAAAAAATTGAAAATTTTAATAGAAGCTGAGTTGAACTAACTTAATTGAAAAAAATAAATTAAAAAGGTTTTGGCCCTAGCCGAAACTTGAACTTAAGTCTTCGAAACGAAAGCCACTGATTCTAGTCACTCGACCTCAGCAGTACAATTTCATCGCTATTATATACTTGTCATTTGGATAGAGATAATTGAAAATGTTAATAGAATTTATGAGTGGCAGTAAAATTTCAATTTTTAAATTTGATCTAAATAAACACACGAAATATTAACGAATAGATTAGTTTTGAGGATTGGATGGATTTTGATTTGTAGAGCACCGCGAACTTTCCACTATTTTTTTCTCTTAATTGTTGTACAATTTATAAAAATACCTTAAATTAATTTCGCAACTCCTTCATCTGAAACGTATTTATGAATCGTTTACATCTTCTAATATTTACTACAATATCTAAGATAGACCATAATTTAATGATTCCGTGATTAAAATCCCCTTCAATTTTCAATTTCTTAAAACAAGTTTATTAACTAGCTAAACTAAAACAAAAAAAATCAAAAAAATTAAAATCTCGTATGTGCGAGCATATACATCTTATATTCGCAGCCCTAATAAATTTTTTCCATTGGCACCTGTGCATATGATTGATCCATTTTTGCCACACGTCTTTTTTTTTCTCGCCGCGCTCGTATAAGCTTGCGGGACACATCTGTTGCCGCAATTAATACAACTGAAAAAAATATAATTCCACATATGATCGCAATACTTTTAAAGCCGGGATACACTCCATTTGGTGGATTAAGCGGGGGCATCCTATTGAAATCTGGATGTGCAGTTACATTGACTGATGGTGAACTATTTGTTGTAATCTCTTCATCGCGTTCAACTGGTTCTGTGGTGGTTACATCGGGTACGGATGGTGGTGTGGGGAATTTATCGACATCATAAAAATAATCATAGTCAAGCACTAAATTCGACACAGTGGTCCGAACTAATGTCGCACTAAATTGGAATCCAACATCATTGGCGGGGACTCGAACCCGATCATAAACGATTATTAACTCGGATTTAAATGTACTGACTTCTTGTATCACAGTTCCTCTGATGTGTACATCGATCGCACGAAGTGCGGGAATTTTACGAACCGCGGTTAAGGTCTACGATAAAAAAAGATTAAATTAACGATTACTCGTTATATAAGATAATGTTCGCGGCGCTTACCCCATTCACAGGAACATATTTGCCTCGGCCAACCACAAAATTATTCACTAGGCTGCCATTTTCGTATATGTCAACGGGGGTATTTCGAACAAAATATTTGGGAAATTCAATATCATTTTGTTCAACATAGTTGTATGGCACATCGATTTCTTCGTATTTAAGAAATGTTTTTAAATTCGAGATTGTTCCACTACCAATTGTCTCCGTTCGTAAATTGGTCACGTTTCTCCACGGGCTGTACTCAATAAAATGTAATTCGTAGAAAATTGGTAATTTCTCAATTAACATTTCTGTATCATCGGACAATGCCAGCACACGGTTTGTGACGACCGACAGACATCGGCCGGACTCTAAATCGACGGTACAATATTCATACGAAAAGCTTGGTACGTATGGTGTCGCCTCAGTAGAATTAAGTGCATCCAATGACTCGGTCTCCTCTGCAGGTATTTCATATTTGATGCGACCAATAAACGAGTGACCCTGTGTTGGGTATTATGTATTCAAGGATTAAATGATAAGTTAGAAAAAAAAAATTAATACTTTTATCAGTCGAAATTAATCTAAATCGATAATTTCTTACCTCAAACACTTCAGAGTCTCCAAAATATTTTTGGTATACATTCCATTTAATCCAGGATAGAATTCCTGAGCCACCATTTCGACAAACCGAGTAAAACGATTTATCCGCACCAATTGTATCGTTTCGGATTGTCAACACAAATACAGGAACTGTTACGGTTCCATTGGGCATAACATGATTACAAATATTTGTGACGGGATCCTGTATAATAAAGAAACCGACAATAATAAAACTTTCACTTAGATTTCACAACTTATATCCGACTTAATACTTACATTTTCGATTAGCTCCGTTTCAATTTTACAATTCACTATTGTTAGTGTGTTATTGGTACTGTTGGTATTTGTTGCAAAATACGGTGTTACTGAATTATAATCATTCACTAAACAGTATTGAAGCGCTTGTACCCGAACCAGAACTACTCCCAACACCAGTAATGCTAATTTTAATTTCAGTCTCAACATTTTTTTTAATTTTTTAATTTATCTGCTTCCGATTCTTACAAAATTTAACCGAAATCTAAATAGAAAAATAGAAAAAAAAATTAAATTCGTAATCCTTATCGCGCATTGGGGCTTAGTTATCTAATTCATGACGAAATCAATAATTTCGATAAATCGGCAGGTGAAAATAGTTTTTGTAAATTATTTAACGCGCTTCGAGCTGATAAAAAATTGTGTGCTCTGTTCTTCGTCTTTTTAATTTTTTTTTTTTTTGTTGGTGATATGCGTCAGTTGGGTTTAAGTAATTATGATTAATTGGTTAAAGGTACGTCATAGTAAATACAAATTAATTTTTGATAAAAAATAAGCATTGGATGGATTTATATAGTTAAATTTATAAATTGGGAGATAATTACCGCTACTTATGCAGTGCGATCTAGAAGGCCATTGACAAATATTCGATTAATGGCGCTCATGGATACATACATGCCGCTACAGCACGCCTTCCGCGAGAATATTAAACAATTTTATCGAAGAAGTAAAATATTCGCAAGCTGATTGAATCACTAAAGCTCTTTTATAGTAATTCTAGGACACAAAGGCATGTGGCTAGTTGCTGCTTATCAATTAGACAATCGGGAGTCATTTTTACCAGAGAAGGTGTACACAATTTTTTAACCACTCAATTTTAGAATCCAATATTCTACGATAAAATCTATCTGCTGTATCATAAAATTCTAGAAAAATTAATCTAATTAGTGTTTTTCGTAAAACAGAAATAATCTATCTTTAAATATTGTAATTAATAAATTATTCTTCGGAAAATCGGAGTGCTGCAAATTAGTGGCCAAAGGGTAGTATTACTTCAGACCCCAATTATGCAGATTCTGCTTTGCGATGGTTTGTAATAAACCATTAAAAATAGCACTTGAACTGATATACTTAAATAATATTGGTGGCCAGTCAAATAAATTAGATTAAAACATAAAATAAATTAAATCCGAAATAACTTCCCTATACATAGTCTGAAAAAGACATTTATTAAATTCGCGCAACTTTTTGCTTATTATACTGCCATCTACTTATAATTACCCCTAATAGTAGTGTAACACTGAAAGCCTTTTCCTAAGACATGAACCATCATTAAATAATGTTTTCCACTTTTTTCTTTTCGCTTTAAATTGTAATTTATTATACTCACATAAATTAATCGTTAAATGTGTTCAAATGAATGTGGGAACAGCACCAACAATTTAAACAAATTTCAAAAATAGAAAATCGATTGAATAGTCTACTAGACAACGTTTATGGTTTTGTTTTGACTATAGTTTAACAGACATTTTGATCGAAATATTCCCGCCATCAATTCGATCGAACTACAGCTCCATAATATAGTTTTATTTTGAAATTATTGTAAAAGTATGATTTAACATTTAAAAAATTCACAACAAAATTTAAAATCTGTTCGACGCTTGCAATCAGGAATGGGCGTTTACGCGTCATCTATTATTTTCTGCATTGATGTGTCGACAACCCGTAGATAACGTCAAAAACGTCGTTAATGTAGACAATTTGTATATTTGTTGTTAAGTTGAATGCTGATAGTAGCTATTAGCATACATTTTACTTCAATTTTTATTCCCTCATGATGTAGAATATTTTCTTTCACAAATATTGTTGAACCCTCCTCTTGCTCTTTCTACTGGATGTAAAGCGTGGTAAGAGAAGTAACCACGTATTTTGGTATATGAGGTTTTAGTAAGATGGCTTTCTTGATGACTTGCGATCAGTTACTTCACTCGATATAGATGTGGTGTAGTTTCCTAGGCTGGTGTTTACGGTATTGGCTACCGGCGTTTTATAATATGATGGGCCTTGCCGTGATTTGTCTATAATTTTTTATAGTTCTTTAGCTACTATGCAGCCTCTGGATTTTGCTCTTTGCAGTTTACACATGTTGGAGGGGAAATTTTATTTGGAGCAGGGTGCGTTCCAAGGCACTTTACACCTTTAAATTCGGACCGGTTAATCCAAATCGGTATTCCATTATATTTTGTGTCATTTTAATACGTTATTGGCTATTTTGAAATAAAAACAACGCCCTAATTTTTTCCTTCAATAGTTTTCATTAAATATATCTATACATGTATTCTTGAATGACATAGTATTATTCTAACGCATTATTCAACCTATATAGGGTTAGCAGAAAGACTACGTCAAAAAAATGTGCGAACTAAATAATAATATATTCCAACAAATTTAATTGACTCATATTTTTTGTAACCAACCCCTTAGTTAATTTTAAAATAAATTATAAACTCGATCCGCCTTGATTTCCATAATCAAAGATATTCTCTGATATGTAAGTTGGCCAGCACCTGTTAAACGCCAAAACCAACATAAAAAAATTAATACTAAGATAACTTACTTAAATCATGATCAGGATTATGGTACAACTGTTGTTCATCTTTTTAGAAATGGATTGATGCGAAATACACCAAATTTTCAAAAATGAATTATTACCGCGCATTTGCTGGTTGGAATTTCTAAGGAATTGATTAAGAATTTTGTGGCCAGGAAATGCAAGAGTAGCAGTGTTGATACATGGCCCTTGATTAAAATTTAGCGAAAAATTACAACTTTTTGAAACGTTGGACCTAAATTTTAAGACTATCAAAGTAAGAATACGAACATACCTAATTTATGATTTGAAATTTCGAACTAACGTGGTATATTGTTGAGGTTAGAAATTATAGAAAAATTAGAAATTAGGGATTGTCACTTTTAGGCATTCTGTCACTACTATTCTGTACTACGACATTCTGCTACCGTCAATTGTTAATTTAAACATTCGAACAAAAACCAAAAGCAACAAAAAGGTTTTTTATAAAACTAAAAATTAAAGTTGAGCGGATGACTCCTGCACACAATGCCAAAACCGGACTCTATACTTATACATAAAAGACATCCAACCGTGATTTTTGGTCACCACCGGGAACCGAATCCGAGACCCTCGAATTTATTTATTTGTGTGAAAGGGCTCACTGATTTATTGAATACGCTATTCACTTCATCGTATCCGTTACGCTACGGTCTCGAGTTTGATTTTCCGTGATAACCCAAAATTAATTAATAAATCGCAACATGTGCAATAAACATATAACTATTAACATTTCCAGCACCTGCAACGCTCGCACAGCGTGTGTATATCCTACAATTTCCCAAAATTATTATTCCACTTGTTGCATTGAGTTCATTCCTGGATGGTTTTACAACTTCTCATAATTGGATTGTCTGTCTCCCCTGAAAAATTATAGGAACACTTTGTCCCTATTTTTTTGAAACAACAGCCTACCAAAGTCTATAGAAGAAGATCTTTGTCTCTTATTTCATCAACTTCTGCATCTCCATTCTGAATGTGTGTAGTACCTGATTCATGGACTACGCAATACAGGGTTCATTACTGTCTACTAAAGTTTTATCCGACTTGTAGGTACTGAGAGAACGCTTATTGAGAGAGGTACGCTTATTGAGAGAACTTTTTTCAAGTCCTCAATATTATTTTATCCCATTATAGATGGTTGCGATTTCTTTTTCGAATCCTGCGCTATCACCGTCACAATAATGCAATTTGATATCTGTATGTTTGTTTATCCTATTGCTTATCTCAAAGTAACCCTGCATAATATTTAAAGTTAAAACAAAAAATTAATTTCAATTTTTCAATACAAAGGTCTATGAAAAATCATTTCGCGTATTAGCTAATTGACAAAGATTAACCCCGAGTATAACTGGATGAGTTAGGTTACTAGAGTGGTTATGTCAATTAGTTCTAAACTAAAGGGTGACCAAATTTCTTTACGAACAATAAGTTATTGGTGATAGTTTTATAGAATGTCCATCAATGCATTTAAATACCATGAATCTACTTCAGCATCATGTTTATCCATTACAAAATTATTAAATTGACCCCAAACAACGATATATAGAGTGAGGCCCTCTTTATAATGGTGGTACGGTATAGAACAGCCCGCAGAAAAATCGGAAAAAACGGCTCACAAAAAACCAGACAAAAAGGTTATAACTTTCATTAAAAATAAGAAGGCTATAAGTGCTACCGAGTTATTAAAAAGCCAAATCGTTCAGATAACCAACACTTGTTCAAGTATATAAAAACCAACAACTTTCCTATTATTGTGGTAGGATTGTACTGTCCACCAAGACACTTTATTAAAACCAAACAATACTCAGAGTTCTCCAAGCGTCTGGGAAAAAGATTCATAATACGTGATTAAAGATTCAATGCGAATAATACTCACTGGGGTTCTAGATTAACTACAATGATTCCATTTCAACTGGAAAACCAACATATCGGTCAACTGACCCAGGAAAAATACCTGATCTGATCGATTTTCTTATAACCAAAAGTATTTCTAGTCTCTGCTTATTTGACCATCCCCGTACATTTTCATTGCTGCTACATCCCTCTTTTATACTTGGTCATTAATTGGAAAAATTTGAAAATTTGAATAGAAGCTGATTTGAACTAATTTGTAAGATGAAATTAAATTTAAAAAACGTTAGCCCGAATCCCGCTTGAACTCACCTCCACTAATCAAATGCCCATTACTATGCTTACTTAACCACTGCCGTATAATTTCATTACTGATAAATCCATCTTTTATACTCACCATTTGAATAGAGAAAAATGAAAATTTGTTAAAAATTAAATTAAATTTTAAGGGTTAATCGAGACTTAAACTGGACGTTATTCATGTACTGACTTAAACTTAAAATTTGTATGGTTAGTGGTCAGTATCGTGGCCCGCCTAGATAATTGAATCAAGCGCATCATTGACTGGGACGGAAGTTTTATAATTTTTAAGAACATAAGGAGCAATAGCTTGTCAGATTTTTAACTTCTTCGAAATACACTGCTTGGAATGTAATCGCATTAAATGTTGCACCTGGCAGTATGCAGTTCAGTTAAGTTTCAAACGATATTAATGTTAGGACATTTTTGGTTCAATTTTCTGTTAAAAATTTTCCAAGTTTCTCAATTCAATAGGACAGTATAAAAGATTTGCATAACATCAAATATATATATACGGTGGTGGGCGAGGTAGTAGAGTGATTGACTTTGGAATCGTTGGATCTAAGTTCGACTCTCAACAGCGACGATATTATTTTAATTTAATTACTTCTGTATTCAAATTGCCGTTGCTAAAATTTTCAATTTTTTTTTATTCAAATGGCAGCTATAAACGCTATGAATATCAATATTTAAATGTATGGCGGTGGCTCGGTGGTAAAAGAAGCTGAGTGATTGGATAATAGTCATGACTAGGTTCAAGCCTCAAATATACATTTTTTTTATTTAATTGCAAATTGGCCATTTTTAAATCAAAAAAGCAATTTTTTTAATTTAATGAGAAATGTGTAGCCGCAAAATTTTTTTAACCTTAATCGAGGTTTGAACACTGGACAACATCGACGATTCCAAATCCTATGACACCGCTTACTTTACCACCTCGCCATTTCCACATATTGAACTGCCGCTATACTCATCCTTTATATTTGCTAATTGAAGGGAGAAATTAAATAAATTAAATTAAAAATTATTTAATGCCATACCGAGGCTTGAAAACTCGAGTTCACAATTCCAATTGTAAAGACTCTGCTTACTGGACCACCGACGTATATGAATTTGGTGCTATACAAATCTTTTATGTTTGTGAATTCAATAGAGAAAATTTTTTAGCAAATAGAATGGACAATTCATTACGGTCATATACAAGAGATGGCTCTTACATTTTCATTACGGTCATACACAAGAGATGTCTCTTATATTTGCCGAAGAAATAAGATTAAAAAAGTATTGGCGCTGACGATCGTTGAACTCGAGTCCACGAGTTCAAGAGCATTGACTCTGCTTACTAGACCACCGGCGTATTAATAGTTAGTGCTGAACAACGATAGAAATCTTTACATGGCACAACAAATACAAATCTTTACAAAAAGGTTTTAACCTACATTAAAAAATATAAATATTCCAAGGTATTTATGAGTGCTACCGAGTTATTAAAAAGCCAAATCAGTGGCCATAAAATAAATTAAATCCGCAATAATTAAAAGTTTGAAAAAAACATTTATTATATGCTTGCAACTTTTTGCGTATTGTACTGCCATCTACTTATAATTACCCCTAATACTAGTGTAACACTGAAAGCCTTTTCCTAAGACATGAACCATCATTAAATAATGCCTTCCACATTTTTCTTTTTTTTGAAATCGTAATTTATTATACTCACATAATTTAATCGTTAAATGTGCTCAAATGAATGTGGGACAGCACCAACAATTTAAACAAATTTCAAAAAGAGAAAATCGATTGAATAGTCTACTAGGAAACGTTTATGATTTTGTTTTGACTATAGTTTAACAGACATTTTGATTGAAACATTCCTGCTATCAGTGTTACCGAGTTATTAGAAAGCCAAATCGTTGAGATCTCAATACGAGAGATCTCAGTTCGATAAAACATGTGCCAGACTGATGACAAAATGTTCACGAAATTTAGTGGAAAGGCTTGTAATCCGATGAACGGTGCTATCAACATTCCGTCCGGAAACCGTTACGGTTTCAGCGAATAGAATCAAACAGGTAATAATAAGTGAGTCTGGTGTACAGAAAAACTATTCAGTACAATTGTACTGATACGGGAAGTAAGCTTCGCTCGTGCATCTAAACTCGTACAGCCGTACTTCGAAAACGTGTGACGTATAGCGCAACATCGTATTGTTACGCATAAAATTGCGCAACAATTTTTTGTATGGCATAATCGGAAATTTGTCTTGGCTAACCGTTACCGTACACATAGTTAAGATGTCTCTACAAATCAGAACAAAATTGTGAGGCTTCACTATGCATTAGCAAATACACAGTTAAGCATTACAAATGACTGTAAAACATATCAAACTCTATTTGTCTTATGTCGGTAAAATGAAACTTTTGAATAAATTTTTTGTATAAATATAATATATTTTGTTTTATTTAATTCATAATTATTGGCAAATATTTTATTTTAATCTATGTATATTCATAAAATCATTTATTTTCTCTATATATCAATTAAAAATATAACAAACTAAAAACTAAATGGAACTTGCATACAACTCTCATTTTAATTAATTAATAAAACTTAAAATTAAGAAATATATTTATTTTTATTTATTATTTACACAGTGTTTTGAGCAAAAACGTATTTTATTTGCCATACAAAATTAAATTAAATTACTTAACTAATAGTTGCATCTTTGCTGCCATCGTTATTTATTGAGATAATATAATTATTATAAAAAATAAAATGTACAAAATTAGAAAATAAAATTTTCCAAAGGCACTTTTCGTTTAAATTGTAAAATTACAAAATAATTAAAATTTATTTTTTTTCCTATACACATAACTAATAATACAGCCTTAATTTTAATTAATAAAACCTAAACATTAATTTTTGGTGATGTTGCTCTTAATTATGTATTAATGTATGAGGTACCCTGTTTTTTTTTTGTTTCATTTACACACACATTAAGCTCGTTAGTTTTATGTATCCAATATACATATATAGTCTGGTCACAATATTATTCTTAATTAATTATTTATTTATTTACATAATAAAATTACAATTAAATTCTGTACATTAAGGTCGTGTCATCGTCCTTAAAACTAAATGTGTTATGAATACCCCTTCGACGGGGAATAATGATCGGGTGATGGCGGTGGCGGGAGTGGAGCGAAATACGTCGAACTCCGTGAACTAGGCGATGGTGGACAACTCTCTGGCATGTCACTATGATAGTGTGATCTAGGCGTAGGTGGTGGTGGATATGGTTCCGTTTCATAACGATATTTTTTTAAACTATGCGAGGGATTTACACCGATTGCACTTACAGTCGGTACACCATCTCCTATGCTGCGATGGCTTTTTGTTGTGTAAATCGAGTCGCTTTCATCACAGATATCGGTTGAGCACGGTGTTGGCGGTGGTGGTTGATTTATAATTTTATAATGCCGATACGGTCTATAACTATTGCACCTGGTTGAGGCCGCCGTCGTCGCAGGACTAGGCGGCGGATTCAATGGATATCCAATTAGACTACTACCGTTTGTAGTCGAACTGGATGCTCCTGTTATATGATTTCTATCATAACTGTTCATACTGTTTCGTCCACTTAAATTAGACATACGAACAGCATCGGCAACCGAAACCAATTTTGTTATTCTCGGATTTTTATTATTATTATTGGTTGTCGCAGCGCCGCCCGGTGAAAGCGGAATCCCAGCTTGATCATCTTTCGGCTCATCCTGATTCCTAGTCAATTTCGTTTTACATATCTGTATAATATATGCTACGAGAAACATAATCAACATGAATACAACAATAACAATGATAAACGTTTTTTTATCCGATGTCGATACAATTCGACCGTTACTAATTTGATTACACAATTCTGGTGATTCATCAGCTCCTTCGGCACAATGTTCCCAACCGTCGCATAAAAACGAATTAAGTATACAAAGTTTACTACCCGGACATTGGTAGTCTTGAGGTGATTTACAACAATCAGCTTCATCGTGTCCATCAACACAATGGGTTGTGCCATCACAAACCAATGCTTTATCGATACAATCACCGGTTTGACATTTAAATTGATTTTTACCACACAACGGACATCCCGCTTCATCCGATTCATCAGGACAATCGAATTGTCCGTCACATCGCCATGAAACGGGTATACAATCTTTATTAGGCCCAGAATTCCCCGATGGCGACGTTGCGGCACATGTGAAATGATCTGGTCCACAAACCGGTAGAGCACCACAATTTTTCTTATCGTCCAATAATCGTAATCCTTGTGGACACGAACAAATGTCTCGCCCTTTGTTCTCCGGCGATGCAATACAAATATGGGAACATTTTGATCGGCCCGAGTAGCATGTCTGATTCCGAAGTGTTTTTTGATCGATTATTGAAACTGCTATAATATCGGTAATTTGATAGCGATTAAGATCGGGTCTTCGATTATTTCCGTCAATTGTAACTCGTTCAGTTTTACCTTTCTCATCCACCCAGTATATAAATCCGTCGAGGGATGCAATCGAGGAGATTTGATTGGTGTGCACCGAAAGAAGATTTTGCCTAAAAATTACCAACGTACATTTAGAATAATTAGAAATTAAAAGCCTGGAAATGTACTCATACCTATTTTTGCCATGCAAATCCATAAAATCAATTCCCGTGTTTTCAATAGCGAAGAAAATCAAATCTCGATGAGTGTCCACTGTAATCGCAGTCACAGATTCCAAATCTTGTAGCAGAACGGTACGATCTGAACCATCTAGCATTGCTCTGTAAATGGCTTGCTGCGTGCCAATATCTGTCCAAAACAGCAAACGCTTCATTGGATGAATTGCCAAGTTACGCGGTTTTTCAGTTTCGCCTATGTCAATGGTATCGATGTTCAACTCATTATTGTCCAAACTATAAAATAAATTAAGGGATTAAAGCTGAACTTACAAATGTTAAATCATTTATACTTACTGAGTAACATTGATGGTATTTGACTGAGAACACGACCAAAACAGCAATCGACCAATTGGATCAATTGCCAAGTCGTATGGTGCAGGTCCATTATTCACAAATACAATCGAGTTGGTTACGTTATACCGTTTGATACTATGACTTTTACCTTCGATCCCATAAATATACTGTGTCACGGGATCATAGTCGATCGCCTTTATATTTTTCGTATTTTCGGCCACCGATAACGGAGCATCAGGTGAATCAGTCGTGTTTGGCATTAGTCGGCCAAACGATGTTTTCTGGCTGAATATAAAGAAATTCTTTGGCGGAATACATGACAAGTTATCTGGTGCGAGGCGATAGTGGGTCGGACAAGCACACGTCATTCGATTGTCGGGCAGAGCCAAACACAAATGTTTACAACCACCGTTATTCGTGCGACATTGATTCGATCCGGGTTGACGAGACAAATGAAATGTTAACAGTGAATCCATGTAATCAAGTTTGCTGTGTATAATACTACGATTCTGACCAGTTAATTTGTGAACCCGTTCAATATCACCCGTTGTATAATCGCTCCAGTACAAATAGTCCTGATACAACGTTACAACATTCTGAAAATGTTCCTCACTTAAACTAACTAATACTGTTTTATTTCTACCCTCCCAATCAGACGATACGATTTGGCTTGGCTTAACTTCACAAGCCCAATACAGTCGCCTAGTTTCTGGATCCAGCGATAAGCCTGTGGCATGGTTTGCATCTTTCACGATTGTTTTAACGTCGCTACCGTCCATACCGGCACGTCTTATTGAATCCGAAGCCAATTCAGTCCAATACATGTATCCTTTTCTAGGCTCGAGCACAATATGCTTGGGTTCTGCAATCCCTTTCCATAATAAAATTCGTCTACTTGACCCATCTAGTCGAGATACTTCAATGCGTTGAGTTCCGGAATCGGCCCAGAATATATTATGTGCCAACCAATCGACTGCAATTCCTTCGGGACGAACCAATCCCGAATCAATCACCTTCTGAACATCTGAACCATTAATGTATGCCCTCATTATGCATTTTGATTTAGGATTAGTCCAATAAATGCGCTCGTCAGCTACATGCATATCCAAACCGTGCGAATCTTCAACATCTTTGAACGGAATAACATTGTGATTGAGATTATCTTCGTTGAACTCAATCGAAATGCGACCAATTACTTTCGTCCCGAACATAGTTTTCCGCGAGAATATTAAAAATGCGGCTGGTGTTTTACAAGTTTTTTTATCAGCTTTAAGCTCTTGATCAATCGGACATTGACATACATAATTAGTTGGCCGGTTCAGACATAAATGTGAACATCCACCATTGTTTCTGGCACACGGTGAATGTCCTTTAATATCGCCCAGCTTAGCTACTTTTAGTCCCATTATATCAGGAAATTGGTCGACTACAGTAATACGATCACCACCCGTGATTTTATTGGCCCGATCGATCGATCGCCGTTGCCAATCGGTCCAATAAATGTAGTCACCCAAAAGTGACAATCCAAAAACGTGAGCCAACTGATCACTCAATATTACGCGCCGATCAGAACCGTCCATATTGATGACCTCAATTTTATCTGTTTTAGCGTCACACCAATACATTTTCTTGAGATCTAAATCCAGAGCAATGCCATTTGGCCATCCTAAATCATCTTGTATTAAAACTACGCGTTCTGATCCGTCCAGTGAGGCTCGCTCAATTTTTGGTTTCTTTTCATTCCAATCACTCCAAAACATCCATCCTAGCGTTGGTGCAAGCGCTATCGCTCTAGGCTCCTCCAAATTATCATGAATTATAACTTTCCGTGAGCTACCATCTAAACGACAAACTTCAATTCGATCTTTTGTCGGATCAGTCCAATACATATTTCGCGCTAGCCAATCGATCGCTAATCCATCCGGAAATTCAATTTCTGTTGAAACAACATTAACTACCGATTTTTCACTTCCGCTAATTTTAGCTTTACGAATTGCATGTAGATCCGCATCGGTCCATACGATATAATTATCGACCGGATCATAATCGATCGCAATACCATATCCAATTTTGCCTAGCGATAATGCAAAACTAGTGAAATCGAGCGAATCTAGTGAAATCCGGCTAATTTGTGTCCGTTGCACAAGAAATAACATTTCGTGCGGTCCATCGGCACATTTTATCGGCGTTATCAACTTAACGCCTGTTTTACAGGCACAACTATATCCTTTCGGATTTGTGGAGGATAATAAACATAGATGAGAACAATTTCCGTTATTCTCCATACATGGATTTTTTACAACTTTTTGTAAACTCGGATCCCATGCCCGAACAACAATTGGCACATCGGGAGTTTTAATCGGTGGCAATTTTTCGTTTAGTATTAAATCAAACGAACCGATTGAATTGATTTTCCAATCCGTCCAAAATAATCGATTATTCACGAATACCAAACTTTGTGGATATTCTAAATTTCGAACAATTTTCCGACGTTCTGTCCCATCCAAGGTCATAACCTCAATAAACAATAATTTCCCATCGACCCAATAAATGAGTTCACGGTCGGCATCAATTGCCAATCCATTAGGCCAATGAATATCATCGTTTACTAAAACTCTTCGCGATTCTGGATCCCCGTCCATACTGGCCCGTTCAATTTTTGGATTTTCACCCCAATCCGTCCACAACATTATTTTTCGTGTCGGTATCAGTGCCAATGCTCGCGGTTGATCTAAATCCGACCAAAATAACACCTTTTGATTTTGCCCATCGAACGTTGTTACCTCGATTCGGGTCAATTCACCATCGGTCCAATAAATTTTATTCGTATACCAATCGATTGCGAGGCCATCAGGTTTATCCAGGCCCGAACTGATCACGGTATAATTCGATGGACTTTGATTTAAATTCATACATTGAATACTTTCAAGCCCTTCATCACTCCAACAAACCATTTTTTTGTCATAGTAGTAGTCTAGGGCTGAGCTGCGCAATAAATTTTTGCCGATTCGTTCGAACGTTGGATTTCCCGGTCGAGTCGTATTTGTAATGAAAATATCGTTGAATGTATTGAAGAGTAGCGTTGTTTGATGAACATTTGATGACGGTGCTATGACACATTCTGTGAACGAGAATTAATATAAATTTTATGAATAAAGATATTACATTTTTTTGAATAAATTAAACAAGTTTATGAAGAGAAATAATAAGTAATCGTAAACTTTTAGCCCTATTCCAAAACAATATCTTTCAGCAGACAGTTTACAGATTAGGCTCGGAATTTCAAAACATTTCACTTTCAAACTTTTATTTGGCATTATTTAAATTAGAATTTATTTTTGCGCCCTTAACATTTTGTCGCCAATATTATGGGGTATTCGCTATATTATCAAGACCATAAAATGTGTTGATATTAAGGATAGATAAGGAAAAAGATACAATCGAGACAACTTTGTAAAAATTTTATTTTCAATTTTTTAGCATAATTGGCCTTTTCGCAATTATTCGGGTCTCCACATATCTAGATAATGCAAGCTCACTAAATCTGGTTAAACATGATTTTACTGCAGAATGATTTAAGACCTCATCATTGCACCACAACAAATATTCACAATGATACATTGAATTGTAACTGTAGTACTAATGAACAAAGCGAAAATATAAACAAATTTCCAAGAATTTAAGATTAGAATCAATCACCAACATCAGGGCATAATAATTCATCACATAATCTATAATTAGTAATCTCGCAAAAAAAAAAAATGCAAAAATAAATATTTTCCATTCGGTTTTCTTTCACTCTACTCTGCCTGGCTGGAATAATTAAAAATTTTAAGATTTATCTTGTATTTATCTTAAATAAAAATAACAAAACGTAAAGAAATCTCTTGTTAACCATAAAAATATTTAAATAATAGGCGAAGAAATAAATTAAATATTGTTCTTATTATATAAGACAAATACGGCAAACGGTTTAAATAATACAAATATAATATGTTCGAGGTGTGACCACCCAAATATTTTCGTTGTTTTAATATTCTTGCGTCTTTTAGCTTAGGTTAGTTACTACAGGAAATCGTGGTGAAGGTGAATTTAATCGATTGTTAAGATTTTGATTGATTTGCGCAAATGGGTGTGATGAAAATTATTTTAATTTTTTTTTTTTGTTGGTATTTGTAAACAATAACCGGTTCCGTCATTTATATTCAAATTAATAGGCAAATATTCTTGGGCACCGATGTTATAGTCATAACACATAATTTTAGGTCATCAACGTGACACCAAAAAGTACTTTTGGCCACCAACTTTTAAATTTACCGAAGATAATCTTCAAAAAACAGTTCATCGAAATCTTCTAACATGCCTTATACGCGCGGACCGTAAAATGCCTCAGTATACAATTTAAAGACAATCCAAGACACAAATTCATATAGACATAAGATATTACAGGTGACGGTCAGTTTAGCAATTTACCTTAAAAGCAATATATTTTTAGTATGAAACTATTGGTTTCTCATAAAACAATTAAACAAGCCAATATTGCTAACTTGCGAAGAATTTTAATGTTAAATGACGACCACATAGACATAAAATGCCTGATTTAATAGATTTGTGTATAACAAAAGGAAATGCACGCACCAATGCTCAGGTAGAAGATTGCTATGATTTATCATCCGATCACTCACCAATAATAATAACTCTGAGTACAAGAGCTTTAAAAGCAGAACCACCTCAACGTCTAACAAATAATTTAACTGAATGGGCTCTATATAGAAATATAGTTGAACAAAATTGCCAATTGGATATCCAACTTTCCACCTCGGAAGATATTGCCTCGGAATGATTTAACACATATATTAGAAATAGCAGCAAAAGAGACCACACCTGATATTAACAACTCTGAACAACTTAATAAGCCTTCACCTAATATACTGAAGTTAACCGAAGAAAAACGGACACTACGCCGGCTATGGCAGCAGCAAAAATCTCCATTACTAAAATGGAAATTGAATAGGGCTATTAAAGCCCGTAAAAGAGGCCAACATTATCGAATCCACCAATTAGGCTTTCTCTAACCACTTGAAAAAAGTATTCACACCAAACGAAAAAACTAACAACAGTGAACTACTAAAGTTTACGGAGGACCCTTCGAAACCAATTCCTTTAAAATTTAAGTGGAAAAATTTAAGTTACAAATACCATTAAGAATTGTATAAACCCAAACAAAGCTCCAGGACACGATTTTATTACCGGAAAAATGATCAGAGAATTACCTGATAAATGCATAAGACTCATAACTTATATCTCAATGCGATTATGAGATGTGGTTGTGGGTATTTCCCTAAAAAAGACGAAACATAAGTCGCATCGTACAGGCCAATAAGTATACTTCCGATCATTTCTAAACTATTTGAAAAAATGGTATTACAAAAATTAAAACCAATATTATCTGAAGGACAGATTATACCAGACCACCAATTTGGGTTTCGAGACCAACATGGTACTGTAGCGCAGGTGCACAGAGTTGTTAACACAGTTAAATTTGCATTAGAAGAAAATAAATATTGTTCGGCAGTTTTCCTAGGCATTGCGCAAGCATTAAATGACATAAACGCAGGAGTTCCACAAGGCAGCATACTGGGACCAGAATTGTATTTGCTGTATAGTGCCGATCTACCAACAACTGATACGGTTGTCACATCAACATTTGCAGATATCATGTTGTCACACAAACTGCATCAAGAGCAAGATACATTTTTTTTTTTTTTTTTTTAAACATTTTTAAAGTCCATTACTGGCCCCTTACTGAATCAACAATTTTTTGGCTCCAACGGTTTCGATCCCGAGCATGGTCTTCATACTGTCTAAGACAAACTGAAGAGGCCAAGTCGTTCTCTACACCGTGGAGCCATCGTCGCCTGCAACGACCTCTGCGCATACCATATGGTGGCTCTCTTTTCAGAGATCGCTGCACAATTCATTTCGGATCAGCACGCAGAATGTGCCCGAGCCTGATCTCGCTGAGATCTTACTTCATGTACAATATCGAAGATCTTCATCAGATCTCTGATCTCGATATTGTACAGAGCTCGGTACGTAGGTACCATCTATTTCGCGTTTTGGGCCGTAAATCACACGCATGACTCTTCTCTCAAATGTTAGGAGCCATCTCTCGTACTCATCCGTCAGCGCCCAACTTTCACATCCAAACATAACTATGGGCCTGATCAACGCTTTGTAAAGCTTCAGCTTCACGGCACTTGATAAGTGTTTAGATTTTAGCAGTGGCCTTAGAGGATACAAAGAGCGACTGCCAGCTGCCAGCCGCACTTTAATATCCTCACTCACACTGTTATCGTGAGTGATAATAATAATAATAATAATAACAGTGTTAAAGGCCATTACTGGCCCCTTACTGAATCAACAATCGTGAGTGATAAGAGAACCCAAATATTTGAACCTCCTCACTCCCTCAAACGTGTGGTGGCCACTACTAAAATCTGGTGTGTCATTGTCCCTAAAACCAGAGATCAGGTATTTCGTTTTGGACTCATTGATCTGAAGTCCAACTGAAGCTGAAAACTATCCAAGCGGATCAAGTATTTCTTTCACTCCGTTGCTATTCAGTCCAATCACGCATATGTGATCTGCATATGCAAGCACCTGATTGAACTGGCGATATAAGATGTTGCGCTGCGGTGTTTCAGTTTTACGAAAGATGTACTCCAACATGAGATTAAAGAGTATCGGGAACAGAGCATCTCCCTGCCGAACACCCGAGTTAATTGCAAAAATTGTCGATAGCCTGTTCTCAACTTTAACACAGCATTGAGACTGCGTCACAAATCCCTTATACAAAATTGAGAATTGGTAAAGAACGTGCTGGATAAAATCGAATGAAAACAGATCAACACACATAACATTTACGTTGAATAAGGGTACATGTCCAACGGTGAAATTAAAAAAATGTCACCATCCCTCAACAAATAAATGTCAAATACTTGGGTCTTCATCTTGATAGAAGATTGACATGGAGAAAACACATTGAATCAAAGCGCAACCAAATAAAAATAAAATTCTCAAACGGGATACGCGACATTGCAAACGAATGGTTTCTGTCTTATCTTTCTGACAGACAGCAGGCGGTAAAAATTGGGAATTGTATTGGCGAATTTAAAAAAATTAAGTTTGGAGTGCCACAGGGATCCGTCTTAGGACCTATCTTATTCTTGATCTATATATTAATTCTATTTTCGAACTAAAGTTTGATGGGCATTCGGTTGCATCTGCTGATGATGTAGGGATGGTATTTAGCTCCAGGGATAGTGATACTAATGTCCAGAAGATTAATAATAATACCAACACTACATGGTTGTCAGTTCTAAAACGAATATTCTATATATTAAATTATCTGGAGTCGTGTCTAATCCAACTGATGTTGTATATCATTCCTCAGACTGTTTAAATAATAGTGTTACATGTTCAGACTATTGTAAAGTTTTAGATGTAGTTGAGTCGTTTAAATACTTAGGAGTCACGATCGATAAGCGTTTTAGTTTTAAGAGTCATGTTAAGTCGTTACAAAATTATTTGTTAGCATGTAATAGAAAATTGTACCTTCTACGTGATATTTGTCCTGAACCCGTACTTAGATCAGTGTATTTTGGCATTGTGCAGTCAAAACTTCAGTATGGCTTAACTTGTTGGGGTGGAATTTACTATTCGAATTTTAAGGCCCTAATAATTGCACAAAAGTCTATAATGAGAACGATATGTTGCAAACCACAATTAACTTCTACCCTACCTTTATTTAGAAATTTAAACATACTTCCGTTAAGACATTTACACGTTTATAAAGTTTTAAAAATTTTCTTTTTACGTAGTGGCCACAGGAATTTAAAAGTAACTAACTACACATTACGTAATGCAAACCATTTTAAACATTTTTTTTAGCTCTGTGGCACCTAACATTTATAATCAGCTATCAGATAGTTTAAAACAAATTCCTGTTTATTCGACCTTTTTGAAGGGTGTTAAATCATGGCTAATGGAAGTAAATGATATTGAAACTCTCTTTCACACATTTTACGTTTTTAGAGTGTGTCAATCGGTTAAAAAGTAGTTAATTGGAACATATGTTGTACCAATACGAATCATTGTTTTAATTTCATTTTTTACATCAGTCAAAATTTTCACTAATTGACACAGCAAAATTAATTTTGAGTAGTTGAAAAGTTTCACCACGGCAATTTGATTTCACCAAATTTTTAACAAGAATATTTTTAACCGATTGACACAGACACTTAGTTATAATTGAAACTTAATTTTATTGATTGAAATTCAAAACTGAATTATTTTAAATTCTGTCGATTTTTGAATTGTATTTTTTAATTGTATTTTATAGAAGCTTCCCCACTGCTTCTTTAATTTTAGTATATATTACTCTCGATGGTAATATCGATTCTGATCCTTTGTGATCACAGATATTTCCTAATTCTCTTCAATTTTTTAAGCATATAGAAACATAAGTTTTACCGGATAAGAAACTGATCAGATGATTTCAACACAGCATGTCATAATATTTGTATTTAAATCATAAGCTTGTTATATTGTTTAGTTTTTTAAAGTTTTAAATAGTTTTTATATCTTAGTTTTAATCCTATATGTAATAAATCAAAAAAGAGAAGATAAATAAATAAATAGATAAATAATATGCAACTGGAAAAAAAAAAGAAATGTAACATAAAATTAGAATTTAATTCCCATGGATTCAAAAAAACGGCAGTTGGTCTAAACTATTCGAATATGTAGTCGAGAGAATATGGAAATTTCTAGAATCGGCGATACAAAATATATTCCAATTTTTATATTCTAAAATTTCCAATTGGTAAAAATAATAAAACTTAACAGTGTTAGTATTAAAGTTCAACGTCAAAAAATTTGCCCTAGTTTTGTGATGATAAATAGATTTTTTTAGATTGATCTAAGGCAAACAAAAAAGCAAGTTGATTTCGAAAGGACGTCTTTTTTAGAACACATCAAATCTTTTGAGCTAGGGTCGTGTGCCGAAAAAGCTGACATATAATGTACAATTCTATATCGTTTCATGAACCATAATTTAATCAGATCAAACGTCAAGAAATGCGATTCAAATTTTAATCAAATTTCAATTTCTGATAAGCTTTGACATTAGTTAAACCAAAGCCATCTTAATATATAAAGCCTCCATGTTGAGCGATATTTTGAAACGAGCCTTTTTTATTTAACCAAAAAATATGTAAAATACAAAGAAGTCTATGCAATCCCATGGCAAAACATACAAACTTATTTTGAATTGTTCAACTATTAATAGTGAGAGCTTTTACTATTTTATTACATAAAGTAATAGATAAAGAATTGAATTAGGTTATGGCCAGCGTTATTTTTCGAAATTATATTAATTAAACATAATTTTTATGATTATAAAATTGTCATTTATTTAATTTATTTGCGCTTTTAAATTTGTATATACAAATATATATCTGATATATTCTAATACTCTCTTTCAATATATTGCATTCACTCCAACACAGAAATAAAATAGTTCGATTCAAAATCTAAACATCGAAAA
Source organism: Tipula unca (assembly GCA_951394425.1). Classification (NCBI taxonomy): domain Eukaryota; kingdom Metazoa; phylum Arthropoda; class Insecta; order Diptera; family Tipulidae; genus Tipula; species Tipula unca. The sequence goes on along the minus strand of OX596380.1, from coordinate 157,745,978 downwards.
ATATGTATAAAAATTATGATAACTACGTTAAATTAAAATTTAGGAGATTAATCGGATAAACGCTGGGAAATTTTTCATTAAACCAAAACAAAAATGTTGATCGTATCGATCAAATAAATGATAAAATGTTGTGTTTTATTTTGAAGGTTACATAATTTATATACAACATGTCAATTAGGATTAGGAGAGGAACAATTTGATCACGCTCTCAATATTATTTTTTATGCGATTACTTTTTGTTGTTGCTATGAAATAAAAAATTGTGTTCATATATTTTTTCTCGTTTTTTGCGTTGTTTTATGATCATTATGTTTGTTCCATTTTAAAAAAAAACATTTACACAATGTCCCTTTCTTAAAATTTTTTATTCTATTTCTATTGAGCCTTATTAGAGAATAAAGTATCTTATTTTCCTTTAATTAATACAATAAAATGGAAAACCCTACGGAAAAATCCTTCAAGTCAGGTGAAAACCAATGTTTATAGTTTCAATTGATTTCAAAAAATTATAATTTTGAGTTACTTTTCATTGAAATATTTCTATAAACGAAAATCATGTCTCTCCATATAAAATGTATGAAGAGCGATTATGTTTGTTATTTTAGACTCACTAATAATAGTTCGTGGTTCTTGATTTATTAAGATACCAATATTAAACCAAAACATTATTTTAATCGTTACTAACAGTTAGATGGTGTTAACTTTTTTTTTTTAAATACCAACACATACATACATTAATTAGAGACTGTTCGGCCAGTGGACTTATTGTCCTTTGAAAGCTGAACAGTATCCCTATTTTGTACACGGCTCCAAGTCCGCCTTTTAATTGGCATTCTGCACACTGCATAGCTCCATGCTAGCCTGTACTAACATAAACGCTGGGTCGGCCGACGAAATTTTCAATTTATTTACAGATCGTAATCGGCAGATGAAAATCCCTTTTACAAGCCGCCTCTGTTAGGTTTCGAGTCCGGTACCTCCGATCCAAACGTCGCAGCTTTAGCCACTGCGAGCTATTTGCTCGGTAAACTTGAAATTTTTAATCATACGTTCCGCAGCTCATCATTTTAGTTTGGTGCAAAAATTATTGGACCACAACCAGTGAGTGATATTCATAAATTTAGTGTGGTTCCCAAATAAATACTCATATTCGAATAGATTGGAATGCGATCATAACTATGTAGCAACTGATTGATTTTTTACATACATACATATATGTATATGACAGATATAAATCAAAATTTAAATAAACGGAATAAAACTTTTGATTAGATTTATATACATAACTGTATAAAGTAAAAACATGACGCGGCTTGCTTGATCTTTTATATAAGCCTACACATACCTGTATGATGGTTTGTCTAATGATTTACCGCCCTGTCATGTCATATACGTAAATAAAAAATTTCTTGTCCAATTAAAAAGAAAAATTCTTCGACACCAAAAAAATTCAAAACCATTGCTTGGTATATAGCACAGAGATCTATAAAATATTTTAAATTATTGCTCTAAAAGACAATTTTGTCGTTTTATGTATTTTCTTGGACAATATAATATGTATGTATATGTATAATAAAAATAATTCAAGTATATTTATTATTATTCTCATATTAGGCAAAAACTATATTTATATAAACAAAATGTTGCGACCGATCTTCCTCTGCTTCTTCGTTGGACCGCGCGCTCATCGAACATTTATTCAAAGATAAAAGAACATAAATTTACATTAATTGTTAATAAAATTAGATTCAAGAGAAACACACGGCATTTAATTAAAAATAAAAACAAAAATGACCAATTAAAACCCCAAAAACCAACATTTCTAATTGTGGATGCTAATAAATTTGACTTTTTCAGTTCTCAAATAACCGCGCGAAGACGAACTAAGTATGTTTTATTACGTTGGCGTTTTAATTACTGTGTTATTTTTTTTGGACTGAAATTTTGATCGTTTGCAATCTGCTTAGATGATTATCTAATTCGGACATTTATTTGATACTATCAACTTTTGTTAATGTTGTACAACTTCTTGTTGTACAACTTAAATCTTGAGATTAGGTTGTTATTAAAATCACCAGCTGCAGATTGTAATTTATTCAGTTAATTTGCCACTCAGAACTAAATTTGATGCCTAAAATGGAGACTCATCAAACAAATAATTTAGAATTGAATATTGAATCAATGTTATTCTCAACATCTAAATACTTCCGATCATAAACCTGTGTGTATGAAGAAAAATCAACATTCAAGGGGAATTAATTGTATTTTATAATATTTTGATCGAGACTCGAGAGTATGTTCAAATCACTTAATGATAAGAAAGTGTGGCAACAATATTGATCAACTCTAATAGAATCTTTAATAGAAAATCTGAATTCTGGATCAAGTGATCTAGAACGGCTCTTCTGTTAAGGCTGTGAAATGATGATAACTTGGCCGATTAAATCAGTTGTCAGTTTTGGCTAAAGTTAGCAAAACCATTTTCCATTTTTAAATCAGACCATCAGCAATTTTGGTAATGTAGGTTTTAGAACTATTTGAAATTGATGGCATTAAGCGGCAAGGAGCCTGCTCTGTTTTTTCTGTACATTGATATCGGCATTTTGGAAGGTGGTCCATCTTTGGAAAGGGCCCATACAATAAATTAATGGCCCCGTGCAATATGCCAATTCGCACTATATTATTGGAACCACATGTACCTAGGGTTGATTCCAAAAGAGTCCAATCACGCTACTTAACTAAACTGCCTATCAAGAAGTGTACAGGATACAGTGAAATTTTTTTGAATCACTTGAGAATCCAATAATTTTCTTTAGTCGCGAACCATTCAGTCGCAAATGTGCCTCATGATTTTTTCGGCCAAATCTTTAGAATTCTCAAAAAATGTAATTTACGAATTGAAGGCAATGAGAATGGTCTATATACAAGTTGTGATAATCGCGTTACTTAAATCATGTAAGCATGACGATTCAGGTCCGGTGATCAGAATCCGCTGCAGAAAATTTCTTGAAATTGTTGAGAACGATGCCGAATAGATGTCTCCGGGATTTTAGCGACATTTTCATTTATCAATCACGTTGCTCTTCCATGCAGGGTTCCCTCTTTACTAATCGAAACAATGGCAAATTACAAATCTGAAAATTTAAGAGATAGCAACCAAATAGAAAATGAATCGTGCCAAATTTAAAGCCCATGTTCTTATCGGTACATACCCTTTATGTATATATATGTAAGTATAAACCAAAAACATGAGTCGATCAATAGTGGTTTTTGGACGATCAACATCGAGTATTCCGAAGAACAACAATAAAAAAAAAAGAATAATAATAAACAATAAAGTAAAGTTCAACACTCACATCCGCACATAACAGGTCCGAGCTACACAATACTTCACTTGTGGAAGATGTGCTTGAACTAAAACCTGTTGTGTTATAATGGATCAAGTAATCCTACCACTCTGCTTCTGTTGCATTCAGTCTGTCACACAGATCTAAGGATATATAACTACTCTTCCAATTGATCGAGTCATTCATTATACAGGTTTGTTTTCAAATCGAAAAATATCTTTTCGGATGATTGTTCTTTCCGAAAAGAACTTGAAAGAGTTATGCAAAGTGCAGCTGAACCATTTAATTCTAACAACAAATTTTCATGAAAGAATTTTATTTAGGGTTTGTAAGACATATGTGAATTTTTGAATGTATCAATTCTGCAACCGTATTGTAGTTGACCGTTATTATAGTTTCTAAAATATGAAACAATCCATTAAATCCTAGCGTTTAATTTGTTAATTTTCGTTTGTTAATTTTCAAAAGCCATTACATTTCGTTTGTTAATTTTCAAAAGCCATTACTCGCCGCTTACTGTCTAAACAATTTGGCTCCAACGGTTTCGATCATGAACATGGTCTTCATACTGTCTTAGACAATCTGAAGAAGCCAAGTCGTTCTCTATACCGTGGAGCCATCGTCTTCTGCAGCGACCTCTGCGCCTACCATATGGTCAATGGTGGCTCACCTTTCAGAGAACGCTGCACAATTCGTTCCGGATCAGCACGCAGAATGTGACCGAGCCAGCGAACTCATTAAAATTTTACTTCATGTAAAGGGTTTTCCAATAAGAGGTTTCATTTGAATAGCCTGCTATTTGGGCAGCAGTCAATTTTGAAGCTGGCATTTTTTGACATTTGACAAGTAAAAACTGCGCCATTACTAAAAATTGTACGATACACGCTTCAACAACGCATTGAAATTGTTAAAATTCTCTACAAAAATGATGAAAATTTTGCAGTCACAGTTCGCAAAACTAAAGCACTTTTTGGTCGTCGTGAAGCACCTTCGGTAATTGGACCTTACTTTTTCGACAATGAGGCTGGTGCAACTGTTACGGTGAATGGATTGCGCTACCGAGCTATGATTAATGATTTCTTATGGTCGGAATTAGAAGATATTGATGTGGACAACGTTTATTTTCAGCAAGACGGCGCTATGTGCCACACAAGCAACGTAACAATCGCAATTGTGCAAGAAAAGTTTCCTGACCGTGTTACACGTATCACACCTTTAGACTTTTTTCATTGGGACCACGTGAAAGATAAAGTGTATGCCAATGCTCCACAATCGATTCAAGACTTTAAAGGTGGAATTCATGGGAAGTTATCGAGGACATACTCGTACAGCCGCAAATGTGCGAATTGGTCATGGAAAATTTCATGAAAAGGAAAGTGCTGCAAGCGTAGCCGTGGCAGCCATTTGACTGATATCGTTTTCAAATGTTAATGGCATACCTTCCTCTTTACAATGAAATAAATATTCATTGATTTCTCTTAAAATATACTCGTTTTTTTTAATATCAAAATGCAACCTCTTATTGGAAAACCCTTTACAATATCGGGGATCTTTATCAGATCTTTGATCTCGATATTGTACAGAGCTCGGTATGTACCATCCACTTGGGCGTTTTGGGCCGTAAATCACCCTCAAATGGAATAAGGAAATGAAAAAAATTGACAGTTTTGTAGCAGTTTTATATAACATTTCCCTATCGCCAGAATACACATTAGGAATTTTTTCCCTAATGTGTATTCTAGGAAATATAGGGAAATATTTGTTTTAGGAATTTTTTTTCCTAATTATTGCAGTTTTGATATTCCCAATTTTTTTCTGCCAAATCATCATGAATAGTCTCACGCTTGAACGCTACGAAATTATTAAAATTTACTTTGGAAATCAGTCGTCGATTCGCGCAACTTATGGACGACTTTTATTGTCAAATTGTGTTCAGCGATGAGGCTCATTTTTGGCTTAACGGGGTTGTTAATAAACAAAATTGCCGCATATGGAGTGAGACCAATCCACAAGAGACTCCATCACATCCAGGAAAATGCGCATTTGGTGCGGTTTACACGCTGGTGGCATCATCGGACCTTATTTCTTCAAAAATGAGGCCGTGGATCGCGTTACAATGTTTGAAAATATGGACGACATTGATATATGTATATTGGTATTGATCTTTCGAATAAAAAAAAATTGTTAGTTACAATTTAATTTGTTGTTATTTTTTACAATTTTAAGTTCTACTGGGCTTAAAAAACACCCTTTATTTATTCAGATAGTAATACGTAGTTCATACTAAGAGATATTTGTGTGAACCACAAAGTTTGGTTAGACTAAGCACGGTAACTTACATGAGTTAATAACAACAATATAAATTATTATTCTCATTACATTTTTATTTGCAATTTAATCGTGGGAAAATCATATTACAAAGCATTTGAAGAGTATCCGGAAACACATGCCCGTCAACAATTCTGCAAAACTCCCAAAATACTACGACTCACAACAGCGTGTGATATCGGCACATGGAAAAGCACACTATGTCCACCTTGAATTGATATAAATATATGTTGAGTCATTACAATTTGAAGAAATTAATTTAATGAATTGTTTTTATACCTTTTTCTTTTAAAATAAAATCAATTTTTATAAATCTTTTTTAACAAATAAAAATTCCTATTTCCTTCCTTATTCCCAGGGGAATCCAGAATAGACCCACTGGTAATAATATTTCACAAAGCTTTTGCTGGCAAAACCTACTCCGGACACAATATTTCTTTTATTTTTTTGAAGACAATTTTGTAAAGTTTTTGTGTAAATGATGTATACTGATGAAAAATTGTTCAACTCACAAATTCGATTTGGGCCGGAAATTATATCAAAATTTTGTCGAGACGATTTGTTTGCTGTTGCTGCTCAATAGTTGCAGATATAGGGTCAAATATTTGAAAAAAACGCGCACATGGTAATGTATTTTTGGCTATCAAATAAAAAGTAGTTATCGGATAGTCATGAAAGTGGCCTAATTTTTTAGATAAAGGAGTAAGACAAAAATATAAAAATTATATCATTCATTTAAAAATTCCCGTAAACATGATGATTTTCAATTTTCTCAAGTATATTTATAACGGGTGATCCAAGAAGAGCTTCCGGAAGTTTTTTTTTTAAATAAAACGCATTAAAATCAATTTAATAATCAAAAATTGTATTTGTGACGTAAGTTCGTAAAAATAAAATAAAAATTCATTGATCATTGCTCTGTTTGCGCCATTGCAGTTTACACGCTGTTCTTGCGCATTTTTAAAGAAATACGGTTCGATGAAGCCACCTGCCCAAAAACCGCACCAAACAGTGCATTTTTTAGGATGCTTTGGAAGCTCTTGAATCTCTTCTGGCTGTTCATCAGCCCAAATACGACAATTTTGTTTGCTGACGTATCCATCCATTCAGCCAAAAACGAGCTTCATTGCTGAACACAATTTTTCGATAAAAAGACGGATTAATTTGGAGCTGTTCCAACGCCCATAAACAAATCGATGACGCAAAGAAAGGTCACCCAGCTTAAATTCTTGAACAAGCTGTATTTTGTATGCCTTCAAGCCAAGATCTCTCTTCAAAATACGCCACAATGTGCCATATGAGACATGCAGAGCTTGAGAACGGCGATGAATTGATTGATTGGAGTCTTCACGTACACTTTCAGGTACAGTAGCAATATTCACATTAGATCGACTTGTACGCACTCTAGTTGGGTGATGAATATCCAAATAATAAAAAAGTGGTTCGAAATTTATTGATTTTTTCGCGAATAGTGCGTTCAGTTGGACGATTATGAACACCATAAAATGGTCGAAGAGCACGAAAATAATTTTTCACTGAACACTGATTTTTGAAATAAATTTCCACAATTTGTAAACGTTGTTCTCGCGTAAGTCTATTCATGGTGAAAGTCATGACATGAATCCCAATGAGAATCCTAATTGGAAAAAGTACCTCCTATTGCATCACTCTTTATTATTTTTTTTATAGACCTTACATACTTATAGCATAAGAAACAAATTTCAATTACTTTCCATTTTCTTGCAAAATTGGTTTAAGTACGATCGAATACCCTTTTTCCATATTATGTTCAAATCGCCTTTGAATGTGACTCAAAAGATATTCTCAGAATTTTTGACTTTGATAACTTTTAATATTATTATTTTTTATTCTGTGTTGTTTGATGTTCTAACACATATACAAATAGATTTGGAGTGGCTCATGGATTTTGCGAAATAAATTTTAGTATGGTCTAAAGTTTATTTTTGTTTGCATAAGTGGAATTTAAACCACCAAATACTTAATTGTATTGATAAAATATATTTTATAAAAAAGTTAAAACAAAATATGAGAGAAATAGTTAAGCCCTCCTCAGTAGGATTGACTGCATGAAACCCGTGCGTTCCTTTAACATTTCCAGTTTTTCGAATCTACTATGCACCACCATTAGTTTTAATTTATATTCTACATCTGAACAAAATTATACTACACCATCGCACGGCTCACCCTGTCGCGTGGAAATGCCATTCACAATCGACTTTGAACTTGAACATCGCATACTTCTCCTTTTTATTATTTCTGATCTACCTTTGCGCCACACTACGTCTAATACAGAATAAAGTCTAGTTTCTCAGGATTACATAGTAGTACCTTGTAGGGAATGGAATATTATGAACGAATTATTGTTGATAATTTGAAGATCATTAAAAAATTAGTTTTTTTAATCCAATACCCATTTCATTTATGTGGTTTCTAAATATTTTTGTTATTATCTAAAATAAGTAATTTTCTGCATTTGTTATAAATCAATCACGACGTATATTCGTACATATCAAACAGAATCCAGGATTTCAACAAATTTCTAAATTTAATGAAATCCATTAATTAATTAATTAATTTCCAAAAATCCAGATCCTGATAAGATTTTAAAATCCATAATACAACAACACATTGGAAACATGGACCATCCACGAAAAATCTCCCACAGCCAAATTGACCACGTGTTAGGATGGTTTGTGCAGAATGTGAGAACTTATCGGCCAGCATCCAAATATGTAGGCAGCGATCACCAGTTGGTCACTGCAAAGCACGATGGAAGTTTTCGTACAAGTCCGGGAACCGAGCAAACCGCATAGTTTCGATTGTAAAGGCCCGATAATTGAAGATCAAAAGAAACGATATCAGGATCTTGTTAGCGACTTTGAGGAAGCAAATTACCAGCCTAACTGTGTGAACTCTGTCTGGGAGGTACTGAACATTTCGGTTGTCAGTGCTGCTCAACTTTAGGTATAGTGAAAGTCAGACCCAAGAATGATTGGTTTGATTAGAAAAAGCGAGAATGGTGAAAGGCCAAGGTTTTGAAAGTATAAAAACTCATCAATGAGAGCAGTTCGCGTAATTTCTTTAAGAAAATTACTGGATTGCATCATACTTTCAGGTCAGCGTCAACCCCCTTTTTGAGATCGGGCTGGAAAGCTCTGTATTAACGTACTCGACGCATGGAATGGACACTTTATCAACATGCTTGGTGTTCATTCATCCCATGAGGAACTCTTTAGAGCCATGCAGAGAGTAAAACTCTTGATATTCGGAGGGAATACTTTGTGGAAATGTCTTTTCGACCTTATTCGACGAAAAGAAAGTCACCGCGATGTGCCCTATCTTCAAACAGAGAGACCGCTTGAAGTGTGAGAATTATCGCGGTATAGCTCTCCTTTGCACAGCATACAAGTTACTGTCCCACATTATATTGGATAGAATCACCCCTCTGGCGGAGAGCCTGGTTGGTATAACTGTGCTGTTGGTATAACTGTGCTGGAATAACTAACAAAAAAATGTTTGCAGTTAACTCATGTTGGAGTACATATTTTTAAATCTGAAACATCGCTGGCCCAATCAGGTACTTGCATAAGTAGACGACATATGCGTGATGGGACTGTATAGCAATGGAATGAAGCAAATACTTGATCGCTTGTAGAGTTTTCAGCTTCTGTTGGATTCCAGATCAATGAGTCCAAAACAAAATAAATAAAGGGTGTCCCAAAATTAACGCAAGATTTGAATTTGCCACCATTTGTGCAGTAAAATGTTGGCAACCACAAAAAAAAATTTGACTGCTGAGAGGTTAGGGTTAGTAAAGATGTGGCGTTACAGGATAGAACAACGTATTTTCATTATTGAAGAATATCTTAAAAATAATGAAAGTTTGGCAGCCGCATTTCATACAAAATATGGTCGGAATAGTCTTTTAACTTCGTCAACTGTTACGAGATTAATTGAAAAATTCAGGGAGACTGGATCAGTTGGAGACGCTAAACTCACTGATCCTCCAAAAACAAGCCGTTCAACTGTCAATATCGAAGCAGTGCGTGAGAGTGTTGGTCAAAATCCAGGAATATCAATTCGGCGTCGTGGACAAGAATTTCAAATTTCAAAAAGCGTATACTCACTAAAGATCTGTGTCTTCATGCTTACAAAATTCAATTCACACAACAACTGATGCCTAATGACCATGCACAGCGAAGAGAGTTCGTTGAATGGATTATTGAGCATCAACAAGTGGATGTTGATTTTGCTGAGAACGATTGGCTTCTTCAGGTTGCTAAGACACTATGAAGACCAAGCTCAGGATCGAAACTCCTGGAATCGGATTGATGATACAGTAAGGGACCAGTAATGACCATTAGAAACACTGTTTATTATTATTTATTATTAATACAACAACAAATTTTCACAATTTGAAAATATTATTAATTAAGAAAATGTGAATAGTATGTTTTGATGAACAGTGATCCAGTGTTTTCGGAACAAAACTTTCAAAGAACAATAAACAACTCAGTTAAGCATTGCGGAAATGCCACTGTGATAAATGCTTGAGATATTACAAAAGTTACAAAAAGTGTGAATACTATTCCGAATACAGATTCTCTCAAACTTAAATAAAATCTAAATTCAAAAATGGTATTATTCTTAAGTTATGAACGAAAAAAACGTGATCCAGCGAAATACCCTAAAATAGCTTTATGGTCGTATGAGACAGAAAATGTCTTACTATAAAGAAATCGAGTGAATTCGTGGTAAATATTTACATTAGTGTAACCCACTTTAAACAATAATTTATCGTAAATTTTGTTTTGTATAGATTTCACGCAATTTTGCAACCTTGGTATAGTTTTCGTTAGATACTTAATAAAAAAAACTATCTGCTATTCATTAAACGTTTATCACGTAATAATTGTGAACTGCCTTTTCATTGGCACGCATTTCTTAATTAAATATAAAAGTAATAATCAAATGTTATCAGCATGAACTCCACCTCTGATTAAATAAATATGAATGTTCTTGACTTTCATTCCTCTTTTTTTTGAAGCCATATGCTGTCTTGTTTAAATATCTCTTTGGTAGTCGTTAAACAATTTTTTTTTATTTGTTTTGTTGTTCATTTTTTTTTATCTAAGAGGAACAAAAAAAAACAACACAACAAATATCAAGATGAAAATCTAAAGAAAGATCTCGTCTTTTAGGAATTAGTATACAAATATATATATACATATATATATATATATATATATATATATATATATATATATATATATATATATATATATATATATATATATATATATATATATATATATATATATAATAATAATAACAGTGTTAAAGGCCATTACTGGCCCCTTACTGAATCAACAATCTGGCTCCAACGGTTTCGATCCTGAGCTTGGTCTTCATACTGTCTTAGACAATCTGAAGAGGCCAAGTCGTTCTCTACATCGTGGAGCCATCGTCGCCTGCAACGACCTCTGCGCCTACCATATGGTGGCTCTCCTTTCAGAGATCGCTGCACAATTCGTTCCGGATCAGCACGCAGAACGTGACCGAGCCAGCGTACTCGCTGAGATCTAACTTCATGTACAATATCGGGGATCTTCATCAGATCTCTGATCTCGAAATTGTACAGAGCTCGGTATGTACCATCTATTTCGCGTTTAGGGCCGTAAATCACACGCATGATTCTTCTCTCAAATGTAAGGAGCCATCTCTCGTACTCATCCGTCAGCGCCCAACTTTCACATCCAAACATAACAACGGGCCTGATCAACGCTTTGTAAAGCTTCAGCTTCACGGCACTTGATAAGTGTTTAGATTTTAGCAGTGGCCTTAGAGGATACAAAGAACGACTGCCAGCTGCCAGCCGCACTTTAATATCCTCACCCACACTGTTATCGTGAGTGATAAGAGAGCCCAAATATTTGAACCTCCTCACTCCCTCAAACGTGTGGTGGCCACTACTAAAATCTGGTGTGCCATTGTCTCTAAAACCAGAGATCAGGTATTTCGTTTTGGACTCATTGATCTGGAGTCCAACAGAAGCTGAAAACTCTACAAGCGGATCAAGTATTTCTTTCACTCCGTTGTTATTCAGTCCAATCACGCATATGTCATCTGCATATGCAAGCACTTGATTGGACTGGCGATATAAGATGTTACGCTGAGGTGTTTCAGTCTTACGAAAGATGTACTCCAACATGAGATTAAAGAGTATCGGGGACAGAGCATCTCCCTGCCGAACACCCGAGTTAACTGCAAAAATTGTCGATAGCCTGTTCTCAACTTTAACACAGCATTGAGACTGCGTCACTGTCATCCTACACAGTCGTACCAATTTTGTTGGCATTCCTAGGTATTCCAGGGCAGACCACAAACTCTCTCGATTGATCGAGTCGTAGGCCTGCCGGAAATCCAGGAAAACCTGATGTACGGAGATTGATGTCTCATAATATTTAGATAGAATCATCCGCAGCGAAAAGACCTGATCAGTGACTGATCGATTCGGACGAAATCCTCCCTGATAGTCACCAACCAAGCCTTCCGCCAGAGGAGTGATTCTATCCAATAAAATGTATGACAGTAACTTGTATGCTGTGCAAAGGAGAGCTATACCGCGATAATTCTCACACTTCAAGCGGTCTCCCTTCTTGAAGATGGGGCACATCGCGGCCACTTTCCATTCATCAGGCATAACTTCGGTTCGCCATACTAATCGAATAAGGTCGAAAAGACAGTTCCACAAAGTATCCCCTCCGAATATCAAGAGCTCCGAATTAATGCAGTCCACTCCAGGTGAGCGGTTTCGTTTCATTCTCTGCATGGCCTTAGTGAATTCCTCATGGGATGGCTCCTCAGTGCAAATCTCCGCAGACTGTTCTAGAGGTGGCTCAACAACAGTCTGTGATGCATGATGAACATCAAGCAGCTCAGTAAAGTGTCCACTCCATGCGTCAAGTACTGCGTCGATGTTGACACAGAGGTTTCCATCCCGGTCCCGAATGGCGGTTGACGAAGGCCTGAAAGTATGGTGCAATCCAGTAATTCCTTTAAAGAAATTACGTGAACTACGCTCATTGCTGAGTTGTTGTACTTTCAGAACCTCGGCTTTCCACCATTCTCGCTTCTTCCGTCTACAAATCCGCTTAGCTGCCCTTCTTGCAAGAGCTGCCTTGTTTTTCCTTGCGATTGTGAGACGTTGTTGCACTTCATTATGGGCTATATTTTGTTGCTCAACTGCAAGACGACACTCGTCATCAAACCAATCATTCTTGGGTCTGACTTTCACTATACCTAAAGTCTGTTGAGCAGCACTGACAACCGAAGTTTTCAGTACCTCCCAGACAGAGTTCACGCAGTCAGACTGGTAATTTGCTCCTTCAATGTTGTCGCTGACAAGATCCTGATATCGTTTCTTTTGATCTTCATTTATCAGACCTTCACAGTCGAAACGTTCCATCCGTTTCGCTGTGTTCCCCGACCTGTACGAAAACTTCCACCGTAGCTTTGCAGCGACCAAATAATGATCGCTGCCTACGTATTTGGTTGCTGACCGATAAGTTCTCACATCCTGCACAACCCGAGCTCGCCCTTTTGAAATTAACACGTGGTCAATTTGGCTCCGGGATGTTTTGCGAGGATGTGTCCATGTCTCTAGGTGTATCTGTTTGTGAGGGAAGAATGTGCTTGCTACTCTAAGATCATGAGCAATTGCAAAGTACATCATTCTCTCACCATTATCGGTCGCAGTTTCGTGTCGGGAGTACGGACCTATGTTTTCACACAAGTCGGCCTGATTTCTGCCAGCTCTAGCATTAAAGTCCCCAATTACCATTCTAACATCGTGTTCGGGTATAGATCCCATCAGATCGTCCAAGTCATTGTAAAATGAGTCTTTATCTTGGGGCTGGCTTACTTCTGTGGGCGCATGTACACAAATTATCGACAGGTTGGCTAACTTCATGCGCAGGCGAAGCATACACAATCGGTTATTGACTGCTTGAAAATCCAAAACAGCCTTCTTTACCTGCGGCCCAAGAAGAAATCCAGCTCCAAGATTTCCGAGGTCATCTCCACTGTAGAACAACGTATAGCCCTGGGACACATGGTCTCCACTTTGAGGCCAGCGAGTTTCTTGAAGAGCAACGAGTTCCAGCCGATACTCTTTCATGCACGTGATTAGACCCTCCAACGCTCCTGGTTTTCTAAGTGATTGCACGTTCCACGTGCCGATCCTAAATCTCGTATCCGGGTACTTGAGCGGGGGTCCGGTGTTGTTTTGGCGGTATCCATTTTTCTTTTTGTTGATTTTATAAACAGTTGATTTTTTTACGGATGCGGGTCGTCAGCCCAGCGATCCAACCGTTTAGTCGCCTCCTACGACAAGCAAAGGATACTGTGGTGGTATTCTTAGGAAACATGTTCGTGCAATTTAGATTTACGAGACATGTGAGTGCCCCCCGACCACAGGGGCCATATATATATATATATATTATATATATATATATATATATATATATATATATATATATATATATATATATATACATATATATATATATATATATATATATATATATATATATATATATATATATATATATATATATATATGACATGATCATGAAGACAACATCTCATCATAATTATTTTTTATTTTAGTTTATCAACTTAATTATTTTATTTTATATTTCTTATAAAAACAAACCAAAATAAAATTAATTTTTAAGAAGAAATAAAAACACCACGATGTACTGAAAAAATCTTAAAAAGGAAGAAACTTTGAAAACCACAAAAAATAACATATTTTATTTGTACAGCAGGAAATAATCGAGTACATAGACTGCAGAACAATAATGCCATACGAGGAATTTGTATGAATGCAGATTTATGGCGAAGTTAGTATAAAGTGGTTTCTAGTACATACATATATATACTCCAAAGAAAATACCTTTATAAATATTTTATGTTTATTTATATTCTACACATAATTCCGGCTCTGACGAAATGGTGGTGAAAAATCATCAAGCACATAAATCGAATTCTACTTACATAATAAGCAACAATATATAATTCAAGCTCAAACCTCGAGCCAACATAACAAAATACGTAAGAAGATTTAAATTATATATTTTTAAGATGATTGATTTTTGATATATGAATGTTACTTTTGCCTATATGTAGATATGTACATACATGTACATACATATAAGATACATAATATATATTCTTGTTAGTCGTTCTACCTTCATTTCATGCTCTGACTTTTAACCAGATTTTCTTATTCTTTTCTATCAATATTTTAAAATTGTTATTACCTACAACAAAAAATTCCTAAAAGGAGTTGTAGAAAGAATAAATTATTGTTATTATTTTATTTTTGTATACTATGGACTCTGTATGCTGGTATGTACGTATATATACATTCAAAAATTATAATAATCATCTCGATAATTTCATCTCTTTTTATCTGTATACAGGAGTACATGGAATAACGTTGTTTCGTGATAAGACGTTTTTATTTTTTATTCTATTTTTTTTTAAATAACTCATAACAATTTACTTCTTAATAAAATCTATAACTCTATCTGTGAAAAATGTTACCGTTTTGTTTGATGTGTACGCTAGAGCAGGAATTTTCAGTTATTATCGGTATACAGAATTAAGGGTTGCAAACAAACCCTTTGAATTCAGCACACCTATCTAAAATTGTAGTTGTAAAAATTAATTTCTTTAAATTTCAGTCGCACAATGTTCGTTCCATGAACAATATTCGAATTTTAATATTTGAGAGATTCTTATTTAATGCTGTGGCCCTATTCTGGTTTTCCCCGGGAATTGGGGAAAAATCTTTCAATAATTCCCATTTTTTTATTCCATTTTTCCCCAAAGTGTATTCTGCCAAATTTGGAATAATTTCCCCTTAAAAATGTCAGTAGTACAAATGTTTGCCACTAAATTACAATTTGCGGTAAATTTATTATTATAAGACTGTCCGGAACCTGTGATAAAAAATCGTGAATTAATTATTTGACATTTACTTGAAAATACCGAACACACCCAAATTATTCGAGTTTATTACTATGATAATTTTTGACAGCTATCGAATAATTTGTGTACGCATGTGCAACGTACGATTTATACATACATAAATTATTAATACATATACTAATAATAACGTGACATTAAAAGGATTATCGGATCCATTATTTTAATATCAAATTTTTTAAATTTTCAGATTAACAGAGCATCATAAAAAATTCCATACAGTGGGTGATCCTAAGAATTTCGAAATTATTAGTTAAACAGGTGAAGTTAAAGCTGGTACAGCTCGATATGGAGATATTGTAGTGAAATTGTTTAAAGCAAATGAATCAAATAAACACAATTTAAAATTTATGTTATTTTGTTAAAAACGATAAAGCTCTGTTGGAATAAATCCAACCAAACATACACGTTTCTCTTGAACAAAAAAATACTATTTTTGGTGCAAAAATCATATTGAATACCAACGTCTTCATTTAGATTAGATATTAAACCGCAGATAAACAATACACACAAAGAAAAACTACCAATTACAAACAGGGCAAACAGTTCGCAAATTTGCAGCTTATCATTTGAATCATTCGAATCATTCTCAATCACAGAGTCAATTTTAACTGGTTTATTCTTATAAACTGGTGATTTTTGTGGTACATTATATTTAACTGGTCTGACCTCGACTTTTATGCCCATACAGCCCTCGAGATGGATCGCTAAATCGTTACGTGATATACGATCTTGGCATAATGAACAATGAATTATATTATTTTCCGTTAAGCATATCAAGTCAGTCTTTCGGGATGTTGACGTAGTTTGATGTCGATTCAAAAGTGTGTCCTCACCAAATAAATCGTCCATAACTTTTTTATCGATTAGTTCGGACGGATCATTTACAATCGTATCATCAAAATCACCATCGATTAAATCTATCACATCGGTATCGTCTTCATCAGCGCTGAAATTATCTGCAGTTTTCTTTATGTCGTTTAAAATCTCCTCTTGTCTTTCTTGGATCGTTTGGTCATGGATTTGCATGTTGGTTGCCAAGATTTTCTAACGGACTGACTTGATTTGTTGGAAAGAACTTCCTTATATCTGGAACATTATTTGCTTTGATCTCACCTTTTAGCATATCAGTTCTGCGTTTAACTCTTCCTTTAGACGAAATTGGATTATTGGGGATAGCCTTCTTAGGTTCTCTAATTTTTCAAAAGTTCCGCTGCACGATTCATGGTGAGTTTTCCACCACGTATCGCTTGGACCTGGTGCTCGGTTATATGTGCGCTTAATGTAACAAAAAAGTGGTTTACGGTGCTGGCATATACCATTGCAATGCACCAATGAGTTTTATACAGATTAACTTCATCATAACATGCTGCTCGATTAATTCGTTCTATCATTTTTTTAAAATTGGGTTCATGTTTCCCATTTCCTTCGCGGATTCCTCGAATAAACAAATATTCGTGTATCATTTCGTGCTGTAACACAAATTGTAGAGTTTAGTTGATATAAGGACATACAAAATCTAAAATATTCTACCAAAAGTGTTTCAATCAAATTTTTCCGTGATCTCAATTTTAAAAGTGGTTCACTTAATCGTATCGTGGCACTGCATACCTAATGCAGTTTTTCTTGAGTAACATATTCCAGCACCGTTGTACATGCGTTTACTCCATTCCAACGTGACACACTGTAGTTCCCTTGAAAGGATTTCAAACCAAATGCACCAAGCATTGTATGGATATCTGGCGTTGGATCGATTGTTTCCCAATATTTAAATCTGGTTTATGATTTTCCCCTGCATATCGTTCGAGTTTATTGTGCATAGGGGACTTATTGGCCTGGTTAGACTACATAAAAAAAATGAATAAATCCAATAACGATCCATTATTTTAATATTAAATTTTTTAAATTTTCTGTTTCAATTTATTAGTTGTCACAGAAAATTTCAGGTTATGAAAACTAAAATTGACATATATGACGTGGGGAAAAAACTTCTCAGGTGGGGAGATTTATTACACATTTCGGACAGCATAATAAAAAATCGTGTACAAAATATCAAGCAAATGTCAAAAAATTAATTCATGATTTTTTATCACAGGTTTCGGACACAGTCTAAATAAAAATAAAATTCGAAAATCAGAAAAATTGCATAAAATTCATTTAATGTGTCACGATTAGTTCGCCTTCTGGATATGACGAAGAAAACCGACGCTCTAATTTACGCATTAAATATTTGAGGGATACCTCAAACCCCTTTGATTTATATATATAGGATGTGGGGCATCTATAAATGCTGGGGGCATTTGGTTTTGGAATTAAAAGAAGAAATTGATTCTTTTATGGAAGTGTCAATTAATTTTTAAACCAAAAGAAATTCGCGTTCTAGTTGCGCTGAGCTTCTTTGCTAAAGGTAAAGTGCTGTACACGTTTTATGAACGTTATTTACACACAAACTAATTAAACTTTGTTTCTATATGTATGTACATATATTATCAGGTACTTTCCAAAAGAGAGTGGGTATGAATTACATAAATTGCGTATTTAATTAAAGCTGGGCGGATAACTCCAGCACTCAATGCCACAAATGGCCCATGGTGCAATACCAGCACAAGCACACATACACATTAAAATTACCCAGCCGTGACTTTTGGTCACCACCGGGAAACGAACCCGAGACCTTCGATTACCAAAGCAAGGACGCTGCTAACTGTACTAATGAGGGTGACTGTGATAAGTCGATGTATTTACGAGTATTGTAAAATTGTCGATGACAATTTAATGCAGATATGCATAAAATTTCCACAATCGCCAACGGAAATTAATGAAGTCAAAATACAGTAAGTATATTTGTTTTAACTTTTTAACAAGCAAGTTTTTTCGAACTCTAATAACTTTTCCATTTCAGATTCTACGAAAAGTTCAATCTTGCCGGCGTCATCGGTTGTATCGATTGTATTCACGTTTCGTTGTTCAGACCAGCAACTACAGTCGAACATATATACCTTAATCGGCATTTTCGTCATTCAAAGAATGTCTAGTTCGTAAGACCACAGGTTCTATTACGTAAATTATTTGTTATATATTCAAAATTCAAATTATTTATAGATTTGTGATTCTAATTTAAAATTTCTTCAAACAAAATAATTTTAATGGCCTTGATTATTCTCAAAAAGAACCAGAAACAGAAGAACAGAAGGCGATGAAGACATATTTGGCAATTTAACCGATGAACGATTGTTGATTGCGCCCGACCCGCAGTTAGAGATTCAATTGTAGAAAGTTATTTTTCTAATTAAATTAAATTGTATACCTTTTTGAAAATAGAAATTTTTCTAATATTTCATTATTATTATTATTTAATATTTTTTAACTTTAAAAGAATTGAAATTATTTTTTATTTCGATTTTGAAATATAATATTCAAAACTCCCCTGAAAAAAATTCCCAATTTCCAATTCCCAAAGAAAACCAGAATAGGGCCGCTGGTAGTAATTTTTGAAAAGTACGATTAAAATTTCTAGAATTTTTACCAAATTTAAAATTCTAACCTATGTATATAAATTATGAAATTTTTAGAATCAAAATTTTAGCAAACCAATTTTAAAATTTTGGATTTTAGAAATTTATATATTCAAAAATTAAAATTCAAAAATTTCAAAACAAACTAACTAAAAAAGAAATTCAAATTTGAAGGAGATTTAGAATTTTTTTAAAATTAAGAATTTGACGAAGCTAAAATCGACAATAAAATTCAACTTTACTCGAAATTTAAGATCAAATTTAACACGAACACTTCAAATATTGCGTGATAGAAATTTCAAAATTTGGAATTTTAAATATTTAAACAGATTTAACGTGAAATCTTTAGCATAAAGTTAAGTTAAGGAAAGCATCAATGGCCACCATAAAACGCTTTTATAATTCATTTGAAAGCTACTGAATGCTACTTGGATACATTTCTAAGGCCAGCATTGATTACATTCCATCTTTACATCATCATTTAATACAGTAATCAGTAATGTCCTAGAAATGAATGCCACTGTTTCAAGAAAGGTTGCGAATTTAAATACTTGGAAACATTCGAACAAAAAACGTCGAAGTGATATGGAGATGAAAATTAAAACTTAATCGAAGTGCTGTAAACAAACGATATTATACATTTCTGTTAGCTAATTTAAATGCTCTAGAAATTTGATCTAATTTTTCGACCCATTATAATTATTCTGCACTTAATACCAATTTTAACTGATTTAATGCCGGTAATGTGTCAAAAAATGAACTAACTACTAAACTAGGCACATTACAAAACATTCAATCAATTAATTTTAGTACTAAATGTTAATTGTTCTAAATAAATCTTTGACATATGAAAAGTCGAAAATATGCCATTTATCATCATGGAATCGAAACAACACAACAATGCATTTTAATTGTCCAAATTTATTATGAAAATAATCGTTCAAAAACAACAACATTTCATAAATTACGTGAGAGTTTTGGTCGACACGGACGTCCTACTGAGCGTGCAATTGGCAAAATTATTGATCGTTTTGAAGAAACTGGCTCAGTGAAAGGTCGTAGACCATATATCAATATGTTCATCCAGTTCGTACTCCTGATGCAGTGGCAGCTGTTAGTGAAAGTGTTCGTAATGAACTAAGCACATGTTAACTGGTTTTTTGTAGTCCAAATTGAACGAATTGCGTGTCAATGACCTTTCTTGGTTTCAACAAGACGGAGTGACATGCTACGCAAATTGTGCTACAATCCATTTATTGTCAACAAAATTTGCTGATCGCATAATGATCCTTAGCCACCAAGAAGCCCGGATTTAACACAACTTGATTATTTTTTGTGAGGTTATTTGAAAGGCAAGGTTTATGATAATTATCAACTTAAACAACTTAAAAACCACATTGAAATTGAGGTCATTGATCCGCTTTTATTTGAAAAAATCCTGGGTACACAGGCTAGACAATGCAATTGTTGGCGCGCCCTTCATTTTACCATAAGTAAAATTTAAACTAAATAACGTATACTGGTACGCAACAATAGCGTTATACGAGGTACTTCTGTACGTACGTTGTGATATGTCTGGGCATCTTGTAAAATCGAAAGAAGCGAAATTGCTTTCAATCATTTTTTTTTTGTTTTCGTATAAGGAATCAAAGAATTGGAATAATTGCAGGTTTTCGTAAAACTTGTTAATTGTTAAAAATATTTTTAAAAAAAACCGATTTCTTCGACTTGTTAAACAATAAAAAAAAAAAACATTATTTTTCATTTATATATGTACACTTTAACAAACTATAAAAAAAATGTTAGTTTGAGCTTTGAAAATAAAAAAAGCTGTAACTATTTTATATACGATTGTAGTACTGCTGATATTTTGGCTAGTTTGATTTGTGAGTAAATTATTTATGAATTATTTTACGAATCGAATTGATTGAATGTGTAAAAATTTGAATGAATACTATGATCAAATTTATTTTAAAATCCTTATGAAATGCTGATCTTATCTGCAATTCGAATATGTATGTATGTATCTAAATACTTTGTGGAACTGTCTTTTCAACCTTATTCAATTAGTATGGCGAACCGAAGTAATGCCTGATGAATGGAAAGTGGCCGCGATATGAGAGACCGTTGAAGTGTGAGAATTATCGCGGTATAGCTCTCCTGTGCACAGCATACAAGTTACTGTCCTACATTATTTTGGTTAGAATCACCCCGCTAGTAGAGGGTTTGGTTGGTGACACAGTCTCAATGCTGTGTTAATGTTCAGAATTTTCGCAGTTAACTCAGGTGTGCGGCAGAAGTACATCTTTCGTAAAAGTGAAACACCTCAGCACAACGTCGTATATCGCCAGTCCAATCAGAAATACTTAATCCGCTTGTAGTTTTCAGTTTTTGTTGGACTCGAGATCAATGAGTCCAAAACAAAATACATGATCTCTGGTCATAGGGACCAATGGCACACCAGTTTTTAGTCGATTTTTTTTAGTACACGTTTGAGAGAGAGGAGGTTCAAATATTTGGGCTCTCTTATCACTCACGATAATAGTGTGAGTGAGGATATTAAAGTGCGGCTAGCGGTGGTAGTTGCACTTTATATCCTCTCAGGCCATTGCTAAAATCGAAACACCTATCAAGTGCCGTGAAGCCGAATAAAATCGTTCAATTCCTCAGCATGTGAGGCACTTTGCAAAAGTAATCGCATAATACAAAAGTAAGACAATTTTATTTTCATTTGTTCAACACTTTCTAAAATACACTGTTATCCTCAATATTGCCAGAATTTCGTCTTTTATATTATATTAGTTATAAGGTAACGTTCCAATTGTTTTTTTTTTAAATTTTTTAATTTAATTTGCGAAGTAAAGGGTTTTCCAATAAGGATTTGACAACTTTTTGCTGTTAAATAAAACGCAAACCATTTGAGTATCGCGAAAATTTTATTATTGGTTTGAAGTACAATCAAAACATTTATGTATGAATTTCGACATCGTTCATATATCCACCACAGACACGTTTGTAGGTGTCGATTCGTTGAACCCAATTTTCGACGACGCATTTCGACGGAAACGGCCGCTATCTCTCGTTCAATATGGAGCCTCTAACGCCGGCTTGTTGTCATAGACCAATGATTTAACGTATCCCCATCAAAAAAAGTCTAGAGGAGTAAAATCATCCGATCTACGCGGCCCAGTCGATTGTTAGACCCGCTGTATGTCGCACCGTCTTGTTGAAACCACATATCATTAATGTCTAGCTCATTCAATTGACCAAAAAAATAACGTTGCAACATGTCTCTGTAACGATCTCCATTAACTGTAACGTGATGGTCATTTTTATCAACGAAAAAAAACGGTTAAATGACACCACCAGCATGAAAACCACACCATACAGTTATTTTTTGTGGATGAATTGGTGTTTCTTGAAGCACATGAGCGTTTTCACATGACCAATAACGCATATTATGTTGATTGACGAAGCCGTTTAGCCAAAAATACGCTTGGCCAAAAATTGGAATTAACGCTTTTGAAGTAACCGTTCGTTCAAGTACTTCAGCATGATGAAAATGTTGTCTGAATGTTTTGACACTGATAGTTTGGTTATTTGTTTAAGGGTGCGTTCAAATGAAAGTTCAAAGTTATCAAGTCCCAAATGGAAAACCCGATAGTATATAACTATTTAGAAGAAGTGTACAAAATAAATCATTTTTAGTGAAGGGTACTAGGACCAGTTTGAAGAAGAAAGAATCTAAGAAAGGTTTAGAGAAATAATTCTTTACTAGTTGATCAGCATTTTTATTACGCCCCGTTCCCACATTAGACTGAATGTGTTGCTTTACCTTCCATTTCATTAAAAATTGCCATACATTCTTTAATTAAACCAGAATTGCTACTTTTTTAGACAGATAAGTACAAAGTTGTTATCGGAACAAATATACATAGAGTTGCATGTTCATCACAGCTCTCTTCTTCTCTAGTGCACTATTTCACAATGAATTTGAACTTCATATGGCATCAAAAATATATTTGAACTAGACATAATTATGTTGAAGAACTTCATTGTACAACATGATGTTTCCAAGATAGCTTCTTATCAAGTATAACCCAAAAGTATGTCACCTGATCTTTAAAACCTTTTGTTCTCGTGGAAGATTCATAACACAAAATAACACAAAATGTGCGAGTCTCTTTTTGGTATCATGATTTACTTAAGATGGTGCATTCAAAACATAGATATTGACCTAAAAGACTTGGCGAGATTTTGTGTTGCTCTGCGTGAATTAAGCGTATCTGATTGTTCGAATATAACACATTTTGGACTTTAGAACTAGCTAAATTAGGTGCTACTTTAAAATATTGATCTTACGAGTTATTCCTATAGAAGATGCTATAGGTTACACTATTTAAATGCAAGAGAATGCGAAGCTGTTAGTGGCGAGCGATTGAGTTAAGCCGTATGACAAATAATAGTTTGACACGTATGTGAAATTTATCCCAAAAAGCAACTAAATCAATATCCTCATACATGCGTTAGTGTCCATAACTGAATGTCTCGAAATAAGGTATTGTACAATATTCAAAAATATAGGGCATTAAGAAAACCATGTTTGGTATATCCTCATTTAAGTAACTACGTCGTATACATATTAAAAGTGTTTGCGAATTAGGAACCTAATCCTAGGAATCTAACAGCTTAATGGCATACATACCGCGATGTTATTGGGTCTAAGTTATCCGAAAAATATTTCAGTTTTTATAAAAGTATGGGTTTGGGAGATTTGGGGTGACAATTCCGAAAAGTCAAATAATCGAAATACGACCTCATGTTCATATCAAAATTAGTATTGTCCTAAACCAGAATTGGTTGAAATCTTTTTCGGATAGATTAGCCCAACGACACATTGGAATATTCAGCATTATGGTGTTAGGTTCATATAGAATTTTCCCAAGAAAATCCGGAAGTTTTTATAATCGACATATGATATACGTCATTATAGTGCTACCTTTCTAGGATATTCCATAGAAATTCCGGAAAAATCATATATTTGACATATATGCCACAAAACTTGATTGTCCTAAACTCCATACTATCACCTACTTTTTCGGATAGGTTTGACCCCATAAAATCTTGTAATGTACGTCATTATGATGTTATAGCTTTTAAATTTATTTATGTGGTAGACGTATGCTAAAATAAATAGTTTGTCCGGAAACAGTCACATAATCAAAATTAGGTTAAATTATTAGATTTATAAAACATCTACTTATATAGAATTGTGAATTTGTCCTAAAAAAAATCCTAAATTTTTTTTAAAACCGATTTAGGACATAATTCAAGTGAATTTATTTGACTAGTTTAGTTTTTTTTAATCTTCCTTAGTTGTGAAATAATGTCAGATCTTTAAATAATGGTTAACAGAGATAGATTATGAAATTATTTTAATTTAAAATTTTTCTAACCTAACCTATTTTCGAAACAAGTTAAAATGCATTGAAATAGATTATAAAACTGTCCGTATCACATTAAACCTAAAGAAATCTGGCTACCGCAGTTTAGAACTAGTTCACTAAATTAGTCTATCAATTGCCTAAATTATAGACGTTGTCTACGAGTTCTCGATACGTCGACGTAGAAAATAATAGATGACGCGTAAATGCCTGAACACCTCCTACTGAAATCGTAAAATGCATAGTACAGTTGAGTATGTATTTAGTATAAAAGCATCTATAATTATTTCTTAAATTTACCAAAATACAAAATTTAAAGAAACTGCTAAACGATTTAAGATCCATGTATATACGATGATTTTCTAAATGTATGAATTGAGTCACGCGACAATTTGGGTATATAACCCAACACAACGCAAATATGATAATATGATAATGCTGGATAATATGATATGTTGTTTATATGTGCTCCTAGAATTTTGTACGATATTGATGTATTCACAGCACACTTAATCCTTTCCAGAGATATGATTTGCCAAGCAAATTGCCAGTCACTGAAAAACATTAATTCATTTAGATACGACTCCTAGTAGTTGTGTTCAACTATTCTAATATTCCCTAGGACTGCAATTCTAAAGTTTCTTACATACTGTTTTAATTGCCGGTTTTCCCTAGTAAGGAACCAGGTTTACTGTAGGATTTGATGGTATCTAGCAATTTCAGCGACTTACTTAAATACTAAATTCCTATAATGTCAATAATTTTATTATTTTTTTTTAGTTTGAATTTCAATATAGGTTATGTCAAAATGCACAGAATTCACAATTCAGAAAGATCACATAATTATAATACATAGATAATTCACTAAATGCTAGAATTTTTTTATGATGCTCTGTTTTGTTATATTAGCTGTCGCTTCTTAGCCAAATAATTACATTTTTTGGAACTTTCAAATCAAGCTAAGAGTTTAGATTTGTTTAAAGGAAGTCACAGGTTTATGGTATAATAAAAATTAACTTTATACAAATTAACCGACAATTAATCTCACATTCACCTCATACAGCATTCACGAGAAGAATATAATATTCAAGAAACAAATGTTTGAATAATTAAACAATGTTTTACAAGGGAAAAGCAATTCAAACGATTTTTCAGGCCACTTAAAGCAGGTATATAAATTAAAATACTAAACAAACGAAGTAATTCCACTTACACAGTCTTCAAAAATGTTAACTTTAACAAGTCTTAATTAAATTAATATCACCATCATCATTGCGTAAAATAAATTAAACAAAACTTGCTTTGAACTATATGTTAATTATCAAACAGCATGATTATAATCGTTTAAATCATTTCAAATTAATGTGTATAGTATAGAGAAGAAGAACTAAAATAAAATGGGAAAATGGAAAATTAATTGGTTTTAATTTAAACGCACAACAACAACATCTAAAAAAAACCATTTCTAACATAAAAATTCATTTTTTTTTTTTTAAATCAAACAGTAGAACAGAAAAAAATAAATAAACTTATGATGATCAAACACGAAAACAGCACCCAACATCACAATTTTCATACATCTACACATAATTTTCCGTTTTATGAAAAATGTTAATTAACTTGTTGGGAAAAAAAATCCCAGAAGCGAGAAAGAAAACAAAATGATTTTAATTAAAACTTAAACGTAAAAAAGATTTTTCTCGGTTTTCTGTGTTTTTCACATTTTGCCAACATAAACACAACATAATATAGATCAAACGAAGTATAGAAAACCAAAGGGTATTTTTATAATGAAAATTTGGAAAAAAAATACATTTTACCATGTAGTATGTGTACTAGATGTTGTGAAAAACTGAAATTTATGTTCAGTAAGATGGATTAAAAAAATTTTATTTTGTTAATTTATCGGATACATATAATCATCTGCGCCGATATCAAAAGAATATTTTTTGAAGACAGCTCGTGAAATGAGTTTTCATGTTTATTAAAATAACCGCGTTTATATTGGTTTTAATTTTTTAATTAATTATTTAATGTAAAGTCCCATTTCAGTTCGGAAAATAAATTAATTAAATGTTAGTTTTGAATAAGCGATTTACTTGTTTGTACTGTACAATTAAAACCGTATTAATTTTAGTTCGATACAAACAAAGCCGCTACTCTAATTACGCTAGAATGTTGAAGATTCGGCGAAACAATCATTGTATGAGTGCAAATTGAATACAAATTTGAGTGTAATCGAAAAAAAACTTTTCAACAAATGTATATATTTATGTGCCAAGTGGTTATAGGGACAATGGCACACCAGGTTTTAGTAGTGACCACTACACGTTTGAGGGAGTGAGGAGGTTCAAACATTTAGGCTCTCTTATCACTCACGAAAGTCGTGCTTTCACAAACAAATTGTTCACAAAATACCGAGAGTTTACAAACTATGAAATGTCACATACAAAACGATCAGTTTAAGAAAAAAAAAATTATAAATGTTGTTGTTGTAAAACCATAACTCCAAAACAACGACGAAAACAATCTTGTGAATGAAGACTTACAAAGCGTTGGGCAGGCTCGTTGTTATGTATGGATGTGAAAATTGGACACTGATGAATGTGTACGAGATCGCCGAGGCCGTTGCAGTTGAAGATGGTTTAACGAAGTAAGAGAATGACTTAACTTCTTCTGATTGTCTAAGACAGTATAAAGACCATGCTCAGGATCGAAACCGTTGGAGCCAAATTGTTGACGCAGTAAGGGGCCAGTAATAGCCTTTACAAACTGTTTTATTATTAATAGGAGGCAAGTGCTGATGTCTTGAATACGATTAGCATTGTTACTCACCAGCAAAATAAGAAAAATAATCTAACTTTAGATACCAACACAGAAGTTTCTACATTGATACCACCGTTGTTACCCAGGTGATACGGTGTATGAAACCGGTATTGTCAGATATTGTGTTGAAACAAAATGATATTAAGGCTGTTCCTGACAGCGAATTTATATATTACTTGTAAGTATGTAGTAATGAATGATCCTTCCATCGATGTAACTTGATCTATATGTGAGCTATGTCATGTCATTCGAATTTATTTAAATTGATTGTCGTATCGTAGGCTGTGATATTAAGGTAAAAGTGCAGTATAGTTTTATTAACTCGTTATCTTCAGCAGGTCTGAAATCAGTTACGCCCTTAATTTATTTATTTATATTAAAGAAATCGATTTAGTATATTACAAGTATGATTTGATATGCAAAAAAATAATCAATTCAGTATTGATTATTACACACAAGATTAAAAAATTTAAATTTTACAATTTTAAAAATTAAAAGTTAAGTACTTCAGATTAGAAGTTGTCAAAAAAATTAGATTGAAAAAGTATATTTTTTACAAAAAATAAACTGAAAAGATGTTACCAGATAATTTCTGATAAATTAAGTTTTAAAATTTAAAAAATAGTTCTTCAAGTTCCTTTTGAAGCAGTCCTTTGTGAGATGAAAGTCAAAGTTTTCTTCAGCGATGTTGAATAATTTTGCCAGTCTGTTGATTGGACAATTTTCACCATAGTTAGTTGAGTGGCGTACTATCTCCAAAAACCGATGGTTTCGCAGCGATTTGATTGGAACATGGATAGCTGTATTTTCCAATATGTAGGGAGAATCAATAAGGCCAAGCAGGATGTTACCGATGAAGGCTGAGTCTAAAAATAAGCGTCTATTTTCCAGAGTGCAAATTTTATACTCTAAACATCTTGTCGTGTATGGTGGAAGGTGGGCTATATTCTCATGAAACGGTAAGCTATGGTCATAGTCCCAGTCAGTTTTCCTTAAAATGAAAACTTTCTAAATTCTTAAATCATTAGATTATTCTGATATTGAATGTGCTAGACTGCGGAAATGTTTAATACTCATGCACTCGTGCAAAAACCACTGTTGTTCCAATTTGGTCTGATAAAATATTCCATTCAGTTTTACAATTTGCGAATAATTCTAAAATTTTTATGTTTCTAATCAGATGTTCAACTACAGTATTTTATGAACTGATATTACGCAAATTTAAAGAATTTAGAGACATAAAATTCCGGTGGTCTTAACTTTAATCGAACCATTCCAAAATGATTTGCCATATTAACTATATATTTATCTAGTTGAAAATTTAGAAAATGGTACAAAAAAAAAACAATTCTGTAAAGTTAATTTAAGTAAATTTAATAAAATAATCAAATTCAAAATTTAACTTAATTCGAACTTAACAAATTGATAAATCCATATATAACCAGTATCTGATAGAATTTCTATTTGAATTTATTAAGTTCGACGATCTTAAAACTAACTTGGATCATTAAAAATGGGATCAAATGAACAATTGAAAATTGTATAATTTCACAACCGGTTTTGTAATAAGGAGACCAACCAACAGATCTTATTTGTGTTTCCAATTCCATTCACCAACATTTTCAATATTCACATAATAGAATTCGATGAAGATTGATGCACAATAGTATCACCTAAGTATAGGCAGTTTGACGATCTACCCACGATTGTATTAAAAATGTGTACACAGAAAACAGATACCACGATCACATGCACCTTCAAATACGCAAAAAATCGGGTATTCCTGGCTTTTAATATGAAACAAATTTTTTAAAGTTTAATCAATTAATTTTAAATCAAATTGAACAAAATATTGGCTTAAATATAATCATGATCAAATTTTCTGTTAAACTCTAATTGAATAATTCGTTCCGATTACGTTGTCTAATCACAGTTCGTCGAATTGGCTGTGATTGATTATGAGCTTATTTGAGAGTTTGGGACTACAAAGATTTTTAAAATCACAGGGAATTAAAATGACCTAAAATTCAGAAAACCGATAAAATTATGAAACTTTGAACGATTAGTGCATGAACTTGAGAAATAAGTCCTCTTATGCACCCTGAAAAGTGACAGTGTGGTGCGCTATTTGGTTGGGGGAGGTAGGTAGCTCAAACATTAAAGAAAATGGAACTAGAAGCACCACTACAATAACTGGACATTACCGCCTCATGAATCATATTTTAGAACACCTGAATTGAGTGCTTTCGGGTTGTTCAATACCCAACGCAACAATGCAATTACTACATTAACTGTTTCTAGATCAAATTATCTCCATAAATGTTAAAGCCGAGTATAGTACCTCCGTCGCCAGATTTAATATCCCGGACTTCTTTTTAAGAATATGTATATCTAAATAGCGCGATGTATGCTAATAAACCAGAAGAATTGCAGCAATTCAAACAAAATCTCATGATCATATGAATAGATTCTGACACAAGCAAAACTCCGGATCTAATTGATTTCTACATTACAAGAGGTATATCCGAAAATCACATTTTTCTAGAAAATAGTGAAAGTCTCTCATCGGACCACTCGCCCGTCATTATGACTGTTAGTTCCACGATTGTTAATAAGGAAAATCCACCTAGACTAACAAATAACAAAACCAATTGGGAATTATTTAGAAAATTGGTTGAAGATAACACCGATCTTCTTGTACCAATCAAGGATCCGGTTCAATTAGAAAATGAAGTGGATCTATTAATCAATAATATACAACAAGCAGCATGGGATAGCACCCCTGTAATCCAAAACAAGGAGCGTAATAATTTCATTTATCCAGTCGAGATCAGGGACTTGGTTAATGAAAAACGGAAAGCAAGGAAAACATGGCAGAGAAACCAAGCACCACAAAGCAAAAGAATTTTTAATTACCTTTGCAATAAGCTTAAGCAAAGAATTAGAGAACTAAAAAATGAATCGGTCACCCGTTATCTTCGTAGTCTTACAGACACTAAAGAAACAGAGTATTCTCTATGGAAAGCTACAAAAGCATTAAAAAGACCAAATTATCAAATACCGCCAATAAAAAATGATGAGGGAAATTGGGTAACAAGTGCCAAACAGAAAGCAGCACTGTTCGCATCTCATCTTGAAGGAACGTTCCAACCATATGCTAGACAATCAGCGGATGAAAATATAATACCAGTGCACAAGAAGGATTGTAGGAAAATACCACCTGTAACTCTACGAGAGTTGAAAAATGAAATTAGCCATAACATAAATACGAAAAAATCTCCTGGCTATGATTTAATTACAGGTGAAATAGTGAAGGCACTTCCTGAGAAAGGGGTGCGAAAACTTCTCCATATAATCAACGCTTCATTTCGACTGAAATATGTACCTCTGCAATGGAAAGTAGCAGAAATAATTATGATACCGAAGCCGAACAAACCATCTAATAATAAAATAAATTTTTGAGAAACTGTTATACAAAAGGATGAAACCTATAATACTTGAGAGAAAGCTAATACCACCACATCAGTTCGGATTTAGAGAAAACCACTCCACCATAGAGCAAATTCACAGGATTACAAGTATTATTGAAGATGCACTTGAAAATAAGAAAATATGCTCAACAATATTTCTGGATGTAGCACAGGCCTTCGATAAAGTATGGCATCCTGGATTGGAATATAAACTGCATCGAGATTTGCCAAAAGAATACTTTCAGATATTGAAATCTTACATTGATAACAGATATTTTCGCGTTAGATGTGAAGAAAAATTTTCCGAGCTAAAGAGGGTATCTGCAGGGGTTCCCCAAGGTAGCGTGCTAGGGCCAGTGTTGTATTTACTTTACACAAGTGATTTACCAAACACAAGCGGCACAACAATAGCAACATTTGCGGACGATACAGCAATTTTAGCTACTGGTTATAAAGTAGGACGAAGCAACCAGAAAACTGCAACGGGCTACGAACCAACTTAGTAACTGGACCAAAAAATGGCGCATTAAGCTAAATGAAGAAAAATCAACGCACGTTAACTTCACCAATCAAATAGTTAACTGGATACCAATAGAACTAAATTCCAAACAAGTTCCCTATGCTAACACAGCCAAGTATCTTGGCATGACTCTCGATGCTAAGTTAAAATGGAAAGAGCACATTAAAAAGAAAAAGGAGGAACTACACATTAAATATAGAAATATGTATTGGCTAATTGGAAGGTATTCAGAGCTGTCAATACCTAATAAGTTGCTACTATACCAACAAGTTTTAAAACCTATATGGACTTATGGTATTCAGCTTTGGGGCTGTACTAAGAAAACCAATATTAAAATAATACAAGCTTTTCAAAATAAAGTGTTACGTGGAATAGTGAACGCTCCTTGGTACATAAGAAACGATAACCTACATAGGGACCTCCGGATGGAAAACGTCAGCGAAGAAATAACAATTCATGCAAAGAAACACATACAACGGCTTGGTCAACATGAAAATGTTGAGTTACGTGGTATGCTGAGTAACACAAATGGAGTACGGAAGGCTCCAAAGAAAGAAACCACTGGAATTGGGAAGACTACAATAGGGTGGCCAAATTTTTAGAGATTAACAAATGGGTTATATCTCTGCAAATTGAACATAAGAAAGCTAGAGAAATTACTAGATGATATATGTAATCAGTTGTAATATTTAAAACAAAAAAAAACAAAAAATATATATGAATATATTCGGACGAAGTTAATTAATTGTGAAGTCTGTGGCACACTAGATTTTGCATAGATGTGTGTATTAAAATACAAATATTTTAGAAACTTAATTTAAAAATTTGAATCGAAATTTTATTTTATATTTTAATAATTCTCTAAATTCTATTTCGATGGTGTAGACTTACTTGTCAATTTTATTGATAATAAGGAATAACCTTCAATCACCTTAAATCTTAAATGTAGATGCCATAAAGGAAAACTATTCAAATTCCAAGGCCAAACTTACGACCATTCTAATTTATGTTAGTGGTTTTTCTTAAATCACCTCGGAATCCAATAAAGATAATTATAAAGAAATCTAGCTTCAAATTGCATATAAAGGGTTTTCCAATAGGAATGATATGATTTTTAAGTGACGTTTCGGCCATTTGTATTATGTCACGATCTGTCATTTTTTGTTTCATTGTATTCAGTACGCAAGAACAACGTTTACAAATTATTCAGAAAACGATAACGATTTTTTAAAGAAAATCATCTTCTCCGATGAGGCTCACTTTCATCTAAGTGGTGTGGTAAATAAACAAAACTGTCGGTTCTGGTGGGAAGAAAATCCACAAATTATTCATGAACAACCATTACATTCGCCTAAATTGACAGTTTGCTGTGGTTTTTGGTCTGGTGTAATCATCTGTTCGTATTTTTTTCGAAATGAAGCTGGTAACTCCGTTACTGTCAATGGAGATCGGTATAGATCGATGATAACCAACTTTTTATGGCCGAAATTGGAAAAAGTTGATCTTAACAACATTTGGTTCCAACAAGACGGGGTTACGTGCCACACAGCAAGTGCAACAATTGAATTATTGCGAAAAAAGTTTGGAGATTCGATTATTTCAAGAAATTGTGATATTGAATGGCCTCCAAGAAGTTGTGATTTAGCACCATTAGACTATTTCTGGTGGGGTTATTTGAAGTCATTAGTCTTTAGTAATAAACCAAACTCTTTTCAAGCTTTACAAGTCAATATTGAACGTGCTATTTAGTGGAAAAAGTGCTCGAAAATTGGGTTCATCGAATTCGTTCCTGCAGAAGAAGTCGTGGAGACCATTTGAATGACGTTTTATTCAGAACTTAATTGTATCGATTATACTTCACATTAAATAAAAAACATTTAAATTTCCTTAACAATTAGTGTGCTTGATTTTTTTAAAGAAATCATATCAGCCTTATTGGAAAACCCTTTATTTGGGTAAATAATAATAATAATTAATATTATAATTAAATAAATTAGGAGGTAGAGTAATGCTAGAATAAAATCAGTATAACAAACACCAGAATGTAATCTTAACCGGAGCTGATATATAGGGTTTTCCAAGAAGGGGTTTCATTTTGAATAGCCTGATATTTGAGCAGCTGTCAATTTTGAAGCTGTCATCTTTTGACATTTGACAAGTAAGAACTACGACATTACTAAAAATGGTACGATACACGCTTCAACACGCCGGTCACCATAAATTTCGTATCTTGTTGCAACACAAGCAACGAAACAATCGCAATTTTGCAAGAAAAATTTCATGACCGTGTTATTTCTCGAAGAGGTGATCACAGTTGCAGACCGAGATCTATCATGAATCGTAGATTTAACACTTTAGACTTCTTTCTTAGGAGCCACATGAAAGATATGACCAGTGATGGCGAACCCATGACCCGTGGGTCAAGGAGTGACCCACGAAACTATTTTTAAATACTCAAGAGAATGTTTAGAAAATTTGGAATGTTTTAGATTTAAATTTTTTTTCAAAACACTAAGAAATCCTATATATTTATTATATAATAATTGGTACATAACAAAAAAAAATGTTTTTCTTATAAAAAATAGAATCTTAAAAACTATGTAAAATAATAATAAATTATTAAAATATAGATGTCTCCACCGAACAAAAATAAATAATATAAGTTTTAAATATCTACTTATTACTAGATGGGGCATTTACTTATAATAAATATTATGATGTTAGTTTTAATATAAAATCGGGGAAATCACCTGACAATAATAATACTGTCTCTAATCAGTGAATAAAATATTTATACATATAATAGATTTGTATCATTAAGCAAAAGTGTCAAAAGTGTTAATATTGGTATTATAATTAAATATTATTTAGTAAGTTATAGTTTTAATAATTGGTAAGTAATTTTAACGATATAAACTTTTTACAAGCCAATATTTTTTGATTTTTTATTATTAGCAAATTTTTTGGATTTTTTATTATTAGTTCAGGATGTCAATGAACAAAAAACATAAGGCTAATGAAGCAAGTACAGTGAGACTGTATCATGAAGAATGGTTTCTCAAATTTGGAGTCATTGAAAAAAATAAGAAAACGGTTTACATGCTGTGCAAAGAGAACGTCACAACTCGTACTTATAATGTAAAAAGACATTTTGAAACTATTTACAAAAATCTAGTTTCATTAACAGACGAAGAGAAAAAAGTATACTTTTGGCAGGAGTTAAAAAAACATCAAGCTCAAACTGATACGTTGAAATCCTTTGTTGTGCCCAAAAAAAAAATTACATCAGCTAGTTTTCAGCTGATACACTCAATTGCAAAATATGGGAAACAAAATATGCAGAAGAGAGTTTTTTAAGAAAGCTCTTTTAGATTGCAGCAATTCGTTGTTTTCCGATTTTAAAGAGTAAGATCTAATTATTAAACGAAATAAAGAATTGTCAATTAGTCGGAACACAGTAAAAGACAGAATTTTAAGTATGGACGAAAATACTTCTATATGCAATTAAGTTGGTTGAATATTAATAATTTAGAAATAGAATTGGTAGAATTTCAAAATAGTTTTTTATGGAGAAATAAATTTGAAGATTTAATTGTAAAAATAGAATTAAATAATCCCCAAATTTCTTTTAATGAATCAGCAGAAGAAAATATTGAAAATATTATACTCCAAGCGTGGAATTCTATGCCAAATACATTTATTTGCATGAAAAATTTAGCTAATGCTGTATTGTTCGGATCGTCTTATTACTGTGAGCAACTATTTTCTTCATTGAATTATATAAAGTCCTCGGAAATAAATAAAAGTGTAATCAAAAAACTAAATATAAAAATTGTTTTAATTTTAAAGATATGTAGTTAGTTTGACCCGCGACTCTAAATTGAAATTTTTTTAAATTAATTTTGACCCACCAGAAACAAAGGTTCGCCATCACTGGTCTAGACCAATGCTCCACAATCGATTCGAGACCTTAAAGATGGAATTCGTGAAGTTATCGAGGACGTACAGCCGCAAATGTGCGAATTGGTCATGGAAAATTTCTTGAAAAGGATATGGTGCTGTAAGCGTAGCCGTGGCGGCCATTTGTCTGGTATCGTTTTCAAATGTTAATGGCATACCTTGTTATGAAATATAATGAAATAAACATTCATTGATTTCTCTTAAAAAATATTCGTTTTTTTTAAATATCAAAATGAAACCTCTTATTGGAAAACCCTTTAGATAGTATACTATATATACAATGTATGCACATACATTTATATTTATTTTATATCAGATATTAACACACTCAGCCGTTCATATTAATTTTACTTACACATATAGACGTATACGTAATGTATAATTTCCGATAATTACTATGTGCGGGAAACTCATTTCCCAATTAAACTGTTTGCACGACAATAAGTTTATATTAAAAAAACACACTGTCGGCTTCTTTTGTTGATGCCATATATAAAACAATTAATTATTTAAATTAACAAGTTAATTATTGTTATAATATGATTATAAACAATCGTATAGTAATTTCTATTCAAACACACCGTATTTGATCAACCCACTCACGGCACAATCTTTAAAACCCACACATTCTATGTACATAACATATATAATTCTAACAAACACAACATAACACAAAATAATTTGTAACGTTCAATTTTTCGTGTGTTTGATGAAAATTTAGAAAAATTAATGAACAACTAAAAAGTTGTGTTTTATATAGTTAGGCATCTACATTATTCATTTTGATGTTTTTACAAGAAAAAACTAGAAGCCGGAGACTGTCAATCAAAATTTTTATATTTTTTGACAGCCGATCAATGTGTTTTATCAGCTACATGGCGAATTTACTGTATATATAAATATTGTATACATGCAGAAGATAAAATATATTATTGAGTGTAATACAATAAATTAACCGACCATCTGACATATACGTATACTTATGCGGGCTGGTTTCATATTTATTTTGACAATGACACTTTAATTTAGATAAATTAAAATGTAGCCGCAATGTTTTAAACTTTTAACAATAAAGAATTTTAATATTTCCACATACGGAGCGATTCACTACATTTCCCATTACAATTTTCTCTCAACACAGTTTTTAAAATGATTAAATTTTCCTTTGTCATACCTTCGCGCTTTTGATACAAATGCAACATCAAAGCATAAAAATGTTGCTTTTTTTTATAGTATACAGCAAACGATTTCCACAACAGCGAGATTTGGTGGAAATTTTTTAACAATCATTTGTAACAGACATAATTGCATAAGCCATTATATTTTGTATACACGAGAACTATTCAGAAAATTAAAATAATTAAAATTTGCATCTCGTACATTACATGCATCGTTAACATAGTATATATACATAGAGAACAACCCGTTTTGGACAAACGAAATTAATTTGTATGCCGCGGTACTCCAAAAGATAAAACGAAAAGTATACCGTGTCGTATGTAAATTGAACACCTAAACAGCTTCATATAATAATTCATAACCACACCTAGATAATTAAACTATTTTGATTATATATGGATATCAATGAATGTTGATACAGGTAAAATACCACCTGTGGATTAGATTAAGTTAAGATTTATTTTCTTTATTTTAAGAAAGAAGAGAAAGGTTTGGTATTTTCTTTGGTCAATTTTTAAATAATTTATATATTTATCTGCGCGCTCAAACCTGTGTATTGGTGGAATGAAATTGTGGATTACTTATATATGAAATGAACCTACAAACAAACATTTGCAGATGTCGATGAGCTTATTGTACCACCGGATATCGAATTGAAATCAAACTAACATTCAAACAATATTTTCAGTTCCATAAAATGAAGAAACACCTACTTGCAATTAGTTTAATTAACAAATTTCTCAAGCACTCAACACATTTTAATTACAATGATTTCTTTAAAAATTTTAACAATTGCAATAA
Organism: Tipula unca; assembly: GCA_951394425.1. Classification (NCBI taxonomy): domain Eukaryota; kingdom Metazoa; phylum Arthropoda; class Insecta; order Diptera; family Tipulidae; genus Tipula; species Tipula unca. The sequence continues at coordinate 157,708,511 of OX596380.1, read as the reverse complement.
AAATGAAAAAACCGATAAAAAATAAAATAAAAATTCAACATTATCCAATAAATTATGTTCTGGTTATTCGGGAAAGCGCACACAGCACAAGAAAAATAATAACAAATGTGATTTTTTATCACCTCACTACGTTTTATATTATTAATGGGCGGTATACATTTTGCATACTTTATATATGTATATATAAGTACATATTCATATATGTATAATACTCGTATGCATGTACAAAATATATTGAACTGGATGTAACAGAGGTGTTTACGCCACTGAAGTCTGTGCATACATGCTGAAGGCAAATTTTCATTTTAAATCATAAAAATTGAATTTTATGATATGCGAACGAATATATGTATAATTATAATTAATGTAATGCTACATATTTTATTTATTTAATGGGAAATGTGTCGGTCTTGTGTTACTTGCATATAACACGAGCTATAATTTTATCGGTTACCATCGACATTTTATAATTCGCGATTGACCCGCCATAAAAATATAAAGTATATAAAGCCTCTTAATCTTCATACTTTCATTTCACGTATTTAAGAATATATGATTTAGAAATTGTAAACTATAGGTAATTATGATTTCGAAACTAACGACATTTTAAAGTTTAGATGGAATTTAGAACTCCCAGTTAAAATTTCTATATATAAGGAACACATCAATCACAAATCCTTAAATTTGTAAAATGAACTCTGAAATTTTAAAATGTCAAAGTAACCAAATTCGTATTTTAGTGCTAAATTCTCATTTGTTGCAATTCCTATTTTTAAATCCCAAATTTTATTTCTATTATCCTAAGGCTTTGTGTGAATATGTTACAAAAAATTAGTTATACCTTTGGTGAAATAGAAAATTTTTATGGTGAAATATTTTAAACGTGGTGAAAAGTTTAAATTTAGACAGTCAAAAATTAAAACGAATCGTGTCGTAAAAAAATATTTTGCTGTTTATAATTTTAATATACGAGTATTATAAAAGATATAATTTAATAAATGAAGCTATGATACGGAAATACCGAAGGAAACTTAGAGAAGTATGCAATTTATAATGGATATTCAGCCAATCGAATACTGTAAATTAAGGGTGATTTCGAACGATGTTAACGAGATTTTAAATAGAAATGAGATTAGAACTCAAGAACTCCTTCGAATTAATTCGTATAGGCTTAAAAAAATAGTGCAATTAATGCCGAATAAACATCACGGATGGATGGCAGCCGGTTGAAGTTATCGTGTAACTAGAGGGTTTGTAGGCATCAGGTGGTAATAACACAAGTATACATGATAATAGTTTAGAAATACATAAAAAGATGTAATTTATAGATTTACTGTTACTGTTTACGATTATCCACAAATCGATGTTAGACCATTTCACGGCACACATGCAACACATCATAAAACCACCAGCAGATGAAGACCAGATGCAAATTGGGATGAATTTTTGTAGGCGATCTAACACCGGTATTTTTGCCAATGCAATCGGAGCTATAGATGGACGTCACATACAGATCAAATGTCCTGTGAACAAACACGATGAATACATCAACTATGTATAAGGGTTTTTATTCAATCCAGACCAAGCAGTCATGGATAGTACTCACTTATTTAATGATATGTGTTCGTAGGTTCTCCAGGTTCTGTTCACGACACAAGGGTATTTAAAAATAGTCCGCTAAATTTAAAAATATTCTATTAAAGCACAGCTAAAAAAAAGTAGGAAATTTTATTAAGACTTGAGCGCTTTCCGTCCCCATTCCATATGACCACTTATTAGAAACACACGATAAAATTAGAACACGTTCTATTTATGTATATCAGTTTTGTTACTTAGAATCAAAAATGTCCAGTTCTAAATACCCCGAAAGCCTATATTTCGGAAAATTTGAGTAGTTTTCCGTTGAATCAGATTCACACCTCTTCAAACATTTTTTGGCTATGATGGCCCCTTATTAGAAACACTCGAAAATATTCGGACACTTCGATATACATATATGTATTTCAGTTTTGGTACTATGAATCAAAAATGTCGAATCCTAAATTCCTGAGAGAAATATATAAGAATTAAAATACATAAATAGAAGTGACCGAATTTTTTAGTGTGTTTCTAATAAGGGGCCATCATAGCCGAAAAATATTTGAAGAGGTGTGGGTGCGGTTCAACGGACTCAACATTTTTGGGTCTTAGTGTCCGAATTTTTTCGAGTGTTTCTAATAAGGGGTCATCATTGCCGAAATATATTTGATTAGGTGAGGGTCTAGTCTAACGGGAAATTACTCAGCTTTTCCTAAATATAGGCTTTCAAGTACTTCACAGTTTTGGTTCATAGTATCAAAACTGAAATACGTTAATAGAAGTGTCTGAATTACTTCGAGTGTTTCTATTAAGGGGCCATCATAGTCGAAAAATATTTGAATTGGTGTGGATCAGGTCTCAGCGTTTTGGTACTTAAAACTGGATTTTTATGAATAAAAAATTTGTTCCGTGAGTTTCTAATAAGCGACCACATTAACCTAAAATAGACCTGGTTCTAGTCTCATAGATTTTCCGAAATATAGGTTTTCAGGTACCTAGGACTGAACATTTTTGTCTGTAAGTAACCGAACTAAAAAATTTCTCAGAATATTTTCATGTGTTTCTTATAAGTGATCAATTGAATCGGGGACAAGAAGCGCTCAAATCTTAATAAACATTACTATTTATTTAATTTGTTCTTTAATTGAATATTGCTTAATTCAATTACATATACAATATGTATACAGAAATCCTGGTACATCAGAACATCGATACGACGTATTCTAAAAGTTGATCTGAGGATGTTTATATATAAAATTCAATTGGTCCAAGAATTATTGCCGAGGGATGCACCACAACGGCTACAATATGCCAATAGATTGGTTTTACTGCGACAGAAAATGCCAATTTTTTGAATAATCTGATTATGAGCGATGAAGCACATGTTCATTTAAATGGATATGTTAATAAACAGAACTGCCGAATTTGGGGTACGGAGAATCAGAGAGCATTGCATCAGCGACAATTACACTCTCTTAGATGCACTGTTTGGTGTGGAATCATGGCTGATAAAGTTATTGGTCCATATTTATTCGAAAATGAAATTCAGGAGCCACAAACCGTCTCTGGGGCGGTATACCGGATCAGGTTGGAAAATTTTTTTACGTCCGGTAGTTCTTAATCATCGTGACATATGGTTCCAGCAAGATAGAGCTACAGCTCATACCGCAAGAGCCTCAATGGCGATTCTGCGAGAACTTTTCGAGGACCGAATAATTTCAAAAAATGCAGATAGAAATCACCTGGCCACCTCGTTCTCCAGATTTGACGCACCAGATTTTTTTTTGTGGGGTTTCTTGAGGGATCGAGTTTACGTCAACAAACCACAAAATATTCAGGAGCTAAAGCGAAACGTTGCGCAACGTAAAGCAAAATGTCTTAAATAAAGCCATTAACTGCCAATGGGTGAATGGACGCCACGCAAAGGATGTCATTTTTCATACTTAGCTTAAAAATAATTAATAATTTGTGGTTTCATTTAAAATTATAAAAATTAAAATTTACAATTATGTATAAGCATTTCCAATCAGTCAGTCCAAGTTGGCCCACCCATTAAAAAATAAATCCCTTAATTTTACGTGAATTATATCATTTTATCTATTTTAAAAAATTTCCCGTATTAAGATCCTATATATGGAATAATAAAACGGAAAAAAGAACAAAAATAGAAAAGAAAATATTTGTTAGAGAATTTTTTAATTTTTATAAATTACTTGTTTGAAATCATCCTGGATAATAGATTTAACGGATAATTGAGATTCCACGTATACTTGAAAAGTGTTAAATTTGCAATTTTAGTAAAAGTCTTCTATAGTTTTCTAAAATACACTGACTGTTAAAAGAAAGTATTAAATAGATGTTTGAACGTCATCAATTTCTTGCTACTTTGGATTTAGTGCCGCAATCAAATGCTATAAATCAAATATTAAATAACCGCCCTCGTTAGCACAGTAAGTAGCGTGCTTGCTTTGTTATTCGAGGGTCTCGGGTTCGATTCCCGGTGGTGACCAAAAACACGGTTGGGTGTTTTTAATGTGTAAGTAAATGTGTTTGTCCGGGTATTGCACCGTGGGCGCATTTAGTGGCAGTGAGTGCTGGAGTAATCCGCCCAATTTTTATTTTTTTTTTTGTAAATAACATTTAAAATATTTCTAAATTCAACATTTAGTCGAGAATCCGTGATTGAAATTATATTCTATATTATATTGGACAAGTTTATAACTAAAACTTTGATATGTATATCACTACTAACTTTTTCTTTTTGCAATAAGGTGACGTAATGGAACATCGATAAAAACTAATCTCAAATTCTAACAATCATTGTAAAAATGCTAGCAATTACAACTAGCAAGTGATTGAACACCACTAAATCGGTCTTCAAATTGATTTCATTGGAAATCAGCATATGAAGGATATATCAATTTCATAGTTCGTGATCAAAATTCTAATATGCGCATTTGAATTTAAATGCAGTATTTTATAATTTATGGTGTGACGCTTATAATACGTTTAATAGTTTTCTATATATAAATAGTTAGTAAATTTGTCATGTAAACAATAACCATTAAACCATATAACATCAGCATATACTCGTATATACGAAATAGTAATTAACAAAATAATAATTTTATATGGGTTCCAAAATGTCTGAATTTTTATTATTTGATTTTATTTGGCAAAACCATGTGAATCGCATGTATTATGTATATGTATATACGTTGAATGATTTTGCTTTATTATGTAAATATTATTAATATTCTACATACGAGTATATGTCATATAGACATAAAAATAATTTACAAAATATTTATTTTCTCAGAAATTTAATGAAACTTGAAATTTGCATATCGCTTTATAAACGAAATAGTATAATTCTTTGATTTCATTGGTTGGATGGTAATACAAACACGCAAAATTGTATAAACTTAAAGATTTGGTTTTAACTTAAATACAAATTCTGCTACAGGCAAATTATATATTCTTCTTATTTGATTTTTTTTATTTTTATGTACAAATCGTTTTTATATTACCTGGACGAATTTAAGGCTTATCGATTAAATTGGTACATACAATTACTGTATGCCTGTAAACCAATTTCTGTCAACATGAATGTAGAATAGCAACATGAAGTATAATTAAACTGTTATTACCAATTTATATACGATATTCATGTGGGTAATACTTATATGCATGAGGCACATTATGTATATACATGATTACTATACACTGAACTCATAATAAATAAATAAATCATTTCCCGTATCTCTAGTGCTTATAAAGGGTGTTTTTTTAAAGCCAGAACTTGAAATTGTAAAAAATAAAACAAAACTTTAAATTTCTATGAAAAATATACTCTAGCAGATGTCAGTATACTCGGGCAAATCATCATGAATAGCTTGAACAACGCTACGAAATTATTAAAATTTACTTTGAAAAGCAGTCGTCGATTCGCGCAACATATAGGCGACTTCGTGATTTTTATGGCACACATAATCGTTCATCTGAGCAAGCCATCCGTTGAACTGTGGATAGATTTCCTTCCACGTACATCAACACGTCGAAGGAATTTGAGTACTGAAAAGAATATCGCCGCTGTAAACGAAAGTGTGGAAGAAGATCCAAATTTATCGATTCGTCGTCGTTCGCAGGAATTGGGGCTCAAACAATGATTTTTTGTTTGAAAATATGGTTGACATTGATCTGGACGAGTTATGGTTTCAACAGGATGATGCTACGTGCCATACGGCGACCGCAACCATGGACCTGTTAAAATCAAAATTTGGCGATAAGTTGATTTCGAGAATGGCCCTGTCAATTGGCCTCCAATATCGTGCGATTTGATACCTCTCAATTATTTCCTGTGGGGCTTCGAGAAGCCTGGTTTATGCTGATAAACCAGCAACAATTGACGCCTTGAAGGCCAGCCGTGCTCAAAAAAGTGGCCCAAAATTAGACGTCCAGAATGCGTTTCGTCAAGAACAGCCGCGGTGCCCATATGCCCGAAATCATTTTCAAATATTAATGCCATGTATTAATCTTTCGAATAAAAAAAGATTTTTGATTACAATTTAATATTTTGTGTTATTTTTTACAATTTCAAGTTCTATCAGGCTTAAAAAGCACCCTTTAGGTACATTTATTTACAAAGTTTATTTGGACCAAAAGGCAACCAAATATTATTTATATTATTCCGAAAATTTGAAAAAATTCTTTGGAAAAATACATATCAGATGACTACAATGCATAATAACAGCAATGGGGATCGAATTTGGCGGCTATGTATAATAAAGTTAAATATTCAGGAATTCACCTCAACCAACGTCGTATAAACATAACATAATGGACATAAAGGAAGCAATTGGCAATGAAACTGACAAAAATACATCATACACTAACATAGATTTAAATCCTAGGACTTTTAAAATCCGTACTATGAACTTAAAAATATTTTAACCCGACAAAAGGAAATGGGGCGTAGTGTTTTGTCAGTTTAGTTGATTTGATTGGATGAAAGATCGAATTTTAAATCATTTCGATTTAAATCCATACTCGTGTATGCGGATTCGGGAGATAAATTAGAAAATATAAAGTCAAAAGAAAAAAAAGTGACTTGTAATTTATCGGAGTTTTAAAATTTTAGAAAATTTGATAATTTGAAACAAGCGGTTTCACAGCAAGCTAAATTTACAGATGACGATATTATAAAATAATTTAATTGGAGAATACTTTCAGCTTATTCAATTCACCAAAGTTTGAGCTACTTTCCAGTACATGACATTTCAAAAGTACTTATAATTTTAGGCCTTTAAGCCGAGCTATGGCTATAACATTCACTCACACTAGCTGTCATTTTCGTTGAGTTAAGATTTGTCTTGGATAACAAACTAATTAAAATTTTGATTTACTTCACTGCACTTTTCATGCCCAAATTCGTTGTGCTTTAATTGTTCGATTTCCACTGCGTCGCTAAGTAAATACTAGTAAAATAATGTTTGTTTGGAGAAATAGGGAAACTTGGTATTTATAAAGTGAAAAGTTATCAGATTTATGATAGAGAATGTAAGTTGTTATAAATAAGTGGCAGCTTGTAGAAAGAAGTATAATGTACAGTCTGATTCACAATTGGTAATTGATACACAGAAACACAACTATGACACATTTTGGCAAATTACCAAAAACTGGCCTTAATCCAAATTTATTATTTTTAGACGGTATGCCATTGATTTGATTTCAGCAATTAAGTTAAATTGAATGGCAATTAACATTAAGCCAAATTTATATTAAGTATTGAGTCAAATATACATAATTCTAACATAAACTGTTGCAATCAGATTTTATGCCGATAATATAATATAAAGAAAGATATAATATAATAGAATATAGAAATATAATAATATATAGAATGAAATATTAAAGAAACTGTTGAAATGATGAAATAATTCTGTGTTGAATCTCAACATTAAGTTGACTGCAATGCTTGAGTAACAACCTAATGAGTGCAAATCAGATAACCCGAATCCAATATCTTCCTTCTACTGTATAGCGTAATTTAAAATTAAATGTGACTATCGATATCTGTTTAAAGGGTTTTTCAATAAGAGGTTTCATTTTGATATTTAAAAAAACGAGTAATTTTTAAGAGAAATCAATGAATGTTTATTTCATTGTAAAGACGAAGGTATGCCATTAACATTTGAAAACGATATCAGCCAAATGGCCGCCACGGGTACGCTTGCACCACCATATCCTTTTCATGAAATTTTCCATGACCAATTCGCACATTTGCGACCTTATCTTTCACGTGGCCCCAAAGAAAAAAGTTTAAAGGTGTTAAATCACAAGATCTCGGTGGAAAATTGTGATCACCTTTTCGAGAAATAACACGGTCAAGAAACTTTTCTTGCAAAATTGCGATTGTTCCGTTGCTTGTGTGACACGTAACGCCGTCTTGCTGAAAATAAACGTCGTCCACATCAATATGTTCCAATTCCGGCCATAAACAATCATTAATCATAGCTCGGTAGCGCAATCCATTTACCGTAATAGTTGCACCAGTCTCATTTTCGAAAAAGTAAGATCCAATCACACCGCCAGCCCAGAAACCGCACCAAACAGTCACACGTTGAGGATGGAGAGGCTTTTCAACAATCATTCTTGGATTTTCTGACCCCAAGTGCACTCTGGCACTGACACTGCATTAGTTGAAATTACCAATTTAATCTATAGGGCATTTGAAAATCAGGCATATTTGTGTAGTCTATTCTTGGACCTACACAAAGCATTTGACTCTATTGAATCTAAGTAAAACAAAATTTATTATATTTCACTCCCCATTTCTACTACATTGTGATTTACCCATTTTGCAGGTTTCTAATGTTGTCATTGAACGTGTGGACAAGTTCAAGTATCTTGGTATAATGCTTGATAAGCACATATCTTGCGATAAACACATTTGTATGTTGAGCATGAAAATATGTCCATTTATCGTTTTGATTAGAAAACTCGTTCCCTTTGTTCCAACGCATGTCTTAAAAACGATTTACTTTTCATTTATTCATTCACGTTTCTTCCATACTATCTCAACTTTTGGAACTGCAGCAAAATCCAAATTAAACAAATTGCAAATTATGCAAAATAGAAGTTGCAAAGCTATTTTTAAATTTCCACATTTATTTCCTTCCGTTGAGTTATATAATTATGTTGCCGTTGGTATTCTTCCAATAAATGCATTATTTGAACTTCACGTAACTTTACACATGTACATAGTGTCTGAACGTAACATCTACACTATCTAATATGCAATTTCAGTATGTAATAAGCCATACATAGATACACTACTCGTAGAACGAATTGTCTAATGAGCAACAAAATAAAACGGATTTTGGTAAGAAATCAATAACTTTCATTGGACCCCATGTCTATAATAAACTACCAACCGCAATAAAAACGTCTGAAAATGTTTTCAAATTTAAAAAATTACTTAAAACTCAATTAGCAGGATGTGTTGAAGATTACTTGTGATTTGTGCTTTTATTATACATACTATTGATTTAAATAAGTAGACAAGCTTATATTGTATATTTATATTTTACTTAATTTTAAGTGTTCAAAGTGCGACTGATCAGCTTTCAAAGGACAAATAATCCACTATAGCTATCAGTCACACTTTTTTATTATCACAATTTAAGATGTATAATGTAAATAAAATAAATAAATAAAAATTCATAAATCAGTTGAGATCTCACTAAATTTGAGTTTTCATTTCAATATATAGATTGAAGGAAACGTAAGTTTGAATTGAAATAAATACCAAAACATATGTACATACATTAATTAGAGACTGTTCGGCTGTTTGTCCTTTGAAAGCTGAACAGTATCCCTATTTTGTACACGGCTACACATCCGTCTGTTAATTGGCCATCTGCACAATGCATAGCTCAATGCTAGCCTGTACTAGCATGAACGATGGGTCAGCCCAAGAGTTCCACATTCCAACAGAGGGTCATAGATGTTTTCAATTAAATCACCGATTATAATCGTGAGATGGAAAATCCCTTTTGCATCCCGCCTCTGTTAGAATTCGAACCCGGTACCTCCCGATCCAAACGTCGCAGCTTTAACCACTGCGCTATTTGCTCGGTAAGTTGCACTTTAAAATTAAATAAAACGATGAAGAAATTTGAAATACTGAAAAGTATATTTTAAATCGTAATTAAGGCTTCAATTTGATAGTGATTTTTAACGGAAACCAATATGAATTTAAATAAAATTTAATAGAATAACACTGCAACAGAATTGATTTAAATTTGAAACCGTTTGAAGTGGATATGTCAAAAAATGAAATTGAATAAAGTTTATTGAGGTTATTATGCGTGTTAAATAAAATCCTGGGTGATAAAGCGTGTGTAAAAATCGCACTCGTTCCACTTACAAGTTACTACACTCCAGTAATCAACAGTTTGAAGCTTTATTTCATAAAGAAATTGTCAGAATTTACTAATTGCAATTATCAATGTTTGCCACAGTCATATATGTCAATTAATCGATTTATCACAAAATAATTTAAAGAAAAGCCGCCGCATCATAAATCTCGTTAATCTTAAATTTGTGACTTGATTATCAATATTTATATGTATGTGTGTATATTCGATACATAATTTATATTTATCTCACGTTCCGTACCGGTTCGGTCTAATTCGAATTCTAATCTTTATCAAACTTTTAATAAAAATAATCATGTATACTGTCATGTCACACAATAAATTTTTTAATAAATATTTAATTCCAGTTAATTAGTCTTAGACGTACATATATAGATATACGACTATAGTACATTAGAAGTTAGTCCGAATAATAAATCCATTCAATTATGTTGTATAATATACAAACAAGTATAATGGTACAGCGCCTTCAATTCAATCTCATGAGAATTAAATCAAATTCATTATAAGAAGAAGAAGAAGAGCAATTGTAAATATTGTTAAGAAAAGTTGAATTATTTATAATTTTATATCTATATACATGTACATATATCTTAATTATCTTATCATCACTAATTTGTCGCATGTCAAATTTTATTATTATTTTTCAATTGACATGTACATAATGAAAGCATACCATTTATGTATATCGGTTTCTTATATATGTGTATTTATTATATAAATTATGATAAAATCGAGCGCACGAGATACATACATACATAAGACGTTTAAAACCGTTGAAATAATGTTTTTTTTTAGTTGTGGCTCTGGATATATCGTTTTATCCTTGTTTGTATACATTAGAAAGAAAAATATTTTTTTTATCATACCTTGCTTTCATGTTTTCAATCCAATTTTCATTTTAAAATACCAAAATGATTGGTTATTATAAAAATTTATGGCGGTTGGTGGCCACACCATATAACAACATATCTTCGCTTTATGTTCTTGTTCAGCGATTTATTTTTTTATCTCAGCGATCGTTTCACCATCATTAAATTGATCATGAGATGATGATGATTTTTTTTTATGTTTTATAATTTTTTGTTCGACAGTCAAGAAAATTGTATTTATTATACAGTTCGGTCGGTAAGAAAGAAATGTTAAATATATAAGATAAAAAAAAATAGTGATTTTTTTCTCTTAATTGTGAAGCGTTAACGTGATAACAATATAATTGCTGTTAAAAAAAATAGGTGGGGGGAATTATAAGGCGGACAGAAATACTGAATATTCTGGAAACAATCAAAATTAAATGGGAGTTCGAAAGCAGGAATAAAGCACTTTTCATATTAACGCCTCGGCTTTGCGCTGCGAAATTTTTTTTTTCCACACTGCGATCCACACTTGACTTCAACAAATCAAAGTCGCGCAAGGCGCTGTCATTTGTCAACCTTACAGCTAATTTGAATGTTTTCCGTTTTATATATGTATAATAAAACGACGAAGCGTCGCTCTAATATATAGCTGAAATTTTCCTAAACGGAAAACTACTATCTGCGAGAACTTTCAGATTGAATTGATTTAGGAATTTGCGTTTCAAACGATTTAAATTTACTCTGCAGTCAAGCCATTCTAGAAACAAAATTGAATCACAGTAAGTTGAAACAAAATTCGAAAACACTATATTTTCATCTGAGAACCTCGCCTACAGTTTTAAAAAAGCTTCACAGTAAATTTCAATATTTTAAAAAAAATTAACTCCACTGTTAGCTATTTCTTTCTAATCTTCATCTGGATATATCAAATATGGTGTTTGATAAAACGTTAATTCCGTTGAATGTCTGCCTGAAGAGTGAGCAAAAAATATGCATTACGACAGTTTAAAACAGTCTCTTCAAGCACCCGCTTACATATAAAAACAAATATTTTTAATACAGAAATACTTATTAAAATCATACTAAAATCATTCTCTAGGCCAATACTGGCCCCTCACTGAGTCTACTATATGGCTTCAACGGTTTAGATCCTGAGCATGGTCTTCATACTGTCTTAGACAATCTGAAGAGACAAAATCGTTCTCTACGTCGTGGAGCCATCGTTGCCTGCAACAACATGTGCGCCTACCATATGGTGGCTCTCCTTTCAAACATCGCTGAATAATTCAATTTTGGGCTGTAAATCACACTCATGATTTTTCGCTCAAATGTTAGGAGCCATCTCTCGTACTTATCCGTCAGCACCCAACTATCACATCCAAACATAATAACGGGCCTGATCAACGCTTTGTAAAGCTTCAGCTTCACGGCACTTGATAAGTGTTTAGATTTTAGCGGTGGCCTTAGAGGATACAAAGCACGACTGGCCGCTACCAGCCGCACTTTAATATCCTCACCCACACTGTTATCATGAGTGATAAGAGAGCCCAAATATTTGAACCTCCTCACTCCCCCAAATCTACTAAAATCTGGTGTGCTATTGTCCCTATATAACCAGAGATCATGTATTTGGTTTCGGACTCATTAATCTGGAGTACAACAGAAGCTCTACAAGCGGATCAAGTATTTCCTTCACTCCGTTGCTATTCAATCCAATCACGTATATGTCATCTGCATATGCAAGCACCAGATTGGACTGGCGATATAAGATGTTGCGCTGAGGTTTTTTTGTTCTACGAAAGATGTACTGCAACATAAGATTGCAGAGTACCGAGGACAGAGCATCTTCCTGCCGAGCACCCGAGTTAACTGCAAAAACTATCGATAGACTGCGTCACTGTCCTCTTACACAGTCGTACAAATTTTGTTGGTATACCTAGGTATTCCAGCACAAACCCTCTCGGTTGATCAAGTATAGGACTACTGGAAATCCTGATGTACGGGGTTGGAAGTTTCATAATATTTAGATAGAATCATCCGCAGCGAAAAGACCTGACCAGTAACTGATCGATTCGGAGGAGAGCTATACCGCGATAATTTTCACACTTCAAGCGATCTTCCTTCTTGAAAATGGGGCATATCGCGTCCACTTTTCATTCGTTAGGCATTACTTTGGTTCGCCATATTAATCGAATAAGGTCGAAAAGACAGTTCCACAAAGTATCCAAAGTAGATTTTGTTGATTAGGAATAATTTACTATACTTTTCATTAAATTGTCATTGTCCTTGGGTCAATTGATCTTTGACATTTTTTAGCCGTCTCTTGAAATAAAAAGTTTGCCAATCTCGGGTTGAAATCATAGGGATCGGCAGCAAGATATAAAATATTACTTGATAAACTCTTAACCCTACTATTTTTGTAGCAAGTTTTATCACTGTAATGCGTTGCTTTAGCTGACATATATTAATTTATCCTATTTGTAAGTTCCTAAAAATTACAAAGGCTCTTAATTGAGCAGCAGCTTAGTATTGGTATTATTACTAATTTCATTGAATTACTTCAAATTAGTGTAGAAAAATAAACATCGATATACCATCAATAATATCAGAAGCGCCAGAAGACTACATCGATTAAAAGTCCCTGTAAACGAAGGAAAGATCACATTTTGAAATAATTCAAGAGCCAACCGGCTTTATAAAATATTAACAAAATTTTACTACTATTTACATAATGTATAGCTGTTTCAAAATTACTATGAGAGTTTCGAAGAATTACAAGTTTGTAATTGAGAAATCTATCCTTGTATAAAATACGTTGAGATAGAGAGAGATACACAAGATCCAGAATATTACAATATATCTAAAAATTCATAAAGATGCCTTGAAATGATAATTTAATAACCAATTCAAGTTTTATATACATGTTAAGTAGTAGTTAAGATCAAATAAGAAAATTCCTGGAAAGCGATTCTCAAGTCCCTCACACCAAGAAAACTTTTCGCAAGATTCTATAATTCCAGAATCAATTTGACAATACATGTTTGAAATTTACTGTTGTTCAAATTTTGAAATTACGAATCTTTTCAAAATTCCAAACTTCCAATCTTCCAACGAACATATTTATTGAAAACAAAAATCCAAAGGTGAAATGAGGTCGTGCCTTGAAGTAAGGAAGTCATTAAAGTTACTGTATACACAGTGTGTTTTTAATTCTGTTTTTTAGGTTTGTTTTTAATTACAACGGAACGTGGTTCGTTAAGTCAAGTGGTGGCATAAGTCTGTCGCCCAATTTATTTGTTTTATACGTTTGCCACATTGTATGCGACTCATCTAGAATAAGCGTGTAATTGATGCATAATAACTCAGTTTTCCATGACATAAGGCCTCTTGCTAAGCGGATCGCTGAAGGCCATATTAGATGATCCATAAAGAATCTCAAGTCTATCTTCGGCTGTATTAGCTATACAGCAACTCGTTCTTTTCTGGTTTTGTCAAGATTTTTTCTTATTTTTTAGATAGTTGTTTACGGCTTATAGAAAACAATTCTTCTGACCCAGCCGTTGAATGAACGGCCGTTCACTCTTAGTGATTGAGTTTTAGATCGTATTGGCCACCACTATGCTAGCGCTGATAATTTTTTGATCGTTAGAATTGCCGCTACATAAATTAATCACGATAAATTACATATTAAAACTACATTAGAATAGTTTAAATAAATACCTCGCAGCTTCCAAAGAGGTTGAACATTACTGCTATAAAGTAATGGAAACCTAGAAGGAAGTTAATAAATGCTTATGCAATGTTTTCGTAATAAATCGAGAAAAACGATCTAAATCTAATTTCTCAAAAAAATAGTTTCCCGAGTGTTGCGATATCGACAGTTTTTCCTGTAAATCAAAGTTTTTTGTGATGATGATCAGTTTTCCAGTTATTTTGTTGAAATTCCAGTTTTTTCGCAACTGAATCAGTTTTTCAATTTATGTTTCAGTTAAGTTAGTTTGGGTTATTTTAAGCCATTTTAATTATAAAATGGAATTTTGTACATAAATGAAATGTTATGATGAAAAGTTCATTTTGTTAATCCTAGGTAGTACCTGAAATTTTCTTGTATATTATTCAGTTATTTAAAATAGTCAAAAAAAAAAGCTATTTTGAACTCGTAAAATGTTCCGTGCCATACCCGGTGGCTTCCGTTAAAAGTAACAGTGAACCAACTATTGAGTTAGTTTTATTTTGCCCATCTTATGGTCTCAAAAACAAATCCATTTATTAAAAATTTTAAAAATATTTATTTAGCAGTGAAAATTTCGGCTTCACTTGGAGATGTTGGTTACATTATAACGGTTTATGTAGCACAATTCTAAATAAATGTGACTTTAATAATGAGTTTCTAAAAACAGTTGAACTTATGTAGCTCCGGCCAATGAAATTAGAAAACAAACCACTTCAATTTCTCAAATTTTGAACCATATGTAAATAATATACGTTGCTACATGAGTTGTAGAGTTCTTACACATTTTGAAATGTTGTCAGTTTTTCTTTATAAAATCTCATATCGACAGTTTTTTGGGTCAAAATACAGGATTTTGTTGCTAAATAGAAAGGTTTTCGGTTAAAATGATATGGCAATACACTGTCCGCAATCAAGTGAAGCGTAGTGTTTGTTAGTGTAAATATTAATAAACTAAAACATTTTTTTGTTATGGTATTTATAGAACTCCGTCTGTATCTTTCAGCACACATTCAGAGTTTAGAAGGTTAATTCGTGCAGCAAGACTAGCGATCAATTATAAAAGTGAAATTTAGTTGTCTAACGTAACTAATTCGCCGCGAAGTCTAAATATTGGAAGCATTATTTAAAACAAATAAACTATATAGCATATATGTATATAGGTCATAATTAAACTCAATAAGCATCTTTCGCATAAAACCCCGCGGATAGATATAAAATGCGCAATTTCCAAGAACCAGTTTTAACGATTAAACTGTCAGTTTTCATTGAAAAATATAACATTTTCAAAATTGTGCAGTCGCTGCTAATTATTGATTTCTTATAGTTTCATTTATAGTTCAAACCGATATCTTAATTTTATTTATTTGATTTGTGATTCATTTGGTTTGATTTAGGACTAAATTTAAATGATAAATTAAATTGTATTCTTTTATTGCATTGTATAAATTATGATTTTACCTAATGTTAAAAATTAGGTCAAGCTGAAATATTTTTAACTATACACACAAAAATTGCTGTGTGAATTAGTAAAAGTGTTGACAAATGAAACCCAACAAAATGAATCGCTTTGCAAATAAATTATGTTTTTATTTTACTTTTAATTTTATAATTTTATTGCCGCTTAATTTTTGTGACACAGTTAAACAGGGTTTGTTATCGCTTTAATTATTGAAATTCAACGAACTTCAAACAATTCATTTTATTTATGTTTTTCCATAAATATCCATCTATAGATTTCATTCTTCTAAAAAATACGAAAAGGGCAAAGTTAAATCTACAGCTCGGTTTTAATGGATAAATTTAGTAAAAAAAATACAAAATTACCTGCTAATCAAAATTTAAAATTTTTGCGCCACACTTCATTACAATACAAAACAAAATATTATTCTTAGAAATACGAATTTAACTTATTTCCTAATTTTAGAAGCATACGGATAGTTCAATTTATAGCATTGAAATGATGTTAAAATTATACTGTTGCACATCCACTAATTTTTTTGATTTACCTGAAAAGAAATAAAAAAAGTTTTTTTATATTTATTCAAATAACACAAATAAGACACGTATAAAAAGTTATCCCAGAATTTTATCCCAGAAAAATTAAAAATGTACATCAGCTATAGTACAAGTGATAGTATCTATTATCTCTCATGATAGAAATGTGTATAATGCATATACATACAAACTAAATCAGTAAATACAAGTTGTGAAATCATTACAAATTACGTTTAAAGATTAAAATTTTAAATTAAATTTATCTAATAAACTGAAAAATACATTCAACAGCTTATCAAAATAGCACATATTTAACATTATTTTTAATTATTTCACCAGTCCCATCGTCTCCAGAGTCAATAAGGTAAAAGTGTCGGATTAGCTTGGGTGTTTTTTTAAGTTTGGCATACTAACACCAATTTTTCCTGTGAGCGAGCCAATTTAGGTTTAAGCTAACTATTTCATATATTTTTCATTATTTTTAATTATTCCACAAGTCCCGTCGTCTCTAGAGTCAATTAGGTAAAAGTGTCGGATTAGCTCTGGTAGTTTTTAAGGTTGGCATACTAACACCAATTTATCCTGTTCGTTTCAAAAAACTTTCACGGTCGTGACCGAGCTAATTTAGCTTTAAGCTAACCATTTCATACAATTTTTATTATTGACAATGGGACTGGCGAAATAATTAAAAATAATGAAAAATATATGAAATAGTTAGCTTAAAGCTAAATTAGCTCGCTCACGACCATGGCAGCTTTTTGAAACGAACAGGATAAATTGGTGTTAGTATCCCAAACTTAAAAAACACCCGAACTAGTCCGACATTGGATCGAGTGTTTTGAAGTAGTGGTTTTTGTTGGCTAAGTTTAAAAAACTTTTGCGTTTATATAACAATTAAACTTTAGGATTTGTCTCCTTTTATATAATTTTATTTATTATCTTATAACATATATTTTTATTTATTTATTTATATATATTTTATTTATAATTTCAATTCATATTTATTTATTTATATAATTTTTATTTATGATTTTATTGTTATAAATTTTTATTTATATTTTATTTTAATTTAGATTCACCACCACGTTATTCTGATTAATTTTAATTTTGCACTTGGTTGTTAATCTTGACACTCCAAAATTCAATATCGCAATGGACGACAATATTGTGTTGTTTTGTTTTGTTGTAGTGATGACGTCGCCTTCGTCTTCGTTTTGTGAAGAGGGAACACATGCGCCGGCGACGGTCGACATTGCACTTTTGTTAAGTGCAGTGGATTATTATTGCATCACCGAACATTGTTGTTCGTGGTGATGTTGTTAGATGGCGATGGTTTTACTATAAATGTTTTATAGTAATGGTTCGGTTATTGGATAGTGTTGGTTGGATAGATGTATATGTGATGGGGTTAGTGAACGCTTAATTCAAATAAGTTGGATTATGTTTGAATTTCACTAATTGTTTTGTTTGTGGCAGAATCGAATATCGGTGAGTCGAATATTCGAGCTGCTACAGTACCCCCTCTCCAGATGAGAAACCATGGGTTTTGAGACGTTATACGGTGAACCGGACGGTTTTATATCGTTTGCTGGCTGAGATTTGATCAGCCGTGTTGAGAATACCGTAGGCCGGTTTCAATCTGTCGATGGAGATTGAGTGGTGTTTGTCTTTGATTGAGACAATGAATTGCTTGCGTAAGCGGCGTATAACTTTGTATGGCCCATCGTATGGAGATTGTAATCCAGTTCGAACCTTATCAACCCGGACAAAGACGTAATCGCAATTGTTGAGCGATTTAGGAACGAATATATTGCTTTCATTCGTTGGTCTTGTTGCCGTGGGGATAAGATTTTGCATGGTGGTGCGGAGTTGGTCGATGACTGTGTCGGTTGTGGATGGAGACGGTAGAGGATGCTCGATGAAGAACTCACCGGGTAGCTTGATGGTTTGACCGTAAACCATTTCAGCTGGTGAGCACTTCAGATCTTCTTTAACCGTTGCTCGAATGCCAAGTAGAACGATTGGTACTTCGGAGCTCCAGTGAATTGTGTTGCCTCGGGCCTTGAGAGCAGCTTTGAGCTGGCGGTGGAAGCGTTCGACCATGCCATTGGCTTGTGGGTGGTAAGCCGTTGTACGTATCCGATGCGAGCCGAGGAGTTTCGTTAACTCCGAGAAGAGCTTCGACTCGAATTGGGTTCCTTGATCAGTTGTGATGTCAAGTGGAACGCCAAATCGTGATACGTAGTTCTGTACGAATGTGGTGGCAATGGTTGCTGCAGACATGTCGCTCATGCAGTACGCTTCTGGCCATCGAGTGAAACGATCGACACAGGTGAGTAGGTATGAGTATCCATTGGATGGAGGAAGTGGTCCTACGACATCCAAATGAATATGCTCGAATCGACCAGGTGGAATTGCGAATTGTCCAAGAGGCGATTTTGTGTGTCGCTGGACTTTTGATTTTTGGCAGGATAAACAGGATTGTGCCCAATGGGTCACGTCTTTGTTTATGCTGGGCCAAAAGTATCGAGCAGTAATCAATTTACGAGTTGCGCGGACACCAGGATGTGAGATACCGTGTAGTGTGTCGAAGATGGTTCGACGTAGTTGCTCTGCGATGTACGGGCGATTTGCACCCGTAGATGTTTCGCAGTAGATTTCGAGGCCAGGTAGTTTGAAAAGCTCCAGTTTCAATGATGAACTGGCGTGACAAGCAGAACCAGAAAGTAAATTCTGAAGTTCCAAGTCTGCTTTTTGCGCTTGTGCGATCTTGTTGCAGTCGAAGTGAGTCTCGACTGTGGCCGTTTCGTTTGCTGTTGTGCGCGAAAGTGTATCCGCGACAACGTTTTCGGTACCTTGAACATGCTGGATGTCCGTGGTAAATTGACTAATATAATCCAAGTGGCGTGCTTGCCTTGGATTGCGTTCAGTTTTAGACTGAATTGCTCGAGTGAGAGGCTTGTGGTCGGTGTAAATTGTGAAGTCCCGACCCTCGACAAAATATCTGAAGTGTTTTATTGCTAGATATATTGCGAGTAATTCCCGATCGAATGCAGAGTATTTCTTTTCGGCATCCGAGAGCTTCTTTGAGAAGAATCCCAGGGGCTCCCAACACTTGTCGTTGTACTGTTGCATGACTGCTCCGACAGCAGTGTTTGATGCATCTGCGGTTATGCTGAGCTTTGAGTCGCTCAGTGGATGAGACAAGAGTGTTGTGCGTTCCAATTCAGCCTTGAGTGACATGAATGCGTGTTGACATTCGTCAGGCCAAGAGAAGTTCTTGGCGGTTTTGGGCTTACGTAGTAGTACTGCCAGGTGGCTGTGAATTGGGTTGAGTATTTCAGCGAGCTTTGGTATGAATCGGTGGTAGTAGTTTACCATGCCGATGAATCGCTGAATACTCTTGATTGAGGTTGGAGCTGGAAATTCTTTAATGGCATTGATTCGTTCTTGTGAAGGAAGGATGCCATTAGCGGTGATCTTGTGGCTGAGGAAATCAAGAGTGGATGCGCCGAAGACGCATTTTGAGCTCTTGATGTGAACATCAAACTCGACAAGTCGTTGGAAAAGTGTTTTCAGATGGAGTTTGTGTTGCTCCTCAGTTTGAGATGCCACAAGAATGTCGTCTATGTAGACGAAAACGAAGTCGAGATCTCGAACGACTTCGTTCATGAAGCGCTGAAACGTTTGTGCGGCATTGCGTAATCCAAATGGCATTCGGGTGTATTCGAAGAGGCCAAATGGTGTGGTGATTGCCGTTTTGAAAACGTCTTCAGGTGCCACGGGAATGTGGTGATAACCTCTGATGAGATCAAGTTTGGAGAAAACTTTGCAGCCATGCAAGTGCATGGTGAAGTTTTGAATGTGGGGTATCGGGTAGCGATCCGGTATCGTAACCGTGTTTAAACGCCGATAGTCCCCACATGGCCTCCAGTCTTGATCTTTCTTCTTGACCATGTGAAGTGGACAAGAAACGGAAGATGTCGATGTTCGACAAATTCCTAATTCCACCATATGTTGAAATTCTGCTTGTGCAGCTTTGTGACGCACCGAATCTAGTCTGCGTGGTCTCGACACGGGAAGATGGCCTTCTGTGACGATGTGATGAACCACGTTGTGTCGGACTGGCATTTTGTAGTTAGTGCTAATTTAGCTTTAAGCTAACCATTTCATACAATTTTTATTATTGACAATGGGACTGGCGAAATAATTAAAAATAATGAAAAATATATGAAATAGTTAGCTTAAAGCTAAATTAGCTCGCTCACGACCATGGCAGCTTTTTGAAACGAACAGGATAAATTGGTGTTAGTATCCCAAACTTAAAAAACACCCGAACTAGTCCGACATTGGATCGAGTGTTTTGAAGTAGTGGTTTTTGTTGGCTAAGTTTAAAAAACTTTTGCGTTTATATAACAATTAAACTTTAGGATTTGTCTCCTTTTATATAATTTTATTTATTATCTTATAACATATATTTTTATTTATTTATTTATATATATTTTATTTATAATTTCAATTCATATTTATTTATTTATATAATTTTTATTTATGATTTTATTGTTATAAATTTTTATTTATATTTTATTTTAATTTAGATTCACCACCACGTTATTCTGATTAATTTTAATTTTGCACTTGGTTGTTAATCTTGACACTCCAAAATTCAATATCGCAATGGACGACAATATTGTGTTGTTTTGTTTTGTTGTAGTGATGACGTCGCCTTCGTCTTCGTTTTGTGAAGAGGGAACACATGCGCCGGCGACGGTCGACATTGCACTTTTGTTAAGTGCAGTGGATTATTATTGCATCACCGAACATTGTTGTTCGTGGTGATGTTGTTAGATGGCGATGGTTTTACTATAAATGTTTTATAGTAATGGTTCGGTTATTGGATAGTGTTGGTTGGATAGATGTATATGTGATGGGGTTAGTGAACGCTTAATTCAAATAAGTTGGATTATGTTTGAATTTCACTAATTGTTTTGTTTGTGGCAGAATCGAATATCGGTGAGTCGAATATTCGAGCTGCTACAGTACCCCCTCTCCAGATGAGAAACCATGGGTTTTGAGACGTTATACGGTGAACCGGACGGTTTTATATCGTTTGCTGGCTGAGATTTGATCAGCCGTGTTGAGAATACCGTAGGCCGGTTTCAATCTGTCGATGGAGATTGAGTGGTGTTTGTCTTTGATTGAGACAATGAATTGCTTGCGTAAGCGGCGTATAACTTTGTATGGCCCATCGTATGGAGATTGTAATCCAGTTCGAACCTTATCAACCCGGACAAAGACGTAATCGCAATTGTTGAGCGATTTAGGAACGAATATATTGCTTTCATTCGTTGGTCTTGTTGCCGTGGGGATAAGATTTTGCATGGTGGTGCGGAGTTGGTCGATGACTGTGTCGGTTGTGGATGGAGACGGTAGAGGATGCTCGATGAAGAACTCACCGGGTAGCTTGATGGTTTGACCGTAAACCATTTCAGCTGGTGAGCACTTCAGATCTTCTTTAACCGTTGCTCGAATGCCAAGTAGAACGATTGGTACTTCGGAGCTCCAGTGAATTGTGTTGCCTCGGGCCTTGAGAGCAGCTTTGAGCTGGCGGTGGAAGCGTTCGACCATGCCATTGGCTTGTGGGTGGTAAGCCGTTGTACGTATCCGATGCGAGCCGAGGAGTTTCGTTAACTCCGAGAAGAGCTTCGACTCGAATTGGGTTCCTTGATCAGTTGTGATGTCAAGTGGAACGCCAAATCGTGATACGTAGTTCTGTACGAATGTGGTGGCAATGGTTGCTGCAGACATGTCGCTCATGCAGTACGCTTCTGGCCATCGAGTGAAACGATCGACACAGGTGAGTAGGTATGAGTATCCATTGGATGGAGGAAGTGGTCCTACGACATCCAAATGAATATGCTCGAATCGACCAGGTGGAATTGCGAATTGTCCAAGAGGCGATTTTGTGTGTCGCTGGACTTTTGATTTTTGGCAGGATAAACAGGATTGTGCCCAATGGGTCACGTCTTTGTTTATGCTGGGCCAAAAGTATCGAGCAGTAATCAATTTACGAGTTGCGCGGACACCAGGATGTGAGATACCGTGTAGTGTGTCGAAGATGGTTCGACGTAGTTGCTCTGCGATGTACGGGCGATTTGCACCCGTAGATGTTTCGCAGTAGATTTCGAGGCCAGGTAGTTTGAAAAGCTCCAGTTTCAATGATGAACTGGCGTGACAAGCAGAACCAGAAAGTAAATTCTGAAGTTCCAAGTCTGCTTTTTGCGCTTGTGCGATCTTGTTGCAGTCGAAGTGAGTCTCGACTGTGGCCGTTTCGTTTGCTGTTGTGCGCGAAAGTGTATCCGCGACAACGTTTTCGGTACCTTGAACATGCTGGATGTCCGTGGTAAATTGACTAATATAATCCAAGTGGCGTGCTTGCCTTGGATTGCGTTCAGTTTTAGACTGAATTGCTCGAGTGAGAGGCTTGTGGTCGGTGTAAATTGTGAAGTCCCGACCCTCGACAAAATATCTGAAGTGTTTTATTGCTAGATATATTGCGAGTAATTCCCGATCGAATGCAGAGTATTTCTTTTCGTCATCCGAGAGCTTCTTTGAGAAGAATCCCAGGGGCTCCCAACACTTGTCGTTGTACTGTTGCATGACTGCTCCGACAGCAGTGTTTGATGCATCTGCGGTTATGCTGAGCTTTGAGTCGCTCAGTGGATGAGACAAGAGTGTTGTGCGTTCCAATTCAGCCTTGAGTGACATGAATGCGTGTTGACATTCGTCAGGCCAAGAGAAGTTCTTGGCGGTTTTGGGCTTACGTAGTAGTACTGCCAGGTGGCTGTGAATTGGGTTGAGTATTTCAGCGAGCTTTGGTATGAATCGGTGGTAGTAGTTTACCATGCCGATGAATCGCTGAATACTCTTGATTGAGGTTGGAGCTGGAAATTCTTTAATGGCATTGATTCGTTCTTGTGAAGGAAGGATGCCATTAGCGGTGATCTTGTGGCTGAGGAAATCAAGAGTGGATGCGCCGAAGACGCATTTTGAGCTCTTGATGTGAACATCAAACTCGACAAGTCGTTGGAAAAGTGTTTTCAGATGGAGTTTGTGTTGCTCCTCAGTTTGAGATGCCACAAGAATGTCGTCTATGTAGACGAAAACGAAGTCGAGATCTCGAACGACTTCGTTCATGAAGCGCTGAAACGTTTGTGCGGCATTGCGTAATCCAAATGGCATTCGGGTGTATTCGAAGAGGCCAAATGGTGTGGTGATTGCCGTTTTGAAAACGTCTTCAGGTGCCACGGGAATGTGGTGATAACCTCTGATGAGATCAAGTTTGGAGAAAACTTTGCAGCCATGCAAGTGCATGGTGAAGTTTTGAATGTGGGGTATCGGGTAGCGATCCGGTATCGTAACCGTGTTTAAACGCCGATAGTCCCCACATGGCCTCCAGTCTTGATCTTTCTTCTTGACCATGTGAAGTGGACAAGAAACGGAAGATGTCGATGTTCGACAAATTCCTAATTCCACCATATGTTGAAATTCTGCTTGTGCAGCTTTGTGACGCACCGAATCTAGTCTGCGTGGTCTCGACACGGGAAGATGGCCTTCTGTGACGATGTGATGAACCACGTTGTGTCGGACTGGCATTTTGTAGTTCGGCTCTGCTGTAAGTAGTGGGTACTTTTTGAGCAGAGTGCCGTAGCCGTTGTCGATGTTGAAATGGATCGGTGTTGGTGTGTTAACACGGATCATTGTGGCGTTTATTGATAGCTTTGTAGCTGGGTCAATCAGCCGTTTGTGTTTGACATCGACAAGAAGTCCGAATTTGCTTAGAAAATCGGCGCCAATGATCGGACGATTCACTGCAGCTAGTATGAAAGCGTGCGTGAAGGTTCGTTTGAGTCCGATATCCACGTTAAGCAATTTTGTGCCGTACGTGTGGATGATTGAACCATTGGCAGCCGATAAGACTAGATTTGAATTTCGATTTGACAATGTGTAATTCATTTTGAAATTCATGGCTGGAATAACCGAAAGGTCAGCGCCAGTGTCGACTAGGTAGGTGAGTTTGTTGTGTCTATCGTACACAAACAAACGTGACGTATAGGGTGTGTTTGTGGTCAGGGGAGGCATGTTGCTCTCTACCCGTGACTCTAAAAGTTTTTTTGATGGTCAATGTCCCTTTTTACGGCGGCCGCGGACGTCGATGGTTGCGACGTGATGAAATTGCACGGTGGCGTGCATTTTCTGGCGGCTCTACCAAACTTTGTGAGGAACCAGCATTTACCATGTTGGTATATGTTGTTGCTGGGACTGCGGGTTCGATTGCGTGAGGGAGCTCGTCGTCCACGCGAACGGCTTCGACCTCTGAGTAACCCGTCGAGTCTGGACTCGATTCTCGACAGTCTTTGTTCGAGTGTGTTTGGTGCTGTTGCTGAACGGGGAGTTCTGTCTCCACTGCGTTCTCTTGATTGCCGGTATGGTGCATTGACTTGACTGACGCTTTGAGATGTGATGTTTATGACATCTTGTCGGCTATCTTGGCTAACGTTTGTGTCGTGGAGGATTCGGGCTGTGCTACCAGCGCTATGCGAATCAACTCCGGCATTTTACGTACCCACAAAGATTTAATGATATTTTCATTAAAATTATTGTTAGCCAGTGTTTGTATGTGCCGTAAAGCGTCAGATGGTTTTTGGTCGCCTAATTGCTGTCCTGAAAGCAATTGTTCTAGCTGACGTTCGCCCGATGGTGCTAGTCGTTCTAGCAGCGTTTGCTTTAATGTGTTGTATTGGTTGGTTGTCGGCGGATTGAGGAGGAGATCCGAGATCACATCGCACGTTTCTGGTTGCAAGGCTTGATAATGTTTGCAGGTACTTGGTTTTATCAGCGTATATACCTTGCAGTCCGAATTGTATTTCGGCGAGCTGAAACCATGTGTTTGCTCTTTGTGGCCAGAAAGGTTGTATTGTAATTCGCTGATGTGATGCCGCGATCTATATTTGTGGACTAGCGCCTTGAGGCGTGGTGTCCATTTTTTGTGGTTGATCTTTTTCATCATCCGACATTTTTGCACAAACCAATAAAACAATAAAAATACAACAATACAACACTATACTGTGAGAAACCCCCGAATATGGAGTTCCTTTCGTCCTACCTTATATTGGGGGGGCTCGTTGAAATTTAAAAAAAAATAAATGTAAATATAAATTTAATTCATGCGAGGTGAATTATGTTGCGGCGAGAAAACGACCAAGGTGTGAGACTATGGATGGGTGTGCACGTGGTGGTGAAAAAAAATATATAAAATTGTACAGAAATAATGATTCTACGTTAATGTTTTTTAATTAAAAGTGATTCTACGTTAAAAAATTTTAATTAAAAGTGATTCTACGTTAATGTTTTTGAAATATTGTTAATGAAAAAATAAAAAAGGAAAAATTTTAATAGAGAAAAAATATTTACTAATAATAAAAATAAAAAAAACTCTTATCTGGGTTTTGTACAATGCTGATGATGCTGCTGCTGTTGTTGTTGGTCGTTGCGGTGAGGGTGGATCGCTTCACCGTTTGAATTGTCCCGCCGTTGCGGTGAGGGTGGATCGCTTCACCGTTTGAGTTGTCCCGTCGTTGCGGTGAGGGTGGATCGCTTCACCGTTTATCCCGCGTTGCGTGTGTGGGTCGTCCCCTACACCACGTTTTTTAATTTTTTGTTTTTGTAATTTGTTCCCGCGTTGCGTGGGTGGTTCGTCCCCTACACCACGTTTTTACTGCTTTCCTACGCGGATGCGTGTTTTTTTGTTGCGGTAAAAACCGCTATCGGAGGTCACCACTTTTGCGTTTATATAACAATTAAACTTTAGGATTTGTCTCCTTTTATATAATTTTATTTATTATCTTATAACATATATTTTTATTTATTTATTTATATATATTTTATTTATAATTTCAATTCATATTTATTTATTTATATAATTTTTATTTATGATTTTATTGTTATAAATTTTTATTTATATTTTATTTTAATTTAGATTCACCACCACGTTATTCTGATTAATTTTAATTTTGCACTTGGTTGTTAATCTTGACACTCCAAAATTCAATATCGCAATGGACGACAATATTGTGTTGTTTTGTTTTGTTGTAGTGATGACGTCGCCTTCGTCTTCGTTTTGTGAAGAGGGAACACATGCGCCGGCGACGGTCGACATTGCACTTTTGTTAAGTGCAGTGGATTATTATTGCATCACCGAACATTGTTGTTCGTGGTGATGTTGTTAGATGGCGATGGTTTTACTATAAATGTTTTATAGTAATGGTTCGGTTATTGGATAGTGTTGGTTGGATAGATGTATATGTGATGGGGTTAGTGAACGCTTAATTCAAATAAGTTGGATTATATTTGAATTTCACTAATTGTTTTGTTTGTGGCAGAATCGAATATCGGTGAGTCGAATATTCGAGCTGCTACAAAACACTCGACCTCGCATGTCACTTTATCACAATCGTTTCTGAATCCGACTTAATATATCAGTTCGACTTTCGTTTTTTTATGATACTTATTTGTCTATCATTTTTTCGTGTTATTGAGATGGTTTAGTACGAAATTCAAGATTCCTGTGATAACAGTTTTATGAAACTATCGCGACATTAGGACATATTTTTCCTGGGATGGGACAAAATTATAGGATGATAGTTAATCCTGGGCTGATAGTTGATATAAAAGTGTCGCTATAGTTATGGTGTTGCCATTGCGTTTTTCTGTGATGAATTCTGGGCTAACTTTATATACATAAATAAGACGACAATCGGAACTCAAAAGGATATTTGAAAATCCCTTCGTACAATAAAACTGCCTTATGTAACATCAGCACAAGTCATCAGAAATAAATTAAAATTTACTATATATAACTTTCAATTATTATATAAATTACGTTAAGAAACATTAAATTTAATTTAGTAAAATTAACATTTACAGTTTATTTCTTAATTTTTTATTTCTTATTTTATCTAGAAAGTAATTTGCCGACAAAATAAATATAAAACAATATAATAACACAGATTTCCTTTGATGTGGTTTTTATTTTATCTTGAATTTTTTTATTTTATTTGTTAAATAGAAAATAATCTCTTTTTTATTTAACAAAACAAAAAATTATTTTTATCAAAAACTAAACATCAAAAAAAAAAAAAAAAAAAAATTTAAAAATACAAAAATTAAATGAATGAATGAATCGCGTAAAAATTCGCGTACGCTAAGATTATTATATTGGGTTGCGGTTGTTGTTTGTATTTTCGTTTTAAATACTGTATGGTGAAGGTGGATACATTATTATAGGATTAACATATAAATTATGCAATAAATTTTTTACGCGATTTTATTTAAAAAAAAAAACAGAAAAAAGATACATATGTATATAAAACTATCACATTATATAGAAAAAAATCAAGGAAGATAAACAAATAGTTAAGAGTGATTAACATAAATATTTAGTTCAACGACATTAACAAAATATAAATATACATTTAAAAAAAAAAAAAAAATTGTCTAAAAATAAATAAATTTATTTATTTTTTTCATTTTGGTAATTTTAAGATAAATAAATCTTTTATTTATCAAAAATCAACACCTGTAATCTTGAGACGGTTTTTTCACAAGCATTTTTTATTTTAATTTTATTTATATCTTAATGTGAAATCAGTATGAGCGGTGAGTCAAACACGAAGACAAACATTATAAGTATTTTTATATAAATATGTATTTTAGAATCTGTATGGTAGCGCTGCTGGGCGATCAGGCAAAGCACAATGATTTTATGATTAGAATCCGATTTTTAAGCCATGCATTATTATGATAACATGAAAAAAAAATGTCTATGCAAGGTGCAATAGATGCACTTAATAGATAATATCGAATTAATTACTTAAAAACAACGCTCAGTGACATTTATATTCATTAAGCGAGATGTTGCTTTGAACCATAATTACAATTCTTGGGAATATTTCAAACAGTTTTACGAATCTTGCAAAATTATCTAAGGTCCACTTAGGCTCATGATTCAATTTTATAGCATAATCTATAATTTAAAAAAAACACATTATACTTAAATTCGGTATATAAGCAAACTGCCAGATTGTCTTTAATTGAAATTGCAAATAGACTTTTAAATAATTAGCTAGAACGAGAATGATGAAATATTGTTATAATTTACATAAGATCAACTAAATTGGAAAATTGCCCGAATTTCACTTTTACAGAGCTACATTTTTATTTTACACGAACCAATTTTCAGAACTCGTGCTATCAAGTTATCCTGGAAATATAATCATGTATTGTTCTAGTTTGAGAAAGTACAGTCGGAATTGTCCTACTACAGAGACTTTAACGCAATTCGATGAATTTGGAAGATACACGTTCTATAGTAACTATATAGATAGACCTCTCAGGATTTATTAAATCATCGACATGTGATGTTTTAGCAGCTAGTCGCGTTATAAGTAATATAGGAAATTAAACTCAATTCAACGGCGAAGTTACCCAAAATAATCGGGTAATTTTGTAAATAATTGAAACCGATGAACAATTTTTTCCGAGCTATAAAATTAAAATTTATGTGATATACTCCTTGTGTCAGTTATGTACGTAAATGAAATTCTTAATCGAATATTGTATCATGGTGCGTATAAGCTTGAAAATAGTAAATATGCTTTACACGGAAAAGTAGTTTTTTCGCCCCTAGGCCATAATAATACCATGTTTCTTTATTAAACAATAATCAGTTTTTAAAGGTCATTATACTGGCCTCTTTCTCACTCAACTATTTGGCTCCAACGGTTTCGATCCCGAGCATGGTCTTCACCCTGTCTAAGACAATCTGAAGAGAGCAAGTCGTTCCCTACATCGTGGAACCATCGTCGCCTGCAACGACCTCTGGGCCTACCATATGGTGGCTCTTCCTTCAGAGATCGTTGCACAATTCGTTCCGGATCAGCACGCAGAATATGACCAAGCCAGCGTACTCGCTGCGATCTTATTTCATGTACAATATTGGGGATCTTTATCAGATCTCTGATCTCGAAATTATACAGGGCTCGGTATGTATCATCTACTTCGCGTTTTGGGCCGTAACTCACAAGCAGGATTCTTCTCTCAAATGTAAGGAGCCATCTCTCGTACTCGTCCGTCAGCGCCCAACCTTCACATCCAAACGTAACAATCGGCCTGATCAACGCTTTGTAAAGCTTCAGCTTCACGGCACTTTATAAGTGTTTATATTTTAGCAGTGGCCTCAGAGGGTACAAGGCACGACTACCAGCTTCCAGCCTTTGATAAGTTGCATAATTTTGGTTAAGTGGTGAAAACAGACTACAGTGATACAGGTGCAAAGCGACTTGAAGAATTTTAAGAGAATGGTAGTTGTAACAAGATTCTGGTTCAGTCTGGCGACCGGGTGTTTTATCATTTCTATCGAAGCTCAGTTACCAACATAATTTCGGAATCGTCTGAACTTTGATCTTTGATCATAGATTTCAAAAATCGCTGAGCAGTTATCTTTTTATGGTTTTAAATGTTAACTCGGCCAATTAAACCCTCTCTTTGCAAATACAGTTTTAGTTCTTGAATGATATTTCTTTATGTATTTAATGATTTAAATTTAACTAAGATGTGGAGTTAAATTAACACTATCTGAGATAACTTCAAGGCAGTGTTAAACAAGGGATTTCTTTATAATTAAGAAATTAGAGTACTTATAGATACGACGTGTCAAATGAAAAATTCATGAAAACACGTCTTAAATGGAATTTCGGATTTAATCGACCGGTTGAACTTGAATAATTAAATTTGGAACGGGGTTTGCTGGCTTTCTCTTTATGCCACAAAATATTAGAATTTTGTTCTGATCACTTTGCTTGTTCGATTTTCAATTTGTTTAAAGGAATTGCAGGAAAATTCAATAGTATTGGTTATATAAAAAATCCATGTTGGCAATGTGAAACATATACCGAAGAATTAATGTTTTAACTGAGTTGCAATAGAGTTGTTGTTCTGTTGTTAGTATCCATCTATAGAACTGAGGCCGAACCAATATTATATGTAAATAAAGAAAGATATAATTTTTTAGTCTTGTCATTTCACGACTTATGGAATAGAACAAGGAATATGAATGTCAAGAAAGCCTAAATTTCATTCCCGCAAAATATCCGATGACAGCACTAACGACTACTATCACGACATTTCTTGCTCACAACCCCGAAAAATTCTTCTATCACGATAGTTTTATGATATTTTTCTACTCTCAGGCCCGAAAAATTATACTATCACGATATATAATAGATAACGAAGATAGCCAAAATATGGCAATACTAACAGTAACCACTACTATCACGATATTTCTTGCTCTCAACCACGATAGTTTTATGACATGTTTCTACTCTCTGCCCCGAAAAAATATACTGTCACGATATATATACCAAAATGTACATATTATGTTACATTTTACTCTCAGCCCCGAAAAATATTTGTTTTCATGATACCGGCCGGATATAAGTTGAGTTTGCCATGTGATTCAGGAAGCAATAGAGTCAACCAAGGGGTGAATCAATAACTCGGCCTCGGATAATATTAAAAACTAAATGCATTAAAATTTGTTTCCAGTAAATCCTTTAAGTTGCATCATCTAACAGGTATAACACTTACACCATACCAAGTGAGAAAATCTCGAAATTGTGGCCAATTACCTAAACATCAAATGTGCTCAAACCTTTCCTCCTAAATGATGAAAGCATTATTATACTTACTTTGGTTGCCATGATGGTTGTGAGCAGGTATCTTAAATTGTAATATCTTAATAATTTGAAAATGCGCATACGAGATACATTGACGACATTGCCATAGAAATCAAAGTATATACACAAATTCAACTCATTGCTCAAATTCAAACACAATCTCTATTTTTCAAATTTTGCTTAAATCACTTAAGATTGCGTTTCAAATCTATGTTAAAATTCTCTTTAAATATTTCGATTCGGTTTATACGCCAACTTCAAGTCACTCATCTAATATAAACGCGAAAAGGTCTTACCTAGTCCTGATGATTTTTCAGAACATTTCACTTAATATTTAAAGGGTCAACTATCTAACCCTGTCGATCATTTTTAATTTATCGTTGAATTCTGGCAAAACTCAAGAGTGAAATTATAAATAACCTTCATCCGTCCCTAAAACAAAGTAACAATGAAGTTCTTTTGAGCAACTAAAATTTAACAGTAAATTTCCAATAATACAGCAATACAAAATTACAGTATGGGCTTTGCAAATAAATTTCTTACAAATTGTGCACTTAGCTGTGTGCCTATTTGTGCTCCTGTTACTTCTGTAGATGATCGCGGGATTAAAAGATGGGCATCGCTTAATGTTAAATTCATCTATTGGTCATTTTTGACCACAGGATCTTTAGTGTTACTTATTTAATAGCAAGATAACGGTTAATCGGAAAATTCCAAATTTTGAGTAAAACATAACTAAGGCATTTAAATTAGAGTCACAAAGTAAAACATGTTTAATGGTTTAATTTAATAAGATATTTGAAAAATAATATTCGATTTAGTCAAAAATATTTGAAAAGTTGATTCATAAGTTATGTGGATCCCTTCCATCAACATGTGGAAATCATTGAGGAAAAGTGAATTACATGATAATGAAAGCTATGTAGCTGTCAAATTATTAAAATACAGTTTATAGGGAATGAAGGTACTTTCTAATTAAAAATGCTTAGTAGGGTCCTAAACGTACTTTAAAAGTTTTGTAAATAAATTTCAGAATTAAAGTTTCGCTTGAAAAACAATCAGAGTCCAGGATGTTAAGTTAATTTACAATATTAATCGGATTTGAAAAATCGTATGCTAAATTTGCCTATATAGGTTTAAAATTAACTAAAGAACAAAGTAATGAAATCGCCTAAAATTTTTCCATTTGCTAGTGCCCCGATTTGGAAATGATTATTAAAAGATAACTCGTTAGTGATCTAACAAGTACTACTCTGGGCAAAAAATACCGGGAAATTTGAATTTAAATTTTTTTGGGATTCCGATAGGGTTGTCCCTATGTGTTGTTATTTTCAAGTTGGTAGTACAAATTACACGACAAAATATTCATTAGTGTTTGAGATAAAGTTCCTTTTGTAATCAGCTAAAAGTGAATTTTTCGTTTTCTATAATGTCTGAAAGTATTCAAGAACGCAGTTCCATTAAATTTTGTGTGCGGAATGAAATTTCTGCTACCGAAACGTGGAAAATGTTGCAGAAAGCATGAGTGGTACAAAATGTTCAAAGAGGGTCGAGAAAGCGTTGAAGACGAGGCACGGCCAGGACGACCATCAACATCAACTGATGAGCTACACGTCAACAAAATCAAAGAATTGGTGCTCCAAAATTGTCAATTGACAGTCCGAGACCTTACTGACATTGTTGGAATATCGGAAGGCTTCAAAAATCAAGGTTATGCTGACAGTCTTCTTCGATTATCGTGGTGTGGTGCATTATGAATTCCTGTCAACCGGCCAAACTGTCAACAAGGAATACTATTTGGGTGTTATGCGTCGTTTGCGTAATGATGTGCGTCAAAAAAGACGGATTTGTGGGAAGACAATTCTTGGTTTTTGCATCACGATAATGCACCATCTCACACTGCACTCCTAGTGTGAGTGGTTTGGTACTACTTTGAGGGGGATGTAATGAATTTTTGATTTATAAACAAATTCCCGGTATTTTTTACCCAGAGTCCTATACATAGTTCCAAAGAGTCACACTATGTGATGTTTTATAACTGGAAGATATTTCGATGTGCACGGGAAACTGCAAAGTGAACACATCGCTATAAATTTTAATTATTTATATTATTTTTTACAGAGAATAAAGGTTTGACACGCTTTATTGTGACTTCTTTAATTTCTGTCAGAAAAAAATTAACAGTGAATAACGCGAAGATTTCACAGATAAACCAGCTGTCATTACACTCAACCTAAAGAACCTATATTTAACGAGAGGTCCAGGAAATGTTAGTCACAAATACTTAGGTAAAAATAAGTTAAAAGTATCAGGACTAAATATTTTCTCAAACAAAAGTTTCACAATTGGTATAACCTTTAAATTTATTACCGGATTATTACCTCAACCTTAAAATGTCTAGCCTGGTACATTCTCGTTTCAAATTTCATTCTTACAATTCTCAGTTTTCTTGTTTGAAACTATTTCTACTTCCTCTCTAATCATGGTGATTAAAACCAGAATTAAGTCCAAATTGTTTTGTGGATTTATTAGAGTACTATTCCTATACAAATTATTGTATAGGAATAGTAAAATCTATTCATTTTTATTAACCGTCCAGCCGCTGTTCTAACAATATTCGAAGAGATGATGACTTGGATTTACCTTACTTATTTGTTTGGATTCATCCGAAAACGTCAAACATTTGAGCAAGAGAATTTGTGTAGTATAAGATTATAGTGTAAGACCAAATGTCGGCATATATGTAAAATTTTGTTTCAAAAATGTATTATCAATCATATCATATTAGTTGGTTTCACTTATTTAACTAAATCATATTTTACTCCAGATTTAATTTGTGAGAAATTTTACTACATAAACATTCAGACTTGAAATTGTCCACCTTTTGAAAGGTACAATCAGCAACGTATGTTGCAATTTCTTACTCCGGTAAATTGGGGATTTTAACACCGGAAATTGCATCTTTACATTGGAAGTAAAATAATAAAGATTTTGTGTATTGTTTGTGCAAAATGGTATACTTATTATTTAATTGGTAAATAAATTGAAATAAAAATATAAGTATTTCTCATGAAAATCATTCAAAATAATTTTTTTTAACCCAATTATGTGGGCTTAACTGACACACATAAATCTCGAACAATCCCCAAACAAAATATAATTTTATTTTAACTATATGTACAAATGTTTTATGAAACACACAATAAATAACAATTTTCCAAATCAACACTATCGTATTTCCCATTGCTTGGTGCGCGCTTAAAGAAGAAACCGTAAAAAAAAAGAATTCCAAATACATATAAAACTCCAACCAAATTTCCTTTTCAAAACTAAATTAAAAATAACATTAAGACTTATGTATGCATGTATGTTGTGTGTAGTTAAAATTAAACTAAATCTAAACTGAGAGCGAAGTAGAAAAAAAAAATGAAAATAAAAAACTATCCCACAAAATTAACTATAAACATGATTAAGATTATTTTTATTTTGGTTTTATTCTTTAATCTTTCAAAAATAATCTTAAAGAAACCATACATCTTGAAAACAAAAATATTTATATTTTTTAAGATTTATTTAATTTTTTGTATTTCTTCTCGTCTACTTTTTGGTTTTGTATGGGAAAATGAACGGAAACTAATCTTAATAAGTCGAGTACAAGAGATGTGTGAGGATAAACGAAAACAAATTGTGGGAACCTGGTGTAAATTCTTACCTTTCGTTAGTTCTTATAACCTATTCGAATTCGAGTCGTTGATTAGAATATTATATTTTAGTTTGCTAATAATATGGTATACAAGTATATGACCTACCTCAAATCATGAAAAAAAAAATATCTGAACCTTTACCTCTGCGTCTTTTATATACATATACATACATACAATTCAAACAAGTAATAACAAAAAGAAAAATACAAAGAGTACAAAATTCCCTTCGATAAACACAATAAATTTAAGATCAATAAACACCTACACACCTCCACCATCGTTATAAACCTTTTCTTTTGATTTTGATTTTATTGTAATTAATGACGAAGCAGATTTATGTATAAGAATCTAGAGAGAGAGAGAGAATCGTTAAGAAAAATTACCAATTGCGACTCTGGATTCATGTTTCATTATTGTGAAGTTCAATTTTTGGATCTTCTTTCGTACGTTTATTTTATCGCACATGTGGCGGTTTTTTATATTGTATCTTGTCTGTAATTTTCTGGTTGAATGGTTGTCAGAATTACTAATTAATTGGGATGATGAGATACATTTTTGTTTTCTTTTAAATTTTCGATTTAATTTGATGTATGTTTAGGATGTTTTTTTGTTTTGAGAAACATATAAGTATGGAATTTTAAATTATGTAAATTTTTATAGGCTGCAGCATCCTTGTTGATGCTCAATAATCCATTCAACGAACTCTCTTTGCTGTGCATGTGGCCATTAGGCTTCAGTTGTTGTGTTAATTGAATTTTGTAAGCAGGAAGACACAGATCTTTAGTGAGTATACGCTGCAGAGTGCGTTAGAAATTTGCAATTCTTGTCCACGGCGCCGAATTGATGTTCCTGGGTTTTCACCAACACTCTCATGCGCTGCTTCGATATTGACATTTGAACGGGTTGTTTTTGGACGACCAGTGTGTTTAGCGTCTCCAACTGATTCAGTCTCATTGAATTTTTCAAATAATCTCTTAGTAGTTCACGAAATTAAAACACTATTACGGCCATATTTTGTATGAAATTTTCGAACTGCGGCTGCCAAACTTTCATTATTTTTAAGATATTTTTCAATAATGAAAATACGTTGTTCTATCGTGTAACGATACATTTTTACTAACCCTAACCTCTCAACTGTCAAATTATTATTTTTTTTTTGGGTTGCCAACACTCTACTGCACAAATGGCGGCAAATTTAAATCTTGCGTTAATTTTGGGACACCCTTTATTTTCTTCAACCCTTCCTTAAATTTGTTACTGAATTTTAAACAAAGTTTGAGTTTATTTTCGATTAAATATAAGTGTGATCTCGGTAAATGGAATTTCATTTACTGCGTAAATTGAAAATTATCATTGAGCTCGAAGCAACTTAATTTTAAATTTGCTGATTTTCGAAGCTGTTATATTCAAGTTTCAAGAAAATTCATTTTAATCCAACTGTATATACAAATGGCATGAAGCAGAATTTGAATTTATTTTGAAAGAAGTGGAATTTGAGTGATAATTTGGATAATTTTAAATTAAGCTAAATTAACAAAATGTTGTGGCTTTTGTGTGAAATTCGCATTTAATCAATTTTAGAGTTAAAGAATTATATTATAAAATTTATACAATTTCTTAAAATTGACAAAAATTGTGAAGATCTTGGTTTTAGTAATTGAAATTTTAAAAAAGTTAAAATTTGTCGTGAAACCTACATGGGAGTCTGGAAACTTCAACAATATTTTACATAATTTTATTTGTTTGGAAGAATATTGATAAGTTATCAACTCTCAGAATTTGTGTTTGTGATTCAAATTTAAGAATTCGAATTTTAGAATTGGCGCATTGGAATATTAAATGGGATCGAAAGGGCCTGTAGAAGGGCGAAACATTGCTTATATAGAACATAAAAAAAATTGAATTTTAAAATATTTATGAATCCTTTGGCAACAAAATTTTAAACAGATTAACTATGATTAATTCTTTAAATTCTGAAACATTATGGCCACCTAGAATAACTAAACAATGCTATAAGATTAATAAAACATCAAAACACTTTATAGATAGATTTTTTTCTCGATTAACAATCGAAACTTTTAGACTAAAGACGTAGAATTTTTGATGATTTTGATTAATAAACTGCCGTTTCATAGTTAATTTTGATTGCGGTCATAAAAGTTAAGTCCCATCTCGAGAAAGACGGATACAGAAGGTTCTTAAAAAAAAATTAAGTATTTTTCCCTGATTTAGTGACTTTTCCAGTTATCAGATTAAAAATTGTTTCCAATGCAACATTAATTTTACATTAATGTAGAGCATCTTAGATTCTTGGCATTACAAACTCAATCCTTGGTAGGGGCCTATGATAAATATATTAAATTTTAATAAACTTTAGCAGTTGTCTAAGTAGTAGTCTAAGCATATTAGACTTTTGGATAATAATTGTCTGAAGAAATTCAAAAGAACTTTTAGAATATTCTAAACGTAATTTTGAAGCTTCGAGGTAATCTCGGTGCAAATTAAGAAATATTTTAGCCACTTTTCAGACTACTAATTGACGACGTTTTGAAAATTACGATATGGTGGTACCTTCTCATTTTTCAATTGTTTGAAAAGGTTTCAATAAAACAGAGTCTGAACCACATCTGGCTCGGGATCAGCATATATAATTTAAACATACAATGTTATGAACTATACCGTACAGCTAGTTTGTATCATAAAATGTTTTTGTTAAAAATCAATGTGCAAACGATAAATTCGCTCAACCAGTTTTTAAAGAGTTTTAAAACAAAAAACTTTTCCACTTGAACTAAAAATTTCAATTAAAAAGTTAAACTCTGTATACATAACATACTCTTACATATATATGCAATTCCAAACCATGATTTTTTTTATGCACTACGCTAATATTATTTTCCATTTACATATATACCAACTAACAATCTGTCGACATATTTGAGTTTATTTCTTTACTCCCTACTTGAGAATTTTATATAATATGTTGCGCACCCCCACTTAATAAAAAATATGGTTGCAGTGGGTATATATAGAAAAAAAACTGTTGTGCATATACATAGATATACATATGTAAAAAGTTGTTCACACTAAAATGCATGACTTGACAGTAGAGAATATCTTATCAGGTTAATTTACGTGTAGTTTTCGAAAAACAAATTTTAAGATGGAATGGGTAAGATGAAAATATGAATAAGTTAAACAAGTAGTGTTTCAACATATTATAGAATTTTATGTATGTATATATCAAGTTCTAGTTCGTTGCTTTTATTATACTCCTTAGATGACACAAATTGGATAAAAATATGAACTACTTGACCGGATTTTGCCGTTTGACTTGAAATATTCAAATCATGGCAATATACTTACATCTAAAATTTACCAGTATAATTCAAGACTAAGCGCCTTTTTCAATCTGGAAATTCGGAAGTCTCAACAATAAACAGCAATTTGTTTATATTCTCAGGTGTTAAACGAACTTTGATATAGCTAAATGGCTGCATTTGCTTAAACCAGTTCGTAATAACCTTTACAAGGCATTTGATTTTATACCATGGTAAAAAAAATAAATATATAAAATTAAATAACATTTTGAAAATCTTCTAAATTATAATTTTCATTTCTTTTCAGCTCCATGTAAATGTAACTAATCTCTACAGCAACCAAACCATCAGAAAAAATAATTAGACGAAATCTTTGAAGATATAACTACTATTGTTGAAATTATAGTCGAAGTGTGTAAAATACGAGTACAGCACATGTATCAATCGTACTAACTAACCAAAAGAGCTAAGAACTAAACTTAGTCACACATCTTAAGGTTTTGTTCCTTCCAAAACAATCAATTTTCATCCGGAAAAAGGTCAGACTAAAATTAGAAACCGGAACTCGTTATACACCTAACATGTTTTCAGAAGTATATAAATCAATTAAATTATGATTTTAATAAGCTATTCCCGTTTGTCAGTTTGGAAACCGCATAATTATAGAAGCTTAAGTCGATTGCAATAATCCTTAAATAGCATCGTATAAATTTAACGTAAAAATCACCAACTACATATATATGTATATATACATATATATACGAAAATAAACTATAAAACTCGCGTAATTATTATCAGTTAGTTGTTTAACGACAAGTTAGTGGCGATGCGACATCAAACAAATCGAATTTCATTCCATTCATAATTTTTTGGCTTAAGCAATTCGCTATAAAAAAGTGTTAAAAACTTTTTTTTTTGTTGCTCTGCTAATCGAATTTTAATTTGTTTCTATTTTTCTTGTTTTGCATAATATTGTTAAAATATGCGCGAATTTTTTTTACTGTTGTTGTGTTTTTATTTATAAGCCTGTTGTTGTTATTATTTAATTAAAGATAACAGATTAACTTTCACATGGCTGTATTGAGAGAGGATTAAGAGGTTTGTAAGTGAGTGGAAAGCTAAATTTATATTTAAGTCGTTTAATTTTTATTTTTTTATAGTTTATAGGTAATTTGGATAATTATACGTACATGTAAAGTTAAATGATTGGTTGGTTGGAATACGTACATGTAAAGTTAAATGATTGGTTTGAAATTATTTTAGTTGAAAAGTTCAAAGATTATTGAGGTCAGAATGAATGTGAACTGAGTTTTGAAAATGTTGTTAATGCAGCGCAGTCATGCTACGTCTTTAAAGCCAACGGCCCCTCACTGTGTCAACCATCTGACTCCAGCGGGTTTCGATCCTGAGCTTGGTCTTCATACTATGACCGAGCCAGCATACTCGCTGAGATCTTACTCACTCTACAATATCGAGGATCTTCGTCACATCTTTGATATCTCGATATTGTTCCACGTGCCGATCCTAAACCTCGTGTCCGAGTCCTTGAGCGAGAGGGTCCGGTGTTGATTTGGTGGTATCCATTATTCAGTATGTTGACATTATGAACAGTTTATTTTTTTTACGGATGCGGTTCGTCAGCCTAACGATCCAATCATTTAGTCGCCTCCTATGGCAAGCAAAGAATATTTACTATTTATTTTGTCATCGTATTCTTGGAAGACATGCTCGTTCAAATTAGATTTGCGAGATATGTGAGTACCTCCCGACCACAGGGTAGTTTCAAATTGAAATAACAGATCTAAAATTCGAATTTAAAAATAACAGTTCAATAAATTTCAACCTTATAAACTTTAATTCGGGTTAACAATATACAATTATACAAATCTGAATTAAAAATTTCAACTTTTGAAAAAACCGAAATTATGTGAAAAATGGCATTTTTCCTGAACATTAGCTCGTTTTTGAGGAAGATAGCCTTATGTTATGAGGATAACATCTACCTTCTTTGATGTGGAACTCGAAATTGGCGTTAACAATACGAGGCACATATACACTTTGGAAATGTCATTCTCATGCACCAGTTCATTTGGTCAAATTATCAGAGGTAATCAGAGATATTTTGGAACTATGTATTAAGTCAATTTGTGATGTTGAAACGGTCAATACTCTTATTTTATTGTTTAAAGAAAGCTTTTCGATCATTCATGAAGGTGTTCGAAGTCTCTAATTATTGTATGTACTCGTATGTATCTGTTCAATTCAATAATTTAAAATAAATTTTCATAGTTCTTAAATTTTTAAAATCCGATTTTATAGATGTTTGTTTAAATCTATTACTTTTCCGCATTGTAGTCAGAATTTTAAAATTTGAAATAAAAGTTTGAATTTGTTAAACGTCGAAATTCACTATTTCAAAAATTCGAATTGAGAATTAATTTCAGAGCTTCATGCAAATGTAAAATTGACCTTTAATAAAATTACAAGTGCATGTTTAGGAATGGTGACCAATAATAGAAGACCGAAATGAAATTCTTTTTAGTGCAGATAAATTACATAATAAATGCGCTGCTCATCTAGAGTACAGCGAGGAATCAAAACATGAAGAAGAACCCGTTGAAGAAGACGTCATGGAAGATGAACTTTTAGACGACACCATAACTAGCTTAACAAATTCGATTGTTAGGAAACTCAGTTAATGATATTATTAGTGTTCGATGTGCTTCGCATACCCTGCAGCTAGCAGTTATTGGCATTTAATTATTGACATGATAGTTGCTAATAAAGCAGCAAAAGCACGTTTCGTCAACGTTTCTTATACAAAACGTTTATTATACAAAATCAAATTGAATACAACAATATTGCAATCGGCATTGGTATTAAATTTCAACCCCATAATTGGATAAAGGCAAAAGAAATTAGAGATGCTTTAACTCCTTAAGCACGTTCAACATTAAGATTTCACGCTGAGCAGCTCGTTTTAACTGATATGTATAAAGAATGGCTAAGGTGTAAAATAGCAAAAGCCAAATTTAGCAGTGAATTTGCTAAAGTTCTTCTAAAAATAAATAAGTCCGCCAAAGCTCCAAACTGTTACTGAGTACTGTGGTAACATCTATTTTGATGTATGGAGCACCAATTTGGGCCAGTGCTATGCTATGGAGAGAAGTACTTACAAACAACCGGTGGCATCCGTGTATAGGTTAAGCGCTTTGAGGGAGGTTAGTGCATTTAGAACGGTATCAGATGAAGCCGTGTGTCTATTCCCTGGTATGCCTCCAATTGACTTATTGGCTAAGGAGCGTGAAAGAATGTATTCTCGCCGTGCAATAGGGATAAGAGAGGAAATCGTATTGTGGCTCGCACAGAGACCGTCAACTTGTGGCAGCAGCGTTGGGACAGCTCGGGAAAAGGTCGGTGGTTAGTTAAATGACTATATGAAGGAAACATGGAGAGATTGACTTCCATTTATGCCAGTTTCTGACGGGACATGGTTATTTTCGCGCTTATTTACATAAATTTAAGCAAGATTACTCCCCTTATTGCCCAATGTGCGAAGGAAAACTGGAGAACGTAGAGTATGTATTTTTTGACAGCCCGCGCTTCGAGGAAGAAAGATTGAAACTATATAGGTCTGTAGGAAATGACTTATCACCGTTAACAGTTGTCGATTGGTGTGTAAAATGAGTGCAAGGATTATTAAGAAATTGAGAAGTCTAGAAAAAAATGTTGAGCCATACGTTGCCCATGAATCACTGCGTGTTTTTTTTTTTTTTTTTTGCTTTATTTCATCAACCGTCTCTATCTTGAGATCCTTATGCAGATCATTATTTCTTATATACCGTTAACTATCCAACGTAGCACTTTGTTTTAAAAGGTTTGTATACTTATTATACTTTCGTTTTCTTCGTACAGCCATGGTTTCAGTAATCAAGAAGATCAACCTGCATTTGTATGGAACTGAAAACTATCTTGATTTACCAAAAATAAAAGAAGGCGGTAAACCTTTGGTAAAATATTTTCCTTATTTTTGGCCTAGTTATAAAGTAAAAAATGTAATTACACCTAAGAGTAACAGGTTATAGCGATATGAGCTACTATAGAACATCGAACTACAAACTTTGTATTCAATCAATTTCGCCAATAGCACATAAGCACATAATTAACACTTCAAAGAAAATATACACGAAAAACTAAAGAAAACTCGAAATTCCACCTCAAACAAATTTGCGTATTGCGAATATCTAAAATAGGGAAAATTTCATCAAATCAAGCCAAATTTTCATAATTTTTATTTGCTTTTGAGAGATTTTTGATGAAATTTTATTTCAGTTTCCTTTGTAATTCGTTTTTACTTTTTTATTTTTTTTATATTTCATTTCGTATTTTGTTGCTATTTTATGTTCGTCTGTCTGTAGAGTATAATATCGTATAAGTATTCCAAAGATGGGTTATTTCTTATTCTGCTGAAATCTAATTTAGTGATTTTTTTCATTTAGGTCTTTTCGTTTGATGTTTCTCGTTTATTAATGTAGACGCCTTTTTATTATTATTATGGTTATTATTTTGATATTTTGATTCGGCTTTATGTTTGTTTCTGATAAATTATATATTTAAGATGATGAGATTTGGCAGTAATGAGGTGAGGATTTATTCTAGTTCACTGATTATATTTAATTAATAATTTTTGTTATACATAATTCAAAGAAATAGACTCGTGTAATTTAAAGTATTCTAAAAACGAAAATAATCTACCGGGGTCAATAAACTATGTAGTGAAACCTCTTTCTCCTCTGGCAAAATTATTGCGATGGGAAACTCAATTTTTAAGTAATATATGTAAGATACAATATAAGTGTATATGCGCCTGCTTCACATTTGATCAAAAATGTTCTGAATAACAAACGAATTGTGTTACTTGATCAAGACGTTTGACCTTCATGATTTTATATTGAATAATAAGCGCGCGATGTTGTTATAAATGGTGCTCGATCCAGTTTAATTTCTAACATATAAGTATTGTGCGATATTATTAAACAACATCTGATTCATCAAAAACATTTTTTTTTTTTTCGTTTTGTAACATTGTTTGTTTGTTAATCGCGATCTATACAACAAAATTATATATTACGAGTATATAGAGAGAACTAGTAAAAAAAATACTTGAAGTTCTTATCATCATTTTGTGTGTGATTACTGAAGAAATAAACTTATGTTTGTTTTCGAATAAATATATCGCGATGACATATTTTTTATCAAAAAGTTAAAAATATACTATCAATCTATTAAAATTAATGGCGATGCATTGATTAGACAGACAGTCAATACTTCAGTAGTAGATATGTATATAGACATAGCAATGTTTGCTGTTGAATTAAAAAGCGCATTTTGTATGTGAAGCTACAATTTGTATTGAACTACTTGTTTTACATATAATTTTAGTTTGAAATGACTAGCAGCTTTTATTTAAGATCTTTTATCAGTTCATATTGTCCTGTATACTTGAATCTATTATTTTTTATTAAAACTGTTCTTCTGATCTTATTTACAGA
This sequence comes from Tipula unca, assembly GCA_951394425.1. Classification (NCBI taxonomy): domain Eukaryota; kingdom Metazoa; phylum Arthropoda; class Insecta; order Diptera; family Tipulidae; genus Tipula; species Tipula unca. The sequence goes on along the minus strand of OX596380.1, from coordinate 157,664,536 downwards.
GTGAATCCCATAAAACAATACAGACCCGTAACTTTTCAAATGTCATACTCGAAGATCAGCTGAACAAATTTCGATGATGGAATTGTTTTGTTGTAACATTGTTTCTGATTAATAAGCGTAAAGATAACAAAAACAACAACAGAACTTTCAAATCTACTTTCGAGTACTAATCTACCATCTAATAGATAAACTACGTCAATCGTATGATATTCCCCAGTAATTGTTATTGATTGTTCTAAGCTACATATATCGACAGATCGTTATCGAGATATTGAGACTGTCATTGACACTGATATGGTCGTATTTAAGGTGCCACTGAACATCAGCCGATATGTTTCTTTGGATTCTTAACGATCGTTTCCCAAGATTCTGAACTACGAAGTTCAGATGTATATGTTTAGGGCTATAGTGTTAATTGGACGATCCCTCATGGTACCCGCCATTCATACAATTAGCGAGACTATTTCTGCAACGTACATAATGTTTGTTTTCCTCGTTGAAGAGAGAGATATGTACATACACATATGGAGTAAATGAAAGATTTCGAAATCGCCCTTACAGGGCAAAAGGTTAAGCTAAATTTTTAAATTAGAGTGTCATGTATATCAAATCAAAGGTATTTTGAAGTCATACTATACCTATTCTGAACGCTATCCAACGAGAGCATCATTTTCATAATCAAGAACAATATGTCATAAATATGGCGATGAACAAAATGTTGAAACTGTAATACTATCGTATTTTTAAACCAATCAACGTTCCTCAATTTGACAAGCTGGGTATTACAGCTAAATCCTAAATCGATCTCAAAAAAGACTACCAGGATTAGAGAAATTGGGTTTGGTATCGCATTTTGTAAGATAGACCGATTGGTTCTTAAATCCTTAAGCTTGTCAACATATTACCGCAGATAGCCTGAGAAAATCAATAGGACAAGAATTACAAGAATTACGCGTATGGGGAAATGTGATACAAGCACGAAAAAGCCTAATAAATTCTAAAATCCAGCATTTCAGATGGCCATATTCCAGAACTTTATCCAATAATAATTTTAGAATTCCATTTCCATCGACCAAGTCGAATTTCCTCAAAATCGGTTAAAAAATAGCCTAGTTATATACAGCTACACCAGCAAACTACATAACAACGAACAGAAATTCATTCATAATCGTGCAACTTTTGGTCGAAAACGTATATAAGGGAAATTTTCTCTGTAGATAGGTTAGGTTAGGTAAGAGTGGCCGTCCCAAAGACTAGCATAGACGCGAAATTGGTCCGTAGCTGTACCACATTGGAGCTACCTCCTTTTCACTCGTTAAATTACCAAGAAGCTTTGAAACTCCAGGACTTTCTCGATCTTACTAAGATCCGTCAGGTTGTCCAAAGGGGAAGTTCCCATAAATTTTGTTCTGCTGTACACTAGACTAGGACAGGTGTCGTCACCGCAACTGCGGCAGAAATCATGGGCTAGGACACCCAGTCTGCTTGCATGTACCCCAATGAGACAATGTCCCGTTATAGCTCCCACGACCATACCAATATGGTGCCGTCGAAGCAATATCAGTTGACAGGATCTGGACCAGTCAAGTCCAGGCCAGATATGCCTGGTTATTACACACGAACTAGCGTTAGACCATCTGATGTTCCTTTCTTTTCTGGCTTTTTCCTAAAGCAGCAGTTTACATGAAGCAAGCGGTATCTTTATATCCCGCCTACTTTGGGATATAAGGCGTGCTGTACCCTTGCGGGCCAGCTCATCTGATTCCGATATTGACATTCCCTACGATATTGAAGTGCCCTGGCCCACGTCAAGCGGATGTTGAACTGATCAGCCATCTCATTTAAAGATGCCCGACAGTTCTGGGCTACCTTCGACGTCAGAGAGTATGATTGTAGCGTTTTAATAACAGCCTGGCTGTCCGTAAAAATACGAATATCCCTCATAGATATTATATTATACTTCAACCAGTCCATGACTTCCATTATCGCGATAAGTTCTGCTTGAAAAACACTGCAAAAGTCGGGAAGACACAAAGAGAGGTTGACCCCTAGTGTCTCACAGAATACCTCACAGCCAAACCCTCTATCTCTTTTTGAGTTATCCGTGAAGAAGCTTAGTGCCTCATTATCCATAACAGTTTCATTCACCCAGTCCTCGCTGGTAGGAAACTCAGTTTGAAATCTCACCTCAACAGATGGCAAATGGATAGTGTAGGCGGTAGTTTCCAGAATACCCCTGTTGCATAGGATGGATGAGTGCCCTATATTGTTACCGGTACACATATGTATATAAAGATTTCAGCCGAATGACTGTAGATGCAAGCTGATCGGCTGCAATTTTCGAGGGAGTGAGATGAAAGAGAATCTCCAGAGCTTGAGTAGGTGTGCTCCTGAGAGCCCCACTTATGCACAAGCAGGCCGTTCTTTGGACTTTCATTAATAGTTTAAGGTTGGCCATAATTTTTAACGCTGGCCACCAGGCGACAACCCCATACAACAGTATAGGTTTGACCACTGAGACGTAGAGCCAGTGAACTATGTGGGGCTCCATACCCCATCTCTTTCCAATGGCATTTTTACAGGAGTAGAGCGCTATAGTAGCTTTCTTTACTCTCTCTAAGATGTTTGGTTTCCAGCTTAGCTTGCTGTCAAAAAGTAGTCCGAGGTATTTCGCTTTATCCGTAAAGATCAAGGGAGTACCATTTAATATTGGCGGGTAACCACCTTGAAGCCTTGCCTTTCATGGTTTAGTAACAGGTCATTAATGACCAGGTTCCAAAGAAGGGAGGATAATATAGATAAGAGATAAGGGAAACTAGGTTTCGTTGAAATATTATCTGTATTGATTGTATTCTTAGAAATAGAAAATAGTTCTGATTTACGACATTAACGTGCAATTCACAGTAAATAAGTGTGATAACATCACCCAACACGTCTGACTTAAAGGTTTTCTTCTACGTTGGATACACTTCATCATTAACCATTTTGAGTAAGAAATTGTGCAAAAATCAAAATAACTTGACAATCACCTACTATCGCATATGTAATGAATGACTAATGAGATTTTAATTTTCAAACTCACAACAGTTTTCTACAATCTACATACATATTTGGCTTTCGTCCCGTACTGTACATTCTCATTTATTATTAACAAGCATAAAACGATCACTAAGTCTTGTTTATTTTTTTCTTATTTCTTCAGTTTCTTAACTAGTTTCTTTAAAAAAAAATGATTATGAACAAAATTTTCAAGAATACATATTTTCTAAAAAAAAAAGAATAAAAAATGAGATGAAATAAAACAAAAATGGGAAGAATGGAGAATCGATGGATGTTGCGGGTATAAAATGGTAAGAAAAAACTCTTATGCTTTCGTATATAGGTATACAGTTTTTAAGATATCATATAAAATGTTTTACGAGTATGCGTTAGTTGTTAGCATAAACAATATGTTTATATATGTGTTTGTACCAATAGTAGTAACAAGAAATGGTTATATGGATAAGAATTTTGTATATATGGGCAAAATAAATCAAGATAGAATTTAAATGTTTTTGTTAAGTGTCTGGTATTTTCTTATTTTTATGTTCGGTTTTTTTTTTTTTTTTTAATTTTGTATATGTTGTTTAATTTTGTCGTGTTGGGATATTGAGATATGGTTTGTATGATAAAAAGGTTGAGGTATAGAAAATTCAAATGAATAATGGATAAACATGTATATAGGAAAAAATTTGTGTATGCCGTATATAAGAACTACATAAAAATAATGTTAGATTAGGTTCCAAGATTACAAGATTTTAGTTAGTTTTTTACGTTTTCAATTGTCTTATTGTTCTCGTTTGGTTTGGATAATGTTTAGTTCAATACCTACGTTATAATAATTATAACAACAAGTAAAATCTTATAGTTTTCGTATATATGTGTATACATACATATATGTATAATATAAGTAAGTACGTGTAAATTGTAACATACAAAAGTTATCGTTAAGATAGATCCGTATTCTATATATAAGGTTCATGACTTTTAAAAAATATATACACATATACAAGATTTAATATGAGGTAATTATCGCACATGGTTCACGTTTTCAAAAACATACTACAATGTATTTTATGTTTTAAGGGCAAAAGTTTAAATTACATACATTGTCTGATGAAGTTTTGTCTGAAATGATCGATCGACGATTACCCACCTGAAAGAGAAGAAATAAAACAGAATTAATTTTTCAGAATATTATACTTAGTAATTGCAAAACACCAGAATTCACAGAACAGTTCAAAAAATAGCAACTTTTGAGTGAACCAATTATGTAAAACCATTTATTGTTACAGAAAATGTGATCAAAAACCGTGCAGAAGAGCCAATTTCTAAACCGTGAAAATTTGGTTAATAACAATACAATACAGAATACGTACCTTAAAATTCGTGTATTTAAATAAATAATAATAACAAAACAGTGTTTAAAGGCCATTACTGATCCCTTACTGCGTCAACAATCTGGCTCCAACGGTTTCGATCCTGGGCTTGGTCTTCATACTGTTTTAGACAACCTGAAGAAGCCAAGTCATTCTCTACACCGTGGAGCCATCGTCGCCTGCAACGACCTCTGCGCCTACCATATGGTTGCTCTCCTTTCAGAGATTGCTGCACAATTCGTTCCTGATCAACACGCAGAACGTGACCAAGCCAGCGTACTCACTGAGACTTTATTTCATACACAATATCGGGGATCTTCATCAGATCTCTGATCTCGATATTGTACAGAAATCGGTTTGTGCCATCTATTTCGCGGTTTGGGCCGTAAATCACACGCATGACTCTTCTCTCAAATGTAAGGAGGCATCTCTCGTACTCATCGTCAGCGCCCAACTTTCACATCCAAACATAACAACGGACCTGATCAACGCTTTGTAAAGCTTCAGCTTCACGGCACTTGATAGGTGTTTAGGTTTTAGCAGTGGCCTTAGAGGATACAAAGCACGGCTGCCACTCTGTTATCGTGAGTGATAAGAGAACCCAAATATTTGAACCTCCTCACTCCTTCAAACGTGTAGTGGCCACTACTAAAATGTGGTGTGCCATTGTCCCTATAACCAGAGATCATGTATTTCGTTTTGGACTCATTGATCTGGAGTCCAACAGAAACTGAAAACTCTACAAGCGGATCGAGTATTTCCTTCACTCCGTTGCTATTCAGTCCAATCACCCATATGTCTTCTGCATATGCAAGCACCTGATTGGACTGACGATATAAGATGTTGCGCTGAGGTGTTTCAGTTTTACGAAAGATGTACTTCAACATGATATTAAAGAGTATCGGGGACAGAGCATCTCCCTGCCGAACACCCGAGTTAACTGCAAAAATTCTTAATAGCCTGTTCTCAAGTTTAACACAGCATTGAGACTGTGTCACTGTCATTCTGTTATTTCACAAGCGTACGTACCATTTTTCTTGGTATAAGTACCTAGATACTCCAGCGCAGACCACAAATTATCTCGATTGATCGAGTCATAGGCCTGCCGGACATCTAGTAATACCTGATGTACGGGGATGGAAGTCTCATAATATTTAAATATCATCATCCGCAGCGAAAAGAACTGATCAGTGACTGATCGATTCGGACTAAATCCCCCTAGATAGTCACCAACCAGGCCTTCCGCTAGAGGGGTGATCCTATCTAATGAATTTATATAACAAATGCAATAACACTATTAAACTTATAACTGCAAAGCTACTTACTTATATAAATCTAGAAACACTTGATCTAATTAAAAACCACTAAGATAACAAAGATTCGATTTTAAACATATTGATCACATTCAGTATAAAATAATATGGGCTTGTAATTTTAGCGGATATCAACGAAGATGGAGATACATATGTAGATATACACTTATAACGTTATTAGTTTATCAAATTAATATTGTTCTTGGCAATAGGGAGAACGAGACGATGACTAGAATAAGTTTAGATATTTTAGACGACCCTCGTTAATCTAGTCCATAAAATATTAAATCTTAAAGTAAGTATCTTAGTTTTAGTTCGGTACGCTACGCTTGTTTTAAAATTTTATTTCGTGATTTGTGTCGACGATCTCTAGAATTATAATTTTAAGTCTAACTAGAAATTCATAAAATCACTAAAAATCTTACGAATAGTTAACAAGGTACTGAGGAAGACGCAAGTCGAAATCGATTTACCGAAAAAATCAAAAATAAAAATTGTCACAATAAGGAAGAATTAAACTATAAAATCAAAAATAAAAGTTTTTTATTTAAAATAAAAAAAAAATCTTACAATTAGAAATACTCTGACGCTATGTTCTTAAAATCTGAAAATTACTTATAGCAATACAAATTTCGTATTGTCAACAAAAATGTTAATGGTAAGTTTGTACTTAGTAACTTTCATTCCTGAACATCGATATTTGATTATTTCTACAGATATTCGGATTGAACCGAAGAGCTACCATTGAATTCGGTTTAATGTAGAATCAGTCAATCAGTCAAAAATTAATTTGATAAGTAGTTGATTTTTAAGACTAAGTACAATACAATGAAGCCAGGACAAATTTCATTTAAAAAAAGGATTAAACGCCTTCTTATTAACAGTAAATTGAGATCAACAATAAAATAAGATTTATGGCTGGGTGAGTATTACGAATAAGGTACACGAAAATTCATCAAGCTCTTAGTGGCTAGAATGGAATAAGAAAATGGTTACGATTACATGGAACAACATGAATTTTTTGTATTTTATATGACAAATAATAAACTCAATTTTTAAGAACCATTTTCAAAACACCTATTGGGGATCTAGACTTACGACGCAAAGGGTAAATAATTGTTTCAAGCAGAGCAGACATCATAATAAGAGATTTATCCTGGTGGTTCACCCATATTGGCCCAATGACGCAGGTAAGATTCCGGACCTAATAGACTTTTATGTAGCAAGAGATATATCTCAGAACTACATCCACATTGAAAACAGCAATTCTCTAGTATCGGATCAGTCACCGGTTATCATAACAATCAGTGAAACGGTAATTCAAAACGGAGAACAAAACAATTCTTAACAATTTATGTAATAGTGTCAAATCCCTTCTAAAAGAGGATAAAAATGAATCAAACAACATATTCTTCCAAAATGGAAGAACCTCCTACTAAAAAGGATCATTGGACCTGGGCAAGAGGTCCCAAAGAGAAAGCTGATCTGTGTACGGAGTATCTCCAGGAAACCTTCCAACCAATACCAAGACAAACTGACAACGAAACTATAATGTCAATTCACAAGCTAGATGAGTTTGACATACGCCCAGTAACTCTCAAACAATTAAAATAAGAAGTGAAATGCAACATGAATGTTAAAAAAGCCCCAGAAGTAATCATGATAGCAAAACCTGATAAACCACCTAACAATAAAAAATCATACAGGCCAATTTCTTTGCTGCCAATTATGTCTAAAACTTTTGAAAAATTATTACTAAAGAGACTTAAACCAATAATTGAGGATCGACAACTAATTCCTTCACATCAATTTGGATTCAGAGAAAAGCATTCTACAATTGAACATGTGCATAGAATCACAAACATAATTGAAACTCCGTTAGAACGTCAAAATAGTATGGTCAAGCATATTCTAGAATACAAGTTGCATAGAGATCTGCCGAGGCAACTCTGGCATGAATTGGCATGTCTTAACATAAAGTTCAGGAAAATGCATTGGCTCATAGGTAGAGGCTCTGAGCTTACAATACACAACAAGCTACTGCTATATCGGCAAATACTAAAGCCGATATGGACTACAGTATCCAACTCTGGGGATGTACCTAGCAAACCAACGCCAAAATGTTACAGACGTTTCAAAACAAGATTCTTCTTAGCATCGTAAATACTCCGTGGTACACAAGTAATGAAGACCTTCACAAGGACCTACGGATGGAATACATCAAAGATGAAATAAAAACCCATGCCGCCAAACACGAAATAAGACTCCAGGAACATGGAAACCGCTATATTCGCCATATGATACATAACCCTGTCGTTGAGTTGTAATAAATAAAAAAAAATTAATAATAATAATTATTGCAGTCACCGGTACGACAAATACAGCAAAATCCTTTTTTCTACATAGCCGCCATGACCATTTAAATCAACCATGATCAAAACAAAGTTGCAAATGACAAAATTTTTGAAATTAAAATTTAATGTTGACGGTCATGGCTGATTCAAATTGGCATAACACAAACTTAGTACAAAAGGTATACATTATACGCGTAGACATTCCACTTCCAGAGCAATAGAACTCTGGCTAAATTAACAAACTTAAATTTTCTCGATACGATCGTCTCAAGAGCTTTTCTATTAACTTGTACGTTGAATGACCAATCAATGTTTTTATAGATCGATATGTATGTAAATTGTTGTTGTTTAAATATTATAACTACATATATACATAGAAGTAAGTAGTCTGAAAATACATTGTTGCTCAAGTAACAAAATTCTCGGATTTACTTTGTTATTGCATCTTATTATATTGTGTGCTCTGTGCTTCCAAAAACCGAAAACAAAATAAATCTGAAACAATAACAATGTGTTGTAACAAAATTCGTATAAGGAAGACGGTGAGGGAAAGAAGGAATGAAACAATAAAAAAAAAAAATTATGTTGCTGGAAACTTTTTTATTACTTTTATTTTTTTCTACTTCCTTCTGGATTTAACTTTAAGATGCTCGTCTTTTTTTCATTTTTAAGATTTTTTATTCTTCTTACCCATACCTACATACATACTTAAGAATAATAATCTACATAGTATGTTCTATGTATTTGATTTATTATATAAAATTTATATTATTAATGTTCTACTGTTCTATCTTAATCATGTGGAGGTACACATACTTATATAAGATGTCTGCACACAAAGTGTTGTTAAAATTTACAATTTTTTTTATACCTTATCAAGGTGAAATACTTTTATTATTGGTACTAACTATCTTATATCGTTCAAGACTCAACAATGGAGGTGGCATTGTAAATATGAAATGATTTTATTAGGTTTCTTGTACGTAAGTATATCAAGCAATTACGACAGGTCAATAAAATTTAATGTATTCGGTTGATAGAATTTGATTGACACGGCTCCATGTTTTTGTACACTGAGCTGTGTGTGAAATTTTTTAAATTAAAATACAACACAACATCGTAATTAGATGGAGTGGTCGTGGTTAAAGCTGTTGATGACTATTTTGACTTCATGGATTTGTATTTGTTTGAATAAATAACCAAAAATTAAGGAAATTAATGTTATGATTAAGTATTTGTAAATTATACAGACGACAATTTGCTTGCGGAAATTGAGAATTAAAGAATGTCATGAAAATATAACAAAAGGAAATATTTTAACTTTAAAGCTGTCATAACTTTTAACACTCAGTAAACCAAAATATCACTCGTTGAAACCCAATAAATCTTTACCGTTGGCTTATACAAATTTTCACGTTCCCAACAATTCACGAAAAGTTGAACTGATTAGTTCTCATTTAGCTATAGAACTTAATTGTTTTGACGAAACTACTTATAGTCAAATTAAGTACATATACCCGTTCCATATCTGGAATTAACTTAACGGCCGTCATCTTCGTAAATTGATCGAAATTATATGATCTCCGGACTATTTCATTGCTAAGAACAAGATTAACGGATAGATAGCTAAGTTTCCTGAATAAAGGGCGTTATTTTATAGAAAACGTAAATTAATTTGAGAACGCCAAAAAATGGAGAAATGCTTATTGCTTATACTCTATTGCTTCGTGAGTCTGGTTCGTTATTTGCCTCTTGCAAATATATAGACCAAACTCAAACGTTTTAAGAAGTTTGTGATCTAAGATTTAGTTGAAATAATTATACTTACTACAATAAAATTGTTTTGCCAACCAAAATTAGCGTTGAATAAACTCGTATAGTTATTAATACAAAGAATCTGCTATAAATGTATATTCTAGAGTAACATAACAAGAAATTGATCTCATTGAATAAAAGGAAATTGCCACTCCTTCATTAAATCAATCAAAATTCTACAGCACTAAAAATCGGAAAACTTTAGCTACTTATACACAAACAACTATGTATGTACTCGTGAGTACATACAGTGAGTCTACACAGAAGAAAATTTATTCAATCCACTTGAATTTTTTTTATTAAATTTCAATCGAATTTTCTCACAACGAAAGTATATTTCTACAATAATAATAAATTTAAATATAATGAATTTTATATTGCAAAACTTTTTATTTTTCGCATTTACATTTCAAAGCGAAAAACAGAATTTTCATCAACTTATTTGCATACAAATTTAACGAAATTTATACGTCGAGAATCAAGTAACAAAAAAATGAAAAGAACTACTGCAGACATATAGCTTATAAAAAATGTATATGTTCAATATTCCATTTCCAGCATGTGCACTGCGCACAAAAACATTGTATACAGTCATAATCCCAAATGGAACGGATGTTATGCAAATTGGGTGAAAAAATTATTAGATGTATACATAATACTTATAGATGCGTCGATTTACATATTGCTCATGTTGTTTTTAAGCATGGTAAGAATAAAATAATATTCAGAATGGAAGCCGATACGATGAAATGAGATGGCCATTAGTAAGACTAATAACCATAAGGTAAACGCATATGCCAATTAGAGAATGAAGACATATCTCTAACTAACATAGATTAAGCCTTAATTTGATTTGAATTCGTTTTGTTAGTTGCCTAGACAGGAAAGATTCAAGAATAAAGCCAATGGCAGTTGGAAAGGGTTAGGTTAGGGTGGCCGTCCTAATGGACTAAAATAGACACAAATTGGTCCGTAGCTGTACCACATTTGAGTTACCTCCTCTTCACTCGTCGAACCATCCTGAGCTTACCAAGAAGCGTTGAAGGACCCGGAAATCGATCTTACTAAGATCCGTCAAGTCGTTCAAATGGGAAGTTTCCATAAATTTTATTCTGCTGTACCCTAGATGCAGAGCAGATGGAGCACAGTATTCTCCTCCTCATCATCACCACAGTTACGGCAGCCAGCTCAATGAGACAACGTCTCGTTATAACTTCCACGACCATACCAATATGGTGCCGTCGAAGCGATACCAGTTGGCCGGATCTGGACCGGTCAAGTTTAGGCCAGATTTGCCTGGTTAATGGTTATTGCAAACAAACTAGCGTTAGACCACCTGTCGTTCGTTTCTTTTATGGCTTCTTCCTGAAGCAGCAGTTTCCAGGAAGCAAGCGGTATCTTTAACTCCAGCCTGCTTTGTGATATAAGGCGTGCTGTGCTCTTGCGGGCCAGCTCAGCTGCCTTTACATTCCCTACGATATTGAAGTACTGAGGCACACACGTCAAGCGGATATTGAACTGATGGTCTTAAAATGAACCTTCTATTTGCACATGGTCTTTAAATGAACCTTCCAAGTAGATTCTTGAATTGAACAACAAAAATAGTAAATATGAAATTTCATTCTTTTATAAAGATTTAGATTTTATTAACAAATGTACATGTTCACAAACCCCTTTTTTTCAGTTGATACAATTTCGAATACTTTTTTAATCCAAAATTTTTAACATACGTACATACATACATATAAGAAATTTTGGGAAAACTTCACATTTGTAATTTTTTGATTGAAATTTGAAAATTTCTTCTAAGGTTTGTTTGAAATTACATATGTTGTTAATTAACATAAATTTGTTCAATTCTATGAAATTCAAAAAGTTGACAAGTTCTGAGATGTTAATGCTTTCCCACCTCGGAAATATTATCGAATTCGGAAATCACTAAATTTCTTTTCAAAAAATTTGACGTCATTTCAACTTTTAATTAATTCCTTGATAGTTTGAAAAAATGGTTTTCAAAGTCCACTCAAATACCGCGGTATTCTATCCATTCTCGTAGTAAATTAATTTATTTATTTTCAATTGCACTATTTAGGTATTTTTACTATTTTTAGAGAAGGATCTGAATGGCCAAACTAGTCAAATCGGCTAACAATTCTGTCGTTTTGACATTGAAATAAAACTATTAAATTAGCTCTTTTAAATCCAACTTGTTTTGTTCGATGAGCTGAAATAATTATTTTATAAATTACATCGTATTAAACCCGTTGCCTTATCAAGCATTCAAAAGCCATTTAAATGTCAAACTAAATCGAAAAGCATTAATAATCATATCCAAATCACACCACCGCAAATCAACTCAACTAAAAAAACTGCACACCCTATTTTTGTCTGTCTCGCCGCCATGCACCTCCGCTTCTTTTTCTTTTGTTAATCTTAATTTCTATCTCTAACTATGTACATATACATAAAAACATTTTTTTTTGTTTCAAATATTTAAATTAAACACGATTAATTGTTGACTTTTTTCTTCATCTTGTCTTTTATTTTCAATTTTTTGTGTTTTCTAGTGTCAATTTTACAAGCGAGGTTTCAGATAAAAAAATAATCTTGGTTTGAGTAAGTAAATAACAAAAAAAAATACAAAAATTAATTATTTTCTTCGTTTATTGTTTTTTGGTTGACAAACTCTTTCGGGAGCGGTGTTTTTTATGTGATACATCGATAGTATCGAAAGAACCCAGCTGATATGCGGCTAAAAATACATTTGATGAAAAATATGCCGAATAAAATTTGCAATGGAACCTCTGATATATACATGCTTGATAAGTATATATTACTAACCCATTCAATATTACTTCATCGATTAAGCCAGTAAGCATACTGGAAATGACAAGAACTAAGTATACATGAGTAAATTAAATTGATATTTCCTTTTTTACTGTGTAAATGTTACACTTGTGGACAAATATTTTCTTTACCTTAACATCATCGTCATTGGTAATAACGCAATAGTGTAATATAATTGGCAGATAATTATGTATCCGAAACAAAACTGAAAAAATTCATCAGTTTTCGAAATTAATCTATGACATCCGACATAAGCATCGTGATTACTGCTTCCTCCACAACATCGGCGCCAAAGAATATTTATATGTATATAAATGAACAAATTAGAGAATGATGACATATCCCTAACTAACATAGATTAAGGCTTAATTTGAATTGAATTCGTTTTGTTAGTTGCCTAGACAGGAAAGATTCAAGAATAAAGCCAATGGCAGTTGGAAAGGGTTAGGTTAGGTTAGGGTGGCCGTTCTAATGGACTACCATAGACACAAATTGGTCCGCAGCTGTACCACATTTGAGTTACCTCTTTTTTACTTGTCGAACCATTCTTGAGCTTACCAAGAAGCGTTGAGGCCCCTGACATCGATGTTACTAAGATCCGTCAGGGCGTCAAATGGGAAGTTCCCATAAATATTATTCTGCTATACGCTAGGACAGATGCAGAGCAGATGGAGCACAGTTTTTTCCTCCTCCTCATCACCACAGTTACGGCAGAAATCATGGGCGGAGGCACCCAGCCTGCTCGCATGTACCCCAATGAGACACTGTCCCGTTATAGCTCCCACAACCATACCAATCTGGTGCCGTCAAAGCGATCTCAGTTGGATCTGGACCGGCCAAGTCCAGGCCAGATTTGCCTGGTTATTTTGCACACGAACTAGCGTTAGACCATCTATCGTTCGTTTCTTTTATGGCTTCTTCCTAGTGCCTCACAGAATACCTCACAGCCAAACCCTCTATCTCTTTTTGAGCCATCCGTGAAGAAGCTTAGCGCCTCCTTATCCATAACCGTCTCATTCACCCAAACCTCGCTGATGGGAAACTCAGTTTGGAATCTCACCTCAACAGATGGCGAAAGGACACCGTAGTCGGTAGTTTCACGAATACCCCTGTTGCATAGGATAGATGAGTGCCCTTTGTTGTTGAAGGTCCACATATGGATATGCTCGGCCGCAAGATCCAAGGGAATGAGATGAAAGAGAATCTCCATAGCTTAGGTAGGTGTGCTCCTGATGAGGGCCCCACTTATACACAAGCCGACGGTTCTTTGGACTTTCATCAATAGTTTCAGGTTAGCCATATATTTTAACGATGGCCACCAAACGATAACCCCATTTCTTTCCAATGGCATTTTTGCAGCAGTAGAGCACTACAGTAGATTTCTTTAGTCTTTCTAAGACGTGTGGTTTCCAGCTTAGCTTGCTGTCCAAAAGTAGTGCGAGGTATTTCGCTCTATCCGTAAAGATCAAGCGAGTACCATTTAATATTGGAGGGTGACACTGAGGAAGTTTGTGCTTCCTGGTAAAGAGGACCAGCTCCGTTTTCTGTGGGTTTGCGTAAATTTACAAGATCTACGACAATTATTCTATTCAAATTATTCTCATAAACCAAATACTTATATGTATACATAAGTAAATTGTAAATGTTTATACAGAAGACCACCTCACTTTTCCGAAATCTATTGTAACACAAACGAAACTAAGCAAGTATCTTCCAAGAAATATTAGAGATTATAAAATTAATTATGATCGAGTGTTATGAATTTCAATTCAAGTAAAAGCAGCAACAACAACAAACAAAACTTGAATTTCAATCAAACCCAACCAAAGTAACCTACCAACAAAAAATACAAAAATTTTGGTTTATTTATTTATTCTAAAAATAAAAATAAAAAAATTTAAGATTTTTCGTTTACATATTCATCTGGAGTCTCATCGCGAATACTAAAATAAAATGAAAAAAAAATTCTCTAAGATAACTTCTATTTATTTTGTTTAATATATAAGTAACATATATTTTCATCATTCCGATCGGAATATCAGTGGGATCCTTTGTGATTCATGTGTTTATGTTTCAAAAAATTAAACCGAAAACACGAACACAACAGCGCGAGAGTGTATGAAAACTATTAACATATGGTTTTCTTTTGATGATGGTGTTAGCTCCGATATATAATCAAAAACACGATGGAAAAGCGCAATGTGTGTTGCGCGGGGCGCGTGTTTATCTTAAATCCGCGAAATAATGATCGATTAATCGACGTAATTTACTAAAAAATCTTTACTAATATTTACATATATTAAAATATTTAAATCCCCATCCCCACTACATATACTCATGTGAGCGATTTTTCATTTCTTTATCATTGTCTTTAGTGCAAACCACGCCTCATTAAAAATTAAAAATTTAAATAATTATTTATATACTTTCGCGAGATTATTTTGTTGTTGATTTCTTTACTCATGATTTTTTATGCTAATGATTTCCCCTTAAACATACTGTCTACAGATTTAACCCGTTCGGACATGATTTGGCATTTATGTATTGTTGGGATGATTGAGGAGTGATTCCTTTGGCTCATTTTGAGAGTAAAACATGGTATGGGATGGAAGGTCAATTTTTCATATCCCCTGAGTTAAAATGTTGCTAACGAGAATAAAAATACTTAAGTATTTTATAAATTTATAAGTATTGTTGCATTACATGTATGTTATATATAATAATTATATGTTAACTCGGAGCTGGGGGAATCCAAAATCAGGAGACGGGTGGCTAAGGGAACCTCGCAGGGAGGTGTCCTGTCTCCTCTTCTCTGGAACATAGCAATCAATGGGTTGCTGTTAGAGCTGGAGAGAGAGGGGATCGGAGTGATTGCTTATGCAGATGACGTAGCAATAGCTGCCTCTGGTAAATATTTAAGCACGGTGAAGGAGATAATCCAAAATGCCCAATCATTACGAGGTGAGCAATCAGATGTGGACTGGCAATCAGCTCCTCCAAAACTGAACTGGTACTATTTACTAGGAAATATAAAATTCCGGTAGTAGATCTTCCTTAAATGGCAGGAGACTAGCGATTACTGACAAGGCAAGATTTCTGGGAGTAATCTTGGACAGTAAGCTTAGTTGGAAGCCCAATATTTTGGAAAGAGTAAACAAGGCTAATATAGCCATGTACTCGTGTAGAAACGCCATCGGAGAGAGATGGGGCCTGAAGCCGGAGCTGGTACACTGGCTATCCACTGCCGTAGTAAGACCTGTACTTATGTATGGGGTGGGCGTGTGGTGGCCAGCTTTTGATAAAGTAACTTACAATAAGGGGATCGAGAAGGTGCAAATAACGGCCTGCATGCTTTTAAGCGGGGCGCTGAGGACAACACCAACACGTGCCTTGGAGGTTATGCTTCACCTTCTCCTCGTCGATATTTATGGTAAGCAAATGGCGACGATTACGGCCACCCGACTAGAGTCTTCTGTGATAAATTGGAAGTAGATATATCAGTTCGTCTCCCTGATCCCTGCAGCGTGTACCAGGCAGAGGTGATAGCGATTGAGGAGGTCTTGAACTGGTTGAGACATAATGTGGTATCCTCGACCGATATTGCTATTTATATGGAGTCAGGCGGCAATCAAATCGCTGGACTCAGTTTCTCTGACGTCTAGGATGGCGTTGGGTTGCCACTTGTCTCTGAACGGGATGAGTGAGCGTTTTAACATTCAGATAGTCTGGGTCCCCGGCCACTCGGACGACATGCGGAACTGCAGGTCGGACGAACTAGCGAGGCATGGTACAACTCTCCAACTGCTACTGGAAACGGCAAAGTTGAGGAGGCCTATCAAGTCACTCAAGACTGTGCTAAAAAAAGAGGCAGTAGCCTCAGCGAATGAAAGTTGGATGAACACTCTGTCATATGTAGTGTAGCAAGGCAAGTCTGGCCAAACCTGGACTTGAAACGCTCAAAGACACTGATCACGAAAACTGTAAGGTGCGAGATATATCACAATACATATACATAAGTAGCTCAAACTGGTTCTCATAAGAGTAATAGGGAAGTAAGATCCT
Source organism: Tipula unca (assembly GCA_951394425.1). NCBI lineage: Eukaryota > Metazoa > Arthropoda > Insecta > Diptera > Tipulidae > Tipula > Tipula unca. Next base: position 157,647,727 of record OX596380.1, on the reverse strand, counting down.
GTGGTATCACAACGGACCGTCGTCGGTCTAAGTGTGCTGTGGCAGCCACTCAACCTAACCTAACCTTACCTAATAATTATATTTTATTAACTGTTTATTGATTAAAAACTAAGACTAAACTACAAATTGAATTAAAATTCTTATAAGTAAGCGCCAATCTACCTATTTGTTTTTATGTTCTTACTAATATACTTATGTGAACATAAATAAAAATAACTAAAACAATCTGGGCACTCTCGTATGGGTCCCCAATGAATTATGGCAAATATTAACACCAAATTAATTTTTAAAAAAATGCCCAAGAACAAGCGTTTCTCGCCTGCCACAAATTTAATTATTGATTAATTTGAATAAGCGTAAATAAGTAACTAAAAAATAAAAACCTGAATACTAAATGTATTATGTACTTGCATGCATATGTTTCCCACAAATATTGTGGATTCCACAAATGCAAGTATCTTTGTAAATAAAAATAATTAAAAAATATGACATAATTAACATGGATAAGTATTGCTTCTTAATTACTTAATTATTAACTAAATCAAACGAAAATGTTCTAAATTTCTGATAATATTCACATGGAATTCAGAACTTCATATTTATTCGGCAAATATTCATTCGCCACCATTCGGTTTTGTTTATTTATTTTTTGAATAATTGGCATCAACTGAACAAAACAAAACTGAACTTTGATTTAACAAGGTTACAAATTTGCAATCTTACGACATCTAAGCATATAGTTAGGTATTTTAGTTTTATAAATTTGAAAACAAACTACATCGAAAAAAATTGAATTTTTTAAAATGGATCTTAAATATTTAGTAAGTATTAGAACCTTTGTCCAGTCATTTTTTAATCTCTAAAATTACTTATAGAAATTGAGTATAATTCATACCGTATAACATGATTTTTAGAAAATATGAATCGAAAGTATAAGTATATATACAATTTAATTTTTCAGAATTAGTATATTAAATTGTTTCTAATAAAAATTCGATTGCTAAAGCCTAAGTACTTTACATTATGAAAAATTTACTAATAGAAAAACCAGAGTGGAAGAAAAACACAAAAATACTGCCAGTCAAGTATTTTTGATGGCAGTATTCTAATACAACTAAGGTACATACTGAGTTCTTCGCCATTTTTTGATAAGTGAACGTATCGTTTCCTATATAAAAAATTAATTTACTTACTTATAGTTGGTTAAAATTGATAGAAATTTATTGGTTATGTTACAAAAAACTTATCAATATTTATCTATAAAATGTTGGCATAAAATATTTTTAAAAAAATCTGACTTATCACACAAACAAAATGTCTACAAAGAGGTTAATACGTTACTCCGCAAATATATCAGGATTATCAGAAAACAATACAGCCGTCAAAACTAGCAATTGAGAATAATATAAAATTCTAAAAAACCTCCTGGATGTAATTTAGAAAAAGCCCTTTTAAATTAACTCGTTAAAATCTTATAGTTTTAATTTAAAATCTTAATTTTAAAATAATTTAACGCTATGCAAAATTATTATTTAATTAACAATTTTCATAATTGATCCAAAAATGTGTACCTTCAGATAGCTTATAAAAATACGTTTCATTTGATATATCACATGAGACGACTCAATTTAAAAATTGCGACCCATCATCCAGCACCTGTGTTACAGCCGATTTATTACAAAACTTTCTATTCTCTAATCCATTTCTACAAAAATCCACGAATACTTTTGACATAAAATTCCAATTTAAAAATTTTTTTTTGTCTGCAGATTTATGTTTGTATGTGAATATCTCGAGTTTTATTGGGTTTCTGCCAAAAGTCGATCAGACCTGTATTTTAACTCAAGGATGTTTTATAAATTAAAGTTATTTTAAACATCTGAAATAGATTTTAAGTTTTCGTTGACAGAAAAATCAATCATAGACACATAGACACACATACAGGCATTTTTCAAAAATGATCAATTTGGTTTCAGGGAATATAGAGGGCATGTGAAAAAAATAGAAGCCGAAAAACAAACTTTTTTGATTACTATAGTTTATCCTTACTTACGTAGTAAGTAACGTGTGATAAAGTAAAAAAGATTATCTTTGTGTCTCTAATGGAATTTTAAACTTTACTCCTTTCGTTTTTTCAGTAAAAAAAAATACTGTCAGTAAATTCTTCGAATGGAAATATGTGCTAAGATTTTCTAGCATCACCATATTCGACGAACATTTGTATCTCTTTTTTCAAGAACAAAATTGTGTTCTATTGGGTTTATTCAAGCCGCTGCCTTCGTCATGAGTTCGGATCGAAAAACTCTTAGGATCATTCGTATGAGAGCAGCTTCAATTACGCTTTTTCTATTGCAATTTCAGCCTGTTAGAATTAATTTTTCAACTATCCCTTTTTCCTTATTTCGTTAGCTATCGAAAAAAATGGGTGATATTTTATCGAATGAATGTACAGAAATAGACTAGAGAAAAAAACTAATATCACTAAATTTTAAAATAGTTAGTACATAAGTATTTCCAAATTTTTAAGTTTGAAGCCCGATTATTAAAATCAATAATAGTACAAATACTTATAATTATATGTATATGTACATGCGTAAAATACTGATTGAATAAATAGAATACTTAAGTACTTAGTTTTTACCTTTATTTTAGCAATTATTTATTTTGAAAACTTTCGATTCCAACTTTAAGAGTATTTCTGAACAACCAATTTAATATGTATACTCTCTAATCTTGAAATTTCTACCATTTATGATAATCTTTGCTACTTAAAAAAATTGGGCTTTTCTGTTCCATCAGTTATTTTTTGGTAATACTCGAAATTATATAATACGTCTTCCTTAAACCAACTAAGTAAGGAAAAGGTGTGTTTTTCATCAGACATTTGTTCGAGATCGCGATTTAGTTAAATTAAACTGAAATAGCTAATGATTTTCTTGTGTGAAATATGTTTATTAAATCTATGTACTTGGTAAAGGTCACTTAGCTCTATCTTATCAAAACATTAATTCCCGGTTACACGGAACCTTTAACAAATGATTTTCCAGTTAAAGTTAACCGGCCGAATTTTAGAGTCCAATATTTAACCGGACCGTGATTATTTTGATTTTGATTTTACTTAATCTATAAAAGTTATTTATATTTACATGTAAAGTGCAAACAAAATTAAATTGAATTGAATTTTGGGTTGTAAAATGAAGAACAATTTTAATATTTAGCCGCTTGTTAGCTAAGTAATATCTAGTTAAATATTTTTGTGCAAACGAGGATAAATACTTGTTTCAATTTAATTTAACTAAATTCGACAAATTGCTATAGTGATGTCTAACAGCTTCATAAAAAACGCGTCTTATATAATTATGTAAAACTATCCTATTCAATTATTTACTTATCATTCCTTAAATACTTAATACTTACTTAGGTAGACCTAACTTGTTCTAAATTCAAACCAAATTGGTGAACTTTGGATGCAATTCATTATTCAACATAATTTATACCTTTGAAACGGAATTATACTTAATTCAAATTATTTTCAATTTGAAAAACTCAGAACTCGTCTAATCAAATTCTGATTAAACGCTTTCCAGAATTTACAATATTAAATAATTCCAATTCAGTGGAATGCCCAAAGTACGTTGAACATCAAAGTACTTATGTAAAATTTTCCAAAGCTTCCACATTTCATGGTTTTTAAATGTTTTGTAGATGTGCGGGGATTTCTTAACTGTTTCTTATGGTCGCATTCAATCATTTTAATTTTAATTGCATAAGTTTCTTTATTTCTGTTTAAAGTATACATACTTTGGAAAATTTTAGATTTAGTACTGATATCCCAGAAGCTCATGGGATTTGACAAATTTCAGAATTTTTAATTCTATTTTGAAAACAAATTTAATATAAGTGATCTTCATAAATACAATTTATTTTTTATGTGATTTGAAAAGAAATCTAATTACGAGTAATTAAAATTTGACAAAATTTTGCAAATTTGAAGTAAGTAAGTAATAAATACATAAATTGGATAAGTATTTAATTTCATAAATTCAGAAAATAATCAAATTCAAGCCTTAAATTAGTATGCTTGATTAAGAGATTTTTTTATAGATAAGGAAGTACTTAATACTTTTAGTATTTTACCATTCAAAACACAATTTTATTAGTACTTACTTAAATATTTAATTTTTGAAAAGATAATTTGTAGATACAATAGGAACTCTTAGTAATCAAGTAAGTACTTAAGTAAATTGCGATACATTTTACTGAATCTTGCACATGCAATATCAACAAAGTTACGATTCGATCATGCGAATGAGTGTATGATAAGTAGGCAGTAGACGTGCCAGTACAACCCACTCGTATGTTTGAGGGCATGTGCACGAATCTGTTTAGTCTTATATTATAATTATGTTTCGATAATGTAACAAACCACTACACAACATTATTGTAGAGCAATGTGGCTCAATGACAATGAGTTTAAATCTAAAATAAAGTATCACTCGGATGAAATGAATATTTTAAGTACCTACTTACGTACTTATAGATAAGTTACTAAGTATATTAAGTATGAACTACAAAATAAAAATCGCAATCAATGATTACTGTTTACTCGATCGATGTTTGCAATTGCCTTTGAGGCTGAGATAACAGGAAACAAAAAGCACTTACCTATTTTATGTATCCAAAATAAAAATCCAAATAATCCGTATAAGAGCGATAATCGGAAAATGTCTTTACTCGGACATTTGTTTATTGTACTTCGTTGAAAGTTAAAACACCACGGCCCAGAGGCCATTTCTATATCTGCTTAAGAACTATCATCTAACACATTTTACTTCTTATATTTATCTTGCACAGATTTTATAATTATTTATATCTTCTACTTATTCTTCTGGTAATTAACGCTCACAACAATATAATTTTCCTTTAATAAGTATTATACTTTCGTAAGACTTTTAATTTCTTTTTTCGTATTTCTAGAGCACAGAATGGAGATTTGGAATTCACAACAAACACACACACACACACACACTTTTGACACTTTCGGGGGTGCGCGAAATAATCGTAATTAACAGCTTCAATGAATCAACTTGGGATGTAAACAAAACAAGAATTTAGATTATAATCACTAAAATTACTTTTACTTTTTTTAATTGAACATAAAATTTATTTATTTTAAAACAAATATTTCAGAATATAAATAAATAACTAAAAAATACAACAAACGCGTTTTTTACTTAAAATTTTCTTTGAACTTTTTTATTATTATTTTTTTTATTTTGATTCACTTGCACACAATAAATATTATTAATTATATTTTGTACACTCATTTAACACCCAGGAAATATAAATAAAAAAATTTTTTGTGAATTTTTAAAACTAGGTATAAATAAAACCAAGAAAATATTAAAACAAAAATAAAATTAAAATAAAAAATTGCAACAAAACGTTGTGCGTCCGTTTTCATTAAAATATCGTAATCATTTGACAAGAGAAGAGTAGAATATTTATTATTTTTTATTTATTTTGACAGAAGATGTAGAGCCGGCCGGTTTTACACGATACAGCGGCGGCAGCCATTTTTAAAATATAGAATGAGCGCGTCTTATATTTTTTTTTCGTTATTATGAATTTTATGAATATAAACGAGCATGTGAAAAAATTACGGATTTAGTGCGAATATTATGTAGTTTCACTGGTTTTTAACATTGTTGAACTTTATTATTTTGAACAGTTGTTAATTTGAAGAAATAAAACCGCTGTTATTTGTCTGTTCGTCATTATAAATTTATTTAAGATCATAATTATTGATGTTATGTAGTTCTTTTGCCATTCTATAAGATATTCCTTTCATTTATTTTCTAATTATGCATGCATGATTTTGGCTGTAAAATAACTAATTGAAATTAGTTATCACACTTCTCAAGTAATATCTACTCCCCTTTGAGGAATTGTCCAATATCAAATTTGAACGACTATCTGAGAGTGAAGAAGACTTGTTCATGTATCATATATGTATATAGATGATAATCGGTTCTCTTTTCTATCTGCGTATCATTTTATTCACATTCCCTTAGTACAAACATCTAAACTGATGAAGAAAAGTAGTAGTAATAACTTTCTAATGTTCAAGATAATGATACAAAAAAATTAAAAACATCCATACGTCCTAATCTTAAATGTCATATCATTAATTTTGTCCCTGGATTATAAAAATAGTCTCATACACTTTAGGAGTAGGTAGCAAATTTGTTGCAAGAAGCCCAGAGATTGTGAGTACTTGTTAATAATAATAATACAGTGTTTAAAGGCCATTACTGACCCCTTAATGCGTCAACAATCTGGCTGCAACGGTTTCGATCCTGGGCTTGGTCTTCATACAGTCATAGACAACCTGAAGCAGACAAATCATTCTCTACACCGTGGAGCCATCGTCGCCTGCAACGACCTCTGCGCCTACCATATGGTGGCTCTCCTTTCAGAGATCGCTGCACAATTCGTTCCGGATCAGCACGCAGCACATGCCCGAGCCAGCGTATTCGCGGAGATCTTATTTCATGCACAATATCGGGGATCTTCATCAGATCTCTGATCTCGATATTGTACACAGTTCGGTTGCCATCTACTTCGCGTTTTGGGTCATAAATCACACGCATGACTCTTCTCTCAAATGTAAGGAGCCATCTCTCACACTCATCTTGAAGCGCACAACTTTCACATGTAGTCGCACTTCAATATCCGCATCCACACTGTTATCGTGAGTGATGAGAGAACCCAAATATTCGAACCTCCTCACTTCTTCAAACGTGTAGTGGCCACTACTAAAATCTAGTGTGCCATTGTCCCTATAACCTGAGATCAAGTATTTCGTTTTAGACTCATTGATCTGGAGTCCAACAAAAGCTGAAAACTCTACAAGCGGATCAAGTATTTCCCTGCCGGACAGCCGAGCTAACTGCAAAAATTCTTGATAAGCTGTTCTGAACTTTAACACACCATTGAGACTGTGTCACTCTCATTCTTCACAATCGTACCATTTTTGTTCGCAGACCACAAACTCTCTCGATTGATCGAGTCATAGGCCTGCCGGAAATCCAGGAACACCTGATGTACGGGGATCGATGTCTCATAATATTTAGATAGAATCATCCGCAGCGAAAAGGCAGAGACTGATCGATTCGGACGAAATCCTCCTTGATAGTCACCAACCAGGCTTTCTAGAGAGGTGGCTCTATCCAATATAATGTAGGGCAGTAACTTATATGCTGTGCAAAGAAGAGCTATACCGCGATAATTCTCACACTTCAAGCGGTCTCCCTTCTTGAAGATGGGGCATATCGCGGCCACTTTCCATTCGTCAGGCATTTCTTCGGTTCGCCATACTTATCGAATAAGGTCGAAAAGACAGTTCCACAAAGTAGCCCCTCCGAATATCACGAGCTCAAAATTAATGCAGTCCACTCCAGGTGAGCGGTTTCGTTTTAGTCTCTGCAAAAGTACTTAGTTACTTTTCGTTATTTTTCCCAAACAACGATAATATTTTGAATTGTAATTTTAAAACCAAAGAGCCCCGTATTACTCGTTTTGAAAAGCACTCTACACGATCCACAGTTTCTTTAAAATTTTCAGCGAGCAGAATTATCGCAATTTAGGTGCTAGTTGCAACCGTGATGAGGAATGTAATCAAATATTAGAAGTAAAGCACATTTAGAGAATAAATGGAATGCTATATTTATGTATGTTTATCAGTTCGTGGCAGCAGAAATGAAAATCACAGGATGCAATCATAAATTCAAAATTGGCGCAGCTGCAGGGGAAAAGAACCGTGCTAACAAATAAGGAAACTAGAGGATTAGGAATGTAATCTAAAAGTTATATTAAAATTTAAAACTATTCAAATCAAACTATGTAGATATCAAATGCGTGAAACATGGAAATGGTCACCTTAGCGGATTATAAAATGACTAAATTTTTATTCAACGATCTATTAATGAAAAACCGTTGACTCTTAACAACATGCCTGAATAATAACCATCCCGAACATACATATGTATGTATGTATATATCGACTATGGCTCAAATCGAATCAGTTTTGAAAATTACAACCCATGCCTCTGATACAGCATTTCAGCAGGCATTTTTACTAAATCAGAGCAACCGCTTTATCAAGAAAACCGGCGAGACCTCGTCTTTAAGTATAAGATTATCTGGCCATTAGTCTGGTCTGTTAAGCATGCCTACAAAAATTTCACGTCAGCTAGTCTTTGCTAAACATTAACACATTTCATATATCGATCGGGAAACTAATTCGAGTTATACCAAATGCGGTTTCAGGTAAGAGATAACAACCATTAGAACTGTGCCGTTTGCAGAATCCTGCAAAAGACTGAACTCGATAATTACTCAAAGTGCCATTAAAATAAGCAGAGATCAATTTTTGAATCATGGAATAGCCTCTATTAGAAATTAGCATTTCTTTTATTTTATGGTACCTATGGTCGGAGCACACATGTCTCGTAAAGCTAAATTGCAGGAACACGTTTTCCTAGAATACCACCACAGTATCCTTTGCTAGTCGTAGGAGGCGCTGGGCTGACGATCCGCAACCGTAAAACAAATAAGCTGTTTATAAAGTCGACAAACCGAAAAATGGATACCGCCAACTAACACCGGACCCCCGCATCAAGTCCAGGGCTATGCGTTGTTATACAATGGAGATGACCTCGGAAATCTCGGAGCTGGATTTCTTCTTCGGCCGCAGGTAAAGAAGGCTGGTTTGGAGTTCCAAGCAGTCAATAACCGATTGTGTAAGCTTCGTTTTCGCATGAAGTTAGCTAACCTGTCGATAATTTGTGTACATGCGCCCACCGAAATCAGCCAGCCCCAAGATAAAGACTAATTTTACAATGACTTGGACGATCTGATGGGATCTGGGACCCGAACACGATGTTAGAATGGTAATTGGGGACTTTAATGCTAGTAAATCGGGCCGACTTGTGTGAGAACATAGGTCCGTACTCCCTACACAAAACTGCGACCGATAATGGTGAGAAAATGATGTACTTTGCAATTGCTCACGATCTTAGTGTAGCAAGCACATTTTTCCAGGATGTTGTGCAGGATGTGAGAATTTATCGGTCAGCAACCAAATACGTAGGCAGCGATCATCATTTGGTCGCTGCAAACCTACGGTGGAAGTTTTCGTACAGGTCCAGGAACACAGCGAAATCTTTGTATGCCAACAAAATAGGTACGATTGTGTAGAATGACAGTGACATAGTCACAATTCTGTGTTAAAGTTGAGAACAAGCTATCAAGAATTTTTGCAGTTAACTCGGCTGTTCGGCAGGGAAATGCTCTGTCTCCGATACTGTTCAATCTAATGTTGGAGTACATATTTCGTAAAACTGAAACACCTCAGCGCAACATCTTACATCGCCAGTCCAATCAGAACGCATGGAACGTTTCTACTGTGAAGGCCTGATAAATGAAGATCAAAAGAAACGATATCAGGATCTTGCCAGCGACAACATTCAGGGAGCTAATTACCAGTCTAACTGTGTGAACTCTGTCTGGGAGGCACTGAAAACTTCGGTTGTCAGTGGTGCTCAACAGACTTTAGGTATAGTGAAAGTGAGACCCAAGAATGATTGTTTTGATGACGAGTGTCGTCTTGCAGTTGAGAAACAAAATATAGCCCATAGTGAAGTGCAGCAACGTCTCACAATCGCGAGGAAAAATAAGGCTACTCTTACTAGAAGGGCAGCTAAGCGGATTTTTTTTTTTTTTTAAATAAATACCAACAAATACATACATACATACGGAAAAAGCTAAAATGGTAGACGGCCGAAGTTTTGAAAGTACAGCAACTCAGCAATGAGTGCAGTTCACGTAATTTCTTTAAAGGAATTACTGGATTGCACCATACTTTCAAGCCTGCGTCAACTGCTCTTCGGGACCGGGATGTAAACCTCTGTGTCAACATCGACGCAGTACTCGACGCATGGAATGGACACTTGACCTGCTTGGTGTTCATTATGCGTCACAGACTGGAGTTGAATCACCTCAAATACAGACTGCGAAGATTTCCATTGAGGATCCATCCCATGAGGAATTCACTAGGGCCATGCAGAGACTAAAACGACACCGCTCACTGAGTGGACTGCATTAATTTGGAACTCTTGAGATTCGGAGGGGATACTTTGTGGAACTGTCTTTTCGACCTTATTCGATTAGTATGGCGAAACGAAGTAATCCCTGACGAATGGAAAGTGGCCGCGATATGCCCCATCTTCAAGAAGGGAGACCGCTTGAAGTGTGAGAATTATCACGGTATACCTCTCTTTTGCACAGCATATAAGTTACTGTCCTACATTATATTGGATAGAATCTCCCCTCTATCGGAAGGCCTGGTTGGTGACTATCAAGGAGAATTTCTTCCGGATCGATCAGTCACTGCCTTTTGTCTGCGGATGATTCTATCTAAATATTATGAAACATCCATCCCCGTACATCAGGTGTTCCTGGATTTCCGGCAGGCCTATGACTCGATCAATCGAGAGAATTTGTGGTCTGCGCTGGAATATCTAGGTATGCCAACAAAATTGGTACGATTGTGTAGAATAGTGACACAGTCTCAATTCTGTTTTAAAGTTGCGAACAAGCTATCAAGAATTTTTGCAGTTAACTCGGCTGTTCGGCAGGGAGATGCTCTGTCTCCGATACTGTTCAATCTAATGTTGGAGTACATCTTTCGTAAAACTGAAACACCTCAGCGCAACATCTTATATCGCCAGTCCAATCAGGGGCTTGCTAATGCAGATGAAATATGCGTGATTGGACTGAATAGCAACGGAGTGAAGTAAATAGTTGATTCGCTTGTTGCATAATAAATCTAAATCTATTAATATTCTACGCCAGCAATTAATCCATCAAATTATGCTCGGATCATCATTCTAATTCTCTCATTTCATTTAATTTATTCTTTCACGGAATAAAATTCTTTTAAATATAATATACTTTCAGAGATAGGTGGCACGGAAGAAGACATTATTCTACAAAAGAAACTAACAAGAAGTATTCAAATCTTAAGCTAAAATTATTACATATTTTAAGTCTTAACCAATGCTAATACTTGTTATTAGTGTTCACTATTTAATTAATTTAGATTACATTTATATGTAAAACCTAAACATTTATTTTATTTAAAGGTTCATCAGTCCAAGTAGATCTGCTCTTCTAAGTCGCGGCTGTTTTAATATATCCCTGGCCAATTCATTGGGATGTGACTCTAGTTTTGAGTAATATTTCGAACTGAATTCTTTAATGGTTTCTTTGATAGTTTTAATTCCAAGATCATCGTGTATATTACTATTGCAAACGTACCACGGAGCATTGCTAATACTACGAAGTATTATTTTTCTTAATACCTTACTATACAAAATTTAATTTAGTCAAATCGATAGCGCGTGTTCAATGATTGTTAGTCTTAAAAATTATAAAAGAAGAGGAATAGGAGTGTATATACATATGTACAAAAACCTATGTGAATTATTTAAAGATTACAAAGATGTTTGGAAAATCAAAAGGGTCTGAGCCTAAAATGTTGTATTTCATTTATATTACTATTGAAATTAACCTTCCTTTCTTGTTTGATTGCCGATGGTAAAATTCATTGCTTCAATAGTTTAAGTTAATGATCTAGAAACTATTATTTATTGGGTTGTTATGGGCTACCTCTATCTGTTTTTGCCCAAGGTGCAGTCCTTCACTCTAAGCACAAAATATTCTTAATGTATTAAATGATATATGTATGTACATATTGCGATCAGAATTAAACTTCACCAAATTATGCTCGCTGGACATCGAGTGATTTGTGGATCTCCCAAAATTTTCTTATTTTTATCTACCTACAGTCCTTCGTATATTCAAAGGCGGTTAAGCAATCAGGGATACAGATTATTAAACTAAAACCAATCTGCTTAGAATTGTGGCCTTGAATTTAGCTGTTAAGGAAGAATATATTATTCGGATATTTTATGTGAGAACTGTCTAGAGAAGAAAAATCATTCTTTTGAAGATGAAACCCACGTTTACGTCAGCATTCTCCGTCGTATGCTTCCTTGATTTAGGACCATACTCATGGTTCTGAATACAAATTATAATTTCAAGTTCAATCAAGCGATATATCAATTGTCTAAGTGATGTGATGCATGAAAAATAATTCTTTAAAATTACTATCAGCTCATTTAGAAAGAAAATCCACAAAAATTTTCATTTGTTATGATTTCGAAGCGAATAATTATGCGAGCACCGCTGATATAATTTATTGCTATTCATTTGAATAATACTTACTTTATCAAATCGTACTCACCTTGACGACATTCTTTTGTATAAATTCCGATCAGTTAAAAAATTAGTAAAACATAAAGTACAAACTACTTTTCAACTGTGTGCTTTAGATTAACTAACGACACAACAAATAATTAAATTAACTAAGTTTACAAAACAAAAATTCAAATTGTATTATTTAAATTAAAAAAAAAATATTTTTGAAATTTCCCAAAACAATAAAAACAAAATTATTATTAATTAATAAGTACATATTTAAACGAATAGTAAATGAATTATAAAATTCTGCTCCATTATTATCGTGTTCTTACTTTACACAATATGATACCGCCACACTACGATCCTTGAACCAAAATTTTTTGCTGCGATCCTCGAGCATTGAATCGGTTATTATTATGGTGATGCCGATTGTGATGTGATTTTTGAATATGATTCGAATGTTTATTATTGGAAGAATATGCATCATCTACAGAGGAGGATAGAGAAGCTGTATAATAGAAAGTTAACTTAAAAAAATAATAAGCGAGAGTATAAATAATTAATAAAAGTTAGTGCATATAAAAATTATTAAATATCATTTGGTATTAAAGCAACAAGTATATGTTAGATACAGTTGTGTTTTTTTTATAAATCTCGATAGAATACTATCCTTAGAGTTCAAACACAATGAATACAAGTTTCATATAGTTTAATACAAGGAAATTTATAAAAGACTTTTTAAATTGAAATTGAAATTTTTTGTCATATTAGACAGACAATTATTCTATCGTGATGTATTGAAAAAACACAACTTAAGTATATTATTTGAAAAGTTGGCGGAGTGTTATAAACAAATTGGATGACTCAAAGCAAAAAACATATATACGCACATTTTGAACAACGCTATTTTGAAATGAAATCCCAACATTTATTTTTTCGTTTTTTATTTTCATATTTTTTCATTGTATTTTCAATTGTTATAAAACGTATATTTCTTTTTAAGTTGTGTTTTGTAATATTTTCACTTTTCCAAATAAAATAATAAATAATAAATTAATATTTAATCGGGATACAGCATTAAATATTTCAAATCCCCAATGTTTGTCAGAGTTTTGTTTTCAAACATATGTTTTTTTTGGCAAATTTATTTACAAATATGTAATTTATGATTAAAAATTACTTTTAAACAAAAACGATCCATCATTTTCCGAATCAGTTATCATAGATAATGACAATAAATTAGAATAATTTGAAAATATTTAATGAAAATATTTAATATAAAACAAACCGAAAGTAATAGTAATAGTAGTATCCTTTGATATTTTTTTGAGGATCCGTATTTTATTTTAAATTAAATATTTATTAATAATATTATAAATTGTTTTATTTTAATTTAGTGAACATGTTTTTTACTACTCCGCCCTGATTTTCGATGCTGTTGCTGAGTATTATATGCATTTGTACCATTTTTATTTTCGATACCCACACCACTTTGATTGCTACTTATACTACTACGACTTGATGTAGAAAAACTACCTGGTGATGGTGCATTCGTGCCTTGTGTCGTCATTATTGGTCTCGGTGGATAAGGAATTTTGAATAATTCAATTTTCAAATGATCACATATTTCTAGACACACCTATTTACGGAAAGATTTGAATTAAAATATTTATTAATCTGTAGAGAATGATTGATATAAGTGACTTACCTTTGCACAGTAACAACCCAAGTCGATTGTACACCAAAGCATAGCAAACCATAAAACTATCCACTCTGGCAAGAAATTATTGAAATATTGGTTTAAAAATAAAAATAGTGGACCAATGAGGCCCCAGTCTAAATATTCTAATTCACTTTTTGTCATATGTGCTACCTGTAATGAAAGAAAATAGAAATTAGTATTTTGAATAATTTATTGACTTTGCAAAGTAAAAAAAAATGTACATGTGTAATTGAAAAATTTCACAAGCTAAATAATTATGTATTACATTAGTTAAGGCACTTAATTCAAGGCTAAGTCAAATGATTTTACTTTGAATTATACAAATGTACAAATCGTTTTAGGCCACACAAACGTAATGATTTAATTGTTTTTTTTATAGCAAAGTTAAATATATTTGCAAGCAAGTAACATTCCTTTTTTAATTCGTTATAGTTTTATCGTAATTATGACTAAAAGTTGATGAACTTTTGACAAAACACAATATTTGTTCAATCAATGTTTTACCACTAGTATTCTGTAAAATTTTTATATATGGGTACGTTCAGGAAAATATTATCTAGCAATTAATAAACGCGTTTATAAAAATTCGTAATTTTTTTGTTCATCCTCTTAAAATTAGATGTTATAGTGATAAAAAAACAATTTGAGATTTACACTATTTTAGAATGAACCAGTTTTAGGGCGTTTAAATATCGACATCACTTTTAATTAATTGTTTTAGGTAAAGTAGAGCCTTAAGTTAAAATTGAATATGTAACCTAAGCAAACTAAGCTAGAATTGTAGTTTAACTTTTACTAAAGTGTATGCTTAAGCTAGAATATTATTATCATATTTAGGATTTCCCTTCAAATACTGAATGCAAATAATTAATTTATTAAGTTTTATTTCGTAAATTGTTCCGTTAATTCTAACTAACATTTTCTGTTTTTCATGCAAATTATACAGAAGAGTAATTTTGACGGCAAATTGAAACGAAATGGATGCATTTTAACTAGAGGGTTAAGTTAACTCTACAGTGAACTGTACGGTTACAGTTAACTCTAATTAAATTTGATTGAAAATTAAATAATTATAAATATCTCCAAGGTATAATAAGATTCCAATTTTAATTAGAATTTAGAAAATTTTCAGTATTATTTGGAATTATGTAAATACCCTGAATTTTAGAATACTTCTTAATAGTACCATATTTTCTAAGCGTAATAAGAAAATCTCTTTTGAAACACAAATTGGATGGAATTTTAAAAAATTAATTAAATTCTAATTACTCCATTCAATAATTCTAATTACTCCATTCAATTTGAAATAAATTGGGAAACTGTGAAAATTGTAGTTTCAAAAAATAACAGAAAAATTTAAGAAATTTGGCAATTGAGCCTTTAAAGTACCCAATTAAATAAACACTTTTCTAAAAATATATTGCATTCGAACTTTTCAAATCGGAATTGTAAGTATTTGCAAAAATTTCTAACAAGGTGAGGAAATTAATTGATACAGTATAACATTTTATTAACATAACATTTAATTCTCATACTCATAAACTTGTATAATATAGTCTAATGTTTAAAGATATGTATTTAAAATAAACTTACCACTAGTCGATTTGTTACTTTAGCCGTAACCATCCCAAAGGCCAATATATATAATGCCGGATATACCTCAAATATATGATCCGTTGACTTCTGTGCAATTATAAATGCTGGAACAACTACCAAAGAGAAAGGTATCACAGGCGACAGCACACTTGTTCCCTAGATTGTTTGATTTCATGTATTTTAACAATACGAGCAAATAATGAGAAAAAATATTGTATTAATAAACAAAATATGAATTAATTTAAAAGAAATAATTAAATAAATGAAAATATTTTGGACCTATTTGGCTTTTACAACATTATCAAAACCTTATATGTCTTATGCTATTTACAAGTATTGTAACTTTACACCCACAGTAATATAAATTAAAAGAAAACTATCACAAAACATATATAAGGCCCATAACCACGTGCAATAGGTGTACACAAAAAATTTAGTTCAGTAAATAAACCTCATATATTTTACTTACAACAAAACTGTTGAATTTTGCTAGTTTTGCGTATTTTTACGCTTATTAGTTATAAAATAGTAGAAGACCAAAAATTAAACAATAAAAAAATAATTGCTGATCGTTTTACATTACATATTATGTTTATAAAAAAAAGTGGATCGGGCCTAACAATTTGCTACAAACAGTGACATCTATTTAACAATTATAGGAAATGAATTTTAAAAATTACAAATTAGCGCACACATGTATTTGTATGTTTGGAATTGACCGATAATTAGGTTCGATCGGTTTGTAATTTAGATCGTGTGGCGAACATAACATATATTATGTACAGATGGTGTGCTTATAGACCTGTTTTACAAAATGAACTTAAAGAACTCAGCACACATTTAAAGAAACAGTGAGAAAGATCAAAAATAACAATAAAATTAATAAACGATAGAAGATTTTAATTAGCGTGTGTGGCTAACTAAAATAAAAACTTAAAAAAATATATAAAATTATACGTGACGAAAAAATGTACAATAAACTAAAATTGAGCCCTGATTATTTATTTCTTACAGCGACTGTAGATCCGTTTTTGCCAACTCCTCCCGTAAATATAACCGATGCGCTATTATAACCAAGCATCCCGTACACAAATACAGCAAAATATTGAGGTATTGTTCGTATTTCCCAATTTAACCATGGAAGCTGCATGCAATTAAAAAAAATTGGAACAAAAAAATCATAATCATAAATGGTAAACCAAGAAAAATTGAATTAACAACTTTAAAAAAAAATCTACACAAAAATCAAATAATTAAGATTTTTGAGTTCTTCTGAAACAAAATAAACAAAAAATTAAAAATTTATGTATGGTTAGTAAATAGTGTTTTTTGTTAATTTTTGGCACTGAAAATAATTTTGGTGCATTCCCCACAATATTAACAAATAGAGAAATGTTATTGAAATCAATAGTAATGGAGATTATACAATATTGGAAGTGCTTTGAAAGAAAAGGTCAGAAAATAAATTAGTTTTTGTATAAATGTTGAAATTAGAATTTAATTCGCTCAGCTTGATTGGTGCGTGATGAATCTGATTAAGATTTACTTTACTATACTTTATATGGGTCTGCTTCTGCTATAAAGAATTAATATAAATAAGTTACATTACGACTACGAGTAATAGATTCCTAAATTTTCTAAATAATGAATATGTTGATGTCTCAAATGCTGTGGTTCCAAATTTTAACTGTAATAATTTAAAGTTAAAAATTATCAAGAAGGCATTTTGAGAAAATTAAAATCAAAACTGTAAATAATATATCGGATAATCTTTCGGGTGTTTTAAATTCTAAACATCTTATTTTAATAAATGAATATAAATTCTTACTTTCTTAGCCAAAAAATTAGTTTAATATTTCCAAAACATCGAAAATATGAAATCTAACAATAGATTTATTTATGCAACGAAATTTTAAAAATTTCAGGGTGTTTGATGTATATTTAGTCTGATTGTAAATATAAAATGTGATACTAGAACTATTTTAAAATTTCATCACATATGATTTACACTCTAGACCATAATTTTCCGAAATTAGAATATAATCAGATACCATATTATAAGAATTTAAAAATTTTGAATGATGCAAAGAAAAATATTGCATAATTTACTTTAATTGAATTACTACATTATGAGATTTATGAAATGTAGACTTTCAAATTTTAAATCTGTTTGAGAGAAATTTGGACCATCCTAAATTTAGCAAATATACATTTTTTCCACTTGCTACTGCTATCATTATCAACGATTCAGAGGGCTATCATTATCAGTTCTATTAAACCAAATTTCATTTTTATTTTTTAAAACTCACTACCAACATTTTTAGATTTTGCCCTTTTTAAATGAAATAGTTTTTTTAACCAAATAATTTGTACTTCCATTCCCATATTGTATATTAAGAATAAGATTCACTGAAAATATAAAATAAAGTACATTCGTCCTCGTCCTCTTCATCGTCTGCACCAAAAGCCGGAAAAATTCTAATCTCATTATATGTATTTACAACATTCATTTTATGGCAACACCAAAAGGAAAAATAAATAAAATGCGTAACTTAGATAAAAAAAAACTCAACAGAAACCTAATAAAAATTCAGTTGTGTACAATTCTAAATTAAAGTAAAAAATATATATATATTCAGCTTACAGCTACTGTAGAACCATTTTTTCCGACGCCTCCCGCACTAAAGATTTGACAAAAATTTATAAATATTTGAATGTATCCAATAGAAAACATAGCACACATAATAAAGTTCCATGTTCCACCAATCACGGGCATCTATTTTTTTTAATAAGTTTTATAAATTTTTTAGTTTAAATTAAAAACACAACAAATAAAAAATAAAATAAAAATTAATAAACTTAATAAAAAACTAAAGAAAAATAAAATTAATGATATTTATGTTTAATATAGTGTGTCAATTACAGTAAGATATTATGTATGTATATTATATAAATTTGAAAATGTAAAAGAATTTTTCATTCATGTTGCAATTTATTTAAATAGTAGTATATAGAGAAGAATACATATGACATGCTCTTATAATCACATAAGAAATTGAAAAATCTAATATTTTTGTTATACATACGATTTTTATAGATAACCTCGCACGTATCTCTTAATTTAAATTTATCGAAATGGATATAACCTTCCTTTATGTTTATATATACATACATATATGTACATATCATGTATATGTAATATATATTATATATTTGGGGAAAATAATCAATTGAAAAGAAATTCAGTCTACATCTATGTATATATTGGAGAAGAACTTGACATAATCTAAAATACTAAAATTTAGTTACGTAAAACAAGCAAACAAAAAAATTACTTAACTAATTTAGTAAATATATGTTATAAATTTGTAATATATGTTAATTTAAATTGTTTACTAGTTGAAAAATACTAAACTAAAAATACAATAAACAATTAGATGCTAGTTAAACATAACAATAATAACAAAAATGTAAAATCGAAACGAAGAGTCTAGCAGCGTTAGTGGAAGACAATTACAAAATTTTTGTATACCCCAAAGCGCAGCCAATTTTATTTATAAAAAAAAAATATTACATAAATTACAAATGCATTATGGCGACGATCAACTATCTCTTCGTTTCGAATAATTTGGTTTAAACACCACAAAAAATACTAAATAAATAATTTAAAATCTAAAGAACATAGTTTTTAAGCATTCCAAGAATTAAAAATTATATACGAATTAATCTTTCAAGTCACATTTTGGACGTGTTTTTTTGTATGGGTTCTTTCTATATGTATATAATATAGGTATATACATATATAAACGTAAAAGCCTTCCAAAATATTCGCGAGACGATACGGTAGATTTAATATATTTATAGACAAATTTGTTGTAGTTATTTATATAAACTTACAGCTACGGTTGAACCATTTTTTCCAACTCCTCCAGCTAATATAATCGAAATTATGTGAAATAATGCCCATGAACCACAAACAATTGTCATCACCGCCATTGAAATCCATAATTCAAAATTTCCAAAAATCTAGATTGTTTTTAATAAATTTTGATTTTTAAAGTTTTGTTTAAAGCATTTTTGTAATTAATTAAATTTTTTTAAGAGCTGTTAGTTAGTATAGTCGTTATTCAAATTTATATAATAGAATACCTATTTCCTGACCCAAAACCCCCACATAATTTAATTGTATTGGAAACATTGTAGTATTAAGTGTTTCATCTAACAATTTTTATTTCAATTTAATTAGAACTAGGTTTTCCGCTTAAGCCATATTCTAGACAGCTAGGCTGGCTAGTATTAGTAAATACAAGTTGGTTGATAACTTCAAAATGACTTTTTATAGCCTCTTTACCCATTTGAGAAGGAAAGGCGGTTCTTGTTAACTTCAAAAACGTTACGAGTTTTATACATATATACATACTACATTTTGTCACTGCATTTCCATAAATGTTCGAAGATATAAAGCATACATATTTACTCTCTTCTACTAAAACGCCTAAAAAAGTTAGCCAGAATTACAATAGATTCTAATTTGTCTATATAGAGTTTCTGAAATCCTTCGAGAACACAGCGAGGAGTAAATTAAGCAAGATGGGCTAAATTAACTTTAGCCTACAAGGATTAGAAGAGATTGTATTGGTTTAACAAAATCTTGGTATTCAAAATTCTCCATAAGAAATCAATATTCTTATTCTAAATTAGTCAAACAAGTTACGTTAAATGTTTGTTATTTCCTTATGCTCTATATTTTTAACATGTTAATTTCTTATTCAGAATTTTATTACATTCTGTGAATTACTGTATAAAAATCAATTAGCTGTTTGCTAGGTAAATTGTCTAATAAATTGAATAAATAAATTATTAAATTATTATTTTATAAAGTAAAACTATAGTAAATTTTAATTAAGTTTAATTCAGTCAGGTTTGCGTAACCCGGATGACTTGTTTTGATATATACATATATCAATGATATGTTATATCCAACATTAAGGATATACATACAAATAAATAACTTAACTACCTTACTACTACGTATGAAATTGTTAAATTTACCCTAAAACACCGTCGCGATGAAATAAAATTATAAACGTGAAAAGTTATTATAATCCAATTAGAAATCACTTCCCATGTACCTTATTGCTATCAAATAAATTTGACGATTTCAACGAACAACGGTGAATAATTATATAAATAAACACATATTTATAAGTACAGCGAATGTAATTAAAAGTACACTTGTACAACAACAAAAAATATTTATTACTGGTCACTGCTATTTATTTAATTTCAAAGTCCGACAGAAAATTTAGCATTCATTTAACAAACACAACAGAGTAGAATTAAAGCGCACAATTAACTCCGTTCAATATTTCGCGGCTTTTATTTTTAATTATTTTAAAATAAGTGTTATATTGTACATATTTTATATTAAAACTCTCTAAATCTAAAGGTCATACATTTTATAAAAATTTTAATTTAAAAGAGGTAAGCGGAAGTTAACTATACAAAAAGCAATAATATTATATTTTATTGAAGAAGAAATGGAATTATATCAGCATGCAATATTTGCAGACTAATTTTACAAATTTATACTTTATAGAATCATATGCAAATACGAATATTACTGGGAGAAAATTCAATTTTCACATTAATACCACAAAAAAGGAATGAGATTGTTATATGAATCTGTAAATGGAGACGCGTAACGTGTGTATGTTGTTAAAATGTTAATTTAATCTAAATTCTCTAAACCAAAAACGTGTTTGTAGATTATATTTGCTAGAGCTAGCAAATAATTCGAATGTACCTAATATTTAATTTAATTCAATTTTATAAACAAATATCGCGGATGTTCATACATACATACTAGTTTGAGTTATAGTGTTATTGAACTATTGTTTCTTTAATGACAGCTCAAACGGTTATGCAAATATTGATTGATTTATAATTTTCCTGCAGTCATAGTAATTGAATAATTTCATAAATGAATATCTAATTTACAATCATAAATTTTTGATGAATTATAAAAATAATCTATGGCGTGTATGCATATTGGAATCAACTTTAAAGCAATATGATTTAGGCAACCAAATTTATTTTATAATGCATACTTTTATGAGTAGAGTCTAATTAAATTTCAAATTACGTATTATTCCTTTGTCATTCATCAAATGTCATTCGACACTCTTTATAATTTGATTTAAATAATCTAGCAGTAACTGGAATCTGCAACCTACATTTGTAATTTAGTAAAATTAATAATGGTTCGATAATGGTTTTCATCGCACTTATTCAAAATTTGGATTTAAAATTCTATTATATCAAACAATCGTTTTAATTATCATTCAAACAAAATTCAACCATGGAAATTCTTACAGATTCTAGTCAAATTATGTGAATAATTGAAAATATATAGTGAATTTACGGTTTTAATTCAGTACCTTAGATAATAAGAGATAAATTACTTTAATCTAGATTATGTGATAATATTATATAAATATTAGTTTATCTAATCGCAATGAAATGGAAGTTCTAATTAATCTTAAGTAATTAAATTGTTCAAATAAGTACTACTTTAATGCGAAATATACAATTTAGACCTAGTTTTAGTTATTTTAAACTAAAATTATCTAAAAGTTGAATTAGAATTTGGATTTGAAGACTATAATGTTGTTTTAAGATGGCTCCACGGAACGATTGTCTAAGACAGTATGAAGGCCAAGCTCAAGATTGAAAGCGCTGGAGCCAAATTGTTGACCAGTAATGGCCTTTAAAAACGGTTTATAATTATAATTTTAACACTTTATTCCAATTGTATACAAATCCTTATTTACATTCAAAACAAACAAAGCCCAATTTCAAGTCAAATTCTATATTATTAATAATAGTCTATAAAAGTCATTGCTAGCCCTCATCAATCTGGCATGATGGGTTTTGATCTCGAGTTTCTATCTGATATTGCCGTAAACAATCAGAAGATGCCATCCATAACATGATCAAACATTCAGTTATCGGTAAGCCATTGGTTTCAGATCAACACATAACACTTGACCAAGCTAATGAATTACCTGTACCTTGTTGTACAAGATATTGTTTTCTGATATTGAAGTTGCACACGATATTGTTTTTTGATATTTAAGTTGTGTTTTATAAATATTATAAGCCACATTTCATAATCATCCGTCAATGTCGAATTCTCATATTCATGCATGACAACAAGAATTAGTGTGATTTTTTTTTGATCAAGTGATCCTTATCTGTAGAGCTTTAAGAACAATGGAATGCTGTAAGTTCTTCAAAACCTCACTTTGTAGCTGAGAGGAAACACATGATAAATTCATCATGATTTGCAAAAAACTTATGATCGCATTTTTACAAGAAAATTTAACAACACTCCTATCTATATGACATATTATTAAAAAACTGACCCTAAAGCATGAATATTTATGTAGTACATGTATACATTTATGCGTAACACGATATTAGAACGGTCAAAAAATGTTAAATTCGCTATAAAAATAAATAAAAAATTAAATATCATTTTTTAATTAGATCGTACGATTACCACTACTTTGATTAAAAAAATAAAATAAAAAATGACGCGATGAAAGCATGTTTGAAGAAAAAACTGATAAGAAAATATTACAGTACACGATAATCATAGTTTAAATAAAAAATTATCAGACTGTGATGATCGAGTAAAAGTGACGATTTGGCATGATCGTTAAATCAATTTTTTATGTATATGTGATAAACACTCAAATGAGAAACGCAATAGTTTTATCTCATTTAGAAGCTTGTATACGATGGACACATCACTCACTTTAGAGTGATCCACGCCATAAACATAAGTTTATATTTGTTTCAAAATTACAATCAAAATAATTTTAAAAAAAATTTCCCATTTGAGTGTTTTATAATATAGTGCGATTGTATCTTTGTGAACAGTTCAAAAATAAAAATGTATGTGGTAGAAATCACAATTTTATAATTATATAATATATAATTTTATGGTCACGCGCGAAATCATAATCAATTTATATTGTCTCACATGAATATGTTACTGGTATAATATCGTATATGTATGTCTATCGTATAGTATGGTAATAGAAACGATAAATCATACCTTTGTCATCCATATATCGGGACCAAATATAGCTGATATCATATGGATCCCCATAATTGTAATTTGAGCCTCTGTTACATCTATTTTACCAAACCTTAGTGTGCCAGACACATATGCTTGCCAATGAGCACAATAAAATAGTGTCATAGCACAAAAACACTAGAATATATAATAAAATTGTAATTATGTGAATGTATCAAATAAAACCATTTTTTAAACTTACTTGAAAAAACATCCAATTTGGATAATATCCTAATTTAACCGATACACAAGCCGATAGCGCTACAAAAACTGTTGATATTGAATCACAGCCATGATCGAATAATTCACCTAATGGGGTTGATGCGTTCGTCCTTCGGGCTTGTTTCCCATCAATTGCGTCTAAGCTTTGGTATATAAATAAACCAAGTGCACATAGTGCTGAAGCCCATCGCGGTGGGTCTTCACGACCATTTGTACTAAATCTAAAATGAAAATAATAAATAAAATGTTAAATTGTTTCTAATTAATTCTTTTGTGGGTAACAGAAATTGTAGTATAATAAAACGACTTGGCTTCTTCAGGTTGTCTAAGACAGTATGAAGACCAAGCGCAGGGTCGAATCGTTAGAGCCGGATTGTTGACTCAGTAAGGGGACACTATTGGCCTTTATAATTTATTTACTGTTTATTATTATTTAATATGTTTACACACGTGTTTTATGTGACCCATCCTTCAGGGTTGATAAAGTTCACAACGTTTTTTTAAATTAAATCAGACCGTTATTCTGTTCAATTAGCCTTTAATGATTGTTTTCGGTATACAATTTTTACAAATTGCATAACCAGAGAGTCCATTACATGGCACTCATCATACACATAAATTACTTCTTGAGACAACCTGATCCAAACTATAATTATTACTAAACTATTCAATAAATACATTTTAATACTTCGCTCACCTCAATGGCGTCGAAATATTTGATACTTTTACCAGTTACTCTAATTGAATTTATCATAATATCACATCATCACATGTAACTAACAAATATCATTTACGAAAACGTAAACAAAAAATTGATAGTTACAAGTTAATTGATATTGGTAATTACAAGTTATATTCGATAAATAATGGAATTATCATTATTGAAAAGTCATTATGATAATTCTATTATTTAACAAAAAGTGAGTTGTCATTTGAATTTTAATATATTTATAAACTGTAAACTGTTATTTAAAAACATAATATTTATCTATAATAGTTAAATTTAATACATAAAATATAATGTCATAGTTTGGTCACAGCATATTTATTACGTAAGCCTGCGTAGGTAAACTTGTCGATATTATGACCTTGAATATAAATAAAGGAAAATCCAAAAAGCTAACAAATATTTAATAACTGTATGTAAGTATAGTTTATAATTACTTCTTGTATTTTTAGTGAAAATAAAAAATTCATTGTTAAAAAATGATGACATATTTCTTAAAAATGTATTCAATTATCTGTGTACAGCAGCTTGTCTTGTTGTTGGACTATAAGAGTTTAGTAGATTCGCTTAATCGTATTTGGGTCAAGTTGTTGTAGAAAGTATGACGTAAGTGTTTCACATTTTTGTTTACTTGTTTTTGCTGTGTGTTGGCAATTAGAGTGTACATGAACGTATAGTTTACTAAAGTTGATTTTCTATCGTTTCATAATGAGAGACGGCAATTTGTTAAAATTGTAATTGGAAAGTTTCCAATTCAATTGATTATGCCATCATAACTGATAAAATTATTTTCATAAATTGATCAGATTTTTGAGAAAAATTCGGACGGATTCAAAAGAAGCAACCCAATTTATTACCGCGATCGGCCGGAATATCATGATTCATGACATAAAAAAAATGTATTTCAATCTTGTGAGCAATATCAAGTGGCCTGTAAAGATGATCACTACGGACATAACGTAATATTAATCAACTGTGCCGGTTCAATTTGTCAATTCTAAGGCCCGATTGTATGAACAAAAACAGAAATAAAAATCCCAGGATAATATAAGTGCATCAATATTTAATGGTTCAATTTTAGATTTTATTATTGCGTTTGTAATTCGATAATCAATAGCATATTCATTCAAAACTTTGTTCATCACTTTATTTATGTACATATATTTAACTCAAACTAATTTTGAATCAAATTAATTTCTACTCAAATTTAATTTGATTGGAATTTAATATTATTTTGTTTTTCAGTAAATTCAACTGAAATAATACAACCTTAATTTTTAAACATTAATAATATATAATTATTAATTTTAATCATATATTATTCAAATTTGTTGAATGAGTTTGATTAAAACTGTTTTGTTTAACTCTTTCGAATTTGCATAAATTTGATTCAAATTTGAATAAATCCTTAGTACTTATGTATATAAAGGATTCAGAAGGTAAGTTTACAGTTCCTCAAGGTATAGGTCTATGAGAATTTCTCTTTCTACTGTATATCAACGATTTAGTGACAATCATAAGAAAAGATGCATTATTTCTATGTGCTGAAGATGCTTTATTGATGAATGTATAGCTACAATCAATAGTAGAGGAAATGGTCATTTGGATTATATTTGTAAAAAAATTGCAAAAACAAATTTTTGATTTAGGAATAATATTTCAAGCAGATGCGCTTTAAATATTTACAATGTTATAACTAATAAATTTTAAAAGATTGATTAATGAATAATAATAATAACAGTTTCTAAAAGCCATTACTCACACCTTAGTGTGTCAACAATTTGGCTCCAACGGTTTCGATCCTGAACGCTGTGCGCTGTGGTTTCAATTTTACGAAAGATGTACTCCAACATGAAATTAAAGAGTATCGGGATCAGAGCATTTCCCTGCCGAACACCCGAGCTGATTACAAATTTTTTCGATAGCCTGTTCTCAACTTTCACACAGTATTGAGACTGCGTCAATGTCATTCTACACAATCGTATTAATTTTGTTGGCATTCCTAGGTATTCCAGGGCAGACCACAAACTATTCTATTTAGATAGAATAAATCCGCAGCGAAAAGACCTGATTAGTGACTGATCGATTCGCAACCAGATCCTCCGCTAGAGGGTTGATTTTATCCAATATAATGGAGGACAATAACTTATATTATAATATAATATAAGTTATTGTCTTTTAATATGTTGTGTAAAGGAGAGGTATACCACGATTCTCACAATTCAAGCGGTCTCCCTTCTTGAAGATAGGGCATATCGCGGCCACTTTCCATTCGTTAGGCATAACTTCGGCTCGCTCTGAATTAATGCAGTCCCTCCCAGGTGAGCGGTTTCGTTTCAATCTCTGCATGGTCTTAGTGAATTCCTCATGGGATTGATCCTCAGTGCAAATCTCCGTAGTCTGTATTTGAAGTGACTCAACTGCAGTCTGTGACGCACGATGAACAACAAGCAGGTTGGTAACGTGTCCACTCCATGCGTTGAGTACGATTTACATTCCGGTCCTGCATGGCGGTTGATGCAGGCCTGAAAGTATGGTGCAAACAGGTAATTCCTTTAAATACGCGAACTGCGCTCATTGCTGAGTTGTTGTACTTTCAGAACCTCGGCCTTCCACCATTCTCGCTTCATCCGTCTACAAATCCGCTTAGTTGCCCTCATAGCAAGAGCAACGTTGTTTTTCCTCGTGATTGTGAAACGTAGTTGCATTTTACTATGGGATATATTTCGTTGCTCGAGTGCAAGACGGCACTCGCCATCAAACCATTCATTCTTGGGTCTGACTTTCACTATACCTAAAGTCTGCTGCGCAGCACTAACAACGGTAGTTTTCAGTAAAAATTCAATTTTATAAATAATTTTGAAAACTAACTGTTTATTGTTGTATGTCAGGAACAAATTGCTTTAAAAGTTTACATATTTTGTTTCAAGATACATACTCGTAGTTAGCTATATTCATAACAATTGCTATGGCAATGTCGCAGCTACAAATATTTATAAAAATTGGTTCGAAAAAAAAATTGTTTATAATTTAACACTCGCTAATTAGATTGAGTAAATAGTTTTAGCCATTAATCTTAATAGTAATCTAAGAATAAACTACTAAATAGATTAATATTTCTGAATCTTGGGTGATATCGCCCAAATTTTACACATTTTAAAGCTGTGAAATAAACTCTGGAACAAGCTCAATTGACGTAATTACACAAGTAGCAGGTAATTGCTAATTTAAAACACATGATTATACAATCTACATACACATCGTTAAACTATAAAACATATTCTACTTAGCAAACCTAATATAATCACAGAACAACTCAGCCCACCAACCATTAGAATATGCCGCACAATATTATCTGTAAGAATTGAGTGTACAGCAATAATTTCAATGACAAGGTAAAAATATTAGTTGTACATACAGACGGGGAAATATGACAGAAATAAAACTAAAATATGTAGTTTAAAAATAAGCTAAATATATATTATGCACATACATATGTATGTACTTCATAATTACATTTTACAAAAAGTATATCATTTGATGAATCACATAATAAAGTTTGTTAGTGTATTGTGTCGGCATACATGTACGTACTATTTTATTACTAGGTATGTATATAGGCAAATAGTTTTAATCGAATAATTTTCAATAACACAAAAGTGTATGTACTTTGTTTGTCAAACGATTAATAGTAAAAAGACAAATTGTCGACATCATTTTTTCGTTAATAATTAAAGGATTTATCTCTATAGTTAAATACATTACAGACGAATAATTTTTATTGGACTTTTGTTATAGCAGCAGTGTATGACTTTTTAACATTGCTGAGAATGAATAGTTTATCAATGCAATTAACGACAAAAAATAACAACAACAAAATATCACACGATATCTAAAACACTACAGTAGCGAATATTTAGATTGATTTTATATTTTACAATGTGCCAAAGGTTAAATGAAAATAATTTACACTTGTATTAGTATTTTGGATTTATACATTTTTGCGGTGTACGCATGATAAATCATTTAGTTCAAAATAGAAATACATTCCAGCAATTTAGTCTGTCATCGCTCGCGCGATAAATAGTAACATTTAAAAACACATCGAATGTTTTGTTTTGATCGAGTGATAAGGATTGATTTGTAAAATTTCAAATACGAGTAATTTTAAATTTTGACTGATGTTAATTCGATTTTATTTACAACCCTGATCAAAAGACTTAATTTAATACGGGTAGACGTACACGATAATATATTTGAGGTTTTTATCTATAAACAAATATTAGATTGTCAACTTTGGTTTGGCGTACCTTATCATGGCCCACACCAATAACATGTTGTTAATTTTATGTCTAAAAATGTGAGTCGTTTAGATAAGGCAACATGACAAATTTTGAAATATAGAATGAGATAGTCTATCGTAGGTATTGTATGAAACATGTAATAAAATAGAAATCAATGAATCAAGATAGTGGAACATTAACATTATATAAAGATCAAAGTGTTAGAGAGTTTTAGATGATTTAAAAACATAAAATCATAATTACTTTCTAAATATAAAAACTAAAGTGTTTAGCGAAAATATTCTGTTAATAAAATTCATTCGTTTATTTCAATTGACCGAAATCACAATACTTAATGTTCTTAGAAATATTTTCGAGACATTAAATAAAGTTTAAACAAAAAAATCGAGTATACGTAAATCAACTCTACAATCATTTTTCAGTTAATTGGAATTAATAATGTCGGAATATCAATATCATGAAACTATTGGTTTAGATTCTCACGAGAAGTGCTTATTAGAAGTAATTTGCCTTATTTGTTGCAAGATACAAAAGGTTCTCTACGTTCCACTATGGTGAACAAATTGACAGACCGATTTTACTCCATAAGACAAAATTGGAGATACCATACAAACTAGTCCACAATCCATATACTTACTAAATTTGTATAGTCACGATCCCAAATCACTGAGGGAAACACCTCTGATCGAAAATGATATACTTACTTATGGATGAAAACATTTAACATTGCGATTATTTAGCGCAAATATGATCCAAAAGAAGAAGCGACTCCGTGTACATAAGTTCAATAATACCTTAATTTATATTTATTTTATTAAATAAACCACTTAATACAGAATAAAGTACAAAATTAGCCATAATTTGAACTTAAGAAATTTAGTTAATTCAACTCTTATGTGGGAAGTTCTAAAATGTCACCGATTGCAAAATCAATTTACCGCCCTGTAATGTAATGGATGGGGTAATATTCTAAGTACATTAGGACATTTTTGATAAATTCACAAATAGAAGCTCTAAGATTAAACGATCTTGTGATCTATCTACATAAGTATTGAAATTTTATTTATAAGTAAATATTGTACAAGTAAGTATAGAAATTTAACAAATAAATTAGTCACCAACGACAAGATGATAGTAAAGAGTTACGGATGTAGTATAAAGTAATGCTACAGCTCTACGAAGTGAATTAAAGAAATATTTACTTATGTATGTCTAAAACAATAATAAATTGTATCGATGAGTGGTGTTCTATTTATTCTCGCGACTGTCTAATAGTCGTGTGTTCAATTCAAATGAATAATAGCAATACATAATCTATTATTCATCCGGGATTTTTCAATTAAAAACAATGACTTCATAGACAAATCAATCAACTTATATTAACTATTTTGCGTTTTATGTTCGAATCCATCAAATCATAAATACTTTACACAAAACGACCAAATCGAATACATAATTTCGATACATAACCTCAAATTATTTTTTGTGTGTGGTGAAGAATGCGAGCTAATACATACAATAAAAAGAAATTTAAATTTAAAAATAAAGAAATTTTCTACTTACGAGACGAGTATTAATGTAGTTATTATATTTATAACTAATCCAATAATTGTTATCAAATTAGGTGCCAGCCAAAGTGGAACTTTGGATACAAGCCAACACCACCATGGCTGAAGAAATGGATCAAATAGGCTGATATTTGTGACACTATATTTATGTTCCGATAGACGTTTTAATTGGTTCGGTTGTAGCAATTTATTTTTGTAATGTAAGAAATACATGTTAGTAGAAATACAATTTTTAATACACAGAACTAATTATTATTCAATATAAATTTCACTTGACAACTTTTCTACTTTTTTGTTGTTGCTTTATGTTTCGTTACATGTAACTTTCACACCATACACACAACACACTACACTGGTCTTTTCACCGAAAACAGCAGTACACTCTCTTTTTATATTACGAATTTATATCAAAAAGATATAGCATATTGAATCGATTACTAAAACACATAATTTTTTTAATTAATTCATAATTTAGGATTTTAATTTTAAATAAAAAGAAAAATTTTTTTGATGGGTGATAGAAAAACACGAGAACACTGTACAAGAGATGAAATACTTTTCAAAGTGACAATTAATTGGATAATAAATCGATATGACAGTTTTTCGTTTCTACGTAGACGAGCAATAATTTAGAGGAGGAATAAAAGAGATGACTATAGAAATCTAGTGTGCTCAAAATAATTTGTGTAGAAATTTGCGTACAAACAAAATGTCAATTGGGATTTGGAGACTTTTATGAATTTTTAAAAAATTATATTAAAAATGTGATTTCTAATAATTTGTAATAATTAAATCGTTATAGTTGACTAAATAGAATAAATTTATCCTAAATTCATTAAACAATGTAATGCTTTATAAGGAAGTATATTGTTTCTATGAAGTAGTAGCATGAGTTATAATCTATTCCAAGTGGAAAAATGAATTTACATAAAACGTTTATTTCTAACCACAAGTTTGGCCTTTCTTTCTCTCGGATGTCTACAGCCATCGCCCTGCTGAATGCCGATCCGTCAGTATCCAATTATAACATACAAGAACGTGCGTGATCAAAACCAATTGTGATCTACCACCTACATAATAGCGTCGGAACATAATTTATAGTTATTTTATGTTTATATTATATTATATTATTATATTATGTATATGCTAGGGTCAAAGTGATAAATCGGTAATTATTCATAATAACCGGTTATTATATACATAATATAATTTCGTCAATCGTCACCAAAATCACTGGCGATTCTAGATTATATCGGATATGACCGTAATATATTCACATGTGGTTTGCCTCTGAAATATTTTTAAAATGTTAAAAATAATATTTTAGTTGTCCCAATGGTGTGTTATCGATTTTGGTAACACACATTTCTTGTAAGGTGAAAAAGTCGAAAATAGTGTCGTGAAGCCTATGTATACAGATTATAAAATATTCAATTCTATAAAATATTCTATCTTGGAAAGTTTTTGTTTGAGAATCAAAAATAATTGTTTTATGGTTTTTATTTCATGTTCATCACCAATATTTTCCATCCACTTAGTTGGCAAGATAATAAATTAATGGAAACAGCGCAAAGCAGTATTACATTATCAAAATAGTACAAATAAATAGGCAGAACATATATGCTTTAAGTAATTTAGTACTGTACTACCGAATTCAGAAAATTCAAAATTAACTTCAGTGGATTTATTGAGCTTTAAACTTTCACTTTGTGTGCCATTCGAATTAAGTGAATAAATGAACATATGACCTCCCTTCCAACTGCACTTCAACACCTATATTGGTACTAAACTTTACCCAATTTTTAATGTCATATTAAATACGGTTATTTTAGAAATTCACTTAAAAACCCCACACAAATCAGAAATGGAATTTCTTGTCTCGCCATATTTCGCGGATACTTGAAATGAATTGTATCATTTGAAATTATTTGTTGGCAAGTGCCTATAGTTACTGAAGATCAATCGTAGGTAGGGTGATATCTATATCTATAGCAGTGTTTTCCACGCCGTCATTAACGCGGTAACGCGCGGTTTCAGTATGCATAGTTACATATAGTATTTGAAAATCAAAATTGGAACTTGGTAAGAGGTATAGGTAGAGTTCACCGAACATGCCGGTTGATAATTAAATTCATAGTCATATTCTAGGCAATTATTGAATTCGGCTCAAACGTTGCTTTATAATGTTGCCTACTGGCCTGTGTATAAATTAAATTGAATGTGTGGAACTGGAAACAACAAATAAAACAAACTCATCATTCTTAATTAATGTTTGTTTTTCTTTCTGTTTATTTATTTTTAATATTATAAAATAAGCAATAGTTAGTTTTTTTGTGTTTTTATCTTTTCTTTTGTTTCATTTTCATATTTGTATTTAATTATTATCATAACTCATAAATAATAATTATATAATAATATATTATCCTTGTGTGTTTTCTATTTTCATTTAATTAAATTTTTTATTTTTCTTATTTTCATTTTTTCTTCTTTTTTATACTCTAAATAAAATATAGGGAACAATAATAAAATAAATCAAATAAAATAATAAAATTAATAATAGTGTTGTGTAATATTTATTAATTTGTATAGTATGTATTAATAATAATAATAATTAGCAAACAAGAGTAAAAATAAGACTTTTTCGTTTTTATATAGTTTAATACGAAAAAAATAGTAAAAATAAATGTATTGAGTTCCTTTTTATTTATTTTTTAATAAATGTTTTTATATTTACATAATATAGAAATGATTTTATGCTTTTGTAGTTGTGTAAAATTAAAAATACAATACATATTTATTATGTTTTTTTTTAAATTAATTATTATATTTAATTTAATTTTAAAAAAATATTTTTAAATATTTATTTGTTGTATATTGTGCTGCTGTAAAAAAAATCTATGTTTTGAATTTTTTCTTTATTTATTTTATTTTACTTAATTTAGTATTTTTATTATTTAATTAATATTGTTTGTATGTATCTGATTAAAAATTACAAAAAATATATTTAAATATTTATTTATTAAAAAATGCATTTAATAATGTATAATATGGTGTTTAATTGATTTATTACTTTATGATGGTTGGTTTGGGGTATTCTTCTAGTTAGTGAAACTAACTAATACACAAATTTAGTATTTCCAGAATAAAAAATCATTTTCAAAATATGTGTATTAACGAATGTATGCACTGATGTCATGTAACGTTTTCTAAATGGTTTAATCGTGTTAAATTCTTGATTTTTCAACTCCACTGATATTTTATAAATGATACATTTTCTTTAGAATTCTAGATTAATAATTTACTCGATGAATTTAGTTTGAAAAATTCGTTAATCATCAACAATCTTTAAAATTATCAATATTTAAATTCTAAAACGATGAAATTCTTGTTATCTTATTTTATTTCTCCGCTTTCTTTATAAATATATATTTTGGAATTAAGGCAGAATAATATAACTTATAGTTATCTGAAATATGGATGTGACTAAATCGAATTAATATTCACTCTAAGAAATCCTACGTATTCTTAAATAATTGTAGAGAGAATCATTGATTTCGTATCTATTGTAATGTGTAAAAATCTCCAACTTTATTTTCTTTATGAAATTGATAAATGCCTAAAAATAGTTAAGGAAAGAGAAACTGAAACCTGAAATCTTTCAGAATTTGTTTAGATTTCAAAATGTTGTTAAATTGTGCAAATTATTTGAAGTGGCTTTAGGGATTATTTTAGTTAAAATTTTATTTTTATTTGAAACCTCTATGTAATTACTAACTTGCTGGTGGAAGTTTACAGAATTTATTCTATAACCTATCAAAATAGTTTTCATGTTTAAAACTGGATAAATGTGTAACGTAGCACGACGTTACGAATTTATTGAATTATAGAAAATCTAAAAAATTAATTAAGATTTTAGAATTCGAGTTTCGTATCCTTGAAAAACTATTTAAATTTGAGATTTGATACAAAATACAAATTATACAAGATGTTAGCACGGATGACCATCATTTTATAGAAGTGCTTTATCACAATATTAGTTCTCTTCCTCATTATATACACACGGTTAAACCATATTAAAACCTGTTTTTAAACAAATACATATATGTATAAAAATGTAAAAGTTAGTCAATTGCAAAAATATAAAAAAATTAGATTCTTGTTTTAATAATATTGCTTTTAAACACTGTTTTGATCTTAAATATTTTTTTTTGTTAATCCATTAAACTATTGATATGACAAATATTACTATTGTTCGTAACACTACTATTTCATTAATTATATAAATAAAAAAGATTATAAAATGTAAACAATAAAAAACATGTGGTGCATGATCCTGGATTTTATATGATTCGTTTTTTAAATTTTATTTTAAAGAATTATCCTCAAGTTTATTTTGTTCAAAACACAAATTTTCTATTTTCTATTTTACTTATATTTTCCTCATTAATCATATGGAAATCTAACATATATACTTGCAAAGAAAAAATATTAAAAGTTGGTTAGAAAATGTGAAAAATAAACTAAACATTATGTTTTTCTTCGTCTATACATAAAAATATTGGCACAATTTATATATTTTATTTTTGTAATTTTTGTGAAATTAAAAAAAAATATAATCAATTTATTTATCCAATTTTCCGGGCGTATTATTAAATTAAAATCATTATATATAAGTTAGTCAGTGTGTTTATGTGTATTTGTGAAAATATCCGCTCATGGACGGACGATCAATTAGAAATAATTTATAAAATTTCCTTTTAAAAAAAGTATTTTTTTGTCTGTGTTCCGGAAAATTAGGACATTTATCTCTCGCTCTTATATTCATCATACACAAACATTTTTTAAATAGCAAAAAGAGACAAATTAAAAACGTTTTTTTTGTTTTAATTATTTATATAGATATATAAAAAAAATAATAAAATAATAATTAATAAAATAAAAATAAAATTTTAAAATTCTATTACGAGTGGTATGGTGTTACATAAGTAGCAGGGAATAGTCCTTTTCTATTACCAATTTCACCATTCCACCAATGTTCATCAGTACGATCTGTAACTGTAATAACATCACCCCGTCGAAAATCTAATTCACCTGATTCCTGTGGTACAAAATCATATAGGGCTTGAACCAACATCTACAAATAGAAAACGATAATAGTTTAATTAATTTACTTGATTTTATTTAAGATAATAAATACCTCTTCGGGCACCATATCCCTTAATTTAACATCTTGTGACCGTGATACACTTGCGGAGCGATGATATTCTACTAGTTCGTTTAATGAATTAAATTTAACAACCCACAAGAAAAATTTCCCTTGTGCATCACGTAAAACTTTAAAATGTTGCACACCATCGGAACATTTAACTGATAGGGAAAAATCACCCGGACTTGATTCACTAATTCTTATTAAGAATGCACCTTCGTGTTTATTGGACAATAATTTTTCTGCATCTGCTCGTGTTATGCGGCCATAGTACCAGCTAAAATTTAAAATAAAAATCTAAATTAATTTATTGTTAAGGTTATAAAACGCGCATATAAAATTATTCACTTATTTTCTTCATTACTAAAAGTATTGATTCAAAATGAATTTTGGTAAGAAAAATCATTTACCAACTGTATTGGAACGAGAAAAGAAATGTTAGAACTAAATGTATTGGAACGAGAAAAGTTCTGGTTATTCTTAAATTGTATAAATTTTGAAAATATAACGGTCATATTACTGCATAATTGACTAATTTTCTATTTCTACCTTGAAAACTATTATTTAGAAAGTGTTGGTATCAATTGGGATTGATTGTAATTCTGTGTATTGTTCTAACAACGATGTTTGCCGTGTGGAATATTTTTGAAAGGATAAAATATGTAATTGATAACTATGTGGTTTGATCAAATTGACTTGGACCTGAATTGAATTCAAACAATTTATTTTTAAATATAATTCAGTTAATGCTTTGCTTACAGTTAATTTTGAATTATAATAACTATATAATTATAGTTTAAGTTTATAATTTTTCCTAAAAATTTATATTCAAATTGTATTCAATTTTTACTACAGTTCCGCTTAAAATTGACAACATTTTTTTAAAATTAGTTAAATTTTCAAAAGATTTGAAATTTTCGAATTTCAAGCTAATATCGACAGAGTGCCAAAAATTTTAAATTAATTTGTAATGGCATATTTCAACGCGATAATCTATGAACTAAAAGTTAATGATTAATTTGTTGATTTCAAACAATACTGTTGATACTAAATCTATTAGTAATTGATTCAAATATAGCAATTCCGTGAAGAAGCGAAAATGGTGGAAGGCCGAGGTTCTGAAAGTACAACAACTCAGCAATGAGCGCAATTCGCGTAATTTCTTTAAAGGAATTACTGGACTGCACCATACTTTCAGGCCTACGTCAACCGCCATTCGGGACCGGGATGGAAACCTCTGTGTCAACATCGACGCAGTACTTGACGCATGGAGTGGACACTTTACTGACCTGCTTGATGTCCATCATGCGTCACAGACTGTTGTTGAGCCGGACTGCGGAGATTTGCACTGAGGAGCCATCCCATGAGGAATTCACTAAAGCCATGCAGAGATTGAAACGAAACCGTGCACCTGGAGTGGACTGCATTAATTCGGAGTTCTTGATATTCGGAGGGGATACTTTGTTGAATTGTCTTTTCGACCATATTCGATTAGTATGGCGAACCGAAGTTATGCCTGACGAATGGAAAGTGGCCGCGATATGCCCCATCTTCAAGAAGAGAAACCGCTTGAAGTGTGAGAATTATCGCGATATAGCTCTCCTTTGCACAGCGTACCAGTTACTGTCATACATTGTATTGGATAGAATCACTCCTCTAGCGGAGGGCTTGGTTGGTGACTATCAAGGAGGATTTCGTCCGAATCGATCAGTCACCGATCAGGTCTTTTCGCTGCGGATGATTCTATCTAAATATTATGAGACATCCATCCCCGTACATCAGGTGTTCCTGGATTTCCGGCAGGCCTATGACTCGATCAATCGAGAGAGTTTATGGTCTGCCCTGGAATACCTAGGAATGCCAACAACTGCCAACTGGTACGACTATGTAGGATGACAGTGACGCAGTCCCAATGCTGTGTTAAAGTTGAGAACAGGCTATCGACAAATTTTGTAGTTAACTCGGGTGTTCGGCAGAAAGATGCTCTGTCCCCGATACTCTTTAATCTCATGTTGGAGTACATCTTTCGTAAAACTGAAACACCGCAGCGTAACATCTTATATCGCCAGTCCAATCAGGTGCTTGCATATGCAGATGACATATGCGTGATTGGACTGAATAGCAAAATAGATGGTACCTACCGAGCTCTGTACAATATCGAGATCAGAGATCTGATGAAGATCCCCGATATTGTACATGAAATAAGATCTCAGCGAGTACGCTGGCTCGGGCACGTTCTGTGTGCTGATCCGGAACGAATTGTGCAGCGATCTCTGAAAGGAGAGCCACCATATGGTAGGCGCAGAGGTCGTTGCAGGCGACGATGGCTCCACGGTGTAGAGAACGACTTGGCCTCTTCAGATTGTCTTAGACAGTATGAAGACCATGCTCGGGATCGAAACCGCTGGAGCCGAATTGTTGACTCAGTAAGGGGCCAGTAATGGCCTTTAAAACTGTTTTAATTAATAGCAATTCCGTTAATTTTGATATTTTATGTAAAATTCCAAATCTGATTTGGCCATGCTTGACAAACAGATCGTTTTGAACAAATATTATGATCATTTAAAAATCATTATTTCAAATCTTAGCGTAGATTAAAATTTTTATCAAACATGAGTAATTTTGATAATTTTAGAAACAGGCAACCATGGTGTGTGCCATGATGATTTTAATTTCAAAATTTGTTAATCTTGGCAATTTAATTAAGTTTAGCTAAACAGCGCAGATTTCCAAACTTTTAAAACAAGAGAACAATCAGCCTTACGATTTTTTGAAAATTGTTAGTCTACGATACACATTCG
This sequence comes from Tipula unca, assembly GCA_951394425.1. Taxonomy (NCBI): domain Eukaryota; kingdom Metazoa; phylum Arthropoda; class Insecta; order Diptera; family Tipulidae; genus Tipula; species Tipula unca. Next base: position 157,609,107 of record OX596380.1, on the reverse strand, counting down.
CAAGATGACAAGAATTTTGCGATTATCACAGACTGTACCCTGAAGATTAGAATTCGGAGTCTAGTATTTGAAGCAAAGAAATTATTAAAGTGAAGAATCCGAATAACTAATTATAAAATTTAATGACTAAAATGTAATATTGCGTCAATCAATTCCAATCATGTAATTTATCCTTCTATAGACACATATTTAAACTTTTATTAAAACTATCCAAACGTAAGAAAAATTATTAAAAAAAACTGTCTGTCTCAACAAATTGTCTTCATTCAGACAAAAAATTATTGATATTTTAAAATCCACAAACAGCATTAAGAAAAGCTGAAATGAAAATTTTCTTTTCATTGAACAAACTCACAAAGAAATACACGACTCTTGTATATAACATGTCTCGACTAAAAATATTGTATTTTAATTTAAACCATTGAATTTGGTCATATATTGGGACGAATGCCAAAAAATTGAAATGTACAAAAAAAACGATATAAACTTTCGAAGAATTTTAATGAAAAATTTCCTTCAAATCGTACAGATATACAGGTTGTCTTATATAATTATTTATAAACAATTTCCGCACTTTTTTATAAGTGCCGTTGCCACATACAACCAAATACTCACTCATGATTTCTCATTTCAATATAATTACTGGGTATTAGTCCTTCCTTTCCATCGACTTCGGCTCTGTACCAATTCATATCATCTTCCATATTTAGAATCTATAAATGAGAAAAATAAATAATAATAATAAACATTTTTGTATACAATATAATTATAAAAATATTCCCGAGTAAGTTTTCATGTTTGTAAATTTCATTAAATTACATATTATATTATTCTAGGTAATTTATACGGAAAAACGTGAAAAATACTAATCATCAGACGTCATTTTCATTTTTGAAATATTAAATTTATACATTTTTAACAAAACATGTGACTTTAACTAGAGATATATAAACAATTGTTTATATATCTCTACTTTAACTCAAGTGTAGAGTAAGGCTAAATTGAATTATCAGTTTGCTGTCCAATACGACTTTTAGTGAGGGAGATTTATTAAGATGGTTTGTAATTAATCTAAAAATAATTGTTTTAAATGATAATATACATATGTAAGTATGTACATAAGCTCAATTGTTAAAGAGCAGTTTGTACCACATACCTGTAGTAACAATATTTAATAGGACACGATCCTTCAAATTTTAGATAACAAAAATAAACAAATAGCAACTAATTTTTAAAATCTACATTACTGCATTTGTATTTGCTCCCCATCAACTGTTGGAAAAACTTGAGATGGCCTTTCTATCCTATCCGAACCATAGTAGAATATTCAGCTCTCCAGGTCGGTGGAGTTCAGCATCTAAAACAACTCGAACCAGTTCCGTGTTGAAAATTCTCAGTTTGTCATCGGTATTTTACTCAATGAAATAGAGTCGAAAACACGTTAAGAATTTGAGATGCATATATTGCTTATTTAATTAAAGATTGATACTCGCAGTGAAACTTTGTTTAAATGAATGGCGTAACCGGAAATACAAGTTGATTAACCAGTGATATGATCTGTACTTTAAAACAAAAAAGAGTCTGGAATCAATAGTTTTATCCCAGAATTTAAATCTGCTAACTTATACGCATTCAAAGATTTAAATAAATTAGGATACGTAGGTTCTTGTCTTAAGCAGCCATTTATAAAAATTTAATGTTTTCCAAATTTGAAACCCATTCTTAAAGCTACTCCCGAAAATTGACAAATGTGAATGAACTCTTACTTGATTATTGATTATGAAAAGAACTTAGTTTCATACGAAAAACAGGAACTTACAGAAACTTTATTGAACAATATCGACACGCGAGATGGCATATATATTGAATGGAATAAGTAACGAATTCTGCATCGCCTTCGAGTACCGTATTATATTTTTTTTTATCAGCTCACGATATTGTATTTTCGACACACCTCAAATTATAATAATTGCACATCAATAAAAAAATTAGAAATAAAATATTAAATCAAAATTAATTGCATCATAAAGCCTTTCAGTCACTTTTCTTACAAAGCTCATAGTTACACAAATAATAATATAAAAAACGAATATTACGATATTTGATTTGACCAAGAAAGTTCGAATTATTGCAGATAAAATAAAACATAATTTTTTACTAATGCTGGCGACAAAATAAAAGATTACAAAAAATATTACTTACTGAGCCTACATTAAGCTACTAAACTCGCTGGTTTTTGAAAACTTCTAATGAAATTTGAACATTTATTAGTCTGATAAATTTTTAATCGTTATTGGGACAATACTATACTAAAATTTTATTTTTTTATGGGACAATATGCATATATGTATGTACTGTTTCTGCGACTAATTAATGAAACTCGGACTAATTACTAAAATTACAGTATGAACTAGATATTCTAATATACATACGTGTAGTTTATTTTTTCGGTATTGCAATTCCGATTTTACACTTGAGAATAAAAATAAACCTCGAATATAGAGAACAACGATAAACTAAATGATGAATTGTAATATTAAATGTGTATGTATGTATGTAATTTACTACATTCTTCAGTATTGTGTCAAATCATTTTCCGTATTTTATATTTATTTGCTGTGTTGTCAGTTCCAATAATATTTTATGGTTTTTCTCTAGTAAATTTTACCATAATTACTATGCCTTGTGATTTTAGAATTGCAAATTCGACATGACTGATTTTTTTCAGATCTTTATCAACTCGAATCTGAAATTGAAACTCTATACATTTCATCTATTTTAGTTATCTTTTAATATTTAAACCTATTTCAGGTGGTTAATAATAAGGATTACTCGAAACGATAATTGCTCAAAATTATACCAAAAATATGGCAAACCACCACCAAGTTTAATTCACAACAAAAGTGAAATTATTACATATTATGTTGAATTAATTTATTTAAAAAACTAGTCATTAGTCATTGTCCACAAAGAAACAAAAAACCTAATCATAGTTTACGTTCAATTTAATAAATGCGCGCTCTATAAAAACTTGTTCGATTATTCAAAAAATTCTCACACGAGAAATTCCTAGAAACGTCATCATACGACACAAAACATTGTATTTATAATATAATAGACTGAAAGAAACACAGTCATAGATTTCAAGTTTTAACATTAACTTAGCTTTAAACTCATATTTACAAACATCTTTCAAAAATTCTTGTGTACGTATGCCTTATGTATGCATATTCGCTATAATTCCATAATTTATAGTGATATGTAAATCTGCGTGCACCAAAGTGCTGTATATAAAAATAAATTTCAATTATTTTTGATTTTAGAAAGGTATGTATGTAACTCGTAAGAGTCGTAACAATAATAATAAATTTAACCATTTAAGTTTTTTGTATTGTGTCTATCGGTATTCGATATGTCGTTTTAGTTCTTACACAAATATTTTGTTTTGTACATTATGTATTATGCGGTGTTATCAGAAATATACAAATTGATGAATCATTTCTGAGTAATTTTCCTGGAAAGTAATTTTTGCAAATAATAGTTTGATTTTAATAAACACTACATTTATATTTTGTGTATAATGAAAAATATTATAGAGTGGTATATAGTACACGAAAATATTTAAATGTCTGATAGGCGTTTGTTTGAAATATACATATTCCATCAATATACGGATTCTATAATAAAATATTATCAGATTATTTTATCGATTTTATTCAAGTTAGCAAGTTAGCGTAATAAAGGAAGTGACATTTGTTTTAATCTAAGAAAATAAACGTAATTTCATTCATTGTTCAATTTATTTTAACATTGATATCACTAGGCAAACACATATTTGTTTGGGACCGACAATTCTAATGAATTAATCAATTAAGTCTTCCTGCGTATAACGAGAATATTTTGAAACAATTAAATTCAATGAAAATTACAAAATAATCAAGTTATATAAAATCGAATTGAACCTAGTATATTGTCCTTGTCAGTGTGTAAAAACAAATTTCAATAAAGCCAGACTGGATAAATATTTAAATCACATCAAATTTATTAAAATTCCAACTAAAAATTTTGTACACTAAATTTTCCTCACCTCTGTTTAGTTTATAGCTTGTTGCCATCGAATCTGAATTTTAGATAGGGTTCGATAAAAATATGTATAAAGTTAAATATGAATACATATATATGTGACAAGCAATTTTCTAAAGTATTTCATGTTCCATTTGATTTAGATTATTACAAAATTAAAAATGAATTTAATTTTAAACTTCCAAAGTTATTAAAAAGTTAGTTGAAGTTTAAATTTAATTTGCAAGAGTATCACCGCAAATATTAATTTTTATTTATTAGAAATCTACTAACTCAACTTAACCGTTAAAGAAAAATCTTGACCTTCATTTACCTTTATTTTATTCTAACTAATTTCTAACTGGTTTAATATAATTCTAAAACACATCATATTTCTTAAAAAACGAACTTACGAAAATATAAATTTGAAAATGAAAATGCTGGTAAAGAAGTGAGAAATAACCATGTGTGTGGGAAAATTTTTAAAAATAGATATGAAATAGGAAATTTTTTTTGTTTGTGTTATTATTTTCATTAATCTATGTATATCTAAAATTTAAATCATTTTCTTATTTAACTTTTCCAAGTGGGTTTTTAATTTTATGTATTCTTAAAATATTATTATTATAGTAAGTGTACGAGTATGAGCGTATATAATATACTCGTACATACATACATTAATAAACATAAATTTAAATTAAGCAAGTAACCTCCTCAGATACATGCAAACATGTGTACATAAAAATAGCAAACAAGAAAATGGATTTTCCAGTTTTCCGTTGCTTTATGAAATATTGTTTTTTTTTTTATGTACATATGTATTTATGTATACAAATATTATCGCATGCAAACTAACTAAAATAAAAACCACAATCATTGTTGAGGAACTATAATTAATTAAATATTTGTTAATTAATTTATTTGTGAATTGAACCAAAGTATTTCCGGAGGAATTCTATTAACACATTTATGTAAATTACTTACCTGGTAGATAGATGTATGTACATATGCGCTACAGTGCCATACACAATTTTAAAATTTATCGAAAAATGCGATACATCTTCAAGAACAGGTTTTAATTTGTATTTTTCTTTTACTTAGAACTCTTTTAATGGCTTATAACCTATGATAATGTTATATAAATACATAAAAAATGTATTACCATGACGAAGATAAATTTTGGGGCTTTCCGGTTTTTGGTTGCAAAATATAGCTTTATAAAACTATTCGGTGGATGAACTAATTAATAGAAACTACAATCTATACATTCTTTATAATCGCAAAAAATTTCTCTAAGACTGTGTCCGAAACCAGTGATAAAAAATCGTGAATTAATTTTTTGACAATGGTTTGATATTTAGTCCCCTACATTCACGATTTTTTATTATGCTGTCCGAAATGTGTGATAAATCTCCCCACCTCATAAGTTTTTTTTCCACGTCATATATGTCAAATTTAGTTTTCATAACCTCAAATTTTTTTGTGACAACTAATAAATTGCACGGAAAATTTAGAAAAATTAATATTAAAATAATGGATTCGATAATCCTTTTAATGTCACATTATTATTATTATATGTATTAATAATTTTAGAATATATTATTATGTTTATATGTTGCATCTGAGTACACAAATTATTCGATAGCTGTCAAAAATTATCATAGTAATAGACTCGAATAATTTGGGTGTGTTCGGTATTTTCAAGTAAATGTCAAAAAATTAATTTACGATTTTTTATCACAGGTTTCGGACACAGTCTAAATAAGAAATTGGATTTTTTTTATATTAATGATATTAATAAATAACATCTGAGGAACACGCTGATTATAAGAGACCATTTAAATTAAATTTGAAGGATTAATGATTCGCAACCTATTTAACACATAATTTCAATTTAATAATGTTTATATAAATAACCCTATAAATTTTTAGAATATAAAATTAGTCCTGACTTGTTCAGGTTGCCCAAAAAATTCTTCCAAAAACCTCAAAATGGATGTGTAAGTTTCATAAATGGTATTTGCCTTCATTGATATATAAATGCCCGTTTAGAATTATTGAATAAAATTTCAACAATTTAGCCAAGCTAAAGATATTAAAATTGAGTGATATTAAATATGACTACAATTTCACTTTGATGCGAAAAGAATCTTTCACGAAATTTTGATTGAAAATATATTTATTATATTTTTAATATATAGAAAGTTGCTATGTAATTTGCATTTTTTATCTAAATTTAGTACACTACTGCCGATCAAATTTGGCGTGAGATCGATAAACGATTAGAATTATAAAATGAATTTATTTCAAACAATGATTAAATCGATTATATTAGTGATTAATATATTTAAGGATGTTCGCGAATTTAGGTTTGGGGTCTTAATCAAATAGTATATCAACTTACCCCAAATTTAACATTTTAACTAAAGCGTGTCCCAACATTAACGCAAGATTTGAATTTGCCGCCATTTGTGCAGTAAAGTGTTGGCAACCCCCATAAAAAAAATAACTTGACAGCTGAGAGGTTAGGATTAGTCAAAATGTGGCTTTACACGATAGAACAACGTATTTTCATTATTGAAGAATATCTTAAAAATTATGAAAGTTTGGCAGCCGCAGTTCGAAAATTTCATACAAAATATGGTCGGAATAGTGTTTTAACTTCGTCAACTGTTAAGAGATTAATTAAAAAATTGAAGGAGACTGGATCAGTTGGTGACGCTAAACACACTGGTCGTCCAAAAACAAGCCGTTCAATGTCAATATCAATACTTTTTTGAAAATGAGGCTGGTCAAGCAGTAACTGTTACTGGTGCTCGATATCGCGACATGATAATATACTTCTTTCTGCCTCAGTTGGATGATATTGACATAGACGACATGTGGTTTCAACAAGATGCTGCTACATGCCATACAACCCGTGAAACAATTCAATTACTGCATGAGACATTTCCTAGTCGTATACTCTCTCGTTTCGGTGATCAGAATTGGCAGAATCTAATGGTGATTTACCACCATTAGATTTCTTTTTATGGTGTTATTTTAAGTCAAAAGTCTATGTCAACAAACCCACAACCACCCGTGCATTACAGAATGAAATTAAACGCTGCATCAACGAAATTCAACCACATTTATGCAAAAAGGTCATGGAGAATTTTGATAAAAGAGTGCGTATGGAATAAATAACCCTATCCTATGTATTTTATGATTCAATAAAAAAAATCACAATCTGAAGACTAAAAACTGTGTTTTCTATTTAATTCAAATCTTGCGTTAATTTTGGGACACCCTTTATTACTTCAAAGTAGAATATTCCAATTTTGCATTTAAATTCTACAAACTTGCTTACCCCTTCTTTAAAATAACAAATAAACTTAAACTTATAAACGTTTCTGTCACGATAATTAAAACTTAATTTGACGGCAATCGTTTAAAAAAATTTTATTCAACCAAGTTAGAAAATGATTATGTTATTAAAATGTAAATTTTTTTTTCACGTTTAATTCAACCGTGCAATATACATATAACACGTTTATTTTTATCACCTCATTCACCGAACCCAGCCAATTTACTTATTACGAATTTTATTATTATTTTTTTCAATATTTACGCTCAAGCAAATTAATAATCAATCAACAATCAATTAGCAATTAATTTAGTTGAACGATAATTAGAGCATACATATTTATAGAACGCAAAAAATGTCGTCACTCCAGAAATAGTAAATTATTAACGATAAGGGCTGTGTGTGTGTGTGTCTTATCATATCTCTGATAAGTAAACACATCATGCTACCTTAATAATGTTCACAGCATGAAACAAATCGGCCATGCACCCACACATTCTCGTCTTTTGTTTATATAAAAAACGAAAGTAGATACAACAACGAAAATATGTATTAGACAAAATTAGTTTTTAAAAATTAGATAGGAATTTTTAATTAATTTTTTATTTAGTTTTTTTTTTAAATTTTCCGTAATTATATTTAGTACAAAAAATAATTACTGGTATGTATGGTATATGTACATAATATCTATGCGTATATTTGTATATAGTAGGATGGCGGCTTGTTATTTTTAAAGTTAAAGAAATTTAATATTTAAAAAAAAGAAGATGCAAACATTTGATAAACAACAAGAAAAAAACTCTTTTGGGGATTTAAAAAATGATGTTAGGTGATGGGTTGTATTATCATTATGAATTTGAAAAGGAAATAGGATAATTTATCGAACAAAATGATTTTTCTATTTATTTTATTTGGTTCCTAATAACAACATAAGAGAATAAAGCTGATATTACTTTAAAAATTATGATTAAGAAAATTTATGTAGATGTATATAATGCGATTATCATTAACTTATGTCAAATACACTAATGTCTAATAAAATAAGTAAATATGTACGAGCATGCAACATTGTGCAAGCGTACAAGTTATAATTAAAAGGATTAGAACAAATTGCCGTCACACGTATCGAAATATTTGAAATGATAAATTTATTTATTTAAATAAGTCTGCATACGATGTGTGCAATTGACGAAAAATTAAGAAAACCCTACATAAATATAATTGAAAATTATTTTTTTATTAACTAAAATCATTGTTCTTTAATTAATTTTTTTGTTAGACCAACATAATCCATCGCAACCTCTGCGTACGATTTCGAAAATGCCCATACAATTTGTTTTAGACTTAAATTTCTTATATGTATAATGATTAACCTAATAAATTTAAGTGTTACCATACAGGTTACTTTATTTTCTAGATTATCAATAAAACAAAATTAAATTAAAATGTCAAGTCAAAAGTCGAAACTGTACGCTTCCTTATGAGATTCGTGAATTAATTATTAAATTAAAAAACCGACACAAATCTTTACGACAAAATAAATTAAAACCAAAATCTACTGTTCAAAGAGTGATTTAAAATTATAATGAGACTGGATCTCTTATATCTAAACCTAGATCTGGCCGACCATGTGTCTATTCGCGAGAAATTTTAAATGGTGAAAAGTCAAAGTTATCCGATGGAAAGTGCTCCAAAAATTGCCCACAAGTTAGCTGAAAGCTACCAAAAACTATTTGTATTTAAATATGTAATGAACTGTAAATCTCTGTTAAAAGTAACTCTGGATTTTCCAATTATGCCTATTATATTTCATATAAATTTTCTAAAAATATATCGCCACACCAATAAATTTTATCGTCATTTGCAATAAAAAATCGAATTGAGTGAGTCCCTCGCTTAGATTATATTTTATTATAAATTTAGTTGTAAACGCCAATTTTACATGCTTGACATGATTGACGTAATAATGCATGACACGCTAAAAGTAAAAATGTTAGATTTTGTTAAATGGTATTGTGCTTTAGAAATACATATATACATATATATATTTTTTAATATTTTTTTTTTGGTAAAAAATTTACATTTTGTGGTTATTACAATATCCTATATATTCTAAAACAATTTCAAATTGCCTGCTGTCTCCCTCGGAAGTTGAAAACCACAACCAAACAATCAGCTATACGACACCAAATAAAAATAATATAATTTTACTATAATTCACACAACCATTCTTACCAAATTTAATCATCCAAAATATGTATTAATATGCTATATAGTATTTTTATATTGATAGTAAGAAAATTAATAATAAAGACGTTTGAAAAAGTTGAAAGATTCCACATCGAAATAAATATAAAAACGAGTTCCAACATTTGATTGTGCCGAGAAATATATGGCCATTAATATAATATTTTAGAATTGCGGACCGATACTCGAGTAATTCAATTATGTACTAAGGTAAAAGTCGATTTATAGTATTTTTGTTTTATTTAAATACGTGTTTTTGTTTATGTTAAGTCCAATTCGTATATTATTAAAAAATAAACAACCAAAGCAATAAACACATCCTCCTTTTTGATAGGGTAAATGAATTTATCGTAAATTAAGTCTTCTTTTCCCGAGTATTGGTCCAGTGTGTATACTTGTTGAATACAGCGTATTTACCTATTACCAACAATGTAATAGTATCAACATTTGCTGATGACGCATCTGTTTTGATGTTCCACAAAAACCCGAAATTGCGTAAAAGGAATTGCAAAATCATTTGCGCAAACTTGGCTGAAGACATGGTGAATTAAAGTAAACCAAAATTAATCAGTGCATTACATTCACATTCAAAAAATGCACTGGTTTAACGATGAAATTAAACAATGTGACTATTCCGCAACAAGCCGATGTTAAGTTAACATATTGAAACAAGGCAATCAAATAAATATAATTTTTTCAAAAATGTATTGGTTGATTGGAAGAATATCAAAATTATCATTGTAAAATAAGGTGCGATGTTAATATAAGTATACCCATATGAACATACAGTATCAAACTATGGGGTTCCATCAGCGCATCAAATACAGAACTTCAATCAGAATACTTCAACTTTATCTGCTACGAACTGAAGCAAAAATACTTACAAATACTCGATAGTATATTCCAAATACTAAAAATCTGATGATTAGAGAAATCAGTTACAAGTATTATTTGAAACTAGAGACACATCCTAATGAATTGGAAAGGGGCATTCTAAAGCAGCCAAAATATAAACAACTGCGAAGAGTAGATCCACTAGATCTAATGAACTGTTATAAGTTCATTAGATCTAGTGGATCTGCTTCTCACAGTCGTTTATATTTTGGCTATATATTTTTTTGTATATGGGTGTATATGCGCTATCATATTAATTTTAAATTAATATAAAAGTACTTATTAATAATAAGTAAGTACTAAAATAAAAAATTGAAGTAATTTTAGTTTGTAATGCGTACTTCTTGTTGGTTTCATTTATATTCAAAAATAAAGCTATTGCCAGCTGTATTAAAAAAACAACATAATATTCAGAACAGTTATCATCCATTCCTTGATTTTTATTTACATTTTGCTAAGGTTGTAATGTACCATGAGCCTATTGTAGCGTTGAGTGTGGAACCTCAGTAGATTCCAACCGTTTTAATAACAAACTTGGCGGCATAACAAATTTTACATAAATAAATACGGTCTACAAACATTTCAATGATTTGTTTGAGATTAGTTCGGAAAACTTGGTAATGTTATATGCTTTTTATCATTAAAATTTATACGGTACGATAGATTTCACCTTTAATATTATTTTTAAGTTTCTTATGTTGTGTGCCTCACGCCAATATTTTCGGGTAAATCGCCAAATTAGTTATGCTATTAACCAATAGGCTACCAATTGGCTGATTAATTTAGCCTTTTCGTGATCGCAGCTATTATTTTGTTTGGGTTGGACAACAAAAATTGAAACGTTTACATATTTTAAAAATAATTTTATATAATTTACATAATTTATTTGATTGATACTAGTGTTATCTATCAATGGTTGACTAAACTAATCAAACATTTAGAAAAATTGGCGATTTAGGCTAAAACTTTTGTATAAAGAACACAGGACTAGTCAATTCTGAAATCCGGTCGATGTTATCGTTAATTTACTAGAGTACAATGAAAAATCCCAGGAAAAAGGAAAGCCACACAACCATAATCTTGCGTCAAGAAATTTTTAACAGACGTTATTGCGGTGGGGTTCTCTACTTTCTTTCATTGTATTCTACATCAAAATGTGTTTTTGTTTTTATGAATCCGCCCGTGAACTGACTAATAATCTTAAATTGTAACGTACTACGAGGTTCTAATGAAGTTAAAAATAATATCCGAGCTAAATATTATTTTATTGAACATGAATGTGCCATATTTTGACAAGATTAAAGAAGTAAAAACAATGATAGTTTTCGATGTTTATTATTTACTTATCATTATTTATATTTGAGTTTAAATTTTAAATTGTATTATGTACTATTATTAACTATGTTTTATATTTCATTCGAAGTTTAACGTTTATATTGGGTTTAAGCAGTTTTAATTAGCAACTTAAGCTGAACCTAAAATCGATTTAAAAACTTTAAATACTGCTTTAACCCAGAGCCTGTTAATTTTTCATTATGAAGTCGGCTATTATTATAGCGTTAACTTATTAGATTATAGTATCGAAAACAACGAACACTACCGATACATTGAAACCAAACAAGAAATCGTCTTCCAATGACTTGTATTTTTATGTATAATTAATATAGTAATTAAACACAGAATTTCATGAAACTTTGCCACAAGCAGTCTGCTTATTGACATCTTTAACATTATGTATAGAAGTAGAGTTTAAATAATATTTACAT